>JAPWDM010000015.1:10157208-10782208 GCA_035578155.1 Brachynemurus nebulosus
GTTCCTACAATCGCGTGTGTTGTGTATTTTTACGCGGCAATTTTTACAATATTTATTTTGTTGATGTGGATTATTATTTTGTAAATTCCTACTTGTACTTTGTGTGCGAATGAAGCTTTCTTCTTCAAGCGCTTCTTTTAATGCGTCGTTTAATGATTTTAATTTTGGATTTGTTAGACGCAGTCTTTGTGAAATTTGAGGGATGCAGCCTGTTATAAAACGGTTACAAAATGATTCTTCTATTATGGGAGCTAAAATGTTATATTGATGCTTAGTTTGTTCGTATCTAAGGTTGGACATTCTTTCCATTTTTAATTGATTGATTCGCGTATAAAACGAAATGATAGTTTCATTTGGTTTTTACGAAAGGGTCGCGAGTTCGTTCTCTATGTGAATAGTTGTACGACGCGGGCTATGAAAGGTGTGAATTATATCACGTAAACTATCGTATGTTAGGTCCCTACTAATAAGCTGTATACCTAAATCATACGGTAACTGGTTTGCGGTAAACCGAATTATTTCAGTTTCCTGTTCTGGAGCGTAATTTATAGTGTTGTGTACGCGTCTCAAAAAGTCTAATGCACCTGTTGGTGTATTATCAAAGCGTCCTAAATAAAATTTATGTGTTTATAGCCTGGATAGTTACTTTCACTAAGTGTTTCATCGTTATTTGACCTATTTAAGCTAGTTGCAAATTCTTTAATTTGATTTAATTGCTCAGGTGAAAATTTTGAGAAATCAACAACCGTTGAACTAGAGCTAGAAGGTTCTAGTTCTTCCATATTATTCGGAATTGTGTCTGTTACGTTTAGCTTTAGGTTTTAAAAAGAAAATACCAGACTGTCTAATGATTCAGTAGAATGATAGGATCTGGCAGTTGCAATTGAAAAATTTAAACTATTTTGTGAGGAATCAATGTTAAAGGGTAAGTCAATTACAAGTCAAACAAAAGCATATACAAAAAAAGACTTACAGTTTTATTGATGTTCCTCTCGTTTTCAATTTCTGGACTTGTAGAGCGTGAAGACTTGGTTCAATGTGACGTTGTGTAGCTCGTACCAATGAATACCAATTGCGAGTATAGTGTTTTCTTGGTTGCTGCGCTGGACTGCTTTCCACGGTTAGATTCAATCGGATCCTGGCAGGATCGCCAGTTTTTTGTGTCGTGCCACGAGATTTTCCGTTGAATAAAGTACCGTCCCGGATATAACTTCGTAGATACGAAGCTTACTCGTATTTGGACCACACAAATAGATGATTGATTGATTGATTGATGAGTTTTTTATATAGAATCGCCAGATGCATTTGTTAAGTAAAATGCAACAAAAACCTTTTTAATAATTTTTATAATCACTTATTGTTGAAAACACTTTTACTGAAAGATATTGCTCTAAGTTTAAGAAATGAAAAATAAGTTTAAATTTTAACAATCAAATTTTATTTAAAATATAAGTATTTTTTACATAGTAACGGTGCACCGTTACTTTTGAATTAATACAGACTTAATTAGAATTTACTGAATGAACTGAATTAACTGAATGGACTGAATTGTTTGGGGTAGCGTATTTATACAATTTTTATTGTCATTAAAACAAAGAGAAATCGTTCTTGAAAATTCAATGTCCGCTTTCTAATGACGTAACATTGGAATTTGTCCTTGGCTTGGTTGCTGTATGTAGTTACTGACGTTGGCGGCATACTGGCGTGGAATGTATTTCGCTGTGGGCACCACACATAGAGCACAATATGAATAATATACATCATATACATCCTCTTGAACTTTGATTTATGACTTCATGAGTTACCAAAACAATCAGTCATGATAATCATGATCACGAAAAGGCAACAAACATATACTGGAATGTTAATGGTCGTTAATTTAAAATTAAATATCTTAAAATAACAAAATAAATCGATTCATCTATATTATCCCAAGAAGGGGATTCACTTCACAAATTTTATTTGAGTTTACAAAAACAGTCATTATAAAATAAAATAAATTCTGAAACGAACTTAAGTCATAATCAAATAACATTATGTACAGAATGTTACTCAAAATTGTTAAACCAAACTTGAAAATATTATTTATTTGAGATTCAAATAATAGAAATACTAAAACTAGAAAAATTGACTCTACTATAGGAATAACAAAAAAAATGTTGTGTTGAGTGGCAACTCTTGGCTCACCAAACACCATGGCTAATTTATAACCTTTAAAACCCCAAAAAGTTATTCCCTGTGAAATTTACTATGTGGAATGATTGGGCGGCATACCAACACATTCTGGCAAAGGATACAAACGGAAACTACATATATAAACCCCCCAATATTTATAAAGTTACACCAGGACAAGCGGGTTTGATCCCAGATGTGAAGCATACTGTGATCGGGTTCGGTACAAATAATAATAATACACCCGCCTCCTCAAACTCAGTAATCAAGCAATTCGATAAAGTTTCAACTCCTACACTGGATCCGAACTAAGTCGTATAGCTGCCGCTTACTAACCGTACAAAGTCAGATCCCTCCTAATCGCACTCCACTAGTACGAGATTATTACACTCAGTCCAATAACTATAATCCAGAATCAATCATTCAAATGAATGCATAAAAAATCGTACTTTCGTTTCAAAATATATTCAAATACATGAATCAACCACTATTATAATTTATCAATTATAAAACAGAAATTAATAAATCATATAAGATGAATTGAACTGGTACATTCTGTAGTTTAGTTAATAATTTTTTAACATAAAGCGGATACATACACTATATTACATATTTTTATATCAACGGTAGTTCATAGGACAATTTATTGAATTATCTGTCGTAATAATATTTTAATTCGGATGAATTGCGGATTCCAATGTCTTTTTGATTATCAATGTTAATCAATTTGAATAAATTATTCCCCCTATTTTTAGAAATTTTGTAAGGTCCATGATACAAGTGAAAAAACTTACTCATTTGTTTTTCAGCAAAATTAGATAGATGATGAGCTCTGCCGTGTCACACGAATGTCATGTATCTTTAGATACAGCAATTTCTCGTAACAACGTTTAAAGGATTCTACTCAATCCCTAGTATATACATTGACAATAAAATTAATTAATTTGTTAATAATAATGTAATAATTAATCTATTGTATTTTTAAATTTTTATTTTGATTGTATCACATTCCTTATTTCTTATATTTTCAAATAGTATATTTATACGTTATTAAATCAATACTGCAACATTGAATCAATAAGGCATAATAAAAATCAATTATCTTAGGTATTTAATAATATTTGAGCGAATTAAGATAATACGATATTTTATTCAAATCAAGTTTTCTCAAAACTATCATTTCTGAGATACGTGAGATTAGTGTGACACGGCAGAGCTTTTATTAAAACAAGATCACCAATATTAAAATCCGCAATATTGTTCGAATTATCAAATCTTACCTTACGCATGTTTCCCTTTTTAACCAGATTTTCCCTGACAATTATCCATTTGGCATCCATAGGAATATCACTTCTTTTAGGATAATTAATGATAGATTCTAGATAATTATACGGCTTTGCACCATGGATTAATTCCCAAGGAGTGTATTCAGTAGTAGCACTTATTGAACAATTCAAAAGTAATTCTTTATCTTTTACAAAATTAGCCCAAGATTGATGTCTCTCATTACAATAAATTCTGAAGAAATTACCACATCAGCCATATATCTGTTAACGACGGAGGTACGGACCTTTTCTGTAGGGGGTAAATAGATGTTATTGGTAGCGTTGAAAACCCTACAGAAAGGTCGGGGTTCGAACTCCTGATCACTACGATAGATTTGCGGGAAATTTAAGGGTGATCACTTTTCACTCAATAAAATAATGGTTTCAATTTTAACAATTTTATTAACAAAACCCGAAATAAACGATTTACAAGAAACAAACAAATAAAACAGATAACTTATATAAATGTAGAAAAACAGTAGAAAGAAATAGGACTTACCTAGTGTAACCATTAAGTAATATGGCTGGTGACACCTAGTGGCAAATTTTAGTACTTGAAAATGTAAAACTAAAGATGTAAATCGCCACCTGGCTAAATTTTAGTGAACTAGCTACATCATAAGACATTGTAGGCGGTGCTTACGATGTGACGATTTCTAATCAACCAATGAAAGAGAAGAAGCCATTTTGTTTTAAAAATTAAGTAAAATTGATAAAGAAAAAGTACAACGGGGGGTTTTTGGATTAAATTGGGATCTAGACGTTAGAATAAAAATTAGCAATCTAGACATTAAGAAAGAAAACGTAATTTAGTCTCAATAAAAGAAACATGTAAAATTTTGTAACGAATCCCGTCTGGGAAATTTATAATTGTTAAAAATATAAAATTACAAAATATTTAAATAAAATAAATCAACAATTATTATTAATATAACGAAACATTAAAATAAATAATTAAATTAAAATTATTATAATAAAAGTGTATTTTTAAACTGTAACGGTCCAAATTGACGACGATTTAATTCAACAAATAAACATTTTAAACTAAACACGGCTCGAATTATTTCACCTACGACCTTTGGAAATCAATTATCAGGGACAATCAATTGGAAAATTATTCTAATAACGTTAAATCATCATCGTCGTACAAACAATTAGTCAACATTACAACCACAGCAACAACCGGACCATTACACTAGACACACGTTTGAATTTTATTCGGACACAAACTCTCACTTTAGGCTAACAACCCAACTTCCCAACTCCGATTCTTTTGCACGTTAATGACAACTAAACGACGGTTTACGCAGAACCCGACTAGCGACCCTCACACTGTATTTCACTTTACTGTCCCACAGCTCACTACCTTTTACCCCGTTCATTTACCCACTGCCCGATTATCGTCTTTACGAGACTTTTTATATTAATCGTTTGACCGACATTTTTCTATTAGTCGGCAGAAATTATGTGTTACCAAACTTATTATTGATAACACATATTTTAGTTGTTTGTTTCAGTTTGCTGGCCCCGATAATAATTTGTGTCCCAAATAAATATTTACCGATTGCAACATTACTCCCCCCTTCGAAAAAGATAGTTACTCCAATGAGAAACCAGCCTTTTCTGAGAGTGCAACCATTTGCCGTGTGTCTCTCGTCAATCCAACCTTTCTACTTAAATACAGATTACATAGTAACCCTGAAAATGAATGAAATATATATATATATATATATATATATATATATATATATATATATATATATATATATATACAAAAAGAAAATAAACCAATTCTTACATATGAATACAATGCGCTTTATACTACATAGTTATTTCACTTAGTGTCTCTACTTTTTACTTAGCGTCTCTATTTTCACTAGGTATTTCTAAGTATGTCTTCACTTATTCACTACAATCCTTCAACTGAATGATGACATTTTGGTATGGGTGGGTTCTGTTAGGTTCTTCCTGACTCCCACTTTCACTCTCGCACTCACTTTGGTTTGTGTGTCCATTCTCTATGTCTGCTATGCCTCCCTCGGGTTGCTTCTTGCCGGCTCCTCTATGCTCCTGATGTAGTACCCATAGGGTGAGCGTGCTCCAGAGACTCGCAATTAGCCTGTAACTCCAGCCGAAGGTATGGTAGAGCGATAGTCCATTTAGGATCGTTCCAATCATGAATTTATTCAACCGTATGATTAAGTAGAACCCCATCATCCCCGACATCAGAAGGCCAAAATTTGTGAACCACCCCCAAATTTGACGGAACGCACTGTGCGCTAATTGTTTAGCTTCCGCTTCGTTGAACATTTTGACTGTGTTGAACCCTTGGGCGTCTGTCTCCAGCCCGATTATTTTTCTGGCTATGATGTTGGTGACAGCGCGTCGCTCGGAACCGAAAATTAATGTTCTCTGGGCCTCTCGTATTTCTTGGGCTGTGTATATACCCCCCGTGCCTAACCGTTGTATTGGTTGGAACTTCAGCTGCGACTCCTCTGCTGCTTCTATCACTTGCGGGTGAGGTTGTATCTGTGGTGTCGGACTGAACCCGACCCACTGATTGTCGACGTGATAGAGTGGCGGCGTTAAGTGCGAGCATCCAATTTGTTCTCCATATTCCTGTAATATGTGAGTAATTGGTGCCATGAAGAGTGATTCGTTGTTTACACGCACGGGTAACTCGTTGTAACACTCCGATGTCCGTCGAACCTCGACTGGCTTTGGTACGCACTGCATTATATATATAACTTCCCCGAGGACTCTTCCTACATACCCTGGATGATTTTTCAGCAATATGCTGACGGCATTCGCCGATAATGGGGTTAAGATAAGCCGGTTCTTCAATGCCTCTCGGTGGAGGAGGCACCTGCGGTATACCATGTTGACATAGAGATCCTGCATGGCCCGCTTGTACGCCTGTTCCACATACATAAATTTAGTGTTGATGTAAACAAGAAGGTCGGCGTCTTGCGTTGCCGATTGCTTCTTCTTGAACTGAAATCCATAGCTTTTCTCTTCCACAACCATCAGCCGGGGATGTTCGGTGACCCAGGCATCTTGGTAACATACGTGGGATTTGCCGACGAGTGTGAGTGCAAATACCCGATCTTCCTGCTCCACTACTATGTAGTCCGGATTGGTGAAGAAGTCCACCTTATTCACCGTCACGAAGTTCCCAATACCCTCATACACGACATTGTATTGGTTCTCTGAACACTTGTCTTGTACGCCCCGCTCCCAGATCGATTCGTCCATTTCTACGTCCATGCAGTAGCCACTTGTATAAGTACAGGAGACCCCACCCTGGAGATGGATCTCATTGGCGTCCAAGCTCACCGTAGCCCAGTACTCCCGAATTTGTAATTTTAGGGCTGCGCTGACAATTACCTCCGTCCAAGTGACCCCATTCTCAATATAGGTTCCACCTGAACATTTACCCTCCGTAGTTAGCGCCCCGATCAGCGTGACGGATGCCGTAGTTGAAGAATTGACCTGGATATTTTGCAACGTGTATTCCGGGGTTTTGTATATCTTGTACCGGTGGATATTGGCACATTCCTCGGCGCCCAGCGATTTGACGTAGGTGAGCAGCCCAGAGGCCACCGCGGAAGTGTGGCTAAACATGCCACATCTCTGAATGAGGCGAGTGATCTCTAATAGGCACGTTCTCACTTGGACCCTGGAGACGTTATTCTTCTGCACTATCTGAACCCTTCTCGTTTCTTCCCGGTAACCTTTGACTGGATCTGGACACGGTGCTACATCGCGTAACGATATGGCCGTTACGTTCGTTGAAAGCTCCCGGCAATCATATGCAATAAGTGTATTCCCTGTTGGTAACAGCACTGCTAGTATACTGAATAATGCGATCACCCCCATGTTGATAATTCTGTAATGGAATTATTGCAGTTTTATTGTCTCAGTTTTTTGTACTTAAATAAAGCTGAAAAGTTGTTTAGATATGAATTGTTTTTTTTTTCTTCATCCCAAGTTAATCCAGTCTTTCCTAGATTCGTCGCGGGAGCACCCAGGGTCGTTCTTCCGCTGGACCTCGACTGCGTGTATGATACGGAAGCTGACGTCCATGCTCTGGAAGTTGTTCGTCAGTAACTTCCGTTGGTCCTGCCGATTCTGCTTCGTTGTTCACCTCACCAATTTCGTTTTGTTCGTCACGTTCCTGTTCCCGGTTTTCCACGACTATATCCTGGTCGTCCACTTTCATATGAACGGTGACATGAGCGCCCTCTATAGGTACGGCCGTAACCGGTATTTGCATCACTTCCGGTTCTGTTGCTTCCTCCTCATCTACTATCTCCTGGTCACTGTCGACTATTGGCTCTTCAAACTCTTCCGTTCCCTTAGCAAGTTTCAGCCTGTTGACATGAACTATTTGCTCCCGGCGACCATTTACTTCCTTGATTTTGAATGTTACCGGCCCTTTTTGTTCGATTATGCGATATGGTCCCGTCCATGGTTTTGCTAATTTCCTTGACCTCTTGAGTTTACTAGTTGGATCGTGGAGGTAGACCCTGTCTCCAGGTTGTAAGATAACTGGTTTCGTCTTTTTATTATATTGTTTTATTTGCTTGTCGGCTGCTTTCTTCAACTGCTCTTTAACCAATGCGTACGCCTTGTGTAACCGTTGTGTCAATTTCGCACAGTAATTTTCAGTAATATCGTAAGTCGCTCGTGTAGGCCGAATAATATCTTCATATGGTAGCTCGATATCTCTCCCATAAAGTAGGTAAAATGGACTTTCTCCCGTAGAACTGTGTACGTGTGATCTATAAGCCATTAATACATACGGTAGCCATTCGTCCCAATCCTGCTGGTTTGTAGATACGACGTGTGATAGCATATCCTTGAGAACTCGATGCGTGCGTTCTATCATACCGTTCGTTTGTGGGTGATACGGCGTGGTTTGTATTTTCTTTATTTACAGGAATTTACAGATGTCTGCCATAAGTGCCGAAACGAAGTTTGTTCCTTGGTCGCTGACGAGCATTCGAGGTACTCCATGCCTACTGACGATATTCTCGATGACAGCGCGTGCTACGGTTTCTGCTTTCTGATCCTTTAATGGTACCGCCTCCACGTACCGGGTAAAATAATCTTGAAAACTGAGGATATACTTATTTCCCTGCCGCGTTGGAACGAGTGGGCCTACGATATCGATGCCAACTCTCTCAAACGGTCCACTGACGATGGGCATAGGCTGCAATGGTACTGGCTTCTGCGTCGAAGATTTCCGCTGTGCACACGATGGACACTCCTCACAATATTTCTTGATATCTGTATTCATCGTTGCCCAATAATGTTTATTTCGAATGAACGCGAGTGTCCTCGCAAACCCTTGCGCAAACCCGAGGCGCACCACGACCAACCCTCGCGTATGGTTGGTCGTGGTGCGCCTCTATCACTTTACGAACCATTGTTTTTGGAACTACTAGCTTGTCATGTCGTTCCCTGATTGTTCGTGACTTGTACAGTAGTCCCTCTACGTCCAAAAAATAGGTTTCTTGTTCCTGGTTAGATGTGACATCCTGAATAATTTTCTTAATTTCCTCGTCCCGTTGCTGTTCGATTCGGAAGGTTTCCTTACTCCATACTGGTTCGTAGACTGCTTCCTCTTGTTCCACTACTGCACACGGTATTTCTGGTATTCTTGATAAGGCGTCTGCATTTCCGTGTTTCCTGCCTGGTCTGTGGGTGACTTCGAAATCGTATTCACCTAACGTTATCGCCCATCTTGCCAGTCTACTACTTGGATCCTTGATCGTGAACAGCCATTTTAGTGGTCTGTGGTCGGTGACAACTACAAATTTTCTGCCATACAGATAGCATCTAAAGTATTTAACCCCCCCATACGACGCCTAAGCATTCGCGTTCACTTGCCGAATAGTTACATTCCGCTCGATTCAACTGACGGCTCCCATATGCAATTGGCTGCTCCCCTTTTGTCGTTTTCTGGCTCAAGATAGCTCCCAAGGCCGTCCCGGATGCGTCGGTGGTTAAGATGAATTCCTTGCTGAAGTCTGGATATATGAGTACCGGCTCGGTACATAAAATGTCCTTCAACTTTTGAAACGCCGCTTGTGCTTCGACACCCCATTCGAAGGCTGTCTCTTTCTTGGTCAACGTTGTGAGAGGAAGTGCTACCCTGGCGAAGTTAGGTACGAAACGTCTGTAGAATCCCGCTAGGCCCAGGAAGGCTCGTACATCTCGTACATTGTTTGGCGTTGGGTATTCCTTAACTGCTTTAAGCTTGCTTTCATCTGGCTTCACTCCGTCCTTTGAGATCCGATGACCTAGGTACTTTGTTTCTTCGACTAAGAAACGACATTTCTTGGGACTCAATTTCAGATTAGCCCTTCAAATTTGCTGGAAGACCTGTTTCAGTCGCTCTAAGTGCTCTTCTACCCCCTGTTTACTAAAGATGATCACGTCGTCCAAGTATACGAAGCAGATATTATTGGTAAGTCCGGATAGGATGGTGTTCATCAGTCTCTGGAAGGTTGACGGGGCATTTATTAATCCAAACGGCATCCTATTGGAGTGATAGTGCCCTTCGGGTGTAGAGAAGCCTGTCTTCTCCCTATCTGGTTCAGCAACTTAGACTTGCCAATATCCCCATGTCAGATCCAAAGTTGAAAATAATGTGGCTCCTCCCAGCATATCTAGTGTCTCGTTGATGTTCGGCAGAGGGAAGAAGTCCCTTTTGGTGGCAGAATTAGGCGCCTTATAATCGATACAGATCCTAATTTTTGTCTCACCGTCCGGTGTCTTCCGTGGTACCATAACTACAGGTGCCGACCATGGCGATTGTGACGGTGATATAATTCCCTCTTGTAACATCTCTTGAATCTGCTTATTGAGCTCCTCCCTTTACGCATGTGGAACCCGGTATGGTGCCCTTGCTATCGGATGTACGTCCTCCGTTGGTATGTGATGTTTTATTCCCCGTGCACATCCAAACTTCTGGCCTTCTTCGTGAAAGATGTCTTTATATTCCCGCAGCAATGTTAAAAGTGACTGTTTGTCCCTTTCGCTCAAATGGTCCAGTTTTAATTTGTCCTCAAATGTGTTGGTTCGTGGTTGCGCTTCTATGTTAAGACAGTTAACCCTTCGTTTCCCTTGTGGTACGTCTTCTAATTTGTGTGCTTGATGTAGTGTTTCGGTATACTTCTCGCCCTCCCCTACTGTAGTTTTCGTGGATACTTTAATTGGCTGTAGTGTGACATTTAATAAACGTACTTGAATTTCCCCATCATGACTGACTTTGCTTAATACCCTTGCTGCCATAATCCCATGTATATATATTTCCGACGGCTCGATTATGATCTCCGTCCCTAGCTGGAATCCACGCTGTACTGCAATGGTAACACACTCGGATCGTGGAGGAATCTCCACGTCATGTTTCAATTGGATAGGGAGTCGGTCAGACTCCGTTTCCTTGTTATCGGTCGACTGTGGCCGCAGCGACCGTAACGTTGAGTTGTCCCTTGTTGGCGCCTTCCGTGAATTTCCAAACGCTGGAGACCGAAGATAGTTGTTCGAGGATTCTTCAGAAAAAACTTCATTTGTGTTCCCTAACACTCTTGTGATAATATTCCCATTTTTGGCAGCTTCCCAATTTGAATTGTTTCTCCTATTATTTCTCTTCCCCCTCGCTGCAGTATATACCCTAACATCCCCCGTATATTTGTCGTTCGTCTCTGTAGGACGGCCCCCCATATTTTTGTTGTCCGCCTCTGTGGTGCGGTCCCTCGTGAAATTGTTGTCCGTCTCTGTAGGACGGCCCCCATATTTTTGTTGTCCGCTTCTGTGGTGCGGTCCCTCGTAAAATTGTTGCCCCCTACAGCTTCATAATTTTGGCAAGTATCTTCTACATCGCACACATAGTCCATTTGCCCCGATAATGGTATTTGCAGATTGTATCTCGGCAAATACATGTCTCCACTCATGAAATCGATGCTGACCTGATTTTCGCACATAAAATTTCTTCCCAACAGTCCGTCGACGGCGAGTGGCAAATCACATACAACAAAAGTAGTACGTAGTTTTACGTTCCCCATCTTCAAGTCGACATTAGTAGTCCCATAAATTTGTAACTCATGTCCTGTAACTCCAGTTAAATTAAGAGTTTGTAATTCCGGTTGTAGTTGTATTTCCATCCCCCTTAGTACGTCATATTTCAGTATTGACAGGACGGAGCCCGTATCCACCATTAGTTTAATATCTTCATCCCTTATTTTCGCATTAATGGTACATGGTGAATGTCCGGACCCGGTGCTGTTTATATGTGGTACTGTTATTGTCGGTTCCCGGACAGTGCCTCGAACTGGGGAGCGTTCGGGGCAGCTGGCTCGTTTAAATTTGGTGCGTCATTATTCCCATTTCGCCTCCAGTTTGTGTAGGTGGAGGTCCGCGGTGATGGTTGTTGGTCCACTTGGGGATACTCCCTATGTTGGTTACTTCTGTTGAAGCTTGATCGTGGACATCGGGTTTCTCTATGACCGCTCGTTCGACATCTCCGGCACACCGTTTCTGATTGGCATTGATTTGCGAAGTGCCCGTAACCATAGCAATTGAAACATTGACCTGAATTCGACGAGTTAGGTTGTCGTGTGAACCCGGCGTTGCTCCTCGTAGTATTTTGCCCAGTGCGTGATTCTGATGACCCGTTTCTGCTTCGACGCCGTGTATTGTCACTTCTTCGCGAATACTCCGGTGGACTGCTCGAGATGTACAACGTGTTCCCCAAATTTCGTGTATTTTGAACCATGGCTTGGTTCAATTCTTCGAATTCAGCTAACTCTATGGCTTTGTCAATTGTGCGATTGATTTCCCTCATAAATAATATTCCTATATTTTTTGTTATTTCTCGTTTGAGCCCGAGTTTAAATTGAGAAATAATCAAATCTTGGTTCTTTCGTCTGATACCCTCTTTTTGTTCTCTCGTTGCGGTTCGCAAGTCTTCCTCTAGCGTCTCCTGCCCAATGGTTTTTAACCGTGTAGCGAATTGCCTCACGTTTTCTGTAGCCCTTTGGCAGGTTTGGGAGAGCTTGTACTGAGCGGCCCCCGGAATTTTTAACGGTGTGAATCTGGCAATCAGTCTATTTTTGAACGTATCGTAGTCGGTTCCCTCATCGCAGAGTATCTCCTCACTACGATAGAACTGGTATGCTTCGCCTACCAACCGACATTTCAGAACTTTTAATATCTGATCTTTCGCCAGGCTGTCCAATTTCGCTCGGGCTTCCAGACGTTCGATGTATTCCCTAACATTTTCCTTTCCCGAGAATGGTTCGATATTGCTAGTAAAGGCCTCTAAACTGAACCTTGGCATTTCAACGACTACGTTTGGGGTTCCTGATCATGGTGTGGTTGGGCGTGATTGTGACACCCCTGGACGTTGTTGTCCTGCAGCGGCTGCGGGTGACTCCTCCCCGTTTCCCATGATACTTTACTAGTTTCACCCAATTAAACGCAACAAAAATATTTGTACTACTCGTCCCCCTTATTATAAAAATACCCCCTTAATAATATTGAGCGATACCCCTTAAAAATATTAATTCATATAAGCAGAAAAAACACTTCCGCCTAGACACCCAAAAAAAAAAAATAAATAAATAAAAATAAAAATAAAAACAAAAATAAAAATAAAAGAAATGTTTTTATTTTAAATTATGCAACGATTGTGAATTTTTCATCTATTAATTACCCCAACTAAAAGACATAGTTCTCCTCTTTTTCTTTCCTGTTATAATAAATTGTCTTGCAAAACCGATATCTGCTAGTTAAAAAAATTATACATTTAATTATTCCCAAAACAAGAAAACATTAATTCCTCAATTATTAATTTTTATATGTACAATTCATTATCATTCTTTGAAATTGTGTGTGTCTGCAAAATACACTGTTATACATCTGAACAAAAATTTTGCTGTCCGTGCATAATTAAAACAAGTATGAGTACATGTTAACGTACGACAGCCACTCGACACAGTATTGTATTGCTAATCACTACTAATGTATACTGTTTGTTTTTATAAATAATTTAATATCAGGTAAAACGATACGTTTAACATCTTTACCTATATATACATGTGAACTTGAATTTTATGCTAAATAATCAAAAAAAACTTTATTCTTTTCAACAAAAAAATAATAATTTTCTTTTTTTTCTTCTTGCACAGTAAATAATTTAATGAATTTAACACTTATAATTGTGGTAATTAATAGCTAACTCGCTGCTTTTTCCCCAAATTTACCCAATTTCTACATTTAGAGAGAGAAAAAAAAAGGACCCAAAAATTTCCGCAAATTTTTCGCAGTTTTTTTTTTTTTGCTTTACTATTAATTTCGCCGTCTGCCCCAAAATGTAAACGTCTCACCGTTGCCAACCAAACGTTATCGACGGGGGTAGTTTTTAGCCACCGCCATTTGTTAACGTCTCACCGCTGCCGACCAAATGTTAACGACGGAGGTACGGACCTTTTCTGTAGGGGGTAAATAGATGTTATTGGTAGCGTTGAAACCCTACAGAAAGGTCGGGGTTCAAACTCCTGATCACTACGATAGATTTGCGGGAAATTTAAGGGTGATCACTTTAAACTCAATAAAATAATGGTTTCAATTTTAACAATTTTATTAACAAAACCCGAAATAAACGATTTACAAGAAACAAATAAATAAAACAGATAACTTATATAAATGTAGAAAAACAGTAGAAAGAAATAGGACTTACCTAGACACACGTTTGAATTTTATTCAGACACAAACTCTCACTTTAGGCCAACAACCCAACTTCCCAACTCCGATTCTTTTGCACATTAATGACAACTAAACGACGGTTTACGCAGAACCCGACTAGCGACCCTCACACTGTATTTCACTTTACTGTCCCACAGCTCACTACCTCTTACCCCGTTCATTTACCCACTGCCCGATTATCGTCTTTACTATATTAATCGTTTGACCGACATTTTTCTATTAGTCGGCAGAAATTATGTGTTACCAAACTTATTATTGATAACACATATTTTAGTTGTTTGTTTCAGTTTGCTGGCCCCGATAATAATTTGTGTCCCAAATAAATATTTACCGATTGCAACATATCTTTCTACAGGAACCCCTTGCGGATGATAAGGAGAAGCATATTTAACTTCAATATTATTATCCTGTAAAATTTTGACCCAGTGTTTACTTCGAAATTGCGGCCCTTGATCACTTAAACATGATATTGGTTTTTTCAGTTCGCTACAATAATCTTTAACTATTTTTCTAGCTAACTTTTTAGCCGTCGCGTCGGCTTTTTTACTGTATATAACTTAAGGTACTTTGTAAAAATCTCTAAAACCACAAAAATGTAATTTGCTCCACCTGTGCTAATGGGTAACAGCTTTTCTGCTATTCCGTCGATTGCGTATTTTAAGTAATTGTTTTTTAGTGGTCTTATTAAGACCAAAAGTTGAGCTTTTGTCATATCCAATGCATAAGGTATTTTTTTGTTATCTAGCAATATCTTTAGCTCTTCTTTTTTCCATTTTGAGATCGGTAACTTTTTCAAACGTCTTGAATGATAAGAGGCGTTATCTAATACGATGACGCATCCGGTATCTAGCCTTTTCAGTATTTCTTTGAACCAGGCTTCATACATATTGGCATCCATGTCTTGATGATAGTCTCCAGTTCTTTTTGATTCAAAAAATAGAAGTCCACCATCAACAAAACCACTACAACTACCAATATGTGTTAGGATGATTCTTCGGCCTCTTCCTGACGGTGCTTTTAACCCTGTGCTTAAACTTTGAACACGAGCCTCAAGAGCAGACATTATCGACTGATCTGTCCAAACTTTCATTTTCGTGTACCCTTCATTGATCCAGGTCTCATCTGTGTAGTATATAGTCCGACCTTGAGATCTATATTCTAATATTTTTTTTAAATAAGAATGACGCCAAATTACTATGTCATCTCGGTCTTTAAGCAGGCTATTATGTATTCTTTTGCCAAATTTAAAGTTTAACTGTTTCGTTAAAACCGTATAAAAAGTTGATCTTTTGAAATTGGGCAAAAGCGGATCGTCATTTACTAAATTTAAAACTTTGTCAATAGTCGGGATTTCATTTTTAAAAAAGAACTCATGAACTTTCCGCCTTATTTGAAATTTTTCGTAATCATCTAGTGATAAAGCAATCGTTTTCTTATTTTTGGACCTTTTCTTAGGAGACGAAACAGTTCCAGTTTCCTTTTGTTCTTTTATAATTTTAAAAACAGTTGAATGATGAATTCCAACAATTTTTGCCATATCATAAACTAATTATTTCACGGTTAGTTTTTCATTTTTTTCCCTTAAATACGCGTAGGCATTAAGACACATTGCCTTTTCACGTGAAGTTAAGTGCCCTCTCTTACGTTTATTAATTTTAATTGTATTTACATTTTTGGATGTACTAGGCACTAAAATTGCTGACATATTTATACTTTAAAACTTATTGATCTTATAAATCTAATAACACTTCAATAGTTCAATATACAGTTAATTCTGACTACACAAATGTAATTTTGATTCCTGAGCTTAAAACAAAATAAGTGCAATTTATTCACAATAAGCTGTTTTGATTCACACTAACGAAACAATCACAGTAAATAGAAAACTAACAATGAGAAAACAACAAAAATGTTTCTGTTTTATACAGTTTTATACAGGAACATTAAAAATGATTGCATTTTTCATGTGTTCAACACTCTTTATCTAAAACGCACAATTTTACCTGATCAGCTAAAATGATTATAGGGAGTAATTAAAACCACTTGTAAATAAATATGCAAAAATTTTGGAAATTTTTTTTTTTTGACAATAGTGACCATGATATCACTGATATTGGTCATACAAGATAAAGCAGAAATACAAAAAAATACCATTAAATCCCAATAAAATTTATTTGCTTAAAGGTTCTTTTTAAACTAATATAACAAAGGTAGATGATATCTTTTGAAGAATTATTTTTAAATACTTATTTAAGTAGTAATACTTTTGTACGGCATTTTCACAAAACAGTAAATTGTTCGATATAGTAATGTTTTTAAAATCATATCCAAATATCTGTTTTTATTGTCAGAAAGCGAATTAATAAAATTTCATTTATAAGTTACAACTCAAATTTTTCAGGATAAATTTTATACTAATTTTTTTAATTTTTTTTCTTATTAGTAAAAAGAACAAAATATATAATATGTCCTATTAGGTATTATAGGTATATCTTTATTTTCTTATATAATATGTATCTATAAATTTATGATTATAAAATAAAATGTAGAAGCACTCACAATATTCGAACAATATTCGTCAATTTTTTACATCCAGTCAAATTAATTTTCTAATTTTCTATAACTGCAATGTATACTTTGTACACACTCTCTCAGCACATTTTAGTACACGTGGATATTTTTTATCGTTATACAAATTTATAGGTAAATTTTAAACGATTGAACATAGCTTTAAGAAATAACAATGCAAAATAAGTTACTTTTGTAGTTAATAATAAAGGATGTAAGTATATTTTTACGTTTTACCTAAACCAAACCTCCTTTTTTATGCAACTAAAATACTTTTCAAATTTCTTTTATGTTTTTTTGTTGCTCGTTCTTATATTTGAACGAACTGTAAATACATTTACACAGTTTTAAGAAACAACCCTTACTCATATTTAGAGCCAGGGATTGTTAATCATTAAATAACAATATACAAACTGTCAAATAAGAGGTGTTTTTTAATTTTTTATTTATTTATTTATTTATTTATTTATTTTTTACATAGATGTGGATGAGAATGAGAATATAGATTTCATATTTGTTTTTTTTTTTTTTTTTTTTAAGAGTCACAGAAAGTGCCCATAAAGTTAATTTATGGCCACTTTATTCTATACAACTGACCGGAGACAAATAATCCAACTGTCTTTGTAAATACATGTATGCATTAATATATTAATATTGCAAACAGATTTAAGTGTGCATTTTAATACATCTACTATGTTATTTATTATGCACATGTGTGAATAATAGGGATGTTAGTGTTTTTACATTGTTAAAATTAATACATAATTATAACAAATCCCCAAGTATATTAAAAGATATTATGTTTCTGAAAAGATAAACCGCAGGATATAATACTATCTTACACAAGTTACAATGGAAAAAAATAGCTTTTATTATTTTACTAAAATATATTGTAAAAACTCATTCATGTCGTGAAACTAAATAAATAATCAGACAGTAATAAATTATGAAAATGTTCATAGAAACCAAAATTTCTAGTCAAAAAATAATCATTTCTGCATCTTTTTGTAAAAACAATTAGATATTATTTATTATAAAAGAAAGAACTTGTTATCAAAAAACCATTTAGGTAATAGATGCCATAAAAGTGCAAATTGATCTTTTTAGTTCTTTCTTCGTTTATTATATCTTATTGTTGCTTTTTTTGTTATTGACGTTGTTGTTATTTTTTATTATTACTGATTTTTGTCTGTGGATTGTTATTTTTATTTTATTTGTGATTAAGTACTGATATTTTTATTGTTTTATTTGCTATTGTATTGATATTGTGGTTTTGACTTTTATTATTTTTATTTTATACATTTATACTGGGTATTAACATTTTTTATTGTTAGATTTAGTTTTTTAAATTTTATTAAATGTTTATGTATTAAAGTTTATTTACTGTTTGTGTGTTATTAATTTTCTGTCTGAATTTTTTTTTAATTCGTGCATTATAATGGAAAAACCTAACAGAAGGTTTTTTTCTATAGAAAAGAAACTTGAAATCCTTGAAAAATTTGAAGAAGGAGTAAAACTGGGTAACTTGGGGCCCAGTTATATGACATGAATAAATCGGTAATATATAGAATAATAAAAAACAAGGACATGATAAAGAAGTTTTTTTTAAAGGCCAAAAGTCAACATTTCGACTTAGCTCATAAGAAACAACAAAAGTGCTACCTGACAGCGCAAATGACGAAGCAGTTTTTCTGTGGTTTAAGCAGAAAAGAAGTTTGGATGAATACGTCTCTGGAATTCTATTAAAAGAAATGGCGTCATATTTTGCCAATAAACTTGGTAGTACTTCCAATTTCAAGGCAACTGATGGATGGTTAGACAGGTTTAATAGCAGGCATGGTTTACGGTTGTTGTCTGTACAAGGAGAGCAAATTTCAAGCGACTTGCTCTGAAGTTCTTGAAAAAAATGAATACGACGAAAATAGTATTTACGATTGCGACGAAACCGGCTTGCTTTGGAAGTGCCTCCCAAGTGAAACGTTTGTTTTGAAAACTGAAGATAAAACCATTAGTTATTGGGAAGTATCAAAAATCACCGTGCTTAAAGAATGTTACTGATCTACCAGTGGTATATGCTGAGCAAAGAAGTGCTTGGATCAACAACGGCAATTTTTATAAATCGGTTTAAAGAAGTTTTTATTAAGTGTTGAAGAAAAGCAACCAGATAAAAAATATTATTGTTATTGGATAATGCTCCCGTACATTCAATACCCTATTAATTAAATTCAGTGAATCCTAATTTTAAAGTACTCTTTTTACCACCGAATGTGACCTCTTTAATTCAACCACTTGATCAGGGTATAATAGCCAAATTTAAAAAAGTTAATAGAAAAAATCTGCTGCGACAACTTCTCTTCAAAGAAGATACATCGAAGAAAGTTTAAAAAATATAAATTTAACTGATGGTTTCAATTTTATAGTTGAAGCATGGAAAAGTTTTGAACCCAACCATATCCGAAACTGTTAGAAGAATCTGTGGCCAGATATTGTTTTGGAAAATGCCGAGTCCACAAGAGAAAATATTACAGTCGACATAGTTCCGCTAATTCCATCATATTATAAAACCACTGACAAAGACATTGAAGAGTGGATTACCTGTGACCAAGATGATCCCGGATTCAAAATTGGAATTCAAATTGATGATCCCGGATTCAAATACGGAAATTTGTGAACAAATTTCCAGTAGAAATGCAACGCATATTGAAGAATCCGAAACACCGGAACGAGAACTAGAATCACCTGTGGCAGAAGCGGTTGAAACAGACTTACCCCCAGAAACAGAAATTATTTCAGATACTGTAGTCAACCGCACCATTGTTAAGAGAACCACAACAGAAGATATAAAAAATATTGAAAAAGTTATGGAATGGGCAAAAAGACACGGTGAAATTTCTAATAAATACATATTAGTGTTAGAAGAATTAAAAACTGACTGATTGCTGAAAGTGACATTAAAAAACAGCAATAACGTGCTATTTTTGTTTTTATCAAATTTTTCTTTGTGTGTCTGTTTATGGATGGTTCTACTTTTAAGGTCTCAACCATAAAAAAATAGAGAAAGCCATTTGGTAGATTTCATGCGACCAGAATGTAGGAAAATTATCATAGATTCGGTATCTGCAGACAGCAGCGCGGTTTCATATTAAAACCAATATTTTTTTGCGGATTACTGAATCCAGACAGAAAAAAATGTTTAAATTAAATTTAAATAAAAAAATTAAAATTATTATTTAAATAATATGTTATTATGTTCTCTTAATATCAATTTAAAAAAATTAAAAAAAAAAGTTTTTTTTTGTCTGATTTGCGAAAAATTGAAGAGTGTGTGTTGTTTGTGTTTTATGATATAAAAAAATTGGTTAGGAAAGTTGACCAAATTAATCAACTTAATTAACTAAAAAAATTAATTGATATGCAAACAAACACTGATATCATAAATATATACTTATTTTATTGTCGTATCCTTCGCCACTTTCATGTTTCCCATCGTCACATTCTACCGTGACGAAGGATAGATACATCCATGACGAAGGAGACAATTTTCCAACAAAATCGTTATTAATCGTGAACAGCGATCATTTAGATCGAAAACTTGAGTTTATCGTAAAGCTTACATTATTACAAATAATATTTATGTAAAAACGATTTGAAATTCGTTAAATACATACCAGAAAAAGCTGTGACGAAGGATACACTCAATAAACACACGCAGCCGGTTTTCTTGCTTGATGTAAAAAAAATGACAAGCTCTCTATGTCAATCACTTGATTTGACTTTCGCTGTATGTTCTATGGTCTTTGGCGTTCCGTTTCACCAAAAAACATGACCCTTTGACCTATTTTTTTTTTAACTTATAGCAATATTTGGCAGTCGTGACGAAGGATACTCAAATTTTCGCGACAATTTTTCGTCACGCCAAAAAAAAATAATTCTGCAGATAAATAAAATTTAACTTCCTAATTACCATGCGTAACAATTTAACTCTCTTTTTTATTTATAAAATTGCGTGGTTTCAGTAAACTTATTTTTAAAAAACGTTATAGTTCCAAGCAATACGTAATGGGGACAAGCGTCTTAGAACTGCAATAAAAGTTTGACACCATTTTTATAAAAAAAATTAAATCAAAAATTAAAGTAAATGTATGTAGGTCATCTAGATAGGAGTTATTAATTTTATTTAAATAAAATAAATGACAGTACCTTCATTCTGTGTATAGTTTTAACCTTCCTTATTGTGGAGACAACTTTAATTTTTTGAAGGATCTAAAAAGTAGAATCACCCTTGTACGTACATAGGTACTATATAAATCGTGCTGAAATTAATAGGACTGTAAAACTTTTAGCAGTGTAATCGAGTGATTCTGAATGTGGATTCCACTTTAATATCTCAATTTGTGTAAAAATATGATGCAATTCGTATATTTTTGACAATCCTGACTGTTGGCAGCGCTGACTGGTAAAGTTGGGATTTGTTAAAGGACTCGAATTTTACCAAATTTGCTATATTACCTGAACGAATTATTTGATAATGCACAAATAAGTAAACGTAAAAATCATTTTATATACTTACGAGGTTATGTAACTTTTCGTATGATGAAATTATCTACGTCACTTGTATATTTTTTGAAATACCAACTACAGTTTGCACACTTTCTTAAAACCAAAATGTACCATAAGAACTAAAAAAACACATTGATTCCATTACGCAATCCACTGGGACCAAATTGCTAAATGAGAAGGTCAAAGATCACGGGCGTCAATGTTTCTGATTTATATATTTTGTTAAGAGTAATAATATTTTTGGATAGTTTTAAATAACACAAGATTATATTTTAAAGAATTTTAATAGAAAATTAATAAATTGTACAAAGCCAACGGTTTGTTCAGTAATACGTCTGTATCCATACTGTCCTGTATATCTGACATCTTCAACCCCGCTCTTGTACTTCGTGCACCCCTAGACTGCTGACACTGACGACTGCTCCATCTTCCTCAACAGTTGAGATTCTAACAATTTGTGTGATTTACTGTTACAAACTATTAATTAGACACTAAGGGCCAGTTGCACCGTTTTAGTTTTAAGTAAGACTTAGTTAAGAAATGCTTAACTTTAAGAGCTTCTTATTTATTTTGTTTATTGCACCGTTCCGATATAAGTAAAGCTTAGTAGAGTTGTTTGTAAGTACATGAAAACTTGGCAACATTGTTAAATCTAGTAACTTTCTAGTAATTTTTCATTTTTCATGTTGTTGAACAAGACCGGATATTTAATATGTGTATTAAAAATATCGGTTATATCCGTTATATCGGTTAATTCAAAACAATGCTTTTATTTTGTTTGTAAGCAAACAAAATATTTTTCGTGATTTAAAAAAAAAATATTTTAAATATCTTTTTTCATTTTTAAAAATGGCAGAGATTAACCAGGTAAGTTTAGAAATTGAAATTGTTTTAAATTTTTAACTGATTCTATAATCTTGTTAGTTATATCAATTTTTTTCTTTTTTAGAGAATGAGAAATCCGAATTTTTCGCCAAGCGAGAAACAACTTTTATTTAGCTTAATTAATAAACATAAAGAAATAATAGAAAATAAGAAGACGGACGGCGTAACTAATGACCTAAAAAATAAATGTTGGGCGAAAATTGAATTTGAATTTAACGCTTCTTGCCCCGAGAACAGACGAAGATGTTTGTCAACATTAAAAAAATGTTATTCTAATAAAAAAAAAAAAAGAAGTAAGAAAAATGGTGGCAGAAGAAAGGAAAGAATTAATAACAGGTAATATCTATAATAGTTCAAAACGTGTTATCTGATCTCCATAGATATCAGCAAAAACTATATTTTTTTAAAATTATTTTAGGTGGTGGTCCTCCCAAAAAAATTAAAACTAACGATGACAAGGACTTAATTTTATCAATGATAAATAAAATTTTACATTGCATTTTTCCTTTTTTGGTTTATTTTATTTTTTATGTAAATGCTTTTTTACTCTGCGAAGTGGCTTTGCAGCTACGCTAACTGTAACGGTAACGACGTTGACGAACAGTAACTCCATTAGACAGCTTCATAATTGATTGTAGCGCCCTCAGTAAAACTGCCATTGTTTTTGATTATATTAAACATTCCCCAAGAAAAAGATATATTCTATATATCAACATATATTTTTTTTCAGGTTGTGATAAGTGACGATGGAGGTGACGAAAATGGAGAAGTAGAAAGTGGATCATCGTACGAAGTGATTCAGGAATTAGAGGATTTTCAAGTACACGTAAGCATATTAAATTTTTTAAAATTTGTTTGTTTGTATCGAATTGATAATTTAACATTTTGACAATTTTTTCTAGACTGAACACTAACCAATTTTGAGGAAAATGGTGAAAATAACGAAACTGTAAAATTAGCAGGATATTTTCAATCATTAGTATGTATATGAAGAATGGGGGTCAAAAGTCACCAGTCACTTGACGTAACTTTTTCATCTCAAATTTATTTTTCAGAGTCACTCTATCGAAATGGAGCAGCCTGGGCCTTCCTATGTCCCTTTAAAAGGAAACTCCGTGAATTCTAAGTCGAAGGTATATAAAATTGCATAATTTAATAAAAACTTAATAATTTTACTAATTGTTTAATATAGCGGTTCTCAACCTTTTTTCTCTCACGTACTCCTTGATTAGGCTCTTCAGTTACTACTAAATTTTCCTAACAAGGTCAATTTATGTCAATTCAGCACACTTTTCCATCTCAGAATTACGCGTATCACAGGTTGAGAACTGCTGGTTTAAGAGAATAGAATCTACTTTACAATTTATTTTGAAAAAATTTGTAGCGAATCGGTCAAATAGTTTTTTCACATTTTACCACGCGCACCGGAAAAGTACGTTTCGAGAAAAACGCATTTAAAGTAAACTTACGCTTAATAAGCGAATCCTTGCTGATAGTATGTATATTAACGGAATAAACAATATAATGTAAGAATATACTTTTAAAAAGTATTTAATACCTATACCGCGCAAATCACACGTGTTGAAGCGCTTCAACGCCGTTTACCCTCCAAAAGAATATAATAGAACGGGGGGAGATAGAGCGCTCTGCAAAATGAAAACTAATTTAGATATGACGTGAAATTTCGTACTTGCATTCCTGAGATATACGTATCTATCAAAATATATAAAGACCAAAAAATCGAAAAATAAATTTTTTAACACAGTACTAATCATTCTTTAATACGGTTACTGATTTTTTTTATTTAAATTTTAGAAATTAGATCACAGCCGTAGAAGGCCAACAACAGTCGTTAAGACTTTAATGTCTAGCTCGGTGACCAAAAAATACGACAAGCTATTGGACAAGCGGTTAGCTATAACAGCTGCTGAGCAAAAGAAGATTGAAAAGGAACTACAATGGAAAAAGGAACAACATCAATCACAAATGGAACTCTTATCATTGGAAATTGAAATAAAAAAAGAACTGTTAAAAAATTTAAAAAAATAATATATCATTTTATAATTATTTAATAAAAATAAAATGAAATTACATTTGTTCAAAATAATTATTTATTAATATATTCCTTACATAATTTAAATTTTCATTCCCTACTGCAGCTATTTCCGGAACTTCTCCATTTTCTGTTAAACCTGCAGATTAACCTATAAAAATTATGATGGTAGTCCGCAAAACTTCAAATTTCGAATTTAGTGGTCTGCGAAACTTTAAATTTCAAATTTAGTGGCCCGCAGTACCTAAAGGTTGTCGACCGCTGCTCTAGAATGCTCTAGATCATCCATCTGTCGTGCTATACTCTGTAATACAGCAGTAGCAATCATAATTGCCACAGTGGTGTTTAACTTCAGCCTTAATTTTTTTTTTAAAATGTCCTGTCCGTAACGTAGAGAATTGCCCTTTAAATTTAACATAGTCGATTTAACAATTTATTTTTTATTTTTTATTTATTTTTTTTTTTTTTTTGTTGAATTTTGAGTTTTTGAAAACAATCAGTTAACGCGATTACTGATTGTTTTATTTAAATTTTACAAAGTATTAGATTGCAACGTCATAACCACCGTCGTAAAAGACCAACGACGGTGGTTACGACCTTTTTTTTTTTTCTTAACGTGGAGGGGAAAATATCCAGTGATACATCCAACTTTTACCAACTAAAACCCCCCCCCCCACTACTTTGCCTCCAAATGTCGCGGAACCGTCAAAGGATGACATATCATCGCGACATAAGGATAATAGTCCGCGGATAACAATATTAACAATAAATAAATGCAACTTGAGGCAAAGTCTACTCTGAATCTATGAACAGTAATGTGCATACCCTGCCTAAATCTTGCCATCACTTACCGAATCGCTTTAGACTTCCATGATAACAACAATAATAAAATCAGCAACAAAATCAACAAGGAAAACAGCAAACAAAAACACAACAAGGCAAGCAACAGACTCGTCATTAACAACAGTAGAAACAAATAATAATAACAATATCACCTAAATGACTAGAGATAAAATAAATAAACAATTGACTCACCATAGTAGTCAACTAAAGACCAACTAATCAAGTATGAAACTCGTTACAACCACTTAGAATCCATCGCCTCCCGGCGGAAATACATTACGGGAAGTTCCTTTTATATTCCGTCTATCAATAGATCCCCCCTTTCATGTGCCCTCTCCTCCTCCTCTTTACATGCCATGATACCACCTATCATTTCCTCCACTGCCTTCCATTTTCCCCTATCTGCGGTCATAATATCGATCATGTTATTGACCGTGATGGTTTATTCCTACGTTTATATTTGCCACAACCCTGAAACGTTCCCATCTGTCACACTGAAACAAGGTATGCTCTGCCGTATCTACCTCGTTGCAATATATACATTGATTACTATCGCTTTTCCCAATTCTATGGGTGTATTTCCTAAAAGATCCGTGTTCCGTAAGGGCCTGTGTTATATGATAGTTAATTCTTCTGAAGCTACACCCATACCACCGCTTGATATTCTTGATAAGCCTTCTAGTCCACTCAGCTTTCCCTGTTTCAGTTCCCCACCTCTCCTGCCACATTTTCAGAGTTGCTTCTCTTATCTCCGCCTTAGTCTGATTCCCTCTACCATGATACATGCTCCCTCTTTCAAGTATCAGCAGGTCCATTGGTATTATACCCGTTATCACCTGTAGAGCCTCGGTAGACACCGTTCTGTATGCACCGGCCACCCTTAAAAGTGTGTTTCTCTGGCTCTTTAGCAGCATTTCCCTATATTTTCTAAAATAAAGAACAGGTGCCCACACGGGTGCCCCATATAATAGTATAGATTGCACCACTCCTACAATTACCTCTCGCTTTTTGCTGGTCGGTCCCCCTATATTGGGCATCAAACGAGCTACAGCTGCCGCCGCTTTCTCCGCTCTATTGACAGCGCTTTTAATGTGTTCACCATAGCTGAGCCGTCGGTCTAGTACTATGCCTAGGTATTTTACTGACGTTCCAGAGGTTATTTTTTCATCTCTGATGGCAATATTAATTGCCTCTATTCTATTCCCTGGGGATTTCAATACCACTGCCTCTGTTTTTTCTGGCGCCAGCTCCAGCTCGTTCAATGCCATCCAGAAATCAATTCTGCAAAGTGCTTCGCTTACCTTATACTCTAGCGTATCTTTGTGTTCATCGCATGCCATCACGGCCAAATCATCCGCATAACCGACACTTGTCACCCCTTCTCCTAGATCTATTCGAAGCACGTCATTATATGCCACATTCCAAAGAACAGGACCCAGTACTGAGCCCTGCGGAACTCCCGCCATTACAGTTAATTCTTTTCCCTTTCCAATTGTGAGGGATCGATTTTGTAGATATGCACTGACGATTCTTGTCAGGTAACCGAAATTCCTATTTCTCTAAGGGAGTTTACTACCCTGCTATGCATTATAGTGTTGAATGCATTCTTGACATCCAGTGTGGCTAGTACACATCACCTTTTACTTGTGTTTTTAACCGTCTCTGTTACATAAGTCACTGCGTCGATCGTGGATCGCCCCTTCCTGAATCCATATTGATTTTTGGACAATGCTTGCTTTTCCATCAACTCCTTCTCCAATCGCTCCCGTATTAATATTTCATACAACTTTCCCAGTGTGTTTAGCAGGCATAGAGGCCTATGGCCAGATGCCTCTTCGATGTCTCTCCCTGATTTAGGGATTAGTACTAACTGTCCAGCCTTCCACACATCTGGGAAAGTCTGTTTCTCGAGTAGCCCATTCATCACTTTTCTAATCCACTCCCGGGCGATCACGACGGCCTTATTGACTGCCTCAGCAGGGATTCCGTCTGGCCCAGGTGCTCTACCGCATTTTATCATATTTGTGGCTATTGTTATCTCATTAGCAGTGAAAGGTATGATTATATCCTGCCGAGGCGGTGTGATCCAGAAAGATTCCCGTCTAGGGAACAATTCCATGGCAATTTCCGCTTTTTTCTCTACTTCAAGCTTATACCCGCCTCTTTTCGCTTTCTCCATCACTATTTTATAACCCTCTCCCCAGACATCATTCTCTAGCTTATTGCATATATTCCTCCAGTGGTCTCGCTTCGATTTGTAGATTGCGTCTTTTAGATTTCTTTTCGCTTCCTTATATTCCCGATAAAGTCCCTCGAACATATCCTTCTCCAACCTAGCTCTTCTTGCCCGGGTCACCCTCCTCCTCTTATGATTACATTCTCGCCTAATCCTTTCAATATTGTCATTCCACCAGTATGGCTTCATGAGTGTAATGTTGCCTTTCTTCTGTGTGGCAAAACTCACGGCCTCTCTTATTAATTTAGAGCATGCCTCCGCTGTGTCCTGAAGTTCTTTGTCACCCGTCCTTATTTCTAAAAAGTTACTATATACTTCCCAATCTATTATGGATGTCTTGTTCGCACTGGAGGCGCCAGCCTCATTCACCTCAAATAAGATGTAAGCATGATCACTTAGAGTCTCTTCGCTTAAAACTTCCCATCCACTGATCTTCGGCGTAAGTCTTCGGTTACATATGGTGATGTCGATGTACGACGTGGCCCACCTCCTTTCAAAGGTTGGTGTGTCCCCCTCATTCAGGATGCTCAGATCCAGTTCTGCACACCATCCCTCAAGATATTCCCCCCTTGAGTCTCTTGTCGGAGAGCCCCACTGCGGAGACTTCGCATTAAAGTCACCCATTACAATGCATTCTTCCCCCCTCATATCCCTTACTTCGTTCATAATTTCGTCAGTTTTATTATGAAAGTCATTTAAGCTACTGTTAGGCGAGAGATAGCAGCCAACTACATAAAGGTTCTTCAGGTGCAGACATATGTAGCCAGCTCTGGTCCTAATTCGCTTCACTTCGAGGTTCCTATTCATCAACTGTATGGCCACATCCTCCCTCTGATCCCTAATCCATGTGTTGTTTCTAATCATCTTTTTGTTTGGTTCGCCCATAATTATTATATCTACACCTTCCTCCCTTGCAGTCGCAAGAGCCTTATCGACCGCAGCTCTCGCCCTCATCGCATTCACCTGTAGTACCCTTAATTTTGGTGTACTGTGTTGTCTGTTATTATTCTGTGCCATGCTTACATGTACCTAGATTGTCTTTTAGCACGCTCCTGCTCCACTAATCTTTTATAGTGTGGGCACCTCATAGCGTCCGCCCTATGTCCCGGTCTATTGCATTTATTGCAATATGCTGAATTCTCGCATCCCTTCGCTCTATGTCCCTCCTGTCCGCACTTTAAACATTCCTCCGGTCTTCCCTTTTCAATCGTACACTGGCTCGTTCTATGGCCGAAATCCAGGCATTTAAAACATCGTACTAAGTTTACTCTTTCTTTTACTTCCGCTTCCGCCTATCCAATCCTTATTCTGCCCTCTTTTAATATCAGTCCGGCCGCCTCCTTCGGTATATCCACCATTGCCGTCTTACTTAAGTTTCTATTGGTGATGACGTTCTTGACCTGTATTACTCCTCCCCTTATTTTCCCCTTCATTTCTAGTGCTGCTGCTATGTCTTTTTCGGTGGCGTCGCCATCAATTCCCATTATGACGAGGCTCGTAGTGCTTCTTTGAACCGTCACCTCCTTTAATTCGGCTTTTTCTTCGATCTCTTTCTTGAGTCTGTCCGCCATTTCCCCCTCTGGTACCGTTAGAAGTAGATCCCCTTTTCTAGTTTTCTTAATGTTTTTCACAGCGACACCGATTTTGTCTATGTCGACTTTCTTTTTGATTTCCTTCAGTAATTCGGCATATGTCGCCTTTTCGTTTGCTTTGACAACCACCGTTTCCGTTTTTTTCGACTTGTTTTTCTTATGCTCTCCGTTCGTCTCCTCCCCAGACTTTTGCCCTTGTGTAGCAGCTACTGTTACGGGTTTTTCCGTCAGTATTTCTATGCCTACCTGGCTTCGTCGGTATACATAGTCTGTTACCTTTCTAAGGTATACCAGTTCCAGGTCTTCCGCCATCATCGCAATTTTCGTTTCTTTGAACATTTCCAGCTTTTCTTTTGCCTTATCCAGGTAGTTGAAAATCTTTTCCCAGTCATTTATACCGTCTTTGTTGCTTCTGATCGGGATTACGTAGATCCTTTTTTCCATTTCAGTCCCCCCTCCTCTGCTGGTAAAGGTCTTAGTGTTACATTCTACATATTCTAATTTGCCTTCCTCCACTCCGTCCTCCAGTAGCTCTAGGATCCCTGGGTATCGGTCTACCATTACTTTGGATAGGCCCTTATTTTTGCTTCCCTCCATATTATGGAGGAACAGGATATTCTGATCCCTCCCAACAGCTGCTGGGGTCCCGGTCTTGACCTTAATTTGATATGTGGTCTCTTCCCATTCCCGGTCCATTATACTTGCTAGATCTTCAAAGGTGTTTCCCTGTGTAAGGATCTCATCGATTTTTATATTTCCTTGGTCCAGGTTGACTTGGACTCCTATCTCCTTCTTTTCTGTGTTTACTACCAGCGTCTGTGTACTTGCCTCAGCCTTGTGTAATTTGCACTCCGTTTCCTGTTTTGCTTTTTGTTCATTTTCGAGCCTGGTCCTCTCAAGAGTTCTGACCAGACGAGCGACCTTTTCTTTGATTTCAATCCTGATATTTAGGCCTTCTCTCATAATATCCTCCGCTAGGCTTCTTGCCTGGCTCAGGGCAACGTCACTTCCTTTATCCGGTTCGCTACTTTTCGGGGCGATTTACTTTCTTTGCTCTTCCTGAGGCGATTCCTCCCTCAACCGTTTCGGTGTTTGCTTCGCTTCCTCATCAATTATTATAACTTCCTGTGCCGTTCCTATGGCCGCAGTTCCTTTTGCCTTTTCCTCCTTTGTTTGTCTTGCCTCTGTTTCAACGTGGGACTTTTCCTTGCTCTTGGTTGGTCTCTTTTCCATGGTTCTCGAGAGCCATTCGCTGTACACCTCGTTGGGCAGTATCCTACCCGCACACGAGCTCGACCTATCCCTTGGTGGCGTCCTCTTCGTCCTTACACTCCTGGAGAATGGTGTCGGAACGCCTACAACCTCACTACCACTAGTTTTACAATGGCTAGTATCAGCCCTTCCTACCCCGGATTCTTTTGGCACTTTTGGAATATCATTATCTTTATTTGACATTTCATAAATTTTTAAACAAAAGAACTATATTAAGAAACAAGCAGGAGACGGTGCGGAAAGATCCCCGTTTCCCCACACAATGGGGCAGAAAAGGTGCGGTCGCGACGGCCGAGTCCAAAGTCTCCGGTGGCCTCGGAAGAGGCCCCCCGATGTGCGCTGCAGGGTCCCAATCCGGTCGCCATCCGGCACTGAAACACACATCGCGATTTTACGCTGGTTGATAGGGCAGCCAGGGCATGTTGGCTAGACCGCCCCGGGCCCCTGTACTACCCAGCGGCCCAGGAGTGCCCAACCCGGTTTTCTCTCTGTACCCTCCGGCAGACTGGAACATCAGCCCCCGCCCCCGCACCATCGGCCCGCGGCAGGTCCACAGGAACAACTTCACCGCTCCGTCTCTCGCTTCGCTCAGGGAGGCTTTTAAAGAGAACCCCGAGAAGCTCTTGACCCCTAACACAAGCGTGCTTGCGGTCCCCGTTCCCAGACCACGTCTGGGACTACGGTGTGTTGGTTTGATTTCGGGGTTTACATCCCCTAGCCTTTGATGCCCCACCACCGTACCATGCAAGGCAGCATGGGAGATGCTTATTTAGTGGCGGCATCGACTCGCCACGTCGCAGTCGCTTCACTGAGCCTGTGGCATTTACTGCAATGACCGGCCCCACCACAGGGCCGCTCCACCACGCTCTCCGCTCCTGCCGTCCATTGTCCGCGGCTGCTTATTTGCCGACGCTTATTCGCAGCTAACCCCCATATCTGAGGGCCGTTCCACTATCCGCAACCCGGTGGACGCGCCTGGCAGCCCGAACCAGGCCCCAGGACGGTGGTTACGACCTTAACTTCGAGTTCAGTAGCGAGGAAATATGATTAGCTACTGAAGATGCGGCTGACAATGCAGGGTGGCGATCGACCTGGAAAAATCAGGTCGTCAAAAAACTTTATTTTTAGAAATTACTTTATTTTTAAACAATATTTTTTTCGGAGAAGGTCCTGTAATTTTATTCAGAGTCAGGGAGAAGTCAGAGAATTTTGAAACTGGTTTTCAATCGCCACCCTGTTGGCAGCCGGCAGTGAGGAAGGAGGAACGCCAAAATTTAAAAATGCAATTTCTCATGTTGGAAGTGGAAATTAAAAAAGAATTAAACAATTTTAAAAATTATTTTTGTATTTAAAAATAAATAAAATTAAATTAAATTAGTCCAAAATAATTACTTATTAATGTATTTCTTGCATAAAATTAATATTTCCATTTCCTACTGCATCTATTTCCAGTATTTGTCCATTTTCTATTAACTGGTCGAGATTATCAGCCGCAATATCATCCGGTAAAGGTGGCGGCTCTACATCATGCATCTGCCGTGCTATATTTTGTAACACGGCAGTAGCCACAATAATTGCCATTACGGTATTTAACTGTAATCGTAATACGTATGCAAGTATGGGAAATCGACGTTTCCAGTTACCGAATAACTGTTCCACAATATTTCTGGTTTTTATATGTGCTTCGTTATATAATTGTTCCGCTCTCGTGGCTGGATTACCCAACGGAGTTAAAAAATAGTCCCGTAATGGATAACCGTTATTGCCTGCAAAGAAACAAATGTATAACGTAAAGATGAAAGGAGAAGTAAAAATAATTTTTTACCTAAAAGAATGGAATCTTGAAATTCTCCATTTTGAAACCGGGTACATATCACACTATTGTTAAAAATAGTTGAATCGTGCGTCGAGCCGGGCCACCTTGCAACTATGTCCATAACTTCCAAACTCGCGTTACATAGTACTTGGACGTTAAATGAGAAGTACCCTTTTCTGTTACGGAATACTTCCGAGTCTTCACCTCCTGGTGACTGAATTTTTATGTGGGTACAGTCCACTGCTTCAATTACTTTTGGAAAACTTGAAATTTCGAAAAACTCGTTTTTTATTTTCTGTTTTTCATCAGCAGTTTCCGGCATTTTTATAAATTGTGGACGAAGCATTGCTACTGCTTCCGACACCCTTTTTACAACTCGCGAAGCCGTTGATGTATGAACGCCAATGAAGTCAGCAATATTGATCAAATGACCAGCAGACGCATAAAATCGCAAAGTTAATAACAGCTGGTTCATTGGCGATAAACTGTTGTTTCTGTAATATTGCAAAAATTTGTGATTATGTAAAAGGGGAGGTACATTATATAACAGAAGTACATAAATCCAACTTACAAATCATTTGAAAATTCAATTCGCTCCTCTATCATTCCCAATACTTCTAAACAGCATTGTTTAGTTAATCTAAATCTACGATAAAAATTGAATTCATCCATTTCATGAAAATATAATTAGTCCGCGTATAATGTAATTTTGGAAATCCGAAATCTATTATTTCTAAAATATCCATATCGTCCTCCCATATTTCATTTACCCGATCCATCTTTGACTTTTTTTATTATCCAACAAACTGAACTAACTACAAAATTATTTTATACACAAAATACGTAGATATTTTATCACTCAAACGAGGTTATAATAAAATAAATATTGACAATGACAATTTAAAACCCAAACGTGCGATTGCTTATTTTTAAGATCACTTTAAGTATTCACAATCGGAGGCTTAAAAGTTAAGAATAACTTTTTGCTGTTAAGAACATCTTTGCGATTGGTGCAACGAGATCAGTTGTTTTAAGAATTACTTAAAATTAAGTATTACTTAAACCATACGGTGCAAATGGACATAACACATTCAAACATACTTGCTTTAAAACACGGAGGAGTGCCATTATATACATCTTGTGTGCGACGAAATTGTTAAATGGGAGCGTGCGATATGGGAGTTTGCTATGTAATTATAATAATGTAGTACCATTTATTTATTTTTCCATGTCGGTGCGTTGCATTCGGGCATTGGCCATTCACAAATTAAAAAATTTTTCCGTTCAATGGAAATAAGAACTCCCACAGCAAAATCTTTTAAAACATATGAAGGGATCATTGGAGGTACAGTTGAGTTAATAGCTAAAAAAAAGTTGCTTAAAAACAGCAAAATTGGAACGGAATCTCACAATTTTAAATTTTGAAGAAATTTTAAAACACTTGTAAGTATTGTCACGCAAAAATAAAAGGAAAGAGAGGGGAGAGACGCTTTGGTACCAAAATGTCACCAAAGGAAATAAAAGGGGAAATGGTTAATATTATTGCATTGAAGTACAAAAATGGAGTGACATTGAATTTAAAGTAAAAAAAAAAAATTATTTAACAAATCTCAGTAGTGACATGAGTCAAAAATATTCATGCTGAATTTGATTTATAATTACTCAGTAAAGGACGGACAGTACGATTAAGCAGAGAAAAGTGGAAACTTTAACGCTTGGGGCCCAGAGCAAGCGAAATTACCAGCGAAACATTACCATTATTATTATTAAGTATTCTGTTTAAGTTTTATGCTGATAAAAGGTATACTGTAGTTATGTCTGTATGAAGAGTATTTAGTAAAAATCATAAGAAATATTAAAAGATAAAAGACAACATTTATTAAATGTAATTATTCAATGTTAACAAATTTTGCAAACAGCTGTAGCAAGTTAGATAAAAAATACATAACAATATTTTATGTGTGAGTAATATTGTAAAATTGTTTCAGTATTTTAGGAAAGAAATGTGACGCAATAATTTTTGAAGTGATTTGACAATTGTAACGTTTTGACTTTGTTTTTGTTTTCTCGTTAATCACCAAGATGACAAAATGAGAAAATGAGTAATTCTTAATTGCACTAGAACGCAAAATGGCGTCCTTTAGTAAGGCGAAGACGAAGCGCAGAGGTTACTTCGTTACAAAAACGATGTTGGTTTGTTCCTTTAGGTTCCTTTGTTCTGTTATGGATCCTTCCCAAAAGTAATTACCGGTACTTAAAGCACTCTTCTTAATTGATTCAAACGATGAATAAAGGAATATGTAAATAAATATTACACGTAATATTGAATTCTTGATTTATTTCGTAAACAATTACACTTTTATAATTAAAGATTTATGCGTGTATCTACATTTGTAATAATTCGATATAAACAAATAAAAGGACATAAATCATCAAAAACCAACTGCAGGTGAATATGAATAAGTAATGTCAAAATTTGCTATAATCTGCATGAAAAAAATTGTTAGAAAAGTTAAAAGGAAAATTTTTCTACATGTTTCGATTATTTAAATAATCATCTTCAGGAAAAGCAACTAGAACTCAATTGTAAAAAACAACTGAGAAAAACATCAAAAGGACATAACCTCTTAAAACCAATTAGATGTCAAATTGACAAATAGAAAAATAATAATAAAATAGCGAACCCCATATGAAACAGGGAGTCACAATTAATCAAACCGTACGACGAAGAATTGCAGAAAAGTTGATGAAATTTCAGATAACAACCGTATAAGGAAACCATGATCACAGCTAAGAATTCAATGGAAGATCGTGGAAATTCCACTAGTAGCAGTCACAAAAAATTATGTAAGAAAAACACTTTTGAAAAAGTTTTAAAAAATTACAAAAAGCATCAAAGCAGGAAATTATTACACTCATAAAACACTCAGAATTAAATGAAATCACAATTTAGTAAAATGTAATTAATTTGTTTCAGATTAAAAGTTGATAAAACAATTATTTTAAACAATTATTTAAGAAAAAGCGTGTGCAGTGTTCGAAGTTTCATTGCAGAATTAGCGTAGTCAATAAAGACTAGAAAATATCAAAGTTCGGAAAAAATTAGGGTAAAGCTGAATTTTACCCAGGTAGTAGAGTACCACTAGAGGAACATTTTTACGAAAGTCCTCAAAAATCCTCCTGGAGCTTCCCTCCCCCAGCCCTTTTCAAATGTTAAAAATACAGACATTCACGGAAATGCCAATAACTTTATTAATACACACCGGATAAGGTCGAGATATGTTTCCTTTTGTTTGTTATTAAACGGGTAACAATAACATATCATATGAATTACTTTAAATTCAAAACTTTTGATACAGTTTTAAAAAATATGCGAAAAAGTTTAATTTTTTTATTTGTTTAAATTTTTGATTTTTATCAAATATATTCTTTTTTTTAGATTACATGTTAAAATACTTCCTACAAACTTTGTAGCCAACAGTTTTGTGAATATAGTGATATATAGTTTTACTTATATATGTACATTGCTACCCGCTGGAGAGGGGGCGAAAGCAAGAAGGTTTGACGCGTGTTATTATAGTTTAGACGTCGTGTTGTTATAGTTAATAAACTTTTTAAATTTGTGTTTGTTGAGTTTTACATACATAAGTGTGGTGTTAACGGTAGAAATGGGGTTGATTTCTGGTTGTCAGTTAAAAGGAAGGAATTATAGTGTTCTAATCTGAGTATGAGCGGCTGCGAATCGGTCCACAGTTGGCCGGCAGGGAGGACTCGTCGATCCACCGCATCCCCACCCCTACGTTAATCTTGACAGCAGCGTTGCCAGACCTCCAGTTTTAGCAGGAGATCTTCTGCTTTTTTAAAAAATCTCCTGTTCTTCTGTATTCTACTTGAATCTCCCGCTTTTTAATTTTTAGTTTCCAATTTTCTGTTTGAGGTTTTATTCGTTCTCACCAAGGTCCATGGATGGAGAGGGGAGTACTTGGTCGCTATAACCTCCATCTACGGACCTTGGTTCTCACCACATGTTTATTATCTCAATCATGGTGCCTAGAAACAGGTGACCGAACTCAATGTATTCAAAAAAGTCTAAATCTAAGATGGCACTCGTGTCCGTTAGATACCAAAGCGGTAATTTGAAATAGAGATAATAAGGATAATAATTTCAAATTAGAACAGTTTTATTGTTATAGCATAAAGAACAAATTTCAATATTAATAAAATTTATTTAGTTTACTTGATTTTCCGTTAATTATATTAACTTACTTGAGGTACTTTGAAAAATGTACACTGCAACTAGAACAATTTTTATCATCACAAACCTTGCCCATTTTGATATTATTGATAAAATTAAGCTGAATAAAATTAAGCGATAGTTTAGATCTCCCGCTTTTGTTCCTACGCCTACTGCTTTTTGGAGCTGTCACCTACAATTTTTTTGGAAAACTGTCTGACAACGCTACTTTACAGTGTCAGTACAGACAGTAACGAGTAATAGTTTTGGTATTCCTAGTTGTTTTTTAATAGACACATGTTTATGAGATGTACTAAAATATCCAATTTTTTTAAAAAAAAAAAAAAAAGAAAAATGGATGACTCTAATAAAATTTGTATTTTTTGTGGAAACAAGCTGGAGCTCGACATAGTATTAGTTGAGAAGGGACTGGAATCAATCATTCAAGCAAGTTTACAAATTAAAGATGGACTTCATAAAAGGCTGGTAGGACTAACAAACATTATCGTTCATAGATTGTGCAGACAAAATTATACTCGTCCTTCAAGTATTAAAGCGGCTATAAAGCAAAAAGAAACACGTGACAGTGAACCTTCAAATTCTTTTTCTTTGAGGAGGTCAGGGGGAAAATTTGACTTCAAATATGATTGTTTCATTTGTGGAAAGCCAGCAGTGGTTGACTTAAAGGTTCCACAAAACCGTAGAAAACCCATTCACCATGTCAGTACATTGGAAATTAGAGAAAATATAATAGCTAAATGTAATGAACGACAAGATGATTGGGGCGAAAGAGTCAAATGCAGGCTTCTTAATGTTAGTGATCTGGTGGCACCAAAAGCACGGTATCATAAACACTGTTATAGAGACTTTTTAAAAACTACACCACTTAAAGACGCAGTCGGAAGGCCTAAGTCCGAACTAAGCGAAGCTTTTGACAAACTGTGAATATTTAGAAAACAGCGATGACTGTCAGTTTACCATACAAGAGCTACAAAACCTAATGAAAGAATTGTCAGGTCTTCAGGAGACGTACACGGATAAACACTTGAGAAATCTGCTTAAAGAACGTTTTAAGGACCGGCTATTTCTATCTAATATTTCTGGAAGAGTAAATGTTATATGTTCATCGGATACGGTCAATAAACTGATTGATAAATTGTATATTAATAAAGAAACAGATCTTGAAATAGAACGTAAGAGAATAGTAACAGCTGCAGCAGACATAATTAAAGAGGACATACAAAAAATGCAGTACGACTATAGTAAATATCCCAGCATTGATGATATTAGAAGCGGAGGTGAAAATTTAATTCCAGAAAGTCTTAAAATATTCACTGAAACAGTTACTAAGAAGAAGAAAACATCTGGTGGTAATAAAATTGGAAGAAAGTGTGCTGTGATAAGTCTGCGTCGATAAGTCTAAGTATTTCTGCTGTGAGACCAAGATCATTTTTATCTCCTATACAAATTGCTATCGGACTGACCCTTCATAGGCTATATGGATCAAAGCACTTAATTGACCAACTTGCATCAATGGGACTTTGTGCTTCATACTATGAAGTCACTGTTTATATGAATTCTCTCATAAATGCAGGGTTGCCAAAAGTAGGTACTGACGCATTTGTTCAATACGTGTTTGACAACGCTGACGTCAACGTACGAACGCTAGACGATTTAAATACATTTCACGCAATGGGAGGAATACAATGTGTAGCACCTGGTACTTGCGTTGATACACAAATAGAGGTTAAGAGAGTTTCATCAGGAGCTTTTAACCCTGAAACGATTCGTGTGCTTTCATACGGGAAGAGGAACTTCCGAAATGGACTGTGTAATATATTAGTGGAAGATCTAGCTAACTTGAAAGCTACTAGAGGCATTAGTTACGAAACACAGCAGTTGTTGTTTCCCATCAATGTTATTTGGCTTGCTGGCTCAAACATTCAACCTGGGTGGAATGGGTACATGGCTTTTATGATGAAAACTAAAGAAAAATGTGAAACTACATACATATTGGGATTACCATTCATCAACTTAGATCCAAGCAATCCATCTACAATTTACTCCGCCCTCTGCTATGCTTCAGAACAGTGTAAGAAACAAAACCGTGCGTGCATTGTTACATTTGACCAACCACTGTTCCTAAAGGCCTCTGAAATAGTAGCATCAGCAGAGAGCAGCTGTCACCTATCAAAAGTGGTATTGCGCCTTGGCGGCTTCCACCTGCTGATGTTATTTATGGATTCAGTTGGGAAGATTATGCAGGGAAGTGGCTTGGAAGCACTATGGGCCACTGTCTACGGTCAAGCAACTGTGAATCATATGATGAATGGACATGCTTATGTAAGATGCATTAGAGCATATGGTTTAACTGCTAGTGCCATCATAAATGTCATGAAGGAACAATTCCCAGATGTAAAAGATTTAATGTATACGTTAGAAAAGTTTTCCATCAAGCTAGTTAAAAACGAAATGAATGAAAAAGATGTTCTTGAAGAATATGCAGTAAATGAGACTCTACAAAAGGTGGCACATTGTTTGAAGAATGTTCAAGATCTAAGTCGAACTACTAGGCTTTGGGTAAACCTTTTGAAGTGCATTGACCTCATAATGAAATTCATTTTTGCTGAACGATCCGGAAATTGGGATTTACATCTAAACACCACCATTGAAATGATTCCCTATTTCCACGCAGCAGGACATTTGCCCTATGCGAAGTCTGCCCACTTGTATGTTCAACAAATGAGTACAATTGAGTCTAAATTACCTGAGAAAGACTTAATTTCTTTTCAAGAAAAGGGATTTTTTACTGTGAGGCGTAGTGGGAGACATTGGTCTGGAACGTGGACGGATATGTGTATTGAACAACGTCTCATGCGTCCCATGAAATCGGTGGGTGGTTTAACGCATGGACGCGGCATCACGGATAGTACACTATCTAAATGGGTCCTTGAAACTCCCTTCTTCCTCAAAATATATGAAGCCGTTGAAGACTTCCTTGAAACTTCCATACAGTATAACGATCAGCACGTTGAACTACGAGAATCTAGAAAACAGCGAGATATAGGTGACTTACTCAAGTTCACAATTTGGCTCCAACAGCACAATCCCTTCACAAAACTCTCAGGAGAACTTGTGTCCTTAGAATCTGGATTTGTATGTGACGACTCAATCAATTGTGACCAAGCTTATGAGATTGGTACAAAAGCTATTGAGCGGATGAAGGGAAAAACTTTGGAGAGCTCAAACTTCAAAGGAAAGACATGATAAAGCCACAGGCCCAGCAAAAATCGGTTACAGTTAGATCGAAAGAAGTTATAGTGAACTCTCAACAGCTCTTCAATCGCATATTGTGCATTTGCGACAGTCCCAGTAAATTAAAAGGGTATTTGGAATTTGAGCTGTCAGCACATCCTCCGTCCATATTTCATGGTGCATCTCTTCGAAAGGGTACTAAATCTTCCCTTATGAAAATCTTCCAGGAAAATGCTATCGATAAAGTTGAAATGAACGATGTTACTCATGTTTTGGATGGAGGATTCTTATTACACCTTGTGCCGTGGCCAAAAAATTGTACATACGGATATATACTTGAAAACTACCGCAGATACGTTTTGAACAAATATGGGGGAAATTCTATAGTTGTTTTTGACGGATATCCAGAGGATCCTACTACCAAAAACGAAGAACAAATTAGAAGAGCGGCAAGACATTCTTCATGCAATATCAATTTCGAAAAAACACTCTATGTGTTACGCCAAAAGAAAACTTCCTGGGAAATACATTAAATAAAAAGAAATTGATTCTATCTCTGGTATCAGACCTTCATACTCATGGAATAAGGGTGATAACAGCTGAAGAAGATGCTGATTTAGACATTGTAATGACAGCTATAAATCAAAATGACAGTAGCTCTAACGTTGTAGTTGTGGGTTCAGATACAGATTTAATTGTATTGTTAATCGTTCTGTCTCCTGAACGAAATAACATATATTTTTGTAAAGAAAAAAGTGGACCTGTTTCTTCTACATTCATTTATAAGATTGAAACTTTGGTTGAGAAGTACGAGAAATCACGACAGATTCTACTGTTTATCCATGCACTGACCGGATGTGACACCATTTCTTGTTTTCATGGCATAGGAAAAATAAAAGCAATGGAATTTTTCCAAATCCCTGAATTTCAAAATTGGGCAAAACTATTCCTGGATGCTTACACATCGAAAGAAGAATTGTTAGCTGCCGAGGAGAAATTCGTTCTGAACTTATATGGATTAAGAAAATATTCTTCTTTGAACGAAGCCCGATACTACCGATTTGTGACTTTGACGAAGAAAAGTTCGCTAAGATCCAGTTTTGACTTAGCAAGACTACCACCAACCTCTGAAGCTTGCCACCAACACTTACTGAGAGTCTTTTTGCAAATTCAATCATGGTTGGGAAATAAACTCCAACCCTCAGAGTGGGGATGGAAAGCTGAAAATATTCTACAAAATGGAAGTTTCAAAAGAACACTGAAACCTATTACAACAACCAAACCATTTGCTCCTGATGATCTGTTACATCAATTATCATGTGCATGCAAAAAAGAATGTGTCAGCTACTGTGGGTGCCGAAAAGCCAACTTGCCCTGTTCTCCAATGTGTGAGAATTGTAATGGGTTATCTGGTTTAAACTCAGCAATATACTTCGAGAAAGATGGAGTGGATCCACTTTATGTAGAATAAAACTGTACATATTGCAAATATTACATAACAGGTATCACAAGTAAATGTAATGTAAGGTCGTGTAAATATTTTAATTAAAATGAATATACTTGGTAAAGAATATATTTGATAAAAATCAACTTTAAACAAAAAAAAAAATAAACTTTTTCACATATTTTTTAAAACTGTATCAAAAGTTTAAAGTAATTCATATGATATGATATTGTTACCCGTTTAATAACAAACAAAAGGAAACATGGGATCGTTGCTTTGTTACTTTTCACAACAAAATCGTAGAAAAAACACGAGTCGACTTTCGGCTTTTACACCATCGTCAGGTGAAAAACATAACTAAAATTGTTCTTTTAGGCGAAAACTATTTATAATATAAATTGAAGTAAATAATGTATTGGTGGGGGATGTTAGAGATAGAGGCAGATATAATCACATCAAAACAGATGTAAGGGGAACTCCCAAGTTGACCAATTCTGATAAAACTAAAATTTTTTGTATTATTTGCAAAGGTACTGACAATTATTTTAAACATTATTTGCAAAGGTACTTACAACGAATATTATTTTGGAAGCCCTGGAAATCAATAAATTGAACAAAGACCCAAACCACGTCATCTTAAATGACCAAATTGATCTAAACAAATCTCCTTTATTAAATCTATAACACGGTGCATCTCACGTTTTGTTTTCGAATAGTTTAGTTGATAGGTACCCATTTTTAAAATTTTTTAAAATTTTATAGATTCCTGGTAATTAATATTTAAATGGTCTTGATGCAATATTTTGATTTTACATCATTTAACAATCCTTTTAGTTTAACAAAAGCATCTACCTGATGGGTGTAACCTTTCGTGCAAATCAATTTGTTTCACGTGTCTGGTTTCCCACAACGTACTCTAGTCATTTTATGGATATTATACCTAACCGGTTTTAAATAATATTAGTTGTAAGTACCTTTGCAAATAATACAAAAAATTTTAGTTTTATCAAAATTGGTCAACTTGGGAGTTCCCCTTACATCTGTTTTGATGTGATTATATCTGCCTCTATCTCTAACATCCCCCACCAATACATTATTTACTTCAATTTATATTATAAATAGTTTTCGCCTAAAAGAACAATTTTAGTTATGTTTTTCACCTGACGATGGTGTAAAAGCCGAAAGTCGACTCGTGTTTTTTCTACGATTTTGTTGTGAAAAGTAACAAAGCAACGACCCATGTTTTAATATGGATTATCACAAAGTAAACCTATCTAATATTAATTATTTAAAAGGAAACATATCTCGACCTTATCCGAAGTGTATTAATAAAGTTATTGGCATTTCCGTGAATGTCTGTATTTTTAACATTTGAAAAGGGCTGGAGGGGGAAGCTCCAGGAGGATTTTTGGGGACTTTCGTAAAAATGTTCCTCTAGTGGCACTCTACTACCTGGGTAAAATTCAGCTTTACCCTAATTTTTTCCGTTCAAAAACCTTTATTGATTGGGCTAAATGGAGAATCAAATCGCTCCGCTAATCTCGCCATGATGGAACGGCATTGTTCGTATGAACACAATTGCGCAGTCTCATTAAGGGTTGGCTTATTTAAATTATTATAATGCGCAATATAGAATGTTTCCAAGAAATCAAGCATGGATCCCTCCTTAGCAAATTGCAACGCCGTGAAATTATCAGAGATAACAAAATTGTGATCGCTTTCTAATATATGTTCCGCTACTGACGAATGATTCTTTAAATTTGATGACTTAATGGCCGCAAAATGTTCGGCAAATCTATTGCAGAAACGTCGTCCCGTTTGACCGATATAAATCGCTTCGCATTCACATTGGAATTTATAAACTTTATTTTATTTTTTCAGAAACCAAGATATTACTTTCAGAAACCAAGATATTGTAAATATTGATGTTTAAAATCAAAAATTATACACTCCAAATAATTCACAAAAAAATTCACCATGAACGGGGAAATAGAAGAACCTGTCCCTAAGCCGTTAGATTGTAGGTATATTTTGATGTCAAAAGAGAAATAATTATAATCTAATAAAAGATTAAGGCATTGTAACATTGCTTCCAAATTGGGACGTCTGGATTATTACTGAAATTAGTTGTCAAAAACTCACGGAAAAGAATTTTTAATTGATCGGTCGGGAATGGAGTAAATAAATCTACAATATCGAAACTAAGTAGTAAGCAATTGTTTGTCCGAGGACATAAAGGGCGTGTAAACGGCTACGACAGTGAATTTATTTTCAAAATGTTTTCTAAACATTTGCATAATTATTTTGACTCTTCCTTGTTTCCAAATTTAACCAAATCAATAAAATCATTTAATTCCAGCTATGCTTCTATCCCTTATATTACTACTCAAGCTAACGGGTTCCGAAAGTTATTCCAGGAACATGGTATCAAATTGACCTTTTCATCGTGTAATTCTATTTCAAGTATTCTCATTAAAAATAAAGATAAATAAATTATAATAAGATAAATAAAATAAAGTTTATAAATTCCAATGTGAATGCGAAGCGATTTATATCGGTCAAACGGGACGACGTTTCGGCAATAGATTTGCCGAACATTTTGCGGCCATCAAGTCATCAAATTTAAAGAATCATTCTTCAATAGCGGAACATATATTAGAAACCGATCACAATTTTGTTATCTGATAATTTCACGGCGTTGCAATTTGCTAAGAAGGGATCCGTGCTTGATTTCTTGGAAACTTTCTATATTCCGCCTTGCAATAATTTAAATAAGCCAACCCTTAATGAGACTGCGCAATTGTGTTCATACGAACAATGCCGTTCCATCATGGCGAGATTAGCGGAGCGATTTGATTCTCCATTCTGCAATGAAACTTCGAACACTACACACGCTTTTTCTTAAATAATTGTTTAAAATAATTGTTTTAATTATCATCTTTTAATCTGAAACAAATTACATTTTACTAAATTATGATTTCTAAATTGTTGTTCACTAAATTGTAATTTATTTTTATTCTTGTCTATTTTTGGTATCTAAGCCTGATAAAAATGCACGTGCTAATTTTCTGATACCTTCTGGGAAAAGCGTTTCCGATATTACAGATAAAGATATTCTTAGATTTGCTGGTGGCTATGATATGGGCTATAGTCGACGTGGCAATGGTTTTACATATGATAGCATAAACGGTTTTGGAGCTATTATTGGAAATGAAAGTAAATTGATAGTTAATTACGGTACTACAAATCGCATGTGTCATATGTGTAGTTTAGGTCATGACAAAGGAGATCACGACTGTAGAATATAGGATATTTACATAGATGTTTCTGTTATGCCGTGGGTCGACCCACGGCATAAGTTTAGCTTCTGTCATTAGGAATATTGTTTTTTATGCTTATAACTAACATAAAGAATGTGTTAATTGGTGTGCATTTGTTAAAGATCATCATACCTATGAACATAAAACTGTACGCGGCGGTTTTAATAGCACTGTTTTATTTGATGTTTTAAAATCACAATTTGATAAGTAAGCAGGTAGTGCAAAGCAATTTGCTTTTGGAGCATCTACCCAAGGGAACGAAAGCTTAAATAGCGTAATGATGACAAAAACTCCAAAATCAATCTATTATTCAAGGAACAAATCAGCTGATTTTTGTTTTGCATGCTCAGTTCTTCAAAAAAATGAAGGAGGAGAATATATTTTGATAATTCTGAAGGAAGTTTGTATAATACATGGCAAAATCCTTCAGGAATTCGTGGATCGTAAAACTTCCATGGACAAAAAAAGAGTTGAGAAAACACGTACTCCAACTTTTAAGTTAAATCGTCTTAAATTGAAATAAAAACGCTCACAGTTACGAAACAAAAGTAATATTTCAAATACAAACTTCTATGAAAGTAATGCTGGACTTTTAGTAACTGATGAAGCTATTGAAAAAAATACTACTGCGCCTGAACTTTTAGTTTTGACTACTGAGTAGAGTCGAGATTCTTATGGGCAACAACAGGACCGTATTTGTTTTTGTAAGATATGAACTATACATGATATAACCATAACTCATTGTTAGTCATCATAGCGTTGAGAATAGTTGGGCAAAGTCAGACGAATTAATAAAAAATCAATAAAATGTTTGCAAAATTTTTACAATATATATATATATATATATATATATATATATATATATATATATATATATATATATATATATATATATATAATAAACAAAATTATAGGTTTTTAATGAAAAAATTTATTCAGCTGATAAATAGTTGTAAAATAATTGAGAATATACTCGAAATTAATATAAATTGACCAAATAAAAATACAGCAATGCCCCGAAGAACACGATTAATTAGTTCCGTGTTCTTTAAAATCGTGTTGTTCGAGACTCCAAAAGATAGGCATTTTCTATTACAAGTGTGAATATAGAAAAATATAAAAAATTTTAAAGAAATAACGCAACAAAATTTGAATTACATACATACACATTTATATGCAATACGTATTTATTTCGATTAAAATAGAATGGCATTGAGTAGTCATTAGCTCTGAAGTCGGTCTATCATAAAAATTTACTGAAAACCTAGATCTTAAGTATCTCGTAACCGGTGCATCGCAGCTCAAAAATAACGAAATATTTGAAGGTTTAAGCGAAGCAAGTTGTGGATATTCCAAACCTATTGCGACTGTTAAAACCTACTTTTCGTTATTGAAAATTATCGATAACGAACTACTTATCATCAATTCGTTATAATTGTTTAATTTAAGCTCTATTAGTCCCTCTGATTTGGTCACCAATAGAATATTTTCGAAAAAATTAATTTTCCATACTTTTCTTCGTAAACTTTTGATCGTAAATATCTCGTAAATGGTGCGCCGTAGCGAAAAAATAACGAAATTTTTGAAGGCTTAAGCGAAGCAAGTTATGGGTATTCCGAACATATTGGGACTGTCGAAACCTACTTTTCGTTATCGAAAATTATCGATACCGCGTAACTTATCATAGATTGGTTATAACTGGTTAATTTAGGCTTTGTTAGTTCCATTTATTTAGTCACTAATAGAATATTTTCGAAAAAATTAGTTTTCGATACTTTTCGTAAACGTAAACTTTTGATCGTAAATATCTCGTAAACGGTGCGTCGTAGAGAAAAAATAACGAAATTTTTGAAGGCTTAAGCGAAGCAAGTTATGGGTATTCCGAACATATTGGGGCTGTCGAAACCTACTTTTCGTTATCGAAAATTATCGATGTCGAAAATAATGACATTTTCAGAATTTAAATATGTAAATTTTTACATATTCGTTATCATTTCTACTATAAAATTCTCAAAAATTTTAGTAGTTTTTATTTCCAGCATTTTTCTTTTATAATGACATTCAATTTACACGATTTTTATTCGTGTAAATCGAATCAACATTTGATATACATATTCGCGTACATTGAGGACTGATGAAACTTTATATCAAATACTTATATAATATGTACTTGAAAATCGTGTTGTTTGAAACCGTGTAATTCGGGGGAAGGGTATCCGTTTTCTTTGAGACCCGTGTTCTTCGAGTACCATGTTCTTCGGGGGATGCCTGTAAGATGCAAAATCACTAAATAAAAAATAATATACACTAATTGTTTAAATTATTTTTTTTTTAAATAATTTTTTTTTTTTTTACGTATAGATTTTTAAACCGACAACTACGAGAAATATGTATTTATAGTCAGCCTTGATGTGTTCTATGGTCTAGACATACAGACGTCTCTAATTAAAACAAAAATCACATACAAATTAAAAAATATTTAATACCGAAAAGGTGTTAACCCATATGACGATTTTGTTTGGAAAAAAGTAATATGTACTCCATTTATGGTACCCAGCTATTTTAATATCAATGGTAGGTACGGTATTTACATATTCACAACTTCTGTTTTAATTCATTCATACCTACGATGTCGTCAAAAATTATTTTTTGTATATGTGTTTGAATGAAATGGGCGACTAGATCATGTAAATCATGTAAGTCACTTTATGTAAGTGTAGTTGTGTATCTGTGTACGACAATTAAAAATTTAAAAAATTGTAAGCAAGGTAGGCCACATTAAATTTTAAAAAGTTAAAGAGAGATAAAGCGTTTGTTTTTCTGCTCAGACTTAAAGGAATGCTGATGATGGGTTTGACACATTTTGACAGGTAATATTTTATTTTGTATATGCACGTTTAGCTAGCTAAACAAACAAATACTGCAAAACTTTAATGCAATAAAATTTGGGGCCCTTTTTTCTTTTTGATATAAATCTCACATAATAAAATCTTTAAAAAATTTTTTCGCTTCTTTATGTTGAATTTTAAGAAAATTGTAGGATTCTGTAGTTTTTGGTTTTGATTTGCAAAATTTTTGCAAAAATTTTCCAAACATTCGATGTCAATTTATTGATTTTTTATTAATTCGTCTCTGACTTTGCCAAACTTTTCTCGACTCTACAAATGAGACTGATAATTCTGCGCTTCCAACAATTGATGAAGCTAACAAAGAAAATGCAGTTCCACACGAATTATCGCTATCAGTGAATGAGAATAATAATTCCAGTTTATATTTCGATTGTTTAAGTACGATTCAGAAACATTTGGCTTAAAACTATCAGATGATATTTTTCAAATATGGGTAATTCTTTTACAAATCGAACGGATTTTGCTAAAAATTAATCGTCACCTCTCCGATTCGGCTGAAAATTTTTTTCCAGTTTCTATATTGAAAAATAAGAGATACGTGTCCGAGGAATTTTTTTTATCGCCTATTTTCGATTTTATAAGTTATAACAAATTTCATAATAGTGGTTGGAGACTCATTTTAAACAATGTATAGCTCCGAATCCTTAAGAGCTACAAAATTTTCACCAATGGCACTTTTGTAGCTAAAGAGTTGAACTTTAAGAAAAAAAATTGAAAAAAAAAATTATGAACAAATTAATATTGTTATTAACAATTTAATTGTTTTAATCGATTTTTAGCAATTGCCCCCAAAATGAATCGAGTTTTTATTATTACCATCGTATTCTGCGTCAAATTTTACGTAAAAATCGTGTTTTTAAAATATGGAAACTTTTCAACTGTTATTGTTAAAATATTAATTTATGTAGCGCGTAATGGTAAAAAAAACTGTTTTTTGAGTATAAAATGATATCTGTACCTCGTATTAAAAAAAGTTAAAGGTAAAAGTTGTAGATAATTGAAAGATCTACAACTTTTTTATTTACCATTTGTCAGTATAACCTCAAAATTTTGTATTATCATGCAAAAAAGCGAGAAATCACCATTTTATCATTTATTAAGAGTAATTTTTTACTTGTAAAACGGAGATGAGCAATAATAACTGAAGAAATTATATTTTATTGAATTAATAAAAATGTGTAATAAAAAACCAAGTAAACATTATGATTACTTAATATTTATTTATAGATGTAACAAAATTTTCATGTACAAGTACAAGTTTTTTTACAGTTTCATAACAAAATTATATCACTTGAAAATTTTCACAATATTTGTTTTTTCGTGCAAAGAAAACAGCCTCGCTTCTAATTCTTGACGAGATAGTGGAACCATGCTATGATATTTTAGCGTTCCCTTAATCGTTGTTGCTCTCAAAAATCTCTCTGACACTAATTTTCTTTCTTCTTCGTAATCACCATTTGTAGAATAACGACAAGTAATATTTGGCAGTGATTCTGTGGCCCAATCAAAAAGTTCTCGCGGCGTTCGAATGGGATTGTCAATTCTCTGAAGACTTGCTCTGGCAGCTAGTCGTTTTACAGTCCCGCCTATTCCGTCGCATGGCCCCTTTCCATGTGAAGTGGGGAAAAAATGCCACTCTGCTGCTATTTTAAAGTCTTCAAAGTGATGAGTGAGATTAATGAAGTTCTTTTTATTTTTATACTGTCCACTCGCACCGTCAGACATGTATATTATTTTATTAACACACGGTAAATTTATTTTAATAAATTCAATCAACTGCTTTTGATATAGATGTACGGCAATAGTGTCGTGACGTAGGCATTCAGAAATGCAAACAAAACTTGAAATTTTTAATTCATCCAAGTCATTCCTATAATAAATTGAAAATGGGTGTACGTTTTCTCTCAGTTTATTTTTCATCTCATTTAAAAAATCCCTTTGTTTGTTAACCAAAAATGAATGAATCAACAGTTTTTGCAAACCTTCACTTAACTTCTGTAAAAATTCATCAACTGGAGATATTAGGGTCTCCAATGAGGTTCTTTCAACCGTAACCCATTGTTTGTAGGAAACAATTTCAACACATTAATACATTAAATTTGAATAAAAAAATATTATATTTACGCTATTATTTGTATTTAATTAAAAGATGGACGCAATCTGATATATATAGTATCTACTATAGGTATAGTTTGCGTCCAAGTGTGATTATCGACATCTGTATCTTTTTTTACAATCATAATAATGTGGACGCAAATTGGTCATTACAATATGTATAATAATAATGTTAAAATAAACATAAACCCAATGTTTTAGCGAATTTCCAGAATGGAATTCAGCTATTACAGCCACTGTCATGACGCGACTTGAACCCGAGACCATGGCAGAAATTTGTTTTGAGGTCCCTAGAAACCGAAAATAATATTCACCAAAATTTATATATATATATATATATATATATATATATATATATATATATATATATATATATATATATATATATATATATGTCCGCACGATAACTCTCGAACGAAATGTCCTAGGTTTACGAAATTTGGTGAAAATGTTGGAAGTCCCAAACCGTTGGACAAGTTCGTTAGCCAGACACGTCGGATGCCAGGAACATGGTGTTTGTTCTTGCAAAAAATTAGTTTTTTGCCAAAATTTCCACTTATTTAAAAATTTTTGCGAAATTTTTTTACATCATTTAAACGACGAAAAAAAATTACATAAAAAAGGTCTTTAAACTATTATTCTATGTCAACTAGTTTCCGAGAAAATTTAATTTTTATAAAAGGGCATTCGCTATGTTATGCAGGATGCTGCGACAGGGGTATACCTATATGCATAATTATATGAAAGAATGTGTTTGTGGTACAGGAAGATAGATTGTATATAAGTCATATACGTCATACATATGTATACATATGTTTGTATGTTACTTATATGCCGTTTTTTAGGGTTCCGAAGAAAGTTCTATTTTTTAGAGCTCCGAAATAAATCTCCCGAGACTATAATAGAAATTTGTTTTGGGGTCCCTAGAAACCAAAAATAATATTCACTAAAATTTATGTATTAAATTTATATTTAGTCCCACACCGTTGGACAAATTCGTTAGCCAGCCATGTCGGATGCCTAGAACATGGTTTTTTTGACAATTTTTCGTGAAAACAAATTAGTTTTTTGCCAAAATTTTCTAAAGTTAAAAATTTTTTTCGACTTTTATTTACACCATTAGAAAGAGGAGGAAAAATCACTTAAAAGGGTGAAAAATCACAGAAAAACGGATTTTTATAAACGGAAATTCGCTATGTTATGCAGGATGCTGCGACAGGGGTATCTTTCATATTTCATCACATAAAAATAAACAACCAACTAAAAGATAGATAGACCAGTTCGCGTCCATTGCGGACGCAAAGTGGAAGATTTATAAATTTGGTGGAGTAATTCGCGTCCACCTTATTTTAAATGTTAACAATAAAAAAATCAAGCAAATTCATTATTATTTTTATTTCTTTCTTCATTATTAAGGTCTAGAAACCAGTATGTATTCTAAATTTCAAATAAAACAATGAAAAACTTACCGTGAAACTCGCTGCTGCTCACTATTTTTTCGCACGTCCGTACTTCTTTGTTGCACAGCTGAGATTAACTATTTTTTTTAAACAGGAAGGACTGCGCATAAGAAACTTTTGTCTATGTGTGTATGCCTGTTATACATTGAGGTATTGGCAGAAATGACTTTTGATTTTATTAGTGTGTTAGTATACTTATTTTCAAGTTTTTTAAAAAGGAGATCCGTCAAATGGACGCGAACTGGGCGATGGACGCGAATAGGCGAACTTACCCTAGGACATACACAAACAGAGTGAGTATCAGAAGCACCTGCCAAAACACAATATTTCGGCCTTAAGCTAGCAAACTTTGAGAAACTACATTTCATAGTTGGATACGTACTAGTAAAAATTTCATACAATTCTTTTAAATTATTTACTACTAGTCTTTTTTGAATAGGTACCGATTTGCCGTCTACTTTTATCGAAACATAATCTTTTTTTCCGGGCATATATTGAGTGTAGTCGTCAGACTGGTACAAGCTAACAATTGTATCGATAACATTATCATCTAGAGATGGATGTTGTTTTGGGTTTGGATCCCCAATTAATCCCTTATCTCGAGCAACATTTTTTGCTATGCCTATCATGTAACGAGTTGCGGAAGGAAATGTGTCCTCAATTTTTTTATAAGACCACGATCGAAAAATAGTCAAAATTTTAATTTTATGAACGCGGTCGGCCGAAGTATTGAAACTTTCTTGCAAAGCACTTATTATCGAGGACTCGTCGTCATCTGCTTCAAGATCATCTCGGCTCAAATTTAAAATTTTTTTTATCAATTACGGACGATATTTGTTTTGATTTTTCTTCCAAATACCTTTTCGACGATAGTTTTTGTTTTTTGATGGGCGAAGATCCTAAGAAGCTTAATCCTTTGTTGAAAAAATTCACTCGTTCACTTTGCAAAGATGGATTATCTCCCGAAAATCCAGATGTACCGTCACTGCTCCAAACTTTTATATCAGATTCTTCACTTGAAGAATCCTCCTTTTGTAGCGTCTAAAAAAAAAATTAGACTAAAACATCGACATAAAATTCTACGAGAGGTTAGGTATGTCTGAACTCAATATAATAATCAAAATATTGTACGTACCAATTCTGGTAGTTCATTTTCACTCTCTTTTGTATCTTCTTTTTTCAACTTTGATAACTTCAAGCGGCAAGAAGAACATATTTTTTTTTGTAATTCATCTGACGAAATTGCCAAGTCCAGTTTCAAAAGTTGGTTTTCATTTACTGTCCTCAAATCAGAAGTGTTTGTTGTTGGATGTTTGAGATTAAAAGGATTAAAACATCTGTCTGATCGATAACTAGTATTTTGCATTTTACGTGCCTCTTTCCGTGACATTGTTACAAAGTAAAAATTATTTAACTTTAAATTACGACGAGTGAGAATATGTCTGGGTAGCGGACCAAAATAAACGCATAGCTGATCCAAAAGCCAACGAACTTGTAGTACGGGGAATGTACGCGAGTAGCGTGGGTAACACTTTGAATCATAGATCGTACTGTAGGCAGGCTTCCCTGCGAAATTTTAAAATTCCAAAAAATCAAAGAGATGAAAAATCTATTTTTTTATATAAAAGCAGACAATTAATAAAACAATAAAAAACAAAGTAGCAATAAAAAAATTTGAAGAACAAAAAACAGTTTACGTGTTGATGTTATGTCGAGCATTGTTATTATTTTTTTGTCTAGTGGTTAATAATTTTTTTTTTCTTTAATGAAAATTCATTTTTCATCATTCAGGAGATTAGATTGGAAAACAAATCACTCATGATTTAATTTTAATGAAAATTTATACTAAATAAATGATAAAATGGTGATTTCTCGCTTTTTTGCATGATAATACAAAATTTTCAGGTTATACTGACAAATGGTAAATACAAAAGTTGTAGATCTTTCAATTATCTACAACTTTTACATTTAACTTTTTTTGATACGAGGTACAGATAACATTTTATACCCAAATAACAGTTTTTTTTTACCATTACGCGCTACATAAATTAATATTTTAACAATAACAATTGAAAAGTTTCCATATTTTAAAAACATGATTTTTACGTAAAATTTGACGCAGAATACGATGGTAATAATAAAAACTCCATTCATTTTGGGGGCAATTGTTAAAAATCGATTAAAACAATTAAATTGTTAATAACAATATTAATTTGTTCATAATTTTTTTCTTAAAGTTCAACTCTTTAGCTACAAAAGTGCCATTGGTGAAAATTTTGTAGCTCTTAAGGATCCGGAGCTATACATTGTTTAAAATGAGTCACCAACCACTATTATGAAATTTTGTTATAACTTATAAAATTGAAAATAGGCGATAAAAAAAAATTCCTCGGACACGTATCTCTTATTTTTCAATATAGAAACTGGAAAAAAATTTTCAGCCGAATCAGAGAGGTGAAGGTCAAAATCCGTTCGATTTGTAAAAGAATTACCCATATCTATGAAATGTCGTAACAGTAAATTTAATGAATATGTGCGGTCAACCGACCCCATGCTGGTGGCTAGGAGAGACATTTAGGTCACAGGACAGTTGCGCGCAAAAACAAATCTACCTGTTTTTTATTTTCAACAATTAAATTTTATTTTTGAACTTATTATATTTGAAATATTATACATAAGTATCAATACTTAAATATTATGTTTGACATTATATCCTATTAGTATATAAGTACTTTATAAAACGTATGTCGCGACTCCAGAATCTTTAAAAATTTTTGTAATACAGTTAGCTTGATTCTTTAACTAAAATAAATTATTAAAAATATCCTTCCTACCTAAGCAACGTAATTGAGACGTAATAAAATTTTTTGGATTTTTCAACTAAATGTTTTATTTATAAGTTAAATAAAAGCTTGTAAGAAAGATGACTATAACATGGGCGTCCATATTACTTTTTCATGAGCGAGGCTAACCTACTCTTATTGGATAGTTTGAATTTTTTAAAAGAACTTCTTAAATTTGATTAAAGCTATTAGACGTACTCAAAAAGCCTTTTAAATCAGTACAAACATCTTAAAATTTTATTTATAAGGCAATTATTTATATTTCTTAAAATAATCAAATAAATAAATAAGTAGCATAATCAAAGAAAGATGAAGGGCAAAAAACTTAAAAACAAAATTATTTAAAAACGTTTTTAAAATGGGAGCAGACACTGTAGTATGCAATAGTTCAACTTTTAACAACTAAAAATTAAACATATTTGAAAATTTTAATCTTATATGTACTATACTGTAACTATTTGCAAAACGTGAATGTTTTTATGGTATCTTAATTACGAATATGTCTAAAATTTCACCATGAGATTCAGTTTCGTCATAACATCACCAGACTTTCAGACAGAACACAGGATTATATAACAATGAAATTATAGGATTTCACAATGAAATTCTAGGATTTCAATAATTATATAACAATGAAATTTTAGTTTCATAAGATCTGAATATTCATGACTTCAATATCATTGACTTTAACACAATGACGGTCATGAAGAATTATGATAAAATGACCAACTGATACACTATTTTGACAACTAATACGCTTTATATGGAATTGTTGACGTGGTACAGCATGGTGTTGTAATTAATCAAGTTTCACTTGACGTCTTACAGTGCCAATGACCGCCAACCGGTTAAAATTTTGAACCATAAGTGACACTCAAGCCCCTACTTGCCGATATTGATCGACCCCCATGGACTATGACATGATTTATTTATTCTAGAGCCAAGACACACGTATCACGCGACGACCACTTTTTTGTCGTTGTCGTGTGGTTGTACTGTCGTTCGTGTATTTTAGACGACCACTTACGTGCCACTTTTTAGTGGCCCAGTGACGTATAATCACTGTTGAACAACATCAACCCCACCAATATTTTCTGTTTTATACAGTGTAGTACTGGTACTTATGTATCTGTCCTAAGTCGTCCACTAGTCGCAAGTTTTGGTCACTAACAGCGACATTCAACGACAGTAGACGACACATTGCGACAGTGTCCGATTACGGCGACAAGTTGTGGTCCGTTTGTTTTGAAATTTGTGTTTCCATAAGAAAACTCCATGCTTACATAACCGGCTACAAAGTAGCCACTATTTTGTTGCTGTCGCGTGGTACTTGTGTCTTGGCTCTTAGATTTGGTATCCTTTCAACTTAATTTCAACTTTACAAAATTTTTCGGAATTCCCAACCAACAGTTCCTTTGTTTACTTTAAAAAGGACAATACCGTAAGACCGTATAGGGAACGGCTAAAATATAAGTAATTTTTTATGAAGTTATGAGTAGATTTGAATTTGTAACAAGCTGTAGTTATCATTATACAAAAAGTAAATGATTTTTATTAAAATTTGATACGTTCTAATTTTTAATGCGAAGGCACCTATAATATAAATATAACAATAATGACCGACAGAGGAGCATATTATATCTCTTTCCCTGTGCTATTTATTTCTGACCGCGCGTACTATTGTCTTATACCTTTTGAGAAACCCGCGCGGAAGTGACCCATGAAATTAGGACTACCTGTATATTTTTTGACCGCGGCGCGCAAGTGACCCATGCCCGAATTACGTCGGCATTCGTTTTTGTGAACCAATGCCTATACCTAAACTGACTTATATACAAAAATTTAAAAAAGAAAAAAGAAAAAAAAAAACGAAAAATTGAATTTTTTTTAAAAATAGTTTCTTGACTTATTTTGTTGAGAAAAATTTTCTTGAGTTTATAAAGTGCCATTTCGATAAGAAAAATTCTCTACAAAAAATCATATCATGTGTATTTACGAAAAAAAATGCTTAGTTTTTGAGTTATAGTTAAAAAACTTAAGAGTCGATAAATTTACGCCATTCGTAAAAGCCTAAGTCTAAATTTAATAGTCTTGGATTTATCATCTTTCGGGTACATCTAAACATATGAAACAATAAAACACTTGTAACGAACTAGTTCTTTATTCAATTACATAGTCAATAGCCTATTACATGAAAAATATAATAAAATAAAAATTTTAAGTTTTTGTGTATGTCGTGGGTCTAATATTTCTGGTAATAATTTGGAGTTATAAAATTCAGTAAGTTTTTTTCCATTTTATTTTTTCAGAAATTCTGATCCCTCCAAATTTTTTCAAACAAGAGATTTTTTAATAAACAAATAATAACAAATAATAAACAAATTTATACCATATAAACAAATAAATAATAAAAAAAATTTTCAGTTATTTCCAACTGTCTCATTACTTGATAATAATAATTATGATTTTTCTTTAATTGTAAATTTCCATTTTCGTTTTATTTGCTTAACGGCGTATTTGCTTTTTTTGTAAAATACCTTCTGCTGGAATCATGTTTTCACAAATATATGGACATTTTATTTTAACTATGCCATCTTCATCAATTAAGCCGTCAGGACTTGTTGTTAGAAATTTTAATCTCTTATGAACAAAAGATCCACCAATCTTCAGTTTTCTTATTTAAAATTAATGCCGGATGTCTCAACATTCTTTTTCTAACTTTCATTCAGTATACACAAATTCGTAAATGAAATCTTATATAATTTGGCAATTGAAATAAGCGAGAAAAATAAAAAATAAAAATAAACTTATAGTGTAGTAGCACTAAATTTTATCTATACATTAATTTTAGAATAGTCTTAAAAGTTTTTTAAAAAAGGATTCTTGTAGAGATTGGCGAGGAGAACATTTGTGCAAAATGTGAACTCCCGGAAATGTTTTCTTATATTGTTTATACAATATTGAAAATTCATGAAGAGCGTTTTTTGACCTTTCACCGCTTACGTAGCGAAAACGGTGATAGATAGATTAAAAAGTGTTATGACCTTTTTTTGTAGAGAATCGAATTCTCATCAAAAAAGTCCGTGAGACCACCTATCTATTTTGTACGGGTGCAAAAATACAGCGCTCCAAACGCGCACTCAAAAGTTCACTCTTTCTAGCGTTCCGGCAGGATGTGCCGTCGAGCGTCGCTTGAATAATTAAAAAAAATATTAAATATCAATTGAAAAATTTAAAAAAAATACAGACTATTCACAATCGTTTTACACACACACACACACACACACACACACACATATATATATATATATATATATATATATATATATATATATATATATATATATATATATATATATATATTTATACACTTGTGTTTATAAGTGTAAAAAATATTTATTGTTATTCTTATAAATATTGTAATCTGTTTATTTTCATTTTTATTAACTTAAAAAATTAAGTTTACTTAAAATTATAAATTAACTTTTTGCAGGAAAGGAACAATTGTTTTACAAAGTTAACTGTTATTCAAATAAGTTAGTGATATTGCATTTCTAAAGTTCTACAAACAGGGATTTATTTTCTCTGAAGGTCAACTGTTCTTTTGACATGAACTTGTCTGTAGTTGTAACCGTTGTAACGGTCTTTCTCAGTTACAATTTTTTCCCCTTCTTATACTCCACTTATACCTGTTTCATCCACGTCAACATAAAATTCTAGGCCAACAGATGCTGTTTGGCAGTTGAAATCTACAGTAGAAAATTTTGTTCAAAAGTACTTACATCGTGCAGTTACTTACTTTCTAAATTGAATTGCTTCTGTAATTTTTAATATTATTTATTATATTATTGTGATTGTATTCTGCGCTATAGCATAGTTTTTACGTTTTTTGACTATAATCAGGTTAAGAACAATTTGTGATATAGTACAACGAAAACAAAAATGGCTCAAAATATTAAAATACTTTGTGGTGGACATTTGCGCTTGATTGCGAGATTAATTGTGTAAAGAACTGTTTGCGATTATACTAGACATTTATCAAATATTATTATATTTATTTTTGGAGTAGGAATAAACAATTCAGTATGTCTCTATCAGGAAAATGTTTTATTTGTGAGAAAATTTTAGGCGATGAGCGTCTATCAACAGTCAAGAAAATAGGAATCAATACTTTTATTGGATTAAATCGACGACATAATGACGACAAGTGGAAGTATCTTCAAACAATTAATGAGGTAAAAGTTCATGAGAGTTGTCGAGTTGCTTACTATCTAGGTCCACGAAACAGCGATCCTTCGTATCATTTGTGAGAAAAATATTACATCTGGAAAATCATCAGAGGCATATACAATATCATCAGATGCATTGAAAGAGAATTTTATGCAAGCTGCACTCAACCGAGGTGATGAATTTGGAAAAAATGTTTTTGTTCGTTTTAACTCCATTCTGCCAAGTAATAATGTTCAAATCTTGTACCACGGAAAATGTTATAAAAATTTCAAGTATACAGCAAAAGGACGATCAGTTGGAAGACAATCTGATAGTAGTATAGATACTAATATGCCTGATATATTACATTACATTGAGACAAGTGATGATAGCCAGTTTTCATTACGTGAATTAATAAAACATTTCCCTGAAGTAAACTTAGACCGTAGAACAATTCTTAATCATTTAAAGCTACGATATGAAAATGATATTAATATATTACCTCTACCTGATCATACAGACACAACAATTATTTATCGTGGTAAAACTGAATTACAACTTATTGATTCTTGGTACAATAATCGTGCTCCAAATGAAGAGCAAGAAGAGGAGGGAATAGTGAAAGCAGCTGCAGAAATAATAAAAAGAAAATAAAAAGTACTAAATTTGATAAAAACTATTACCCCTCAGCAGATTCTTTTTTGAGCGATGTTAGTAACAATATTCCAAAAATATTAAATACATTTTTAGATGAATTGTTTGATATTACAACAAAAAACAACAGCAGAACTCAGATTAAAAGTTCATATGTAGCTCATACTATTGTTTCGATAATGCGGCCTAGATCTTTTTTATCTTCATTACAGTTGGCCACTGGTATTTATATGCACAGAAAATCAGCATCACGTCTTATAATTGATATCCTATCTAGTTTAGGTATTTGTTCTACATATAATGAAATTCAATCTTACGAAGCTTGCAGTATTGCTGCTGGTAAAACTCATATTACTCCTGGTGCATTTGTACAATATGTTTTTGACAACGCCGACCACAATGTGTGTACAATGGACGGCTTTAATAGATTTCACAGTTTAGGTGGAATATCCTGTATAACTCCTCCAAGTGCTTTACATACTGAAGGTCGTATTATGAAGCTAAAAAAATTGCCTTCTGCTATAGAGTTAGCAGAAAAAGGTTCCATACAAATAATAGAATATGCAGCACATTCTGAACCAGGATTAAAAACCTTACAATATACAGATGTTTGGAACGTAGAAAATTTTACAAGACCATCAACTTTATCAACAACTTATTCCACTTTTTTGGGGGAAAATATATGAATATAAAATTTTTTCCACACATACGAGGATTTATGGAACAAATAACGAGCGAATTCCCTTATGAAATTACTAAAGTACACTGTTTGTCCTTTATAAACCAAGTTCCTTCACATCCTGACACAATAAATACCTTCATTCAATATGTTCTTGATGAATCACGTAAAATTAAACAACATACGTGTTTCATGACATTTGATCTGCCATTATATCTAAAAGCTCGAGAAATAGTAAAAAATCAGGAAACAAAGTATAAAAATGTTGTAATACGACTTGGAGGTGTAGCTGCTTTGCAACATGAATTGGGTCCATATGCTTTGTCCTTGTTTGATGATCAAGGATACTTAAGAAAAACTGCAAAATCTGAATTATATGATATCTTAAAACCAATTATTTTTCAAAAGACGATGATAGAAGGAGATAAATTTATTATTTATGGTTGTTTTTTGTTATATAGTTAAGTGGCCAATGAATGTGACGTATGAACAACTAATTGAAAATTATAGAAATTATATTCTAAACAATTATTCTAACAATGCAATCATTATATTTGATGGTTATCATGAAGAAAATATTAGCACTAAATCCTACGAAAGAATACGACGACAAAGTAAAAACGTATCTCCAGAAGTTAATTTTTCAATTGACATGAAATGTACAGTTAATCAATATAAATTTTTAAATAATTATAAAAATAAAAATAAATTTATACAATTATTAATGACCGACTTGGAGTCTCATAATTTTGAAGTTATACAAGCAGATGAAGATGCTGACCAAGAAATAGCACTATCAGCAGTACGCGAGACACATAGTCATGAATCAGTAACCGTTGTCGCCACTGACACTGATATTATTACAATTTCGATTACATTGGCACCACTTAATTCAAAAATAAAATTTTTGAAACCTGGACAAGGAAACCAACCTAGTCAGATATTCAACATGTCAGAGCACCGTCACTTACAAGATTATATCTTATTTGCTCACACTTTTATTGGTTGTGATACAACTTCAGCTATTTTTAAAAAAGGTAAAAAAAGCGTCTTCAATGTAATAACATGTAATCTTGAATTATTGCGAGATATACGAACATTCTATAATGAAAATGAAACTGAGGAATCAGTTCAAGTAGCTGGAGAACGATTTATGTTAGCATTGTATAATGCACCACCTGAAGAAGATTCTCTCAACAGCTTGAAATATAAAAGATTTAAAATAATGACTTGGCAGAGTAAAATTGAAACTGCTTTAGCCTTATTCCCACCAACTACATTTGCATGTAACCAACACTCTCTAAGAGTATACCATCAGATTCAGAAGTGGCTAGGAAACAACTTAAAACCAACAGATTGGGGATGAAGAAAAACAGAAACAATGTATCTTCCAATTATGTTTCTAGATCAGCCAGCGCCTGAGTCACTTTTAAATGAGATTAGTTGTTCATGTGCAACTGATTGTGGGAAGAGATGTGGATGTAGAAAATCTGGTTTAAAATGCTCAAAGTTATACAAAAAATGTAAAGGTGTTCATTGCGATAATATTATCCCTCTGGAAATAGACGAAGATGAGAGCACTGAATATGAGACATCGAATAATGAAATAGTAATACCATTAAATACAGACGACGAATTGCCATTGAATTATGTGATATCGTCACAGGCAGAATGCACATATGAAGATATAGATGCTAATGAAAACGAAAATGTTGATGACACTATTTTTCCTAGAGATACGGACAATACACGGAGAGAAAAATCCTATAATTTTTGTAGAGAAAATTTCAGAAAAATTACCATGCTCCCTAATAATGCGTACGCGATCGACGACCAAATTAAAAAATATATTATAGCATGGTAAAATTTAATATGGTAGGGGAAACGTGAGGTGAAAAGGTGAAGAAACGTGTTAGATTTCTGCCTATATGAAGGGATGTTGACGTCTTACAGCGTCGTAGTATGGCAGGTAAAGTGCTTAGAAAGTTTTGTCCCCATAGGCCACCAGTGGTATCTTGTGGCGGGAATTTGAAATAAATATTTTTTTAATATTGCTGTTGTAGCAGGTAAATTGCATATGTAAAAGTCCTAATTTTTCAATTTTGACTCTAATTTTATATTAATTAGAGTGAAAATTAAAAAACTGGGACTTGTACATATGCAATTTGCCTGCTACAACAAAAATTAAATAATATAATATAAATAAAACATAATTTAAAAAAAGAAAACGATTTTATTTACATTTTATTTATGTACAATATGGAATATTTAACAATTACATTAATTATGACATAAATATAATTTAATAATTAAATTTTACAGTATAAAGTGAACAACTGTTATCGTTTCAGACATATCAATTTTTTTTTTTAAACAATTTAATTATAATTATCATATAATAAAGTTTTTTGCATATTATTTCGGAATTTTATTTTTATAATTATGTCCTTTTTTCCAGATTCAAAAAGTTTATCAACTTATAAAATTTTTATTTCTGAAAAAAAATTGTTTGAAATAAATATTTAGGTAAATAAGTCATCAATAAGTTATCAAAATCTTACAGATTTAAATTTCATAGCCAAAATCTTACTTTATAATGAAAATGTATTAATCTATTGTGAGATTAATAACATAAAACCTATCATTCTGTTGGTTTTCATAAAATTTTGTACAAAAATTCAAAATGTGATAGAAATTATATATTTTTGGTTATTATTTTTTATAAACAAAAGATAAATTACTTAATTAACATCAATTTTGTAAATAAAATAACAATACATAATAAAATTTAAATTTCTTTTCAATCTTAACATGTTACAATTTAAATATCTTTTTTCTTTTTCTTAATTCTAACAAATTTTAGCTTATGAAGATTCCTGTCAAATGTTTTTAATTATGCTTAACAAATATCTCTAGTAGTAACAAATATGTCACTTATTTAGCGTCCCTATAATATACTGGTAACACGTGCGCTGAAGGCTGATTGGTTCTGGCATTTTCTATCCAAAGTTTTCGTAAAATACATTGGAAATAAATTAAATGTTAACAGAAACCGTTTAGTTTAACTTAGAAAGAATAATTAAATTAAAAATTTTTAATTGTTCATTAATTCATAACTTACTAACAATAATTATGTACTAAAAAATATTTACTCAAACATGTGATAATTAATTTTGAAGCTTCCCGCTCTGTTTTGGATAGGAAATGGATGACATCACGACTCTGTTAGTAGGTTACTACGGGTTACTACGGTTACTAAATTCAAGTGGTTCAAGTACATGAAAATTAATAAACTGACAGAAATTTAAATAAAAAAAAAAAATCGGAAATTTTATGTAATTTCATCGGAAATTGTATACTGGCGACGCAAAGATTACGCGAGCGCTCCTGGTTTTTTAAATTAGAAGCTGTATCAAGTAAAAATTATGGTATACGTTTAATTGTCGATAGAAAAATGTACTATAAAAAATAATGCACGCATTACTAGATTTTAGAGTACCCATTAATCGTATACGTATATTTTTACTTGATGCTAGTTCTAATTTTACCACCAGAGGCGCGAGTGAGAATCTTTGCGTCGCCAATAATTCAGTAAGTAAATTTTTATTTTTAATAGTTATAAAATTATTTTGAAAAAAAATTGTAAAATGTCTTAAATTTTCTGTTAATGATTGTGGCAGTTTTGGTTCCAAGCGAAGCCAAATATTATTCTGAAAAAGAAATACATATTAATTTTAGGATAGGAAAATTATAATTTAGTACATTTAATTTGCGTAACTATGAAACTTTATAGAACAGACTAGTTTCACAGAATTTTCGGAGAACATGTGAAGAATAATTGTTGGTTGTAATAAAGTATGAAATGCAATTTAACTCTTACAAGTTATCAATCAAACTGAAAGTGACATTCACATATTTTTTTTAAACGGTCTGTTTTTTCCTACTATAAATTATATGGTTAATTTAATATCTTTACTATTTACATTTTTTCGGTGTTTTCGTTGTTTTAGAGTTAAATAATAAATTAGATGGAAAATCTCTACATACTATAGGTTACCGAAACAAGGTTAGTCAAAGAAGCAAGGGTTAAATACTTTAAAATTTAGCTGACGAAGCAATATAGATATGAACATTATTAATATTATTAATTTCTAGCTTTTACCCGCGGCTTCGCTCGTGTGGCTTTTGAAATTGTGACATCTAGTTAAATCGTATAAGTTTACTTTCATCGTGTCGCTATTGAGAACTGTTACTTTTTCTTGGGAGTTTTCCCACAGGAATAAAATATTTTTTCCGGATAAAAAATAGACCAAAATATATTTTCCTACCAGAATAAAACTTCCCACAGGATTTTTATATTTTCTCGGGGTCGAAAGTAACTTATGTTTATCGTTGTATATTGTTTTTTCTGCTAACAATATGCTAATCAATTGCCCGTTATTATAATTTAAATATCATTACACTTCTATCATCTCTATCACTATCATCACTCAAAGACAGCTAGTATCATAAGTTGAAAAGAGATGATAATGACGTCATTTTTAAACTAAAAAAATATACTACACATACATAATAATCAATAACAAGTATAATAATCTTATTAACAAAGCGCCAACAATCAATAGTCGATAACTCCGTCATGGATCACCTCTAGCATCGATATGCCTATTCAAGTACATTTTCCTTTTCAAAGAATACTTTTTGCATTTAAAAAGAAAGTGGATAAGATCGTTAACCTCTACATTACACTGTTGACAAATTTCTTCATGTTTCAAAATCAGTTTATAACCTTTGAAGTAAATTTGTGTACATATTTTATTCGACATTCTTAATTGACTTATTAATCTTATTTTGGAGAAATTAACCTCGAGGTGAAGATAGTCGTTCCCATTTTCTTCATGTATCAGGTCTCTGTATATTGGGGTACAAGTAGACTGTTGTAAACGTTTTAGATCGGCGTCTTTTAATGATTTTCATATTTTTTAATAATTTCGGCCAGCATCCTTTTTGTTTTAAACATATCCTCTGCTTCCCGTTAGTCACTGTAACCAAGTTGGGTCAACTTTTGTTTTAAAGCTACAACCCAGTTGGAATTTTTGTACATTGGGTCATCAGATAGTTCTTTTAGTTTTGTATAGCATACTTTCGGCATTCTCTCGTCTGTCATATTCAGCATATGACACCATCATATCAGTATACGTTTTAAAATAAATATAACCAAATGTGAACAATTCACCTGCGACCTCACGACATAATCAGGTGTCGTTATTGATAATTGTAGTAGATTTTTCCAACACTGTGTTTGTACTTTTTCCAGTACTTGTACATATTCTACCGCCCATATTTCATTACCATACAGCAGTGTCGATGGAACTAGGGAGTCGAAAAGAGTTTTCTTTGTTTCCCAGCAATTTGATTTTGCGATTGAAAATATCGATTTTAATTTTCCACCTGTTATTCGTACTTTTGAAATAAAATGGTCGCAACAGTTTTAAAAATCTACCCGATGCAGAAAATGGTATACCTAGATATGTGTACGTTTTAACTTTCCCATTTCCACATTATTTAGCGTAAATTTCCCATGATTTTTGAAATCTTGAATCCCGTGATTTATGAAAAATTACTATTTTCGATTTATTTATATTTACATTCGGCGTGTTCGTTGCTGAGTTTTTCTGTTCAAAGTGAGCTGTTACCGCATGCGCAAGAACATTTTTATGAAGTACGAAATACTTGTGTATTCCATAAAAAAAGTTCTTGCGCATGCGCTAACAGCTCACTTTGAGCAGAAAAACTCAGCAACAAACACGCCGATTATATAAATAACTATAAGTAAAAAAAACAATAAATAATTATGAAAAATTAAAGTAAAATAATTTACTGAAAAAAGTTAAATCACTACATTGAGCAGTACTGTGGGCTGGATTATACATAATAATAAAGTTTTTCCCCTTAAGGACCCACAAAAAAAAAAATAAAGTATTCGCTAGACCGGTTTCGACTACTTTTGTATTCCTCTTCAGTAGCGTAAAAAAATAAATAACCATAAATATAAAAATCAGAAATATAATAATAAAACTAAAAAATATAGATATAGAAAATCAGAAATATCAAAAATGTTAATGTAATAAAATAAAGGATTAGGAAAAATATTTTCCTTCGTTAAAAATACCTATATAAATATAAAAATAATAATAATAATAATAATAAATACTTTCTTCTTGATTCCCGGACATGTGGGGATACGTGGCAATGAACTCGCCGACCAGGCAGCACGTCATGCAGCCGAAGTCGGTGAGCCACAGAACATTGCCATACGTCCAGAAGATCTGAGAGTGAGCATACGATCCGCGATCGATCAGAAATGGCAGCGTGAGTGGAACAACCTCACGGCAAAGCTCAGACAGGTGAAACCTGAGGTCCGAAGAACTCCGGCACCTGTAAATCTGAGTTGGCGAGAGAGTGTGGCCCTGACACGTTTACGTTTGGGCCACTCAGCGTTAACACATCGTCATCTTCTCGCCGGTGAGGATCAGCCAAGGTGTGCCGCCTGCGGGACGGCGCTGACCGTGAGGCATATAGTTGAGGAATGTGTAACCTTTGAGCCATTGCGCCAGAGGCTGCAGCTCCCGAATAATGTAGCCGAAGCTTTATCTTATGATGCTGTCTCTGAAAGAAGGATGCTTGAATTTCTCAGAAATTTGCACTTTCTTCAGAGACTTTAGGGGCATACCATCTCAGATTTTACAAGTCGTCTCTTGATTCTCCGCCGATATTTTAAACTTTTCAGCTGTTTTTAATTTTTATGTGTAAAAATGAATTGTATTCGTCTTATTTATTAACAATACCCTGTTCCAGCTGGTTTGGTAGGGTACTTTTAGTCTTTCGTTATGCCACTAAGGGCCTTTTACACCCTTAGTGGTACTGTTGCTATTTATACATGTTTTCTCTTTTGTTATTTCTTTTTAGCGATGTACCACCTAGGACCTTTTACACCCGAGGTGGTACATTATTTGTTGTTCTTTATCTGTGATATTTTGTTATGCCGCTGTAGGCCTGTTGTTATGGCTCTATAGCGGTATTGTTTTAATCCCTTATTGCGTCACTGGTCGGCCAGTGGCTGCCCAGTGAGGCAATAAGATTTTTCTGTGATATTACTCTGTGATATGATTCTAGCCCTGTTTTTAGTGTTTTCTAGTGAGGTTCCTCTACTCCGAGGCCCTTTACACCTCGAAGGGAGTCGCAGCGATGGTCTTCGGGTCTTGGTGACCGGACGCTCTGTCTAGTACTTATCGTACCGTCACCAAGGACTGTCCGCTCTCTTTAAGCCCTGGGATGGCAGGGCCCATCGTTGGATTTTTATTTATGTATGTTTGTCTGTTGTCTAGTGCATTTATGTGTCCCTATCTTTACGTATTGTTTTTATTTATATCGTGTTTGACGCGCATGCCCTTCGTTGGCGATGCCGCCGGGTGCTGCTGACCGCGCCATCCACCGGCAGCAGTACCCCAATTTTAATCAAAAAAAAAAAAAAAACTAAATAAATAAAATAATAATAATAATAAATATAAAAAATAAAATAGAAGTAGAAATATATAAATATAGAAATAAAAACAGCAATAAAGTAGAAGTAAATATATATGAAAAACAACAATAAAAATAAAATGAAAATAAAATGAAATAAAAGTAGAAATATATAAAAATAAAAAGCTAAAAAACAACAATAAAAATAAAAATAAAATGAAAATAACATATCCAGAACAACCCAGATCTCCTCTTGACTTCAAACCGCCAAAAGCAGTTTAACCTTAATATTGACCACACCTTCAATTTCCAGTACGCATCCATTACAGATCAGCCCACCTTCAGTAATTACTTCTTATCAATTATATAATTACAGTCAACACAGTAGTCAACCAAATATATATATACCGTACCAATTACATCAATATCTCCCAACAAAAATAATTCTACTCCAACCATTCAATCCTTTTCTAGCGTAGTGAAACAAAATATTCAACACCATAGACCAATTACTACCAACTACAGAACAAGGAGACACCAACCAAATAGATCACAATTTGATCAAGGAATTATTTTGGATTAGATAGAAAATATACCCTTAGAAAATTATTACAAGCAAATAGGTATTAAAATATTTAAATATAATCTTCGAAGAATAATGGTTACTCAAGCATAATCTTCGGAAGTCAAATCAGCAGAAACAGAAAATGTGTTTTTCTTAACAGAAAGTAGACGAATCTATGATCGATCATAAAGAAATAACCATAGGCAATATTACCCTAACAGGAAGATGGTATGTCACTCCTGCAAAAAACTTAGAATTTGACCATATTTAAATGAAATGACTTTTCAAGTACGACAATAATCAGCACTATTGTGCGCAGCAGATTATCTACTTATCTATGTAAGTGCTAAAAGAAACCGTTACTGGTAAAACAGGTAATAAATTTAAATACAATTGGAGTGAACACAGGGTGGTATTTATTGTAAGCAATAAAATAATTTAACTCTTTGAAAGTTTGTGGTCACTAATAACACTCTCTCAAAAATTCATCCCAAAAATTGTTGGATAAGGTATACAATATCTCAAGTTTGTCTAGTCATACCTCACGACATAATTATAAAAGCTATTAAAGATCTTGGAAATATCCCCGTTTTAAATTCAATATATTTACACATAAACAGTAATGACTCTGATTTACAACACATTTGTAGCTTTAGACGGCAAATGTACATAAGTCACACTCAAAACCTCAACATACCAGAGTCAATACTAATATCCTTCGAAGGGGACAACTACAGAGCTTTTCTACACCTAGAAGATTCCGTCTGTCGTAAATGTACTAAACCAGATCATTTTTCCTACTATTGCGAAAACATCCTAGTTCAAATAGTAATTAATGAATCACACCAATAAATTGATACTATACAAGTAGAAATAACAAATGATCAATAATCTAATAATGCAGAGGAAGAAACACAAAATACAGAAAAACAAAACGAATCCAAGCCAAGCTCTATGGAAGACACAAATAACACTCAAAATACTTCAGAGATAGAATATGTAGAAGACACACAATCAAATACAGAAGAAAACATAAAAATTAATAAGACTCAAACAATTAACACGGAAATTCAAAATACAAAAAGAGCAGCTACCTGTTCTATAAATTTATCTACAAGCCGACTAATAAAAAACAAAAAAAGAAAATCTGATAAGAAACAAATAGTAAACAGAGAAATAGACTCTGGAGAAGAATCAAAACGAACAAAAGCAAAAACGGAACTAAAAACAGAAATCGAAAATGTATTAAACAAATACCCAAGAAATACTACCGCGAGTTGAACTTATAGTGTCTACAAGAGACAATATATTCTGCTGATCCTCTAAATGCCTTAAGGGCATTTGTAAACAACATTGATGCCCTATTATTAACTATAAAAGCTATTAAAAATAAACTAACATCCTCTTATTTAATAAAAATGAAATTAACCAGAACCGTTAACAAAATCAAACGTAAAATAGGGTTAGAAGAACTAGACTCAAATAAAACGCCACCCTCTGAATCTAATGCGACCCAATTTAAAAATTTAAAAAATAACCAAAATTTTAAATACACATTGCATAAAATACATTAATTACAAACAAACATATTAACAAAAAAATAATAAAATAAATATAAAAATAAAAACATTAAAATGAACAAAAAAACGAACAAAACCCAAATTATAAGTTGGAATCTCAATGGATTTTACAATAATGAAAATTATCTACAAATAAGTATAGAATAATTTCAACCAAAAATAATATGCCTCACAAGCTCGCAACAAACCAAACCAAAATCTTAAACTAAAAAATTACAATACATTTTTTAAAAGTAAATCAAATAGACAACACGCAAGTTAAAACAAATAAGTAAATAAAATTTGTATAGATATCAGTAAAGCACGGGGGAGGGGGGGTGCAGTGTATTTTTTCGTTCTAAATTATGTATTTAGAACGAAAAATAAAAATAAGCTTAATTTTGTAACAATTCATTACTAAAATACGAGATTCTTTGACCATATTGTTGCTCATTATTAAGGGGGGGGGAGGGTCCTCCAGACAAAAGGTTTTTTAATAATTGTTTTTGAGAAACTGGATACATTTATTGTATCAAATGAAGTTACGTACTATAGAACATGTTATGATGTATTCATTCATAAATTTTTATGCAAAAAAATTAAAAAATGGCGGCGCTACAGCTGTTTAAAGTTTGACTCCTTCGATTTGCGCCGTGGAATGCCCAGCCTCTTGTAATCAACTGAATTCAATTGGACAAATAAATTTTATTAAAATAAGTCATTACGCTTTGCATATACCTATTTCTGATGAAAAAAATTATTTTTTCACTTTAAACTTGAAAAGAAAAAAATGTTACTTTTTTTTTTTGTATAAACAAATTGTTATAAACAATGTTTATAGTAATAATTTATGCAAAATTTTAGGTATATGCAAAGGCCAATATTTTACAGAATATCTGTACAAAATTTCAAGTTAATATCGTAATAACTTTTTAAGTTATATTCCACGGCGCGGAAAAAACATGTCTTGAGAAAAACCCGATTAAAAAGTTTTCGTTCTTGAAAAGTAGAATTAAAAGCAGTTTATAGTTATCTAAGATAATCTTTCTATTGGGCTTAAAACATTGGAAGTATATTCTTTAAGATTCAAATGAACTTTTAAAGCAAAAAAGGTAATGAAAAATTTGAAAGTTCTGGAGGACCCTCCCCCCTTAAATCAAAAAGTTAAAGTTTTTCCCAAGTTAATATTAGAAAGGGTGTATTTATGCAACAAGAAATAAACTGGTGTTTATTATAAAAATATATTAATTAAAAATTCTTTTATTTACACATAAGAGTCTCCTCTTTTACCAAAAAATACCTAATAAAATTAAGGGTTAGGTGGGGGATGAAACTCGAATGATTTTATAATTTTAATTTTGGTATCATAACTAATATCTTAAGGTTCCATTTACAAATATAATAATATATAGCTTCCCTACCAAAGCTCTTACCATTTCCAAGATATTTAAGAAAATTGAAAAAACTCAAATTTTCAGGGGTGAGTTTTACCCTCTTAAACCGCTCATGGGCACGAACGAAATATCGAAATATGACTCGTGATTAGTTATAATGAGATCACAATCCACCAGTTTCAAAAATTTTTGAGAGATACAGTTGGATAACTTTCCTTGTTAGTATTGTTTTGTACCTTCAATTAATAATTGATTTGTACATACTATATATATATATATATATATATATATATATATATATATATATATATATATATATATATATATATATATATATATATAACATGTTTTATAGTACGTAACTTCATTTGATACAATAAATGTATCCAGTTTCTCAAAAACAATTATTAAAAAACCTTTTGTCTGGAGGACCCTCCCCCCCCTTAATAATGAGCAACAATATGGTCAAAGAATCTCGTATTTTAGTAATGAATTGTTACAAAATTAAGCTTATTTTTATTTTTCGTTCTAAATACATAATTTAGAACGAAAAAATACACTGCACCCCCCCCTCCCCCGTGCTTTACTGATATCTATACAAATTTTATTTACTTATTTGTTTTAACTTGCGTGTTGTCTATTTGATTTACTTTTAAAAAATGTATTGTAATTTTTTAGTTTAAGATTTTGGTTTGGTTTGTTGCGAGCTTGTGAGGCATATTATTTTTGGTTGAAATTATTCTATACTTATTTGTAGATAATTTTCATTATTGTAAAATCCATTGAGATTCCAACTTATAATTTGGGTTTTGTTCGTTTTTTTGTTCATTTTAATGTTTTTATTTTTATATTTATTTTATTATTTTTTTGTTAATATGTTTGTTTGTAATTAATGTATTTTATGCAATGTGTATTTAAAATTTTGGTTATTTTTTAAATTTTTAAATTGGGTCGCATTAGATTCAGAGGGTGGCGTTTTATTTCAGTCTAGTTCTTCTAACCCTATTTTACGTTTGATTTTGTTAACGGTTCTGGTTAATTTCATTTTTATTAAATAAGGGGATGTTAGTTTATTTTTATTTATATATATATATATATATATATATATATATATATATATATATATCTATATATATATATATATATATATATATATATATATATATATATATATATATATATATATATATGGACATAGAACAAAGCAAGATTATTTAAGATTAAGATTAATGGGAAAATTGTAATAAAAAAAATTTTAGCTCAAAAAAAAGTTTCTATTCTTTAACAAAATTTAGAAAAACAAATTAATATATTTTCTTAATGTAGAAATAAAAATTATAATAATTGACACAGGCAAGAATTTTCCGAAAAAATAACGTTAATAATTGTATGAAAATGATTACTATTTTTATATGACGTATTATTTTAATATGACGTTTTTGAAAAGTTGTTCATAAAAACGAGTTTCCGCTGGTGGCGTGTAGATAAACATTGACTGAATGTCTCTAATTTTCTCTCTAGAAATCTCCGGCTTTGTTTCAATTTTTGGTAGTTTTTCCGGTAATAAAGGAGTAAAGTTATGATTTAATGGATTACATCGTGCGAATTTGGATAGGATTACGGTTTTCACGTTTTCATTCATCATTAAAATGTATGAGCATTGGTTTATCTTGCTTTAAGTAGTAAAGTTTAATCATCAAAAATTTTTCATGATGAAAATTTTTATACAAATTTGCAATTTTGTGAAAATCAAAAAAATCCTTAGATGTTAACTGGATGATTTCAATTTTTTGCTTTTTGGATTGATCTTTTAATAAATTAAGATTTCTAGATAAACTAAGTGGACTATAGTATTCTCGACTTTTCAAAAACCGCTCAATTTTGCTATGTAAAGTATCAATGTGTAGAACATTAAGGACCCTCCACATTCTCGCCGAGGTTGAACGAGGTTCCTCGCCGAGTTCCTCGCTGAGGTTGGCTGCGGCATATGAATAGCATTAAAACACCAACCGCGAGACACAACGAAATGACCCTGAGGAGGGTCCTTTACTATGGCCACTTTCAGAGAATCAGTGAGTAATTTTTTTAATTTGTGGATGGCTTTTCACAAACATTTTTAATGCCATTACCATTATTTTGTTCCGGTTTTACGGCATGCATGAATCGAGTCATAAAATTAATTCGTGGGTATTTGGTATTTCAGTTAATATATGGTTAATCATTTTGAAAAGAGCACTTACAATGATTTGTATTTCGTCCAGTTGTTGCTTCGTGCCATAAATCAATAAGCTTTGTTATTTAAAGAACAATGTGCAGTCAAATTGTAAGCAAGAAAAATTCTTTTATAGTAGAAATTACAGACATTTGCATGAGGTAGAGCAAAAGCATTTTGTAAGTCGAAACTTATGACTGGTATGTTTTTATCTTTCAAATCTTTTTCTTTTTCAGTACGAACATCATTTTTACACCTGATATGAGTTTCATACTTTTGTTTTTGATCATCAGAAGAATTCAAAATAAACTTATATAATTCACAGTGACCGCATCTGTCATTTTTAGGTTTATAAAATCCTAAATTATATTCCTGGTTAAATATTTTTCGATATGTATGTTCCTTTACAGGATTGTTTATAGCTTCTTTATAGATTTCGTACATTTTTTAATACTAAGCGTACTTTCCGAATACTGTCTTAAGGTGTCTGAACGATGGTAATGACTTTCTATCTTCGGAAACGATTCGATGTTTCCTTACAATATCAAGTCTTTCCTCAGCAATTTTTTTTTAATTTCTGTCTTTTAAAATAGGTCCTGGGAGTTTTAAATTTGTCTCTGAGTGGTGTGCATCGATTGATTGTTGTGATAAGACGAGTTCAAACGTATAACATCACGGGTCAGAGACCGTGTATATAACTGTAGTGATAAACAAACAACTCATAGATTGCTACTTGACGTAGCAATAACATATGGCTTTACGAATAAACACCTTATGGTGTGAATTCATACCAGATAACTTAGAAAAACCTATAATTAAAGAAATTTTTAACTGGATCTCAGATACAGTGAAACCTATCAATACCGACTTCGAAAATAAATTACAAGGTACCCAACATGAACCAAACGGCTTTTATATAAAATTTTCTGAACGGCAAATATGCGACGACATTCTCTGCAAACTAGAAAATGAAGGAAAAATCAAGCGTGAAAGTGGGGTATTAGTAAAGGTAAAAATCAGTCTTGTCAGTATCGGACTCAAAAGAATTAGAGTGTTCCGACTCCCTTTTGAAATGCCAAATCAACACATCGCAACTTCACTAAGCAAATATGAAGAAGTTCTGTCAGCAGAGGACGAATACTGGTCAAGTGAGCTCTCTGTTATTCCAAGACCCCTAAAAAATGGTAACAGAGTTGTCAAATGTGTATTAAGGCAACACATATCTTCATACGTCCTAATTAACGGTATAAAGTCTGGTATGGCAATTTATTCCCTTTCGTAAAATAAATAAATAAATAAATAGCAGACTGTAAATTATTACGAAATTAAAATATTCACATACCTGATTTTGTTATGTGAGTGCTGGAATTATTCCAGAATTTAGGTCGGGATTGGGTTCAAAGGAGTTTACCTTCTTTCTGGAATCTTCTTTCCTGTACTTCTGTCGTTCAGGTGTCTTAGTAAATATTTTATTCACAAATTCAAAGGCACAAAGGTATTTCAATTAATTAATTTGGAAAAAATTCGAAAATTATTAACACAACAATGATCGCGGGGTAAATTACTCGAAAATTCTATTAAAACGGCACAAAGGTTACAAACCTTTCTATTCAATGGTTATACAACGACTATATATAATTTTTAACTGCCATAACTTGTGGTAAACAAATTTTTTTTGTTTTTTAGTAAATGTAATTAAGAACGCCAGGGCGCGCTTATATTAAATTAATTAAAGGTAGGTAATGAAAAGGCGCGTAAACATCTTGGGCCGGGGCCGTTATGAATGTAATTCATAGCAAAATTAAATAAATTAAATCATTTCAAAGAAAAATTAAACGTTAATTCAAGAGAAACAAAAATATAATTATAATTAGAAAGATAACATTGAATTCTAAAACTAAATTCCAAATTCGTTAGTGGACTTAGGAAGAAAGAAAAAAAAATATTATTGATTAGGTAATGGGCATAATTTTACAATCGGTCTAAGATACGACCCATTTTTTGTTTTTATGGTCGCAACGCGAACAGTTCCGTCAGGACCGGGATGAAGTTTTTCAATAATGGCCATGGGCCATTGTAACGGGGGAACATTTGGTTGAATGACAAGGACTACTGTTCCTACCTTTGCAGGATTGCTGGGTGTGTTCCATTTTTGTCTAACTTGAAGAGTGGAAAGGTATTCTAAACTCCACCGATTCCAAAAATGAGTAACCATCGTGTCTAACAATTTATAACGAGATAAGTTATTATATGACCCGTTAGCTAATTCGGTGGTGGGAAACGAGTTTAACGGCGAACTACAAATAAAATGCGCCGGGGTTAACGGTTTTAAATCATTTGGGTCGTTGCTTAAATAACACAATGGTCGTGAATTCAGTAGAGCTTCGACTTGGGTTAAAACTGTGCTCAACTCTTCGTAGGTGAGAATCTGATCACGAATAACTTTATTTAAATGTGATTTCAAACTTTTGATATTGGCCTCCCAAATACCCCCCATATGAGGAGATAATGGTGGATTGAATTTCCATTCGATTTTGCGGATATTGAGTTCTCTTTGAAAGGCATCTTTATACTCACGACTAAGGACAAATTTATGGACTTCATCTAATTTGGCTTTCGCTCCGACAAAGTTTTTCGCTTGGTCGGAAAAAATGGTCGAACAATTCCCTCGTCGAGAGAGGAATCTTTTCAGTGCGGCTAAAAAGGCGTCAGTGGATAAATCTGAGGCCAATTCGATATGAACGGCTCGAGTGGCCAAACAAACAAAAATACATATATACGCTTTCTGGCTTTTGATTCCTCTTCTACGACCTAAAGTTATTGGATAAGCTCCTGTATAATCTATTCCAGTATTCAGAAAAGCTTTAGCCTGATTCACCCTTTCCATTGGTAAATCAGACATCATTGGGTATGTCGGTTTGGGACGAAAACGGAAACATACGTTGCAGCGCCAGACTCTCTTGCGAATAACATCCCTAGCGGATAAAATCCAATACTGCTGACACAGTAAGGATTGCAATAAGTATGCTCCGGTGTGGCAATATAATTTATGGTAATAATCAATAAGTAAATTAACAAATTTATCTGTTTTTGGTAGTAAGATTGGATGTTTTTGATCAAAATTGATATTGGCTCTAGATATTCGGCCGCCAACACGAATTATTCCATCTTTAATAAATGGATTTAAACGACGAATATTTGACGAAACTATTTTGTTTTCGATAAGTTGTTTATATTCGTTTCGGAAATATCTTTGTTGTACGGCTCGAATCAAGTATTTTTCAGCTTCAACTAAATCAGATTTACTTATCTGTTCTTTGATGGGTAATAGTCGACAAAATCGAAGTACGTAAATAACCGAATGAAGTAACTTACTCCATGAAGAGAAGTATTCTATTAAATGATAAAGGGGTGAAGCAACATCTTGAACTATAACTTGTACGACTATTTCATTAGAAACGGAGTCATTATTAAAGTTATCATCAATCGGTTTAATAGGCCATTCCGTAGGTGGCAAAAGCAACCAACTTGGGCCTTGAAACCAAGTTTGATGGTTCAATAATGCGGACGGTAACAACCCCCTACTGGCACAATCGGCTATGTTTAATTTGCTAGGTACAAAAAACCAATGGGGCGCGGGCAAACTATTATGGATTTTGGATATTCGATTAGAAATAAAGGTTTTCCACGTTTTGGGTTTTGAATTAATCCAACTCAATGTTATCATTGAGTCACAAAAGGCATATATGTTATCAACAGGTTTTCTATTGGCATATGTATTTCGAATATGTACAATCAATTGGGCTAACTGTGTGGCGGCACATAATTCTAAACGAGGTAAAGTAATTTTTGACATAGGAGCTACTCGAGCTCGGGCACAAAGAAAGGCTACACTTACTTGACCGGTGACGTCAACTGCTCTAATATAAACTACGGAAGCATAGCCCGCTTGGCTAGCATCGGAAAATCCAATGATACTATAGGATGAATTTTCAAAAACCAAAACATGTCTCGGAATTTTCAATTGATTTAACAAATGAAATTCATTTCGAATTTTCTGCCAAACCACCTGAATGTTTTTTGGTGCGGGTTCGTCCCAGTCGGATTTTAAGTTCCACAATTTTTTGACTAACAATTTAATTTGTAGGGTGAGTGGGGACAAAAATCCCAGAGGGTCAAATATTCGACTAACTAAACTCAAAAGAGATCTTTTCGTACAAAGACTAGACATTTCATGTGCTTTAAAAGTAAATGAGTCGTTAACGGGGGTAAATTGTAAACCTAATACTTTATAGTAACCTTTATCGAATTCTACGACGTTCGGCGATCGAATTTCAAGTGGAATTTTAGATAAAACATCAATCGAGTTTGACGTCCATTTTACTATAGGGAAACAACCATTTTTAAAAAAGTCAACTATTTGGGATTGTAATTTAATTGCATTTTCTATATTAGGTACACTTACAATTAAATCATCCATATACATATCACGTTCAATGTACTCAATAATTTCGGGAAAAAATTCGGATTCGTCTTTGATCAATTGTTTTGTGGTACGTAAACTTAAAAATGGCGATGACGAAACACCAAAGGTAACGGTATTTAACTGATACACTGAAATTGGGTCATTAGTATTAAAACGCCAGAGAATTCTTTGATAAGATCTTTGAGATTCGGTTATATTTATTTGTCGATACATTGCTTTTATATCGGCACCTAAACAAATCGGAAATAACCTAAAATTTAATAATATTGTAACTAAGTCATTTTGTAATTTTGGGCCTTTGTATAATAAATCATTTAACGAGATTCCGTTGTCTGATTTCATACTGAAATCAAAAACGATCCGACACGGTGTCGAAGAACTTTCTGGTTTCCATACGCAATGATGAGCTGCGTAATAGCTAGAAATATCAATGTCACATTTTTCAACTAACGACATATGGCCTTGATTTAAATAATCCTGAATTATGTCTGAATAAATCAAACGTAAATTTGGTGATTTTTCTAGACGACGTTCCAATAATAATAATCGTTTTTTAGCTAAGTTATATGAATTTCCTAATTTCGAGGGATCGTCTTTAAAGGGTAAACTTACAGTGTATCTACCGGAACTATCTCTTGTAACTGATTCAGTATACAACTCCTCACAAATTTCCTTTTCACTAGATTTTGGTAAACTGTCAAAGTTTTCAATTTCAAACATTTTTTCAACTAAAGTATCTAATGATAGAAACGTGTGATACGATGCGGTTTGATTAACGGATTTAAGAGGACGTGACGGACCGACAACTAAATATCCTAGCAGAGTTTCGATTGCAATTGGATTTCCCTTTTCTCCCACAATTTTTCGAGAGCCCAAAATTTCAGCAAAAATCGTGGCTCCCAAAATTCCATCAATTCTATCGGGAATATTAAATTTAGGATCGGCTAGTTGCAAATTTTTCAAATAATCTAGAGACGTCATATCAACTGGCACCTCAGGCAGCAAATTCGTAATACGATCAATTAACAACGCTTCAATTGAAAGTTTAACATTTTGATTTACTTTGGAATATATATTTAAATTGGTACGCCCTTTAAGTGCTTTTATCATACCTCCAACACCTACAACGTTTGTTGACAATTTGATGTAAGATAAACCTAATTTTTTAGAACAATCGACAGTTAAAAGATTTGACATTGAGGCACTGTCGACTAACATTCGAAGAGTGTGCTCTTTTCCCCATCGATCATAAGTTTTAACCAACGCAGTGCTAAGTAATATATTTTGCTTAGTGGTTTGCGAACACAGTGTTTGGATAGCCTCTGGGTTATTTGATATTTGAGAAAATTCCGACTGAGCATTTTCGGGAACTGTATTATTACATTCTTTATGCAAATAGGTGTGATGTTTACTTTTACATTTTTGACAATGAAATTTGGACGGGCAAACATTTACTTTATGTTTTGCAGAGAAACAATTCAAACACAAATTTTTATCTTTTACAAATTTAAATTTTGTATCAAAATTACTAGATTTAAATAAAAAACAATCCTTTAATAAATGGTTGCCCTTATTACAAAAGGGACAACTTTTCTCTATAAACGACGAATTGTTGGTAACGAATGATTTTGTATTTTTGGCATAGTTATCTGTTTTAACCCGACTGGCGGTAGGGATAGGTTTTTCCGGTTTATACAATATTTTACTTTGATTCTGAATAAAACGAATGAGATCTTCATATTTAGGAAGATCGGAAGAATTTCGAATTAATTCGAAAGAATTGATTGTTGTGGCAGGTAATTTCGACATAGCTAGGTAAGTCAAAATATAGTCGTCCAAATTTTCAATATTTAAACGTTTCAATGCATTCACATTTGTATTGAATTTCTCCAGAAATAATTGCAAACTAGTTGTATTATGATTAGTTATCGCTCGAAAATTCAACATACGATCTAAATACATATTTGCCAAAAATTTTTTATCTTGATAGGTATCTTCCAATAATTTAAAAATGGTGTCATAATTACTAGGGATTGGTTCAATCGACGAGCAAGTTTGCAATGCTTTTCCTGTCAGACTACTCAACAAATATTGCAGTTTTTCCGCACAAGAAAATTCCGCTTTTGAGTGAACTAACTGTTTGAAGTTTTCATAGAACAAAGGCCATATTGATAAGTTTTCTCCATTGAATTTCATCAACTCGATCTTTGGCATAGAAATCCGCGGTTTATTTGACTCACTACCATTGTCAATATTACTATTTGTTGCGACATTAGTTTGGTTTTCTAAATATTTTAAAGCTAAATATTGTATATTATCATTAATATCTTCAAAGGCATCTAAAATATCGTAGGAAGGTGGTGAATCTGGCTCAATAATTTGTTTCAAACTAACGATGTCGTGAACAACATCGCGATAATCAGTAATAGTTTTATTTAAAGTTCCATAACGAATTTTAAATTGTTTCAATTTATCTTCATTATTAGGATCTCTATCTAGGGCCTGACCAGCATCAAGGCATAACTGGGCACGACGAAAGATGTTTTCGCGACGAGCCAGAGCTCTATCTAATTTTATTTCATCAGCTGATTTTGGCATTTTTTATTTTAAAATAAATTTGAATTTTATAAATACAACAAATTGGCAATAAACAAATAAAGTTTCTAATTAAAAGATTATACAATTATGTAATCTAACAATAAGTACAAAAATACTTAAACTTGTTTACCACAGCTGTTTACTACAAGAACAGTTATAATTTTATATCAAACACAAAAAATTAATTAACGGTATTTAATAAATTTTATTTTTGGTTAAAGGTGGTCCTACAGGATAAAAATATATTATCCTGGCTCGAAGCGACCAAAAAGAAAGGAATGGTATGGCAATTTATTCCCTTTCGTAAAATAAATAAATAAATAAATAGCAGACTGTAAATTATTACGAAATTAAAATATTCACATACCTGATTTTGTTATGTGAGTGCTGGAATTATTCCAGAATTTAGGTCGGGATTGGGTTCAAAGGAGTTTACCTTCTTTCTGGAATCTTCTTTCCTGTACTTCTGTCGTTCAGGTGTCTTAGTAAATATTTTATTCACAAATTCAAAGGCACAAAGGTATTTCAATTAATTAATTTGGAAAAAATTCGAAAATTATTAACACAACAATGATCGCGGGGTAAATTACTCGAAAATTCTATTAAAACGGCACAAAGGTTACAAACCTTTCTATTCAATGGTTATACAACGACTATATATAATTTTTAACTGCCATAACTTGTGGTAAACAAATTTTTTTTGTTTTTTAGTAAATGTAATTAAGAACGCCAGGGCGCGCTTATATTAAATTAATTAAAGGTAGGTAATGAAAAGGCGCGTAAACAAAGTCGATGATAGTCTACGAAGGACAGCCGAAGACGTGCGCATACTGCGGAAATTCTGATCACCTTATTGCTACCTGTCAAAGACGACTGGTAAAAACAATGAAACCATCATATAGCAATGTTGTAGCAAACACCATCGACAGTCACCCCAATATTGACATTGTACCAACAGAAGAAACATCAATAGCAAACACGGAATCAGAAGCGCCAAACGAAAGCTTAGACCTGAGCCAATTCTTCAGTAAAAGACACCATTCAGATTCGTCAAATGAAGAAATTTCTGCAACAAGAAGCAACTCTACCTGCAAAAGAAGCGTCACAGTCTTCATCTGGACAAAACATTGCTGATCGGATACCGTCGTCCAAATTAATTAACGTCGAGGCGAAGAAAACTCCGAAACGAATAAAAACCATCTCAAAAGATAAATACAATTTCGATCCGGCAATTGAACCACTAAAAACTTTGTACTATCAACCAACGAGATGAAAAGCTTCCTCGAAGAAGTACAGAATTCCACAGATATTCTGAACACAGCAAACTCATACACAAACAACATTAAAGCACTCCTAGAAATAATAGTGATAATATACAGAAAATGTGATAGATCTTCAAAAATTCGCCTGACACGAATACACAATCAGCTCTCTGAAACGTTGGAGAACTCCTATTTACATTCTGATGACAGCATTTCCAAAGGCCAGTCTGAAAACGAAACTGACCAAGATGGCGAAAATTCTGCAATGGAATTCTAATGGATTTTACCGGCACATCGAAGAAATCAAACAAACTATACAAAAATTCGATCCACTTTGCTTCTGCATTCAAGAGAGTCACTTGCTACCCCCACACTCAGTAAACATTCATCAATACAAATCTTACCGTAAAGACTACACTGACGCACAAAAAGCTGCAGGAGGAGTATTAACACTCACCAACAAGAAATTTCATTCAGAGCAAATTCCAGTCCAAACGAATCTCCAAACAATCGTCGTCACCATACATTTGAACTCAACAGATAAACCTGTTACTATATGCAATTTATACCTTCTACCAGGACAAATTGATTTCCAAGAAGTACGTGATCTGTTCGTGCAACTACCGGAACCATATATAATAATGGGCGATTTTAATGCCCACAATATCCTTTGGAGTTCAGAGAAAGCAGACCACCGAGAAAATTTGATAGAAAAGTTATACTTGGAAATGAATAATATGATCCTTCTAAATGATGGCTAACCAACACATCTTTCTCTCTCCAGTGGTGCCCTAACTGCAATCGATTTGACCTTCTGTAGTCAATCTATCGCCTCGGCACTTACATGGGATGTATACCAGGATCTCTGCGCAAGCGACCACCTGCCGATTTGCGTCACTATCTTGAAAAACACTCCTAACATCAAAAGAAATCAAAAATGGTTGGTGAATAAAGCAAACTGGGAAAAATACCGAGAACTCACAGTTATAGACAACATGCGATTGGCAAACGATATAGATACAACTGTCAGTGAGTTCACCAGCATAATATTAGAAGCAGCCCAAAAGACAATCCATCTGTCAGGAGAAACACACAGACACAAGCCGGTCCCCTGGTGGCGTAAGGAGATTGAGAAAGCAATCAAAGACAGGAAACAAGCGTTAAGGAACTACCGCAAAAAGCGAACCCTAAATTCTTTAATTGAATTTAAGAAAAAACGAGCAATTGCACGCAATTTAATACGAGAAAAAAAGAAAGATTCCTGGAAAAACTTCATAAATTCTATTAACAGTTCCATGTCTGCAAATACGTGTGGGACAGTATCAGAAAACTAAAAGGAAACAACAACTACGTTGCAATACCGCATTTGGAAGATAGCGAGAATGTCATAACAAATCCATCCGAAATAGCTAATAAATTTGCTGAACACCTGGCATCAACATCAAGCTTGAAAAACTACCATCCTGGGTTTGTTTCATACAAAGAAAACGCTGAAAACATACCACTAAACCTTCAGTCAGACAACACTGAGGACTACAATATTGAGATTACAATATTGGAACTGGAGAATGCACTAAAAAAACCAAAAAACAATTCACCTGGACCTGATCTTGTACATCCACTCATGTTGATACACTTGGATGACAGTGCCAAAAGATACCTGCTTAACATATTTCAAACTATTTGGGAAAGCAACGTTTTCCCCAAATCATGGCGTATTGCACTTGTACTAAAACATGGGGAAAACAGCATGAAACTCGAAATTTATCGCCCAATTTCATTGACCAGCTGTGTTTGTAAAGTAATGGAACGAATAGTTAATCAACGATTGCAATGGCAATTAGAAAAGTGGAACATTCTTTTATACGAGCAAAACGGCTTTCGGCAGCATAGGTCAACAATTGATCACATAGTAAAACTAGAAAATGAAATCTGCCGGGCCTTCCAAACAGATGATACAGTTTACGCCATTTTCTTTGACCTGAAAAACGCCTTTGATATGACGTGGAGACACAAGATACTCCAAAATTTAGTACAAGCAGGTTTCTGTAGGCGTCTAGTACAATTCATCTATAATTTTTTGAAAGAACGTGTAATAAAAACGCGAATTGCTGATAAAATCTCTTCAACCTACGTACAACAAAATGGACTACCTCAGACTTCGTTTTAAGCCCAACCTTATTTCTTTTGGCCATAAACAACATAACGGACCATTTATCGACATCGATAAAAACCCATCTTTATGCAGATGATTTTGCTTTATCACTGAGGATACGTAATAACGACCATGTTCAACCGGCCTTGAAAAGAATACTTAGCCAACTGGAAAAGTGGTCGAATAGGAATGGCCTCCGTTTTTCAATAGAGAAGACAAAGTGTATAATGTTTCATCGTAAAAGAAAGACCCGGGAAAACCACTGTTGAAGCTCTATGATCAACAGCTTCAATTTGTAGATGAAACCACTTTTCTAGGAATGACGTTTGATAAGCGTTTAACTTGGCTTCCGCATATCAAAAAATTAAAAGCGAATTGCCTATCCGCAATAAATGTTCTAAAAATATTAAAACAAAAACATAATGGAGCGGACCGATCAATCAACTCTGTTAATGACCTACCAAACACTGGTTAGATCTAAATTAGATTACGGAAGCACTGTCTACTCTTCTGCAAAAAGAGGTATCTTAAAAATCTTAGATCCCGTTCATAATATGGGTATTCGGATAGCCACTGGAGCTTTCAGGACTTGTCCGACAACAAGCTTATATATCGATGCTAATGAACCATCTCTTCAACACGGAAGAATTTACCTCACACTTAAAAATGGCCTGAAAATTAAGAGTTTACCAGCACATCCAAACTATGACATCCTGTTCAAACACCAACAACAGTCACTATTTCTACAGAACATCAAGTACCCTAAGCCACTGCCAGTCCGATTAATAATAATGACAAAAAAACTTGAATTAAAACCTCTAGATATATTCCCAAAAATAAAATTGAGTACCGCGCCGTGGAATAGAACGACCGTGGAAATACGAACAGAATTATCTATGCTAAACAAACAATCTACAACCTCCCACGAATACAAACAGCTATATAATGAATTATTATCAACACTGCCAACGTATACAAGAATTTTCACTGACGATGACAGTTCAAAAAAAAAAGAGATGAATCAGCAGGTTACGCCTTTTACATAGAACAGGATAAAAAAGCAATACTTTATCAAGTGACTAACTATTGCAGTTCATATACCGCGGAGTTAATGGCAATTTATATGGCTTTGAAATGCCTCAGCGAGAACATAATCAATACCCCAAAGTCTTATTTACTCTGTAGTGACTCACAAAGTGCTATAAATTCTATTAAGACACAGAATCCAGATCACCTTACGGATAGCATAAGAAATTATGTACAAGAACTAAAAAACAAGCAAATTACAGTTGTTTTCAGTTGGATCCCTGGACACACCGGAATAGTGGGGAACGAAATTGCGGACCGCCTAGCAAATGACGCAAGAAAGCACCCAAACAAGCTACATATAACCACGCTAAGTGACGTTGAAAAAGAACTCAAACGAGTGTTGACAGCTGACTGGCAGCAAAAATGGGACTATTCAAGTGACAAGTTGAAAAGTGCACAAAAAAGTGTAGTTAAACAAGAAGATATATATACATCACTAACCAGAAAAGAAGAGGTCATACTTGCAAGACTTCGAACAGGGCATACAAAATTAACGCACGAGTATCTGCTAAGCAACGAAAATCCGAAAATATGCAACAGCTGCAATGTACAACTTTCAGTTAATCACATCCTCATGGAATGTCCACCAATTCAGCAAATCTTCAATACACAAAATATTACTATTAGTGAAATCGGTGATCTGATCAACAATGGAACAAACATTAGCAAAGTGATATTGTCTGCGCCATCTATGTGTTGACTGCATATACATAAAATAATATATTTCAATTTCAATAGATGGTGTTGTTTAAATAGTAAACCGTTTATTTATTTGTCTGAGCTATTTGAATTTTTGTTTATTTTGAAAAATAGAACGATTAGTGGTGTGGTGTTTTTAGTTGTCGATTGGCTAACCATCCCTCGACACGCGTTTGACTGGTGTCCCGGCTTCGCCGGGCACTTCTCTATAACGCCAATTTAAGTTATTTTTTTGTTATTTTTAATCATTACGTAATGGTTAAATAGTTTTTTTTTTTGTTTGTCGAACCTTTTTCGGGTTTAAATTCGAAAACTTTTGCTCGCGTTCTATACTTAGTTAGATAGAATCGATCGATGCAACTAGTTCGCAATTAGTCTTTCGTTTGTACAAAGTTACTTACAATTAGAGTAGTTTTTTTCGCAACAAAGAAACTCACAATTAAAATTAGTGTTAATTAGTGTTGTTTCGCATTAGAAATTTCGCGTTAGTTCATTTTTTTGCAATTAGTTTAACTACCTTCAAAATCATAGTGAAAATTAGCATCAGTACAAAATTACACGGAACTCACCTGAACGAATAAAATAAATTTCAATAAGGGTCACCACCTATAACTCCTTACCTTCCAAATTTTTTCCTTGACCCGATAATTATCTACAATTAAGAAAATGGAAGAGGAATAATCGGTGAGTACAGTTTCAATTTGTATTCATTCCTTTTTACAGTCCGCTATCTTTTTTTTTGATTTAGTTTACAACAAAATTTAATAGGAATTTAGTTTTACCAAATTGTCACAAAAAACTTAGTCGCGTCAACAGATATACTGTCTTAAAACCTTCAAAATATTTAACCAAATATAATAAGCAGGCTGGCGACATTCATCCGGATTTGAGGACCTAATTAGGAAAATTTTTTAAGCTAGTTCGTTAAATCTCAAAAATTACCTATTAAATACGCTGTAATAAATAATTTTTTGATATCAAAATGTTAGTATTAAACAATGTAAAAATTTGGTTCCATTATTTTTAGTTATATTCGAGAAAATAACATTTTTCCCAAAAATTAAAAATTGTAATTGTTGAGAAAATGAGTGGTCTACTGTACAGCAATAAATTAAAAAATGTCAACTATAATAAAAAAATTTTTCCTGTTATCCACTAATGTAAACATATATCTATTTCTTTTATGACTATTCAAAAACATATTTACATATCTCAGTTACTGGACAAAACACAGGTACATAATTTATTGATACATATATATGCATACATGTACTCCAATCGATCATCTATGTATTGATAAATTATCTTACAATTAAAAGCACATACATATACTTACTTGTATGTAGGGTTTGAAATATGTCAGGTTTAGCAAATAAAACAGTTTTTCAAATTTTTTGATCAATTTGACAAAATCGGTACAAAATATTTTTAACCTAAAATAAAAAAAGTAATTCCTATTATTCAAAAATGTATCCAATTTCAAATCTCTTGCGTCAGTACACATCTATAATGTATGTAATATATTGTATTTGCTGTGTTGTCTATTTACCTACTCGCGTCTTAGCTACTATGTACTCATTCAACGTGATTCAACATACATATAGTCAAATACAGATATTATAATATTATTATACTTTTGATAAAATTAACTGGATATTATCGCAAACACATAAATGTATAAATATTAAATACTAGCACTTACCCGCGGCTTAGAACGCGTCGTGTTTGAAATGCTTGAAATTATGACATTATGTTAATACGTACAGAGTATATTTACATCATGTCACCATTGAGAATTGTTTTTTTAAACAGTTTGCCGACCAAGTGTAAAATGCTTAAAATGTCGACATTTAAAGTATTAATCAAAATTATCATAATTATGTTCGAAGCACACAATTATCATTTTTTCTAAATTTTCTATTAAAAAATGTTGTCTGCGATCACTTAATATATTTTTAAACATAGAAAATGGCCTTTCAATGTCTGTTGTCGTAACTGGGCAATATAAAAACCACTGGGCTAAGTTTTGCTCTATTGGACACTCACGGGACTGTTTTGTTAAATAATTGTTTATTTTTTTTAACACACCGAATCCTACATTTTTTTCTAACACTAAATTAAATTTATTTTTTATTTTTACAGATATGTCGTCTTGAAGTTCACTTAATTTATTTTCCACTTCACTTATCACCGAGAGGGAATTATTTAATGGTTGTTGTGAATATTCTAATTGTTTGATTGCTTTAAAAATTACTCCAAATTTGTGATTTATAAATAACACACTCGTTTTTAAGTCATTATTTTCCAATATTTGTTTGGCCTCGGCGATTGATACTGAGTCTTCTGACTCAAGTTGCGTTATTATTGATTTTAATTTCTCAAAATGCTCTGCATAGTACTTAGTTGCTTCCAGCCAAGTACCCCAGCGTGGCAATGGAGTGTTGGGAAATTTTTCCTTGAATAATGCAATTCGTTGCGGCGCTTTTAGAAATATTTTTTTTCCACATGAAATTAGGCGATTAACGTCTGGAAATTCCATTCTAATTTGTTCCGCTACCCTATTAAGCGCATGTGCCAAACAGGTGCAATGAATGATATTTGGATAAAGTGTCGCGAGCATTTGCCCAACCTTCATCATATATGGAGCTGCATCACTCAGGAATACTAATACCCGATTCTTATATTCTTCTGTTGTATTTTCCCAAATTATGTTCAGGGAATTTTTTATAAAATCAAAAATTGTTTCGCTCCTACAATTTTCAATTTCCTTAGAAGCCAGTAAATGGGCCCTCGGTGGTTCTTTCTTCAAAGCCCCTACTATAAAATTTGCGATGTGTCTGCCACGGACATCCGTCGTTTCATCAACGCTAATATATATATATATATATATATATATATATATATATATATATATATATATATATATATATATATAATTATTTTTAGGTCTTCTTTTATATTTTTAATTGTTTCGGCGTATACTTTTTCTAATATTTCCTTAGTGTAGTAGAATCAGGAATTTTTTTATTTGTAAATTTTTCCAAAAAATTCCGTAAATTTGCGTTATCTAGTTTTCTTAGGGGAATATCACTAGGCATAAATGCTTTTGTTAGTTCAAAAAAAAGTCTGGATCTGAACGGGATGAAGTTCCAAATTTTTTGTCGTAATGGTTTTTCGATTCAATGTGTTTTTCAAAGTCTGTTTTTTGCTTCGGTGTTAAAATAATACCGCAAATTAAACACTTAATTGAATCAACACCAAATATTTCAAAATCATCATTGTTTTTAATCCATGACTGCATTAATTCACGTTTATTTAATTTGTCTCGTGGCATTTTAAAATCACTAATAACACAATAAAATTACAAAAACTAAACAATGTACGACTAAGCTTACTTTTTTCTTTTGACGCATAAAACAAACTAATTTGAAAATTGAGTTTTACCATACTTAAGTACCATTTATGAAAAGTTTCAAAAAAATGTTAATTATAATTTATTAGGGTAATTTTAAGGAAATTTTATTTGAGAGAATTTTTTTTAGGCCACCCACAATGGATGTATATTTAAGTAGCACAAATGTTATATTTACATATATGCATATGCATATTGAGAAATTGCGTTTGTTGTTTAAATAAAATATGCATGGTGTAATTTGATACTTTATTTAAAGAGATACATTAAAGCTGTCAAAGTAAAAGATAAAATACAATAAAATTTTTAAAATTACAGATTTCGTTATAATATATCTCAATATTACCCATGTGTCTAGCAATAATGAGAAATTACTTAGAAAAATTAAATAAATCTGTCAGTATGTACTCAAGTTCTGAAGTTAAATATCTGATAATATAATATCCATTGCAATATAAAAATATAAATCAAGATATTTATTGTATGTGAAATTCTTCAAGTATACACATGTGTGAATGTATATTCGTATATTTACAGAAAATATATATTTGAATATTAATAAAAAAAAAATCAGTTCAGTTTAGATTGATGGAGTTTGTTTTAAATATTTATCCAGTAAATACACCACCTTAAAAAAAAAGTTCACCCCTATTAATCCTGATGTGTGTCTCCAGTATAATAATAAGTTTCTTTGAAAGTATTATTAAAATTATAACAGTTAAAGTTTGAAAAATGAAAGCAGTCTGACTGTAAATTTGACAATACTTATTTATCCAAATCTGTGTACTAATTAATGGACATCAGTGATTATACAATCATAATTTCATATTATCATCATTTGAATAATTTAGACCAGTATACACACATATCTAACTAGAGTATTTTATACATAATAATGATAACAATATGCAGTTAAAAATTGTATCGTCAGAATTCTTTCTGGTATATTATATAACATTCTTATTTATATACATATATAGTATATATTTACTATTTATTTTTATGATACATATTTGTAATTTGTAATAAATCTATTTATTTTTAAACCTGTAACTTATTTTTACGATACATATTTGTAATTATTAGTATCTACATATTGTACAAGCGTATATAGCGTGAGTAGCTTAAACGCTTAATCATAATAAAAAATATAAAAAAAATAGGTCCTGGAAGTTCGTTTCCGGACGGAAATATCTAAAAGTTTATCGATACGGGAACGGAGGAAGTTAAGTACAATCTTATTTAACTTTAATTTCCGTAATTTGGCTTGATTACACACAGTTTGTAGTTGTTAATTATTTTACCAAGAAATCCATTCCATTTTGGTAACATATAATTTTTTGAATTGAAATTTGCACGTGATGATCATTAAGGTTAGATCTTCTGCAACTGAAATGAAACAATCAGAATTCACTGAGTACATTTCACATCCATCCTAATTCAGTTAATACTTAAATTTTTACTTACATTGTATTCTAAATCAAATTTCCCTTTTGAAGAAAATTTCCGCAAAACTTTAAATGAAAACAGAACAGTTATTATTATTATTTGACAACCAAAACAACAAAAACAATATTAACCTTTATTCAATTAGTTTCAATACATATTATAGATATTATTTTTATAGAATAACACAAAAGTAATTTAGTGAAATATAAGGTGAACCATATTATAGTGTGCCTCGTAACAATTTACATTAATTTAGGCAATTTTGTTTAGTAAGTTGTGCAGTAATTTAATTAACGAATTTATGATAAATTAGATAAAACTTCCTCTTTTCTTTGCCATAGCGACGCTATGCGAAGAGTGGTAAATCATCACGTTAAAATTATAATTGGCCAAGTGAATATTTTTAGGAATATTAAATTTGGCTTTATTGCAGTAATATTGTGACAATTCACTTGCAATTTTATTAATGACTGCGCACTTTATTTCCCTGCGATACTTGGTAAGTACAGAAACTATTGTCATATTAACAAACTTATTCATATTAGTGTAATTTTCCGAAATGCTTAACACCTGTAAGTTATCCGAAACGCAGTTTATTCCTAATTTTTGGACTAATTCTTTTGAAATGAGTGATATCTGACTCTCTGAGTCCAATAATGCGCGAGCTTGTATAGTTTTACTGCATGAATTGCGCACGTTTACTAATGCCGTTGGTAACAGTATTTGAGTTGATGTACTACATTGTGTTGAACATACTGTATTTGTGTTTTTAGGTTTAAAAGTTTCCCCTGAGCTTGTATTTGGAGATTCGATTGCAATTATTATCAATATGTAATAACATATGGTGTCTACACTGATTAACTTTATAATTTTTCATTTGAAAATTAAAACACAAGGCATTGTCCTCAGCAAAGACCCTTCTGTCTTTAACGGTTATATTTTTAAATTTTATGCACTGAAAAATTGCTTGACTCCCTTTACAAAAACAACAATTAAAACTTGGATTGTTTGCATGTAATGTATTGGGGGTTGTAAGAAAGGGGTGGTTTCAGTGGTTGATTTGAACTATTCCACCGACGCCACCATAATTGTAATAGTATCAGGGGTGTGAGGCGGCTTGGTGGTTCCCTTAAGATACCACTGGTGCCACCATAAATGTAATATACTGAATTAGAGGAAGGGTGGTAGCAATAGCCATATCTAAATAAAAAAAATATTTAAATTAAAATATGTATATTTCGGGACGCGGTTAAATGGCTGAAAAACTACCCAGACGTAGATGTAGGAAATCGAATAACTCAATAATTAACGATTAACAATAAGAGTTATATTCTAAATAAAATATAGAATTACAGAGTTTTTACCATTATTGGATTAAATAAAGTTACAATAAAAGAAACAATGTTTCAACAATAAAAGATAAAATAATATAAAAATACTTATAATCTAATTTGCTACATATGCAAGCCGATTGGGTGCGGTCGGAGAGCTATTGTAAGTTATATGAAAAATATTCAAGAAAAATAGTTAAAATATTAATAAATCAAGTTTTAACAAAATATACCGAATCGGGTTTCATATGTGGATAAAAATATTAGGGAAGAAAATGCATATTACCTCCTCCTGAGGGATATCACTGCACAACATAAAAGTAAATCTTTACACTATAAAAGTACTTTACGAAATTACATTACGGAATCTAAGCACCGAATGAAATCTAATTATGGAATGGAATCCATATCGACCCGTTTCTGGGCCTCAAGCCACGCTCGCTAGGGTACTCCCCTTACCTCGCGCATTAATCGTTCGATTTCATATCTTGGCGTTTTGCTGAATTAGCGATTTATTCAAAGAACTCATTATTCTACTCTTAAATAGTCGTTTTTCTAGATTAAACTATACAGTTGTGTTCAACAATAAGTTTACAATAAGTTACTATATCATTAGGAAGTGGGTACAGTAGCGGGCATTATATTACATGCATATGAAGCCAAATTTTCTGCTTAAATGAATTATTATTTACATTCAAATGATTCACTTTTTGTTTATCTTTTGAGTTTCCAATCTCAACGATAATGTTTTCTAATGCTAAAGCTCTATTATCGACAAATTCTAGTAATTCATTTAAGGTAGGCAATTTTTTTTAATTTCTTTCTCATTCATGACATTTATGTATATTCTAATTTATTTGAGAGAATGTAAACAAACGGTACATCGTATGATTCTACTGGCAACTCTAAGTTTTTTAAAGCTCCGATGTTTTGTCTAACTATTAAAGAAAATTTTCGAAGTGAATTTGATGTAACTTTTGTAATTTTTTGTATATCTAAAATATTTTTTAAGTGTGAATTTATAATGGAAGGTTCATACCTATTTTTCAAATTATTTAATGTAATATTGTAATTATCACCTGTTAATGAAATATTATTAATTAACTGTAGTGCTTCGCCTTTTAAATGAGCTTTCAAATAATAAAACTTTTGAACATTAGACAATTGAACATTTTTATCTATTAATGCTATAAATAACTAAAAAAATGACATCCACTAGTCTGGACGCCCACTGTAGCATGACATTTGAATTGACGGTAATTTTATTGACTGAATGTTTACATTCTCACAACCTGCATTTGAATCTTTTGAATAAAATTCTTTGTTAATTACACTTTTATGATTTGCTAAATTTTTTTCAGTTTTACTGATTATAGAGTAATATAAATTTTCTACTATTTCCCTATCGAATTCGTATTGTATATCAACCAGTTCCAGTTCAAACTTTCTCCGAGTATGAGTTAAAAAGATTTTGAATTTATTTTTCTCTAACAATGACTTCAGAGATATCTTTAGATGCATCTATATATAAAATTATTTATGTATCCTTCAATTCTTTGTTTAATACAAATTAAACAATTGCTTAATAATACAAATTAAACAACATCCTGTTTAATATAATTCTTTCCTTTTTTACGTGCGCGCGCATCTATGTATCACTCGAGCCTAGCGCACCAAACGAAACACAACTTATGAGAGTCGCGTTCAGTCAACCAGATCGGGAACACGCATTGTTCACTTACTTAAAACGTACATATACAACTGTTTTGATTCTAATGTCCAAGTTTATACATAGTGTATTCTTTTGTTCTTTTATTTCTGTGTACAGTCATTCACACTACTCTGTATTTTCTTTTGTGATTAAACAATTAAATAAATCAACGAGCTATCGAAGAAGAATAAATTACTTTACAAAAATCGAGTTGTAATTATTTCTACAACACGTTGGTCCTTCACCGCAACAACCGTATTTTCGGCCTTACAACCCGAAGACTACAAATCTAAATTCACCATTTCTCTGGTCCTTCTCACCAGATGTGAACCAGCTACGGATTCAAGAAAATTTTGGATCGACATTACTGAAAATATCAATTTTTGGTAACACGTGGTTCTACAAACCTATTCGTGGAATCAGACATTTTTTGGCGGAATCGTCAACTGCGCAGCCGCAAAGTGTTCTGAGTGCCGGCGACCGACCGCGTCATCAACGGACGACACAACAAGCTGCAAACCACGGTGTTCTGCGTGCTAGCGAGCCAAGTATCAACAGCCGACACCGACAACAAGCAAACCAACGCTATTCTGTGTGCCGCGAAATTCAAATATCAACGGCCGATAGCTGATTGGAGTATCATCGTTACGTCACACAATCATACATCATCCATCATACCAGCACGTTAGCCGTGCTTAGCACCAGCGCGACCGCATCAAGAAGATTGTGCGTATCCCCTCTACTGAAGTCACCAGTTGCTTCAACCAAACTAAGTGAACAATCGACCCCGCACCGCATACGAACATATACGTATGTAAGTACATACAACAGTTTTATGTGTTTTTAATCTGACCGAAACGTCAAACTGACAATTGTTTTTGTTTACTTTGTTAAAAGACATTAAGATTTCGTACTTCAATCGAATATTACATTCAAATTCACTTTTTTACATTACAGTATTACATTTACAATTTCAATTTACATATTAAATATATTATTTCACTTATACATATCATTTTATTTGATATTTACTTGTAATACTTAACCATGGATGCTGTGAAAAGACAACTCGATTACTTTAGGCAATCAATTTTACGAACTGCTAACTTTGTCGATCAGTATTTGATCAATCCAACATATATTGAAAAAATTATTGTTCGGCAGGATGCATTATTACGCTATTTTCAAGATTATTTAAGTAAAATTAATTCATTACAATCTTCAAGTGACGATTATTCTGAACTTTTGGAATATATCTCATTTTTAGAAGATAATTACTATTCAGTTTTAGCTAAAATGCAAAAAATTATTATTAACAATCATTTAGCTGATGTTCAAAGTACAGGGTGTTCACCCAAAAGTACGACTAATCGCTCTTCACTAAAATTACCTGAGATGAAAATAAGTACATTTTCAGGAAATCCAAAAGACTATACGTCATTCATTAACCTTTTTACAGCAGCCATTCACAATCAAGAAAATTTATCTAATGTGCAAAAACTATATTACTTAAAAGCACATTTAACAGGCGAGCCTTTACAATTAATTGATGCTTTACAATTAACAAATTCTAATTACGAAGTAGCTTTATACTAAAAAATCGCTACGATAATAAATATTGTTTAATTAATACACATTTAAAAACAATATTTGACTTGCCGCCTTTACTCAAATCCTCGCCAGCACATATTAGACAATTTTGTGCAACCGTCCGACAAAACGTTAGCACGTTAAGCAACCTCGGTGCTCCTACTCAATACTGGGACATCATTCTCGTTTACTTACTAAGTACGAAACTTGACTACAACACGCATAGAACTTACGAATTAGACAAGGACCCTAATTCTCCTCCTACCCTCGACCAACTTCTAAACTTCTTAGAAAGGCGAGCCTCCGCTTTTGAATATGTTGATACAACTAAGGCCACAAAAAGCGCCAAAGTATCGCATGTTACAATTAACAAAAATTCATATTCTACCGGTCATGCACCGCCATTGCAATGCAACTATTGCAATCAGAATTCACATAAAATTTACGCATGTTGCAAGTTTAAAACTTTAAATTACGCTGACAAAATGTCATTCGTTGACCGTAACAAATTATGTGTCAACTGCCTATCTACAGGGCATACTCTCCCAGCATGTAAATCTACATGTTGCAGACGGTGTAACAAAAAACACCATACACTTGTACATCCAGAATTTGCGAAAAGCTCCCCTTTTCCAAATTCAACCGGCAACAAACCGTTGTCAGTACAAGCTTCCGTTCATTCAGTTTCCCCAAAAGCGGACGAACTAGTGAACGTACCGCCAGTTGTGTTACAAACACAATCTGACTCTCACGTACTACTCGCAACTGTAGTAGTAAACTTAAAAGCTTCCTCGGGGAAGTGTATACAGGCAAAAGCCATACTCGATTCTGCAAGTCAAATAAGTTTTATCACAAAACAGCTTGCAGATAAACTTGGTTTAATCCCGCTTTCGGAGACAACAGAAGTTGTTGGCATTTCCGATTTACGCACTACGACTAATAAACTAGTCAACGTCTCTATACATAAAAAACATTACAAACAACATGTCAAATGTGTAGTCATTGACAAAATTACGACAAAACTTCCAAACGTCTACATTCCGTTCAACTCGCTGAACGTACCTCACGACATTGAATTAGCAGATCCTAAATTTAACATCCCGTCTAATATCGATTTACTTTTATCAGCCGACATATTTTACTCATGTTTACTAGACGGTCATATCACACTCGGTAAAAACAGGCCACACTTACAAAATACTAAATTCGGCTATATCATAGCTGGCCGCATTCCTAATGTGAAGAAAAGAAATTCACAACGCATCTCGATGCTTAACGTCGTTGACAACTCTGATTTAAACGATCTGATTACCCGCTTCTGGAAGCTTGAAGACGTTTCAAGTCATTCTTTAAAAGTTATTGATCCCTTGTCAGAATCATTATTTCTAAGTTCGATAACGAAAGTCAACAGTCACTTTCAAGTCGATTTACTTTTCAAATCAGATCATATTAACGAATTAGGTAGTTCTTTTGACAACGCGTACAAACGGTTCCTTACTTTGGAACGACGCTTACACAGCGATCCAAATTTGTTTCACGAATATAAAAAGTTCATCGACGAATATTTACACTTGGGTCATGCTGTAAAACTTAACAAATCAATTTCAGAGTTGAAAACTCAACCAAACACTTACTACTCACCACATCAGGCTGTTATCCGCGAAAGCAGCTCATCCACTCGCTTACGAGTAGTTTTCGATTGTTCCATGAAAACAACGTCTGGTCAGTCACTTAATGACATACTTCTCGCTACACCTCCTCCTCAAACAGACATTTTTGACATTTTAATGCGCTTCAGATGTCATAAATACGTTTTTACCACCGACATACAAAAGATGTATCGAAACATTTTTATTTCTGAAAATCATAGACCATTCCAAAGAATACTCTGGAGAAACGATCCTTCAGATATAATTGAATGTCTAGAATTACAGACTGTTACTTACGGGACTAGTTGTGCACCGTATTTAGCTGTCAGAACGTTGCAATATTTAGCAGATTCTTTAAAAGCTGAGTTCCCATTAGCACATAAAGCGCTAACTTCCGATACATATATTGACGACGTAATTACAGGGGCGGATTCAGTGACTGATCTCATAAAACTTAAGAACCAAATCATCCATGTACTAAATTCGGGAGGTTTCAAACTTCATAAATGGAGTTCTAATTCAATGGAACTACTAAATCAAATTCCTTCACATTTACGGGAAACTACCCAAAACGAATTAGCTAACAACATTTTAATTAAAACTTTGGGAATATTTTGGTTTCCGACTACAGATACTTTACAAATTTCAATACCGCAAACCCCTCCTGAAGCAATCACAAAACGAAGTGTAGTTTCGTACGTATCATCCATTTACGATCCTCTAGGACTGTTAGGACCTATTGTAACATCCTACAAGATATTTATTCAGCAATTGTGGGCAAACAATTTAAACTGGGATGACGTACTACCAGACAAACTCACTTCTAAATGGAACAATTTACAACGTCAATTACATACATTGACTAATATTACTTTTCCCAGGTGGACTCTTTATAACGAGACACCGAAGTATTACGAACTATACGGATTTGCTGATTCAAGTGAGAAATGCTACGGTGCCGTAATATACTTACGTACCATTTACGTTAATAATTCGGTATCTTCCAAATTATTATGCTCTAAGTCTAGAGTAGCGCCTTTGAAAAAATGCACACTTCCTAGACTAGAATTGTGTGCTGCTTTGCTACTAGCACAACTTACAAATCGGGTAATAAAAATACTCCCGTACCGCTTTTCAAAAATTACGCTCTGGTCAGACTCATCAATTGCGCTGCACTGGATTACCGGAAACTTAACTAAGTGGAACAGTTTCGTTTCTAACCGAGTTTCTAAAATTAGAGAACTCGTCCCGCAATGCACATGGTCTCATGTCGCATCACGAGATAATCCAGCCGATTGTCTCAGCCGTGGTATAGAACCACAAGCACTTACGCCTAACCATATTTGGTTTTCAGGCCCGCCATGGTTACTGGACTCTAAACTGACGTCCATACCATTTAAATCAAACGATCTCAGAAAAACTATTTTCGCAATCCTCAAAGCAGGAACTACAGAATGTTACAAACACATTCAAAATACGTTGGTATTTCAATCCTCCACTCGCTTCTTATTTTGGCGGCTTATGGGAGGCAAACATCAAAAACGTGAAATATCACTTAACGCGCACCCTAGGTGCTTCCGTTCTCACGTACGAACAAACTTATACAGTACTCGCCCAAATCGAGGCGATACTTAACTCTCGTCCTTTAACGCCCCTTTCTGACAATCCTGACGATTTTGACTTTCTCACGCCAGGATATTTCCTAATCTTTTCTCCGCTGACTTCCATCCCAGACGATACTATTTCTGAACATACTCCTCAAAATCGTTTAACTTTTTGGGAACATTGCATAAGAATGCAGCAAATCTTCTGGAAAAGGTGGCAAGTCGAATATTTACATAATCTACAACAAAGATATAAATGGAATGTCACAATTCAAAATCTCAGAACCAAAACAGTTGTTTTGCTTATCGACGATAATACTCCTCCCATGTCATGAAACTGGGACGAGTCATTAATACTCACACTAGCAAGGACGGAAAAATTCGCTCAGCTGATGTTAAAATATCAACAGGCATTTACACACGCCCAATTACAAAATTGGCTCCGCTTCCGTTGGAAGCTAACTAGAATTTCTTAATTTGGTTCGAAATTCAAACACAACTTTTAAAAGAATTTCAATTTTCTTTTAACTACTTTCAGCCCCGCGCCCCCAGTATGTTTAATACAAATTAAACAATTGCTTAATAATACAAATTAAACAACATCCTGTTTAATATAATTCTTTCCTTTTTTACGCGCGCGCGCATCTATGTATCACTCGAGCCTAGCGCACCAAACGAAACACAACTTATGAGAGTCGCGTTCAGTCAACCAGATCGGGAACACGCATTGTTCACTTACTTAAAACGTACATATACAACTGTTTTGATTCTAATGTCCAAGTTTATACATAGTGTATTCTTTTGTTCTTTTATTTCTGTGTACAGTCATTCACACTACTCTGTATTTTCTTTTGTGATTAAACAATTAAATAAATCAACGAGCTATCGAAGAAGAATAAATTACTTTACAAAAATCGAGTTGTAATTATTTCTACAACACGTTGGTCCTTCACCGCAACAACCATATTTTCGGCCTTACAACCCGAAGACTACAAATCTAAATTCACCATCTTATCATGGAAAATTTTAAATGTTTGAGCTAGTATTTGCTCCATTATTAAAAAATACAATATTTAAATGTATTTATAATTAAACAGAGAAAATGTTTTCTATATTAAAATTAAAACAATAAGAAAATGAAAAAACTCACTAACAATGAAATGTCCGTTGCACATGAATAACTTGAATCTATGTATATGATGGCGTTATCTCGTTACCAAACACATTGTATCCCATGCATTCGCTGATGATTCCAAGAATTCTTTTTGCAATCAATTTTTACACGTTTCAAACAAAGATCGAAGTTATTTCCAATGAAAAACCTCATGCATTACTTCCAAAATTCTTGCATGATTTCTAAAATTCGAAGTTATTTCCAATAATTTTAATCCGGCTTGTACGACAAAAAAATGTATTTTTGCAAATATGACGCTGATTCCTTCAATTTTTTGTATACATTGACTCACATGTAGTGGACTGTATTGTAATATGTATGGTTATCAAAATGGAATATGCACGTTTTTTTTTCCTTTTGTAACAACTTTATTAACGAACAAAAACAAATTTAATGATTATAAAAATATGTATTTTTATGTATTATGAAATATAATGGTACATGGATATCTTGGAATTATTATTTTTGTTTAATACTATACGACCGATATTTTTTGTGTGTAATCATGTGGCAAGCTTTGTGTACCATTCCATGTTGCCACAAACACAAAGCTTTGTGTGGCAAGCTTTGTGTTTGTGGCAACATGCCACACGACGCGCACAACGCGAAAGAGACCGATCCTGCTCGTTTCCATTTGAGCAACAACATCGCTTTTATGGTTTATACCCCCACCCATACAATAATTTAGTTCCTTTTTTTGTTTGAATATTTTTGTACTAGTCCAGCCATCTATGTTATCAATAAAACCGGCCTGCGAAATTTGACTTTTTTCCCCCTTCCAATAATTGTTTTTTTTTTTTTTTTTAAATATCTAGGTATGTTAAAATACAGCTCTGTTTTTTTTTTCTAGCACATCGAGATTTATTTTTATTGATGACATGCATGTATTAAAATTTTTTAACAATTATTATGAAAATATAAAAATTAATGAATTAATAATTAAATTTTTACTCAAAAAACCAACAGTATTAGTTGAAAAAAATGCTAAAGAAACTAAGTAAATCGAAACGACTTATAATATCTTTTTCTACTTTCTTCAAAACTCCTGTTCAATCTTTTTCTCTTATGCTTTCTATCGGGTTCATCTCTCTTCAACATCCAATAGTAGTCTGCCATCATGTTTACGTTCCACCTTCCTTGGTATCTACTCTCCATAACCTTTATATCGTGGTGAAAGCACTCACCTTGTTCTTCACTTACGTCACCAAGATTCTCAGGAAAGAAGTCAATATGAGATTGCAGAAAATGTAACTTTACACTCATATTGCAACCCAGTTTGTGGAAATTGCTGAGCATATAATTCACTATATTTTTATAATCTGGGCTTTTTTTATTTCCAAAAAAATGTTTCACCACCTTTTTAAATTAGTTCCAACTTTTTTGTTTTTTAGTTGTTTTAAACTAATTTTTATTAAAAGCCGATGATTAACAGAGAATATATCGATATAATTTTTTTTAAATGTATTTACGTCCACTTATTAAGTTTTTATAATACGTAAATTTGTGAGGGTTAGTTATCAATTAAAACTGAATAGAAAAAAAATAAATTACCGTCAGTAATGAGCTCATTAGCAGTGATCTTAAAATTCACCTTTTTCCCCAAAATAAAGATGTCACTTACAAGGAAATGCACCCAGAGTGAAATTCGGGATTTTGAAGAAACTTCGCTGGTGTGTAGAATAGACAAAAATAAGGGACCCGTATTTTTTTTTTATCGGCCATCTTTCCACGTTTAGGGGGTGAAACCAGCCCCTAAAGTTTGGGGTTCAAATCGTATTTCTTAAGATATCTCGAAAACTATAAGAGATAGAGGAAAACTTTAAATTTATGAAATGTTACTCTTTGAAAGACCTATTCACCTGTATAGGTTAAATCAGGGCTGGGTTCATAAGGGGGGCTGGAGGGGTGAAAATGGGGGTAAATTTTCTTGCACGGCCTGAATGGTTCAATGTATCAAATTTTTACCACTATAAATAGAAAGAGCACCAAAAATTAGGGGATACGTGTTTTTGCGTTTTTTCGAAATATGTGTGGTATCCAAGCCACATAAGGAAGAATAACATAGGGTAGATTATATAGTATTATTATTGATTGCAAATACGTCCTATATTTTTTTATATTTATGTTTATTTTCATCATGAAAATGTATTTTTTTACTTTCCGATAATGAATCATATATTTTTCAGTACTAACTTAATTGGTAATTTAGCCATGTGTACATTTGGTTACTCATATTCGATATTTTTTATACCTATTTTTGCGAAAGTTAAAGTTCTCTGGTGTGGCTGTGTTAATGAATGCTCGACAGGAAGCAGTAATCTCTTTCGTTCACTGTTCAAGTGCTTTGTAATAAATTTTTCCATATAGGTAAGGTGGTTGACACCTAAAAAACACAAAAAAGAATAAGAAAAGTAGTATGAATGTTGAAAAAGAAATAAACCGCGTTTATTTGGTTAAAAACGAATTTGTAAAAAGATAAAGGCAGTTGTTGAATGGAAGATTATTGCTTCTTATCGAACACTCATTAAAACTTGCAGACCAGAGAGCTTTCGCAGAAATAGGTATAAAAAATATCGAATATGAGTAACCAAATATACACATGGCTAAATTACTAATTAAGTAAGTATTGAAAAATACATGAATCATTATAGGAAAGTAAAAATTTACATTTTCATGATGAAAATAAACATAAAAATAAAAAAATACAGGACGTATTTGCAATCAATAATATTACTATATAATCTACCCTATGTTATTCTTCCTTATGTGGCTTGGATACCACACATATTTCGAAAAAACGCAAAAACACGTATCTCCTAATTTTTGGTGCTCTTTCTATTTATAGTGGTAAAAATTTGATACATTGAACCATTCAGGCTGTGCAAGAAAATTTACCTCCATTTTCACCCCTCCAACCCCCCTTATGAACCCAGCCTTGATTTAACCTATACAGGTGAATAGGTCTTTCAAAGAGTAACATTTCATCAATTTAAAGTTTTCCTCTAGCTCTTATAGTTTTCGAGATATTTTAAGAAATACGATTTGAACCTCCAACTTTAGGGGCTGGTTTCACCCCCTAAACGTGGACGATGGCCGATAAAAAAAAAAACGGGTCCCTTATTTTTACCTATACTACACACCAGCGAAATTTCATCAAAACTCCGAATTTCACTCTGGGTGCATCTCCTTGTAAGTGATCGAGTGTTATTGTAATTTTTAATTTTATTTTTTGTTTTGTGACGATTTCTATATTGTATATTTTATAACAATTTACGGAAATGAATAAATAATTATTATTTCTTAAGGAAGTTATGATACTGCTCCTTAAGAATATTGTTCGTATTGAATCGTCACGTCGTTCAGTAGACTCAAGACGCTTGAGTGCTAGTTCATATGATTTACCTAATTGGCACACATTTTCTTTAAAGGGAAGTTTGAGTACGAACCTACCATTGATATCTCTGGTGGAAGTTTCGGAAAATAGTTGTTCACATATTTTTTCGTCATTGGACAAAATATTGAGAGTGTTCTGAGATTTACTGGATTTTCCAAAACTTTTTTAATTGTTCATTTAGGCTGAAATGACAAAATGTGGGAGTCTGATTGGATAATTTGGCCATGTGAGCGCTGACTACCCAACCGAATTTTGTTTTCTGAAAAGTAGGTAAGTACGGTCCTGCTTTTATTTGACCTATACACAGCAACTGGTAAAATATACCTGTACCAATCAATAAATCTGTGAGATCCGATTGGTAAAAGGTTGGATCCACTAATTTGATGTTTGGTGAGGTATGTAGTTCAGAAATATCAATATGTGTGGTTGGTAAGTAATTGGTTGTATTTGGTAAAACATAAAAAGTCAGTGTTACCGTATATAATTATACTTGTATTTCAAGGTAAGCTTTACCACTTTATTTACATTGAACTGTGATTTATTTATGCCTTTAACGGATGTTTGTGTTATGCTTGTAACTTCAGTTTGTGACACAAATTTTCCATTATGTAATTCACCATTGAACCCCACTGTCCAATAACGCTCTTGCAGTGACTGTTTTGTTTTTAGATAAGTCATAGTGATGGCTAGTGAGTGACTGATTCAATTCAGTGAATTGAATCACTCAACTGATTGACTGAATTGAATCAGTCAAAAAGAACTGAATCGAGTTGAAAGAGTGTGTGTATCATATATCGCGCGTACTCTTCCTCAACCTCGTATATCAAAAACTGCATGTTTTAGGACACACAAAAAACATTAAATATTGTATTTATATATATACTTATTTATATATACTTATATATATATATATATATATATATATATATATATATATATATATATATATATATATATATATATATATATATATATATATATATAGGTAGCCAACATCAAAGGGTGTAATTAGCACAAATCTTAAGTTCATAATGATGAAAACACGGATTTAAATACGTTTTTTTTATGTGTCCAAAAATTGGGACTTTTCAGATACGAGGTTGAGAAAGAGTACGCGCGATATACACTCACTCACTCACTCACTTACGAGTATATGACATATAAGATTCTATTAAATTGTCAATCCCTGTTTCAGTTTACTTATTACAATAGACAGAGCGACAAAGACTTGTTCAAAAATCTACAAACATCTGTTTTTACAACTGTATATTAATATAACATAACGTGTATAATATAGGGTACACGATACTAATGATACTATAGTATGGTACATAGGTTAGGTATATTGTCGTGACTACTTGGATTAGACGGTTGCTAATTTGACGTAAGTCCACCGAACATTAATGGTTTAGAATTGGCAGGGCTTGCTGTCACCAGGGCAGCCTTTATACTGGGCTCCGACAGTTGATAATCGTGCCGAACTAAGATGATGCTTCTGGTTGGCGCGATGGGAAACAAATTCCTTGATCCTGTTGATGTTGGAGGATTTCGCTGCTAACTTATAGACGGTGTAGTGTTTAAGAAATAATAAGATTTGTTTTAAATTCGAAATTAGATATTTTATTCACTAAAACGTTAAAATAGTTACAATGGTATTATTTAATTAAAATAAAAATATGTTACTTTTTATTTTTATAAGTTTATTAATTTTGATTAAATTTACAAAATACAAAAAATGATAATAATATTAAATTTCAGTCGTACATCCGTAGTTATTGCAGCGCGTTGAATTATGAAATTTGAATCCGTTTTCGTTTGAATCGGCGGCGGCTTTTATTTGTTGATACTGCTTGCTCAGCAGTTTGACGGTGTGACGTCAGTGATCATCCGATTATTGAATCTCGACACCCCATCGCCCTTATTGAAAAGTTTTCGGCTATATTTGATTTGGTGAAAACTTTGTTCCATGTATTGACCTGCGGCTATGTTGGCTTTGTGTTTTCCTCGCTGTAACCTGGTACGCAGCTGATTGTTCAGGTGTGGACTGAGTTATTGGATTAAATATTACTATTTGACCAGAATCTTCATCTGATGATACTTCGGGTTGACGAATGACAGTCTCGTTGTATGGAGCTGATGGTTGAAATTGATTCCTGGGATTGTTCCTGTTTCCAAAACAACAGTTAATGAATGTTGTTCCTCCTTGATTTCCTCTTCTTGGATTGACGATACATTTGATTCCATTCCATAGTAATTGTAGGATTTTAAAACGGTAAATACCATAAAGGACTGATAATACGATCTTCTTTGTTTTTACATAACACGGTGCAACGTACATCGTGGGAGGTGACGAATAACCATCGATTGTTGTTGATATTCTGCCAAATTTCGGTCGTGGCGTATACTGTTTGAATATTACAGTTTTTTGGAATTGTTTTCGTTGTAACTTCATATAGGGCTGTTTCACAGTTGTCCTTGGTTTGTTGGTAGGATATCGGAATCTTCGTACATACATATTCGTTCGGTTTATATTCTTTACAACTGTCCATTGTTTTTAGTAGAGCATACCGTGATCGACTTCTGGATATTATTAGGAAGTCATAATTTGGTTTAATGAAGGATAATATTTCTGGATTATTTTTACTGGGAACTGGTTAGGAATAAAGTTTAAAAATGTTATAGGTATCAATTGTAGTAATAGGAATTTTGATAATTATAACCAGTTCATTAGCTGTTAACATAGCCTTTAGTGTAAGCATTTTATAATATGATTCTAAATTTTGCCAAGTTGGCTCTAATGGTAATTGAAATTTTATTGAGTTTTGTAACTCTGTTAATAATGTTTGGGGTGGAAGGATTTGATAATCAATTATGCCGTGCCTTGCTAAAGATAATGAATTAGAATATCTACTTAATTCCTTTTGAATTACATCATTAATTTATTTAATTAATAATAAATGATTTAATACTGATATTTGCAATCTATTAGCATTTAATACTTTAGAAGAATCTGCCATGAAAGTGTTAAAAATCCTTATGTTGGAGTTTAATTGTTCCTCTACTTCATTTAAATTTGTAATAGTATTATTCATATGTTTAATCGTGTCAGTAATTACTCTAATTTGCGATTGCATTAACACGTGCGTTTCCCTTTGATGATTTATTAAATCAGTGATAGAATTTTTATAAAATTTCGCGTCCTGGACATCCGGTATACCAAATAAAAATTTTATTGGATAGCTGACTGCGTCTAGTAATCCACGTTTTTGTTTTTTATAAAAATGTGAATGCTGACTTTCAATGTCATTGTATTGCATTTTTAAATCTACGATTTGTTGATGAATTAGCGAAAGCGTTAGTTCACATGTTGTGACATCTGTTACGTTTATCAGATTACAATACGTTTGTGATTCTGCATAACTGCGTTGTGCGATGTTTAACATGTAATTAATATTACTAAGATTATAAAAGTGAATTAAATTTATATTTCGATTTGAAATTTTTGCGTGTCCTATAAAATTATAAAATATTCCTGAGGAATTTTGTATAGGATTAATTTTGATTGTGGCTATGTTCGCCAGGATCGGGAGGATAATATTCGAAGCGATGATCGTTACTGCTATTACTAGTGTCATCGTGGTATTCATTATCTGAAACAAAGAGTTTCAGCTGATTTAGATGATATGTCCTAAATTTAGTATTTGTTAATTTAATTGTAGCTGTGCAGTTTTCATGAACCTGAATCACAGAATAAGGTCCTGTATAAGTGGGATGTAACTTTTTATTATAATGACTTAAATTAACTGAGTCTAATAGCCAAACTTTATCACCTGCTTGTATTTTGCTTTCCTTAGCATTTTTGTCGTAATATTTCTTATTTTCTTCTTTAGATTTATTAAGATTTTGTTTTGCTGTTTGTCTAATTATTTTGGCCTTTTCAATAATATCTTGTGTTAAATTTTGATAAGTGGGTAACTGCTTTGGTTTTTCTAATATGTGGGGAATTTTTGGTTCTCTACCAAATACTAAAGTGTAAGGTCTTTCTTTCGTGGACCTGTTTTCGTGTGTATTATAACTATGGCAAGCTAAATACACGAATTCATCCCAATTAACGGGGTTATTATCTACATAAGATTTAATGAATGTTTTGATACTAGCATGTGATCGCTCCAAACTACCATTACTTTGAGGGTGGTAAGGTGAGGTAACTTTATGTTTGATTTGGAGGATTTTATTAATCTCCTTGAATAATTTACTTAGGAAATTTGATCCTCTGTCAGTTAGTACCGTGTTAGGGAAACCGAAGATAGTGCAATATTTTAACATGTGAATAGCACATGTTTCAGCGCTAATTTCACTTATTGGGTAAGCCTGAACGAAACGTGTTAATTCGTCTTGAATGGTCATTACGTAGCGATTATTATTAGCTGTTAATGGGTAGGGACCCATAATGTCCATTGCGACAGAATCCCCAAAATCGTTAGCAGTACTAGTGATAACCATTGGGCTTTTATTATGAACGCGTTTTATTCGTTGGCAAGTTTGGCAAGCTTTGACATATTTTTCTATGTCCTGCTTCATTCCTTTCCAGAAATACTTTCGTTTGATTTCTTGGAAAGTTTTATTTGCACCGGGGTGACCCGACAGAACATCGTCGTGATATTCCCTTAAAATTATTTTTCTTTGTTCTTTATTTGGATGAATTAAATCACGGGTTATTAAATTAATTTTTATATTATTTGTATTTAAATATTGTAGCATTTATTCAAATGTGTTTTGTTTTATTTTATTACATTGCTGTGGTATGTTTATAATATTAATTTCCTTTTCTTGATTTATGTTAAGTAATAAAAATAAGTTAGATAATGATTTAAAAAGATTGTCATATGATATTTCATCGCGTGCTTTTTCTTTTACAAACATTAGGTATATTATTTGATCTGATGAAGTATTTAATTTAGCTATTTCACTGATTTTATTAGTTTTTATGTTTGATAAATCGCAATGTGTATTAATGTAAAATGAATATTCATTATTTAAGGATAGGTCAGTGGAGTAAGGGATTATTAATGTTTTAAATTCTTCAAACGGCTTGTTTACTTTGTTGAACTGAACCGTGTCCAGATTTTGCTGGTGAAATTGTTTAAAATTTTCAAAAGATTTTTCTTTGATGTTTAGCACTGGACGGCTTAAACCATCTGCATTGGAGTTCTTCTTTCCCGGTTTGTAGATTATTTCGTAATCATACTCCATTAATTTTAGTCTCCATCTTACAAGACGACTGGACGGATCCTTGCAGTTCATGAGCCATTGTAGTGGCTTGTGGTCTGTGACGATTTTGAATTTCTTCCCATACAGATAAGGATGAAAATGTTTACAGCTTTTGACGATAGATAGAAGCTCACGTTCCGTGGTCGAATAATGTGTTTCTGCTTCGTTAAGTGTTGCAGAGTAGTATGCTATCGGTAAATCCTTTCCAATTTCTCCTTGAGATAATACTGAACCGATTGCTTCACTTGATGCGTCGCAGGTAAGTATGAAAGGCTTCTGGAAGTCAGGATATTGTAAGAGCAGTTTTGAGGTAAGTATATTTTTTAATTTTTGAAAGGATTCCTTGCACTTTTCGTTGAAGATAAAAGGAACATCTTTTTTCAAGAATTGGGTAAAGGGTTTGGCGATTCTTGAATATTCAGGGATGAATTTGCGGTAGGATCCTGTAAGACCTAAGAATGATTTGATTTCTTTGGCATTGCGTGGTTCTTTTCGCTCTACGATGGCTTGAATCTTATCAAAAGATGGCTGCACGCCTTTGTCGCTAATTACGTGTCCAAGGTAAGCCACTTCTTTCTTCAAAAATTCACATTTATCTGGTTGAAGCTTCAAATTGTTTCTTCTTAATGATTCAAACACATTTTGCAACTTAATGTTATGTTCTTTTAAATTACTACCAAAGATTACAATATCGTCTAGATAGACAAAACAATCGTGACCTAAATTTTGTGTTAAAACATTATTCATAAGCCGTTGGAATGTGGCGGGAGCGTTCCTGAGTCCAATAATTCATTCGATTCATTTCGAAGAGTCCTTGAGGCGTACGAAAGGCTGTTTTGGCTTTATCTTCTTCACGCATTTCTATTTGATAAAATCCGCTGGCCAAATCGAGTGTTGTAAAGTAAACTGCTTCTCCGAGTTGACCGAGGATTTCTTCAATGTTTGGCAGAGGAAAACTGTCAGGAATCGTGACTTCGTTCAATTTCCTATAATCCGTTACTACTCTCCACTTCTGTTGACCTGAGGCATCACGTTTTTTCGGTACGACCCATAATGGTGAGGACCATGGACTGTTGCTCGGCCGGATAATTCCTTGTTCTAGCATACTTTTCATTTGGCGTTGTACTTCTTCTTCATGTACTTTAGGATATCTGTAGTTTTTTGATGAAATTGGTGTTGGGTTGGTCACATTGATTTCGTGTTTGATTGCTGGTGTTGTTGTAAGAATATCTCCTTCTAAGAAAAATATGTCGTTGAAGTTTTCGCAAATTTCCGTGATTGATTCCTTTTCTTCCTTGTTGCAATGTTGTAGACGTAAATTTTTATTTAATTCTTTTAGTCGCTCTAGTGTGTTGTGGTTTTTTATTAAATTCATTAAAATAGCTGATTCAGTTTTTAATTCCAATGGTTTAATTTCTATCGTCTGGTTTAATTTGAATTTTACCTAATGTTTCTATTATGCTATAATTAAGACCCGATAAATTTATTTTTTGTTTAGTATCAATTTCGTTATCGTTATAAATTAAATTATTAATTTTTAGGACCGACGTCGCGGCGCCTGTATCGATTAATAGCTTAAATTGTCCGTTTACTGACTGTGGACTTGAAAATGTTAATTTTTTGTCGCTTATTCCATTAAGTAAGATTGAGGGTTGGCGGTCGTTAATTCGCTTGAATCCGCTGGTGAGACCGTCTCCACCAGGGATTGATTGGAGTTTAAAGAGCTACTTGTGGTAAGTTGCGATTTTGTGTGCCCTATTCTTGGACTAGGGTTTATATTTTGATTAAATTTCTTTTTGCGACAGTCAAATTCTTCATGACCTCTAAATTTACAATAGTTACAAATTTTAATTCTATTATTTGAATTATTAGAGTGGTTATTAAAATTATTATTATTAAAATTATTTGATGAAGAGGGATTATGATTTTTCCTACATTCTTTTGTATTATGTGTTTTTGTACGGCAGTTTTTACAAAATTTATTTTGATTTTAATTTTGCCTATCATTATGTCGTTTTATACGACCTTCATTTATAAGATATGCTTCCTCTTCGCAAGCTAAAGAATACGCGGCATTAAGGTTTGTAAATGATCTATGACGTAATATTTGTGAAAGTTCTGGGATAGTGTGGTGAGTAAAACGTCTTAATGCAATTCGCTGGATGACGCGTTTCTCACTTTCAAGTGTGTGAGACTCGGCCTCCTTTTCTGTTGCCATTAAATATTTACTCATTATTTTATCTAACCTAACATAAAATTCTCTAACACTTTCATTAGGTTTTTGTTTTATGGTTTCTAACTGTTCCATTAAATAGTTGTAACTTTCAACTGGGGAATAAATTGCTATTAATTTTTCTCTTAATTCTGCATACGTCCTAATGTCTCGCATATTTATTTTAGCTTTGACTTCCGATGAAATTTTTGAAAATATAAACATTTCTAACGGAATTTTTTGAGCTCGACTTGCTAAACCTATTGCGTTATTTGCGTTTTGTAAGAAATTGTTTAATTCTTTTACATCTCCATTGAACGGAGTGATCATTTGTGATAAGAAATTTAATGGTATATTTTGAATTTCGCTACTTGTGATGGAATCGCCTCCATCTGTATCGTCGTCTGTTATGACGGGTAAATTTTCGTTATCATGAGCGATAATTTGATTATCATCATTTGCACCTTCCATATTAACTGAATTATTTTCGTTTGGCATTATTGAAATGTTAAAGGCTAGCTGATGAACTAGTTTTTTAGGGAAAATATTTTGCATATAGGATAGAAGTCGAATAAATGGTAGCCTACTTACAGTTTTGTTGTGAGCGGAACGGCTTCCAAAAGGGGTAGATATGGATTCTTCCAATTTTATACGGCACTCCAAGCACGTTCTCCAATGACTACGCCGACCACTGAAGATATCACTGTAGGTACTTCACCCGTGGCACTAAATAGTCACTGTTTTAAAGTTCACTGACTACACTGTCTACTGAAGGGAACTATGCTCTTCACCCGCAGCACTAAATAGTCACTGACCTTTGTCCTTGTGCTTTTTTAAAGTTCACGACTACACCGTCTACTGAAGGGAACCAGGCTCTTCATCCGTAGCACTAAATAGTCGATGTCCTTTTTTCTTCTCGTGCCCACTGACTACACCAACTACTGAAGGGAACTTTTGGTCTTCACTCGTAGTACTAAATAGCCAATGTCCAAAATTACACCGCTGGCACCATTTTTTAATGTCGTGACTACTTGGATTAGACGGTTGCTAATTTGACGTAAGTCCACCGAACATTAATGGTTTAGAATTGGCAGGGCTTGCTGTCACCAAGGCAGCCTTTATACTGGGCTCCGACAGTTGATAATCGTGCCGAACTAGGATGATGCTCTGGTTGGCGCGATGGGAAACAAATTCCTTGATCCTGTTGATGTTGGAGGATTTCGCTGCTAACTTATAGACGGTGTAGTGTTTAAGAAATAATAAGATTTGTTTTAAATTCGAAATTAGATATTTTATTCACTAAAACGTTAAAATAGTTGCAATGGTATTATTTAATTAAAATAAAAATATGTTACTTTTTATTTTTATAAGTTTATTAATTTTGATTAAATTTACAAAATACAAAAAAATGATAATGATATTAAATTTCAATCGTACATCCGTAGTTATTGCAGCGCGTTGAATTATGAAATTTGAATCCGTTTTCGTTTGAATCGGCGGCGGCTTTTATTTGTTGATACTGCTTGCTCAGCAGTTTGACGGTGTGACGTCAGTGATCATCCGATTATTGAATCTCGACAATATATGCGAGTTCTAAACTTAATATTTTTTTAGAACTAATACTTTAATTTCTTTTTACTATCCTTTATTTTTAAAATGCATAAAACAAATTTTACATCAAATTTAGTCCAAATGTCTAATAAACTAATAAAATAATCTAAATAAAAAACATACCCAATTTTATGTACACTGTAAGATGTAAGTATAGATATTAAAATAATTCTAAGAAAAACAATATGTATTTTATTTTACAATATTTTCAAATTTTTAAAATAAAATTTGCCCGTTTATTGTCAGATTATTACGTCTCCAACAATTAGTTTTTCTTCAAAACAGCATTGAGTGGATATCTCCCAACATAAAATTATTGTAGATTTTTACAATCAATATTTTTCATTGTTTTCAACTGTGTATTTTTAATGTTGCATTAATTTTTTAATTTGTTGTGTCGATTATGTGTATTAATTTTAAGTACATAATTATATTAATTTTATTCGGATATAATAATTATTTCCAAACACTCATTCACTTGAGTGAGTGTTTCACTTGTAAACTGTATGATTGAATTTGTTTGTTGATTCGTATTTGAAGTTGTACCAATCAGTTGTGTAAAGTGAGTGAGTGGAGTGAGTGATTCAATTCATAAAAACGAGTGAGCGAATTGTGTCAAGTGAGTGAGTGATTCAATTCATTGAATCGACTCACCACAGTGAGCGGATTCAAAAGATTCAACTCACTAAAAAGAGTGATTATTCCCATAACTAAGATATCCACTTGAGCAGTAGATAAAATGATCTGATCACTGCATGAGTTGCTGGCAACAACTGAAGTAGTTTTTTTCCACATGAAGAAGTGAGTTATGTTTGTTGTTGTACTTTCGGAAAATGCTTGATTTACATAATTGAAGGTCATGTTGATTTTTTAAGCAATTGCTATATAAATTTCGTTTTTTAACTTCTGTAATTCGAGTGGTTACAGGAAGTTTTAAAAATGATGCACATTTGTAAATTGGATGTGGTGCTGAACAAAATGAATACTTGGTGTTTTGACTAACTGACACATGTGTATAACATAGATCTTTTTTATTTGTTTTAAGAATATGTTTTGTGTTTAAAGTTTCTAAAACTTGACATTTGCGTATTAAAAATGATAATAGCTCGTAAACTCAATGAGGTATATGGACTAGTCATTTTGTTAGATGATCTGAAGCCAAGCACTGGTGTCCCTACTGTCACTTTTTTAGTAGTGTGTGTGTTGTTTGCATTGACAAAATATCTGCATCTCGTTTTATTTTACATGTGTGTTAATGTGTGTGAATATGTGTGTAGGCTTCATTTCTGTAATATTCACATAAACTGTATGCCATCTCCACCCCACCTCCGTGCGTAAACTGAAGGCAATTCGGACGATTTATCCCAAAGTTCCCGTTCGCGTTTGTTATTGTTATCCAATTTTGTAGTAATTAAATGAATTAACAGAGCATCCCAATAGTTAACTGGTAAATCCAAAGATTGCAACGAACGTAATTTCTTGTTGACGTCATCTACTAAATGCTTAATTTTTTTTATATAGAATTCGTCGTTAATTTGTTGAATATTGAAAAGAGAACTAACGTGACTATGGATGATTAAATGTTTATTTTCATATCGCGCGCAAATAAATTACCAAGCATTTTCATAATTTGACTCACTAATTTCCATTGACTGAATCATTTCCGCAGCTTCATTTTTAGACAAGATTTTAAATATAAGAATTTTTCTATATTTGAGATTGGTTTCGAATGTACCAATGCTTCAAAAGATGTTTTCAATGATAACCATGTTCCGTAATTACCATTGTAATAGTCGTGGCGGTGACGCCTAGCGGTCCAATTTTGAATTGATATTTGGTACTAAGCTAAATTGGCGGTTTTCGAACTGACAGTCATACCTAGTAGTCAGTTTTTGTAACCACTGCGAGCCATCTAGCGGCTTGTACTTTAACTATTAACATTTGAGACCGGTTGTCGTCATATATTTTGTGGTTCCCGTTTATGCTAATCTGAAATTTACCACCAGTAGCACCTCATACGAATAATTGTTATATGGAAAAATAATTGAATGGTGGGGACCATCGCGTATTGAATATATGATTACGAAAATGATGAACCTTGTCAGATCTAATTGACCCTCGCATAGGTGGTCCCCACTTGCCATTCGGTCCTACCAAATAGGCTAATTTAATGGTTAATGGTAGGATCACCAGGGTACGAGAGATTCATCTTCTAAATAAATCTTCCGTTTTTTATCACATTTTTGTGGTTTTAATTTATAACCACGTACTTTTCGGAAATGATTATTACAACGTAGTTGCTGTTTTGCGTTTTATTGTGTTTATTTTAAATATTAACTTTTTATTAACAAATGTAAATTTTTGTGTTTGAACTTTCTTTTAAATATTGAATAAAGTAATTTCGTAAAACACACAATGGAAGTGTAATACTTTTAAACAACCTACCCCTTTGAACTTGCCAGGCATTCCGATAGCGCTAACCTGTTTGGGACAATAGTGTATAAGTTGAAATAACGGTTTAGGTGTTGTATATATTTTATTAGGTTTATTTTTATAATTAACAAAATGAACAAATACAATTCTGTTTATTTACATATTTCATTTTTATAGAACTCTTCAATACTAAGTACGTACATTCAGATCATGTCGAACGTCGAACACACACTCACATTCTGTCGCATACTGTTTCTCACTGTGTTCGTTTTCTTTATATGTATTTTGCTGCCATCTGGGCTATCTAATTATAATTATATTTAAACATATATATTACATCTCCCTTTCTTTACAAATAAAAAAAAATTAGAATTCTTGAAACTCATAAAAAACATTTACATTATGTTTATAGATTTAATCTTTCTACTGGTTTTATAATTCGACCAGATCGAGACGTAATATATTGCTTGTTTACATCACTATTGTCAATTACATTTTGCGTTTCAATATTGCTCTCTACGAAAGTATTTGCAGCTTTATTAATATAATTGTGCCAGTAACTATCATTTCTATTAATATCAAATTGATTGATTCTCCAGTTTTTATCACACTCAATTTTATCACTAACTTTTTCATTTACTTTAAATTTATAATATTTTGATACATTTATATCTTGCATATTCCTACGTTTAATAATACCCGATGTGCAATTTTTCAAAATAACTGATCGTGGTGTATTATGTTTCCTTATCATCACCCCCTTTTTCCAAATTTTACCTTGTCTATACATAATACTTGTACCTGGTTTAATATTATAATTTCTAGTTTTTGTATTTTTGTCATAATACATTTTACTTTTATCTTTCTTGTTCTTTAGAGAGATTTTATAATTCTTAATTACTTTTGGCCTTAATAATTTACGTGATATTGGTAATTGTGTGCGAGTCAGTCTACTAAATAACAATTGAGTAGGAGTGTAAGGCGTCCCAGAAAGAACAGTATTACGATACTCTAATAAAATTAGTTCAATGTCAATTCCTGTATCCATTGATTTTTTTATTAATTTTTACAAATTCCGACATATCTTTCACTCAAACCGTTACTTTTTGGATAAAACGGACTAGACGTTACAATTTTAAAGTTTCAATCATCTGAAAATTTTTTACACGTTAAAGAATTGAACGGTACATTGTCTGCTATGAGTTTAACTGGAATACCTTGTACAGAAAAAATTTCCTTTAGTTTCGCACAAATTTGTTCTGAGCTCTTATTATCCAATAATTTTAATTCCACCCAGTTGGAATAATAATCCACAAGTACTAAATAATTTTTATTTGCATATTCCAAAATATCACACCCTACTATTTCAAAAGGTAATAACGGAATTTCATGTTTAACCATAGGCTCACTTGCATTTTTATCTCTAAATTTCTGACATGTATGACATTTTCCAATTAATTCTTCAATTGCACTATCTAAATTTGGCCAATAAAATAACGACTTTGCCCTCTGTTTGGTTTTTGTAATACCTACATGTGATTCATGGACTTTATCTAAAATAGTCTTTCGTAATATTTTGGGTACAAAAATTTTATCATCCATTAAAATTAAGCCATTTTCTTCATAAATATTGTTTCTTTTATTAAAGAAAAATTTTAGTTCCTCTTCTACTTTACTTTTTGATTTTGGCCAACCTACTTTACAATAATTATATATTTTCGATAAAATAGGATCTTTCATAGTTTCCTTCCTAATTTCATTTTCCCGATATGAAGATAAATTTACTGTGTGAATGACTACATTTAAGTCAGTATCAAATTCCTTATCATCAGCTTTTGAACAAGCTCTACTTATACTATCTGCAATTATCATTTTGCTACCAGGAAGATATTTTAACTGAAAATTGTACTTTAATAATTTTAATCTAATTTTTTGTAGGCGATTGGTAGGTATTTTACTTATTTCTTTTTGCATTATTGCAAGCAACGGTTTATGGTCTGTTAAAATAGTTACATTTTTATGACCATAAATATAATCATGAAATTTTTCACAAGCGAATAATATCGCTAAAAATTCTTTGTCAATTTGACCATAATTTATTTCTGTGTCTGATAGACTTTTGGATGCATAACATACTGGCGTATTGTTTTGCAATAAGACACAACCTATTCCTGACTTACTACTATCCGTTTGAATAACTATGTCCTCATTATTATCAAAATTTTTAAGAGCAGGTGCCTCACAAATTAATTTTTTGATTTCATTAACTGAATCTGTATGTGCATCTGTCCAAACAAATTCGACATTCTTTTTTACTAATTGTCTTAACGGACTCGAAATCTCGGCTAATCCAGGGATAAAATCACGCATGTAATTTACTATACCTAACCATCTTTGCAAATCTTTTTTATTTTTAGGTAGGTCATAATTCAATATCGCTTCTATTCTTTTTGGATCAATTTCAATTTTTCCATTTTTGAAAATGTGACCTAAATATCGTACTTCATTAGTTTTAAACTGTAATTTATTTAAATTAAATTTAATATTTTTTTCTTTAGCACGTTTCAAAACTTTTTGCAATATGCGGTCATGTTCCGCTTCTGTTTCGGCAAATATTAATATATCGTCCAAATAGACAAATGTTCCCTCTATGCCACCAAAAACTTCAGAATTATATTTCTGAAACAATTGGGCTGAAATTTTTAAACCGAAAGGTAACCTTTTAAACGCATAACAACCAAAAATAGTTGAAAAAACACAATATTGTTTACTCTCTGGTGACAATACGATTTGCCAAAAACCATTCCGTAGGTCACAAACTGAAAAATAACGCGCATTACCTATTTTTGCTTTTAATTCGTTTAATGTAGGAATTGGAAAATATTCATCTTTAATATTCTTATTTATATCTTGGGGATCTAAACATAAACGCAAGGTTTTATCACCTTTTTCCACTATAACTAACCTACTAGCCCAAGCTGTTGGTTTATCATACTTTTCAATAATTCCTAATTCGCATAAATAATCTAATTCCTTTTTTACTTTAGCTTGTAAATTAATAGGAATTCTATAAGGCGGTTTAGAGGTAGGCACAGCATCTTCTTTAAGTTCAATTTTGTATTCCTTTTCGAAACACCCTAAACCTCTAAAAACAGAATCATATTTTTTTAATAATGTATCTTTAGTGAGCGTGCTTTCTATTGAATCAATATTCTTAGAAATTAACCCTAATTCAACAGAAGTTTTTAAACCTAATATGGGAATCGAGTTATTACCCGTAACTATAAATTGTTCGACATAAAATCTATTTTTATGGTCAATTGTTAATTCTACACTACCATGATTTTTAATAGAATACCCACCAAAAGCTTCTAATTTTAAATTATTCGGTACAAGTTTAACATTGTTATGTTTTTTAATATTATTAAATAACTGTAACGGAATCAAGTTAACATCTGATCCGCTATCTATTTTGAATTGAACCATACAATTTTCAATCCGTAACTTTTTATACCAAGATAACATGTTAACATTTTTTATGTTTACTGAATTACAATAATATTCATTATTCTCACAATTCGTTTTAGTGTCTCTAGCAACAATTTGATCAGTTTTATTCGTTTTATTCTTATAAGTAAAACATACTTTCGAAAAATGATTAAACTTGTTACACTTTTTACATTGTTGACCTTTTGCGGGACACTTATTACGAGAATGATGATACCCACATGCGCTACACTTAAAAGTTTTACCTTTAACATTGGAATTCACGTTCGGTTTATTATTTGAAGCATTTGGAGCACTACACTTGGATTTTTCACCATTTCCTTTCAACACGTTCATTTTAACCTCATAAACTTCTTCTTTTCTTCCGTGAATTTCCTTTGTATGCTTTCTTGTGATCTCTGCTACACGAAATTTTTCGATCGCTTCTTCCAATCTTATTGTGCCGATTCTAAGAATTGAATCCATTGTTTCTTTGTCACTTGAATCCAATACAATTTTATCGCATAACATTTCCTCTGGTGCTGTGAATTCACAATCTTGAATTAATGTTTTAACCTCCGTTAAAAATGAGTCAAACGATTCACCTGGCTTTTGCACCCTTTTGTAGAACAAAAATCTTGAATGTAAAATATTCTTCTTCGGATTGCAGTATTGTTCAAACGAATCCAGCACCGACTTTATTTTCTTTTCTTCCCCTGGTTGATATTTGAAAGTATCATGCAATTTCAGTGCGTCTTTACCAATAACATTTAGCAGTATAGCAACTTGGCGTTCTTCTGATTTTTCATTAAGACCAGCTGCGGTCATAAAAATGTTAAATTGCTTCTTAAATTTCTTCCAGTTTTCGCTCAAATTTCCATTTAAACACAGTGGATCAGGTAAAATATAATTTAATGCCATTATTTATATAATTTTTACACTTACAACTTGTAAATTTTTTAAGACGCATTAATTCCAACAAACAACTTTAGCTGTTACTACTTTTTATAACTGCCACTAACACGTTTTTTATTTTTATTTTTCGATGCTGATTTAACTAATTCCTTTTAATGACTGCGCCATGTTGTATATATTTTATTAGGTTTATTTTTATAATTAACAAAATGAACAAATACAATTCTGTTTATTTACATATTTCATTTTTATAGAACTCTTCAATACTAAGTACGTACATTCAGATCATGTCGAACGTCGAACACACACTCACATTCTGTCGCATACTGTTTCTCACTGTGTTCGTTTTCTTTATATGTATTTTGCTGCCATCTGGGCTATCTAATTATAATTATATTTAAACATATATATTACATTAGGTGCCAAATTCAAGTATTTTGAATATAGTCAAAAGCGCTCAACTGTTACATCATGAAATTCTGGTAAACCCGTTTTTGGTATTTAAAAGGTTTGATTCGAAATTTGCAATTTTTTGTGAATTACTGAAATTTGCATTTTTTAACGGTGAATTCATGTTTCTCCTCAAATGTTTCTACTTCCGCTTGGATAGCAAATTAATTGTCCTCGAACATTTTTGATCCGTGTGAATGATCACCCTTGATATCTAATAATTTTATTTGTTTTTGAGTTTCCTGGAATTCATCATACAAAGGAATACATTTTTTTAATCGCAATTTAATTTGTGTTAAACGTTCACCGTTTTTGTTTTGGTCAAAGTAAGTCTTAAAACGGTTTTGTTCGTCAATAATTTATTTTCTTTATTTTAAAATATTTTGTAAAGCTGACATTTTTCCTACAAATTTAGACAAAAAAGATCAAAAAATATGAAAACTAGATAAAAAAGATCAGTGCCTTGGCTAGCAATTTGACTGGATACTTTTGTTGACAAGTTGTAAAAACTTTGTTGCTGGAGAAACACCTAGTTTCTCATATTGGACTTCCGAAGGACCAAATCTTGTTATGAATTTTTTAATACGTTTATTTAAAAAAACTATGTAACCATACATGTAAAACATATATTTGATATGGCTTCGCGATGCTGGCACACCATCTAAAAAGATGAACATTGAAAAAATTTTGTCTAATAGGTCACAAATTGGTCATAATTGGTCACTTAGTCCCACTAATTGGTCAGCAATAGGAAATTTTTAAATAAATTTTAAAAAATTTGTAAAAATTTCAAGGTGACTCAAAAATTTTGGCACAACATCTAAAGAAAAAAATAAAAATAATAAGAGCAATCGATAGGATTTTAAACCCTGATAATTGGTCAGTTAAAATAAAAAATTGGTCAGGTCCCCAGAATTTTAAAAAAATTAAAAAAGGCATTTTCATACTGTAACGCATGCGCGAAATCTTACTGGTAAATCTAGCTGTCAGTAAATCTAGTTGATACGTTGAATATTTCAATACGGCAAAGCCACCAGTATTCGACAAGCCAATATTTTTAAATGATTCGGAAAAATTGGAATCCTTAATAAAAAAATTTTCTATCAATGACCAATTATTCAAATCAATTGACCTTTTATGACTATTTTCTGACCTTTTAAATGATCTAATTGTCATTCGAAATTTCACATATGAGGTGCCAAAATTTTTTGAATGACCTTGAAAGAACTTTAAACCTTAGTAAAAAATTTTCTATCGCTCTTCAATTAATCAAATCAGTTGACCTTTTATGACCAATTTCAGACCTTCTGAACGATTTAATTGGTCCCTCGAAATCGCACATTTGGGGTGCTAAGACCGCGGAGCCCTAACAATGGGTCATAAGGAAATAACGTTTATTTTCGAAGAAATATAATAGGGCAAATTTGCGTGGACAAAAATTTCAATATTCCAATTAAAGATCTTATAGTATTTAAAAATATTTATAATAAAATTGATAGATAAATGAACTTATAAATTAAGTTAATTACTAAAATGCTAGAAAATAAAGTTGAAATCAAAACAATAAATATAATTAATGTTTGTTGATTATTTTCAAAATACCTTAATATATAAAAATAATGCTAATATAGGCTAATCGAATGCTGGTCGCTTTACCCTATTGAAAAATTCAACGTATCGATTAGATTTACTGACAGCTAGATTTACCAGTAGAGATTTCGCGCATGCGTGACAGTATGAAAAGGCCTTTTTTAATTTTTTTTAAATTCTGGGGACCTGACCAATTTTTTATTTTAACTGACCAATTATCAAGGTTTAAAATCCTATCAACTGCTCTTCTTATTTTTGTTTTTTTCTTTAGATGGTGTGCCAAAATTTTTGAGTGACCTTGAAATTTTTACAAATTTTTTAAAAATTTAAAAATTTTCTACTGCTGACCAATTAGTAGGACTAAGTGACCAATTATGACCAATTTGTGACCTATTAGACAAAATTTTTTCAATGTTTAACTTTTTAGATGGTGTGCCAGCAGCATGGAGCCATTTGATATTGTGCCCTCTTTTGACTATTGAAGTACCTTTTTTATTTAATCGATCTAATATCTATCTATTTAAAGTGGTGAAGAGGTCACCATGTAAGCGTCGAATAAATGTAGATGTCTGCTGACGGTTTGAATCTAGTATAGTATTGATGCTTGTCAATCGAGGGGGTTGTGCTGGCGTGGGTAATCTCTCTCTGCGGGCGATAATTTGATTATAGAAAAACGTTCGTGTTGACTACGGTCCGATATCTAGAGTATATATGATTTGGTTTCACCAAATCGTCGGTCTCGATAGTTACGCGTAGTGGACTTACGTATTACTTCGTTCTTGTTGACCTTAGGTCGTAGATCATCTCGGTATGTTGTATTTTGGAATGTGTGTATATCTGAAAAGCGAGTATTTAAGTGGGCATATCTTAAATCAAAACAGGTGAACTCCTTTTTTTTTCAAAGATTTAACAATTTATGAAATTAATGTTACAATATTCAATTCACTACAATGAAACAATCGATTAATTGTTTAAGAAAAATTAAAATATTTAAATTCTGAACAACTTGAATGTTCATAAATGCGTGTTGATGGATTTTCATTCTTTTGTAAATGTTAGTAAGGAAAAATCAATGAATGAGCCAATTTGATTGGCAAAACGGTTTCTTATTCCACTGATTCATAAATCGAAGTTGTGAGACCATATCGCCGCCATTTTGATTACAAAATTACGGGATGATTGATGTATGTATTAGTGAATATACAAATAATTTTTGAATATCCAACAATTTGTTCAGATTTACAATTAAAATAATGTGTTACTCTTATTCCTTTCAGATAGATTTACTTGACAAATTGATCAATGTACTAAACGTGAATTTTACAATTTTAGACCCAGTGACTATAAACTTAAATAAAATGACCGGCCCCCAAATGAGGTACCGACCAAAAATAGTGAGTATTATTTATCAGAAAATCAAACTGTTTTCCAGTTGACCGAAAATATTGGTATTGTTTCAGCGAACAAAGCCAAATTAAGGCGGGCGCAAGGTAAGAAAAATGAAAATTTTAAATATTAACTTGCCAAAAATTTTATACCGAACAATTTTTGGCAAGTTAATAAGGAAAAGTTTTCACACTGAAAATTTACGAATTATTTAATTCCTTGATCTCCTAGTGGAGCTAGTACATGAAATTGGGAACTTGGTTTAGAAGATATTTTCATTTAAAATACTCATCTGTACGTTTTTATCAAAAGTTCAAAAACGCATCAGACGCATCACAACGAAAAATCAAAAGTTCATTTTTGCATTTGATGCGTTAAAACAATGCATCAAGAAATTTGGTGATGCGTGTCCAAGATGCATTTCATGTGTATGATGTAGAATTATAACTACTTGTCATATTATGTAGGTATTAACACCAACAGGAATAATTCCGAAAAACAGATTGTTGAAAAAGATTTAGCTTTGATTAAAATTGTTTAAACTATTGGAATACATCGTGCACTCAAAATAGGTATGTAATATTTTTTATTCAAATAATTTCAATATTTTCAATTTCAAGTAAGTTCAAGTTGAAATTCAAAGATAATATATACCTATACAAGGACTGTATTGCTATATTATCTATAGTCTAGCTGTAGCCAAATCAGAGGCTAAATGATGCCAGTATCCCGTTCAAAAACATCTAGTGTGCATCAAATTTCAAGAGAGCATCAGCAGCGCATCATGTAGTATTAGACGCTTCAGAAAAGTCATGATGCTGCATCGATGCGGTAAAGTTTACATTTTTGAAGTTACCCTATTTCTGTGCGCACTGCAACAGTAAACACTGCTTTGATATAATAATATTTTTTACAATTAGTTCGCGAACTAATGAACGTACCGAACTAAGCGAACAAAGTGAACTAACTGAACTACTGAACTACCAAAATACGTAATTTAGTTCATTAGATCCCCACAGAACATGTATGACAGGCACTGATAGCTACATACCTACATTATAGATATAACGTAGTAGATGGGGTTAGAGGTAGTGGGCATGATCGTTGGTCGTTTGAAGTCAGTGTCGCTAGTGATCCAAAAACTAAACTAAGAAACGAAGAGTGGAATTAATGATGAACTAGTTTGTTCAGATCACTTGTAAGATGGCTCTTTCGAACTAGTTCGGTCGCGAACTACACAAGCCTAGTAATGATTGACATGAGTGGTTTATTTAGCATCGATGTGCAGAAAAATATTCACACGTATGTATATTTTATTTGAAAATGTAAATGTGTTGAAAATGACCAATATTATAAAAATTACTTAATTATTCTAAATTTTATAAAAGATTTTAAATTTTATGGAATTTAATTTTTTTGGAGAGCTGTGTCTCTCTTATTTGCTCTCACGCGTCACCACTGTAATATATATTTGGTAAGATTATTTCTATATTTTTATCATAAACTTGATATTTTTATTGCACCCAATTTTATTGCTTTTGATAGACGCCCATCACCTAACTTAATATCTACAATCTTTTTTAATGTTATAAAGTTTTCAAATATAGTATAATGATTTACAATATGGTCTGTACAGCCACTATCAAGAAACCAAACTAATTCACTTTCATTACCCATCATATTACTGTTGGTTTGATGTTCTACTTGTGGTGAATTAACCTCTGCAATGAATGAGTTCTTTTGTGCACTTTGTGCACTGTGAGTACTTTGACTAGAAAATCTTGGTGGATCTCTCCTACTACTTCTACCCCGACCATAACCTCCTTGAAAATTTCTATTATACCCTCTTTGAAAATGACCTCGATGATATCCATTCTGTCCACGTACTTAACCACGACCTCTATATGCGCCTCCTTGAGTGCACTGTGCTTAAACATGGTTGGGTTTTCCACACGTTCAACAATCCTTCTTTTTTATAGTAGTAAAAAAAAAACATTTGAATTTTGTTTACTTGAATTATGAGGTTTATTCTCCTCAATTGATTTTAACTTTATTTTTATTTTTAAAAATTCAAACTGTTCTTTTTCCGGCAAAACATCGATAAGGTCTCCAAGGTAACTCTACGATGACGGTAATGTCTTTAGCATGTAGCGTAATTTTTCTTGACTAGTTACTGTTCCTCCGGCAGCTTTTAATTCATCTGCTGCTTTTTTCAAATTCATCGAAAAAAGATTCAATTTCTGAGAAATCTTTTAGTTTTATGCTTTCTAAATTGTTTCAATATACAATGTGCCGTGCTGTAGTGTTGTAGACTTCTTTAAATATATTTCGTCAAATCTTTTGATTATTTTATACGCAGAATCAATGTCATCAATATACTCAAGTTGTTTGTTGCTTATAGAACTATATATACAGGGTGGTCCAGAATTTTGTACCGTAATTGCTAGAACTGATCATATGTTCAAAAATAATGGTACCTTTTCATCTACACTTTTTTTCCAAAACTCAATAATAAGGGAGATAGAGCAGAGGGGTATAATGTAGAGGGGTGGAACGAAATTGATTTCTTTTTTCAAAAATTTTTGATGCATTTTTGATTACTGGATTCATATTTTAAGGGCGCGTATGAACATTAGGGTAATTCAATTTATGGTATCAATTATTCCATCACTTATGATTAGGGGATAATTTGGAAATAGATACTTCTACTTTAAATTACTGGAAAACGGTATTATTTATCGAAATGTAACAAGTATACCTTTTTTGCGTGGAATTGTCTGAGAAATCATATTGTTAAGAAATTTATGTAAATAACTGCAAATTGAAAAAGAAAAGACATGAAAACTCACACCTACCACCCAAAACCATCACTTGATCATAAATGGTGGTATAAGTGTTTAATACATAAATTTAATCCTCCTAACGCAAAATAAGTACCCCTAAAATATCAATCCGTTATGCAGAAGCGTTTGGAAAATATTTATGAAAAGATGGTTTTCGTTTCACCCATTTACAGAGTTGGATCTCCCTTATTATTGAGTTTCGAAAAAAAGTGTACATGAAAAGATGCCATTATTTTTGAATGTACTATCAGCTCTAGCAATTACGGTACATAATTTTGGACCACTATGTATATATATATATATATATATATATATATATATATATATATATATATATATATATATATAGTTGAGCTGGAGCTGAAGAAATAGTTGAGCTGGAGCTGAAATTTTTAAAATATCAGTTTTTTTAGAAGCAGTTTTAACATTAAAAAATTAGAAATTTTTGTGATAAATTAATATTTACTATGTACATCAGTGTTTCAAACCTAAAAATACATAACATGTTTAAATTATCATAGTTTGCTAAATTCACGAATTAGGCAACTGCTGATTTCACGTACTAGGCATAGCATTGCTCATTTCACAAACTACGCAAACGCCATACCTGTTTCCCGTGGCGGCGACTGGACGTTAGAAGTGGGGGGGGGGCAAGGTAAAATCTAAAACTAAAAATGGAATTGTAAGAAATTTTTTTATGTTATAGTTTGATTTTTGCACCTACAGGCCTAACTACAAAATGTAAGGAAAAACTAAATACAATTGTAATTGTAATAAGTTGTTTAATTAAGTTATCAAGTAAAATACAACTGTTACAAACAAAGGAACATTAGTTTAAGTATAAACAAAAATAACAGTAATGTAATTTTAGACGATATGTCTTCTCAAAGTGTAATTGTTTTAAAACAAAGCTAGATGTCTTGATTTCCACCTGGCATAAATTTCTACGCCTTCTTCTAAATCGATGTTCTTAGCCGCATATTTTTCAATGGCTAGTATAGCTAAATGTGCAAACGTTCTTGAAGCATAGAATTCCTCAAATAGTTTTTGATCCGTTTCAAGACACTGAAAGATCGTTCTGCCGTTGCAGTGGACACAGGAATCGTCAAAAACAGTTGCAGAAGCTTAAACAAATTAGAGAATACATACTGGTTGTGGACATTTTCAGACTTGAATTGTGAAACCAAATTTTGCACAGGATAACGATCAATTTAGTCTGAATGATGCTTCTTTCTTGAAAATACATCGATTTCTGAGGCTAAAGTGTCATTTTCCAAACCAAACGCAGAACTCACAACAAAACATGTTTCTTTGATACGGTCGTTACAAACTGAGTTGTTCTTAATCGAAGCCGTCAGCAGTGGTTCCATATTGCAAATTAGAGTCAGCTGGTTTTTTTCAAATCGTGACCTAATGTTCTCACTGAGTGTGTCTAACAGAGGGTAGTAAAATGTTTTTAAAAAGTAGGCTTGAGGTGAATCATATTCAGGACGAACATCTCCTCCTCCTATTTTTTGTAGAAGTTTTCTTCTTTGTTGAACTGTTGCCCCCTCAAAGCCATGTCTTTCACAAAAATCCAGTGCTTCAGTAAAAAACTTTTGGAACTCTTCTTCATTTCTCAAACCATTTATGGACATAACTACGCTGTCAGTCACCTGGACTACTTCATGAATGGATACATCATGATTCTGTATGTACTTTGAAAGAATGTTAGTTTTTTCAAAAAAGTGCTTCATAATATTCAATACAAAAACAAACTCAAACTTAGTAATACCTGTGATCAATATCAATTTAACGCAATATTGTTGGAAATTGTGTTTTCAGATAAAATTCATATTCACGGTTTTACCATCGCAAGCACAACACCAAATATAAAAATTTGTCGATGTAATCTTAGATCGTTCATTTTTCTTTAAAAATGTTTATTTCATAACAGCTTTACGATTTATAAAGCAATTTTGTTGAAAATTATGTTTTTGGGTAAAATTCATATTCACGGTGTCACAAGATAGACAGGTGCTCTCGCGGACTATTTTGTAGAGACTTCGATTCTGTACAAAAAGATCTTAACCAGTATGTATATACCTTAATGTATCTATCACCGTTTTCGCTACGTAAGCGGTAAATGGTCAAAAAACGCTATTCATTAATTTTCAATATTGTTTAAACAATATAAAAAAACATTTCCGGGAGTTAACATTTTGCACAAATGTTCGCCTCGGCAATTCCTATAAGAATCTCTTTTTAAAAAATTTTTATGTGTATTGTAAAATTAATGTATAGATAAAATTTAGTGCTATTGGACTATAAATAATTAAGCAACATTAAACAGACCTAAATAAAAAAGTTAATTCAAAAAATCAGAAACCCCAACTGCGCAAAAAGCAAACTAAAACGATGGAATCAAAGTGAAATAGAGAAAAAGAAACAAAAAAGTAAAGCAGTCGAAGACATACATGTTGTACCATGTTAAACAAAAATGTTTGATGCCTCCGACTGCTTTACTTTCTTGTTAATTTTTCTTTTTCTCTATTTCATCCTGTTTCGTCATCGTTTAGTTTCGTCATCGTTTTAGTTTGCTTTTGCTAACTTTTTTATTAAAAACTTAATTAACAAACATTAGGATTATAATTTAAATTTTGAAAATCAAACCAAGGGCCATTCATTGTTTAAGGGAATGGTAACGTTAATTCGGCATAAAGAAGGCCTATTTTTAAGAATTTTTTCAGGCGCTACAGGTAATACAAATTTTATTAATCGATCATAATATTATAGTACAATATACAAACCACACTTTCTTAATTTTTTAAAACAAAATATAAATAAATAAGCCAACGGCAGCAAATCTTCGGAGGCGCCGCGAAAAAAAGTTGTCTGTCGATAAACAATATAACTCATGAGTGGATCATCCGAAATAAAAAAAAAATGAATGGTATCATTAGATAAGCTCTTTCGTAAGGTATCCCTGGGAGGAATTTTTTTCGATTTAATTTTTGGTGACACTTAGAAGTGAAAACACCGATTTTCGTCTAAGAAATTGACCTATTTGTTATTGTAAAATTAATAATTATGAAAAATTAAAAAAAGCTCCCAAGGATTAAAAAAAGCTCCCAGTCATTTATGTAAGGAAGCTGTATACAAAATTTCAAAACAATCGGTCGAGTAGATTTTGATTTAAATTGTTCACCGGTTTCAAAAATGACAAGTGTCAGAAAATCGCTTTAAAGTTTTGTATACCTGAAAATCCAAAATTAAATATGAAAAATTTTTTCATACCTACGTCATTGGTTATAGTATGCATTAGTATACTTACAAAGACCCATCCATGAATAAAAGAATTCAGGGATTCCGAGAGCACAAAACCACGTACCAGGTGGAAGGGATACAAAAACGTATCGGAGCAACAAACGCTCAAAGTTCTATATCTCAGTTAGATTTACTCCGATTTGTTTCAAATTTTGACACAACAATCTTAAGATGTTGTATAATCATATGAAACAATAAAAAAAGAGAAATAAAAAATTTTAATACGTTACCATCCCCTTAATTAAATGATTTTCAGCATAATAGCATTCAAAGAAAATGTAAGTAGAAAGTTCTGGTGCAGTTTCAAGCTACTGGGCAGTGTCAACAGTTATTTTAAAAAATAAAAAACCTTGTGCTTATTTGTGTCCGATGTTAATATGTGCTTTTTCAAAAATGTTAAAGGGTTCATCACAAATACTATGTCAGATCCATATTTCCGTCAGTTTTTCAGCGTCACTAATTTTTAAGACATCATATCGCTTAAAACGACGATACTGTTTTCAAAGTCTCTTTTGTTTCTTGAAGTAACGTCTCACATCGTTCGTTACTAATGAAAAAACTGCGATCGGTATTGTCTTCATAAACTCATTCAATTTATCATAAAATATATTCTTTTTATTGGCCGTGATTTGCGCACTGATATTCAATTGGAAATAACAGTCAACAATGACTACAAATTAAAGGGTATTTGGTTGCAATGCGTCAGTTGACAAATAATAACCTGTCCGTCGTACCACGATTCCATCAACTAATCATCCAGAACGCGGTGGCTTTTTTTAAATGACCACTTCGCGTTGTGGTCAAATCTTATGAAAGCCACGACGCCAATTTCACGTTGTGGTCTTTTTGAGTTAGCCACAACGCGTTGTGGCTGTTTTTACAAGTGTCATAACACGAATTTCGCATTGTGGATGATTTTTAGTGACCACAACGCGTTGTGGTCGTATATATATATATATATATATATATATATATATATATATATATATATATATATATAATAAAACAATTTCAAATATTATACAAGTTAAAAAGTATTAAAATGATATTTACTTTACCACCGTGCGGTGATCGAGTTAATACGTAGTTGACTCCGGTAAGACTTGTGTTGAGCGAATGCTAAATGTTTGGGCGAAATACGAAATACGAAATATATTTTTTCAAAAAACTGTACAATATTTTACAAAATTTTAATGTAATTATAATACTTCACTTAAATCTAGGTACCTACAACTAGTGCTTAACCCTAACCTAACATGTACAATCTAAGTAATACAATACATGAAAATACTTAATTATTAATGACTCTATACAAAGGAAAATTTTCAAAAAACCTTTAAACATGAATAATTAAAAATAAAATAAAACTTAACCTAAACACACTTACGCACACACTTTCTCTTCACTTACTCCGTTCGCACGTACACATTTGACCGCCCCCCGGGGCCGAGGGCAGTCACGGTGGGGAGATATCCTTCGGCAGGATGAACCTCTTGCTCCGCTTGGACAGCGTCTTTGAAGGCAGGAACATGTCAGCAATTCGGTCGTTGTGGTGAAGACGGCATCTGGCCAGGTGACGTGAAGTTAGTGACATTATGTAGTCAAGAACAGGTTCAACGCCTGATTCTTGATGTAGTTGACGTACCGGGGTACGTCGCGGGGCGTTCAGGATAAGACGAAGTATCCTGTTCTGGAACAGTTGCAATTTGGCAATGTTGCCAGATGAAACAGTGCACCACACAGGTGCGGCGTATGTGACGATGGGCCGGATGCACGTCTTGTACAGCTGTATCTTCTTCGCCGTCGGGATGACATTGGAGATGAGTAGGGGCCGCAGTCGGGCAGCAGCACATTCGCCGGCGATTCGTCGTCGTGTTACAGCTGTCTTGAACGTGAGTTTACGGTCGAGGTGCAGACCGAGATACTTGATGACGGGTGACGTGGTGATTCGGGAGTCGCCGCATCGAAGCTGGGAACGTGGAAGCAGCCTGGAGTGTGTGAAGACGACGGCCTCCGTCTTGTTGGAGTTGACTTTGATGCGGTTCTCCTGGAAGTAGTCCTGGAGGGTGGTGAGCGCCTTTTCAATCCGCCTATCAGCAGTCGACTGGTTCGCTCTCGTTGATGAGGTGAAGACGGCAGTATCATCAGCGTACAGGGCGATCTGGACCTTGGGTGGCATCTTCGGGATGTCGCTGATGTATAAGCTGAACAAGACTGGCCCAAGGATCGAACCTTGGGGCACGCCTGCTGGTATCTGGAGGACGCTGGACTTGGCGTCGCCGCTTTCGACATAAAAGCTCCGGTTAGTGAGGTAGTTCTGGATGATCTTGGTGATATACATTGGTACATCATGGGACTGCAGCTTGGCGATGAGGTTGGCGTGCCATACATTGTCGAAAGCTTTCTCGATATCCAGAGATACCAGCGTCGTGTTCAGCTTCTTGCGTAATCCGCGGGTGATGTGATCGGTAATCCTACCGAGCTGGTGCGTCGTTGAGTGACCGGATCTGAAACCAAATTGATCGTTTGGGATTAGTTCATGTTCTTCTATGTGTGATAGAAGGCGGGTATGGATGACTTTTTCAAGGAGTTTGCTGATCGAGGGAAGCAGGCTGATAGGTCGGTAGCTGGTGGGGAGGTTGGGTGGTTTTCCCGGTTTGGGAAGAGGAACAACTTTTGCCATTTTCCACTGTTGCGGAAAATAGCTGAGTTGTAAACAACTGTTGAAGATGTGTTTCATCTGAAGAAGAGCTTTCTTCGGCAGCTTTTTCAGGTGCCGGTTGGAGATGGTGTCGGCGCCGGGGGCCTTACGATTTCTTGCTTTCCTAATGTGTTTACTGATCTCGCCCACAGTTGTGGGTTTGATAGTAGTCGGCAGGACAGACGCATTCGCGACTTCGGCTGCTGCTCGTGCAATACCCTCGCTTTCACGTGGATGTGGCAGCTGCTCTCCGATGCGGTGCGCCTCCTGGAATGAATCCGCGATAATTTGGATTTTCTCCGAAGAATCTGTAACTAACAAATTGTCTTTGTTTAGTGCTGGTATTGTCGCGTCACGTGGTTTGAACGAGCGAATTAGCTGCCAAAAGTCCTGGTTGGAGTCAATCCGCTGTTCAACGTATTCGTTAAATAGTCGTCCGCGTTCGTCGCGTATTTTGTCACGTATCTGTCTGGTTAGGTCCGTCTGTAAGTCCTTGTAATGTATCTGTCTTGTCCGCTGGTACAGTCGTCTTTGTCTGTTCCGTTCCCGGATTAGTTCAAGGATTTCGGGACTCGGGTTATATGTGTAGGCGCTGGGGACACGTTTGGTCGGGATACAATGCTTACTGGCTTCGCCAATTTCGTGCTGCAGCTCCTCCAGGACAGTGTCGACATCACGAATAGTTTCAATATCCTTTCGAACATTGATACCTTCGTTTATCATAGTCCTGAATTTGCTCCAGTCCGCATTAGCAAAGTCCGGCACTGTTACGGGTTTAGGTTTTTTCATACGAAAGCAGAAGTCCGTAATGACAGGAACGTGGTCGGATTCAGGTCCTTGGATGGTGTAGGTATGACAGGAACGGGTATTCATGTTTTTGGCGATGGTTAGATCGATGGTGTTGCAAAGGAGTCCTTCTGCTCGCGGGTAGTGTGTGGGACCGTCCGGGAACAGTAGTTCGGTTCTAGTCTCTTCGAGAAGCCGCATTAAAATCCTCCCGTTAACGTTGATGTCCGTTGTTGCCTTATTCCACGCTGGGTGGAACGCGTTAAAGTCGCCAGTCAGTAGTGTATGAGGACTGCGGTCAAGGAGCTTCTCGAAGTCGTCCGCATCAATTTGGCCGGGTGTGTAGGCGGCGGTGACGATGAATGGTGGCGTCGCCTCGATCAGCACGCTGACATGTTCGGTCTGGATTTCGAGGTCCGGCATTGCACTATGCTTGACACCCCTACGGATGAGCAGTGCAACCCCCCCTCCTTGGCGATCTTTCCTATCTCTACGGTGGATTTTGTAGCCTGGAACAGAAAAAGTTTTATTAGGTTTGAGCCAGGTCTCTGTGATGGCAGCAGCATCAACGTTGTGGGTGTGCAGCAGAGCGAGAAGTTCTTCTTTCTTCATCAAAAGACCACCGCCGATGTTCAGGTTGAGTAGGCGAAACCGCTTAGTTAAAGCGGCTGGCCCACTCGTAGATAGCAATGGCACGTTGGAAGCCATCGGAGCAACTACGAAGTTTGCTGTTCAATTCACGAACAGACTGTATCATGGTTTTTATGTCACAAAGCTGATTCAATTGATTCAGCTCTGTGACGAGCGTGAGAAAATCATCCGAAGATGATTCAGAACTGGGAGCGGATGGGAATGGAGCTGGGGTTGGGGCCGGAACTGCAGGAGCTGGAGCGGTGGCGGGAGCAGTAGCAGCTGTTGATGGCTGTGGTGCGGGACGTTGACGCCGTTGTGGGAGTGCCGGGAAGTGGTGTGCGTTCTCCAGGACTGGGATCGGTGCTGAAGATACTGGAGCAGGAGCTGGTGTTGCGGTCTTGAACCATGGATTTGAAGTTGGGACCGGTGCCGGAATGAATGCAGGTCGCTTCGGGGGAGCGCGCCTGGACTGCACTCGTCGTTGGTATTCCAGGAGTGCTGGACACTGTCGGTAATTTGCCGGATGTGATTCGCGGCAGTTGGCGCAGGTAGCTGGAGTATCCCTGGTCTTCGTACAGGTCTCCGTGGCGTGCGTGTCTCCCCATTTCACGCACCGGTGTTGGCTGCCGCAGTTTCGGGAGGCGTGACCGTGCTTTTGGCACCTAAAACACTGGGTTGTGCCGCCGCTTTTCCTATAACGTTCCCAGTAGGTCCGGGTTCCCAGAACATACGGGATCTTCTTGATTTGGGACAGTGAAGTCCCATTTGAGAAGTTAACCTTATAACTTCCCATTGATTTTCCCTTCATTTCGAAGACAGCTACGACGCTGTACTTCTCGCCGAGTTCCTGCTTGATTTCCTCGGCACTGTTAGTCGGCATACCCCGGAGTACCACTTCCGTCGGTTTTTCCTCAGGTAGGGTATAGGTGTGGTGATCCACCTTTCCCTCTAATACCTTCATGAGGTTCACTCGACCGGCTGGGTCCTCCAAAAAGATGCGGCACTCGGACCGCGAATACTTGAAGGTGCATGGCCTTACACAGGTCATCTTGCACAACTCGACGAGTTGCGCGTGGGAGGCAGGGCGTTCGTGAAGAACGATTGGCGGGAGCCGACGTCGGGGAGCGGCGGCACTGGAAGAGGTGGCCGCGGCGGGCGCTGCGGCAGCGGGTCCGGGGGCTGGTTTTGGCACCGGCTTCTGGGGGACGGCAGACGGGGCGGCGGCGGTTGGCGGCTGGAAAACCAGAGCTGCAAATTTATTTGCATGCTCCAGTGGTTCGGGAACAGGAGACGACGGCGGTCTTTTGGAGGTCTTTTTTGGGATTACAAATCCCGACTGGTCTGGATCCGTTTCCATCCTGTCCGAAGCGCAGGATGGCTCTTCTTTCTTCTCTCCGGCTGCCGCCAGCCGGATGGCCTTCTTGCTGATCCTCACTGCCGTGAACCTCAACTTGTTCCCGTCGATGATCTGTCTCTTGTAGACAGTGTTGATATTCTTGAACTTCTTTATACCTGCAACAGAAATTTTTAACAGTGATTAGTAAAAATAAAATTAAAATAAAATTGCCACTGTGAAACAATGGTACATATAAATGCACCACTCTAACAACAGTGAATACTTAGAGAAGATGATGAATATAAAAACTCCAATAATTATATTCAGCTAGGCGAGTCAATGTTTATTCAATCGAATCTAATCGCTGAATGCTGATGTGCTAAATGTTCTTTTTGTGTCTTGACTTATATACAGTTGAATTTCCTGTTACTTCTCGAAATGACATTGGTTGTATATCCTGTGGGTATACTTAATGGATATTAGTTCATATGTTGGACTACCTTTCTCTTGAGACTTTTATGACATTGGTTACATAACCTATGGGTGTTTTTAATGATGTAGTTTGAAGATTAGCTAATATTTCATTAAGGTGGCTAGTCCAGAGTTCAAATTAAGAATTCGAAAAATTAACTGATAGAATAGTCGAACAGCATTTTTAAGGAGTGGATTATTGAATCAAATAAAACAGATATTGAAAATAATTAATTAATTGCTTATGTTTTTATATAGAAATCACAATTATAAGAAAAATATGTTAAATATTAGGGATGTTACGGATATGAAATTTCGGATACAGATACGGATACGGATATTTCAAGACATTTTTTTCGGTTTCGATTTCGGTTACGGATATGTAATAATATCAAATAATGTTTCGAATACGGTTACGGTTACGGATAATTGCTTTCAGTGAACATTTGTTTTTTAGAAAAAAGGGGGAAATTTTACCCCAAAAAGTGAACGCCAAACACAAATAAACGGAAATCTATTAAGGGAAATATATGTAGCAAATATTTGCTTCGATTTAACCTCAGTTTTCTAACGGCGGTTGTCTGTTATTATCCGAAACAAATCCGAAACTTTTATTTTCGGATACGGTTTCGGTTTCGGATATGTAATTATTTCGGATATCCGGTAGTTTCGGTTACGGTTACGGATATCCATAACATCCCTACTAAACATATTGTTTTAAAAGCAATGCGAATGTTTCAGTTACGTTAAAACCGTGACTGTTTATTTACAAAATAACGTCATTCATAATTTTAAAGGTTCTTTAACTAAAGCTACTTTTAATTTAAAGTCGACTTTATTTTTAGCAGTTTTACAATGATTAGATCTGCTTACTTTTGTTAAAGGACTTTTAAGTGTTGCATGGATAAAACGAAATATGAATGGTCGTAGCCAATCTTATATTTATAAGAAATAACTATAGGAACGAAAATGTCAACCTGTTTGATTTTAAAACAAAAAAACGCATTTCATTCATTTCGCTACTGTCAGTGAGATTGGAACAGAAAATAACATTATTCTTTTATGTCATCGAAGATGATATATTAATATTGTTTTGTGACTGAATAATTATTTAGTTGTACATCCATATTGAATAAACGCAAGAGGGCTGCAGAGCTCTGAACAACTATAGAGTTAACAAAAAATCATAAATTAACATTTCACTGAGATGTTTAATCATAAATACAATGAATCATAAAAAAATCGCTCAGCTAGTTTAACACAAAAAGAATGTTTGATATTAATTCAAGATGTAAAAATAACCAAAAACATTATGAGAATAAGCAAACAAATAAAATTTTTATTTTATTTATTTAAGGTACGAATATTTTATAGAAAAAGTATGCTTATAAACAAAATTCAATGATAATAATCAGCAATTACAAATGAATCGCTTATTTGTGAAACATATTAAGTCACCAAACGTTAATTTTTCAGGAAAACAAAAAAACTATCTGTAATAGGTATGCTTGTTTTTTAGATAAAATTTTAGTTTCAGGTGATTGATTGGGGCTTGATAAATAGTATTGTGTGAAAATCATCAGTTCTAAAAAGCTTCTTTGAGAGTATTACGTAACTAAAGTAGTGCGACTTATTATGTTTCACAATTAAACATCATGTATTAAGATTTTTTAGACTTATATTGAATAAAATTCAATTGAAATACAAAAAAAAGTTTTATTTTAATTAATTTACATGAAAATACATATATAAAAAAATATAACTTTTATGTTTTTTGTCTATTTGGCCAATTTTTGAACGTATTATAAAATGCCTTATGCTCCTCAGGTACATACTGAACAACTTTCAGCAAGTCTTCAATTTTATCAGCTAAAATTGGACATTTCGAATGATAAGCCCGAGATGAAGGCAGCTGTATTTCATATTGACCAGGCCTTTTTAACGAAAAAGTACTTTTAATAGCCCCATTTATGTATTTACTTACAGTCACCATCCCTTTTAGTTCGGAATCGAACACAAATTCACAATATTCTGATATTTTGAATGTTTCTTTTACCTTTTGTTTGCCAGTTTGGCTTTCTATTGAATTAGTGGTTTTCTTATAAATATCAGGCCACCATTGCTGAAAATCTTTGATATCTGTAGTATCAATCAGCTTTAACGAAAATTTGTTTTTTTTACTAGATTGAAGTATTAGCTGCTTAACTTCTTCTATTGTATAATAACGATCAGTTCGGCGTAAAGATCGTTTTACTAAACCAAAATCCCTATCGTTTGGGAGAAAGGAATGACCTCTAATCGGCAAACGGTAGATAATTTTTTTATATTTACCTGTGTCTGTTAATGCAAGTAAAAAGCGTATCATTGTATGGTTTTTATTTTGCCCTGCACAATTGTCACTGTACAGGTACAAATTTTCTACTGAAGGACAAGCGTAAGAATTTAAGTAATCTAATAAAAATGAACATACTTCATTAGGGCCTTTTTTAGCTAAGCCTTCATGGTATAGATAAAACATAGCACTTCCTTCGCCAACGTTATGAATTGAAAATGGAAACAAAGATAATTGTCTATAGTAATATATTTCTTGAACAGGTACACATGGCAATGAAATATTTTGCATGTAATCAAATGTTAAACAGAGTGACAATCCTCTACTTTCCTTACAAATCTTTTCTGTTTCCTTTATAGATTTATAAAACTTATTACTTCGTCTTTTGTGAACAAGTAATTCCGCCGCAACTACACGTTTTGCAACTTCATTTAAAGATGGATCTTTTAGTCTTAATGTTAGTCGCTCACAATCGCAACAAGTATCTACTTGAGGTCTACCAAAGCGATAGTTACACCTTTCCTTAAAAACTTTATAGTAAAATGAATACTGAACTGCGGTACTTGGATACTGTTTTTTAAAAAGTTCATACATAATTTTTATATTAAGATCAGCACTTAAGTATTCTACTTCGGTAGATGAATAGTGACTTATTTTACGAGGAAAGGATTGAATGTGATTCATAATTTGGCCAACCGTACTAGCAGGAATAGTTTTTCTATTATTTTGTTTGCCCCTTCTATCTACTGGAGTTTTTCCTTGAATTAGTAAATTTTGTAAACGCTTAATTTTCATTGATGTTATATCATGAAGACTTTTGAATGCTTCTTTGCAGACTGATATTTTGTGTATCTCTACGAAAACATTATACCGAAAAGAACTCAAACGAGATTTCATTTCTTTTTTTCTGTTTTCTCCCAAATTTCTTGGTCTTCGCTTTTGTACAGGGACATTATCTATGAGGCTTTGTAAGTAAATATCTTGTTCGTTTTGTGTCTTAAATGAATAAACCTTTTGCAATATAACCTCACGTTGTTCTTCGTTTATTCGATCAAAGCATTTCATTTTACACCTAAAGTAAAACAACAATATATAAATAGGTATGAAATTTACGTACCTAAATATTATTATAATTACCGGCAAGGTTCCCTGGTTTTTTTAGAGCGCACTGTGTTTCCACTGTAATTAACGTATTCTTCGCCGGCGAGCCTTGCTCTTTTGATTCTATTAACTTTGTAATTTTCCGTATGTAGAACACCTTTTCTTTTTTTCTTAATAACTTCTTTTTCACTTTCAGTACTATCATTCATATTAAGTTAAAATAATAAACAAACACAAGTATAAACCAATATATATTTATTATTTATAATAAACGAAATAATTAAAGTAATCACTGTAAAGTAGTTTACATGTAATTTAAATTATAAAATCTCGACATAACCTTAAAAATATGATATTTTATATAAGTAGCACAAACATGCGTATACATACATATGCAATATACTGTTTAGTTATAAAACATTTTAAGTCATTGACTTAATATTTTTCATAAGTAAATCAAATACAAATAGGCAATTTAGATCAGGTAAATGTAACGAGACTTGAGATGTTTCATCACTAGATGATGAGTTTATAGTTATACAACCATTTTTTACAAAAAAACGAATTTTGAAAAAAAGTGACTTAAAATGTTTCATAAATAAGCGATTCAAATGTGTTAAAGGAGACTTTAAACAGTAACAGTAGAGATAATTCTTACTTTAGTTTAAAGTCGACATTTACACTAACGGGGCTTTAAATTTGCTTATAAAATAGTACCAAAAATAAAATCAGTTTTAGAGTTGGCTTTAGTGTTAAAGTCGGCTTTAAATGTGAATGTAAAACCGGTCGTAAGATTCATAATATGTTGATCAGTATTTTAGAAAATGCTCCTTCCTTTACAATATTATATACCTTTCCTTCTTGCATGGATTTTGGTGTAAAAATGTTTATTGCTAAATGAGCCGTATGGTAATGTTGATGACGTATCTGCTCCATTTATTCTCAAAAAAAAAAAAATCTTTAAAATTACAGATTTTGGGTAATTCCTTTTTCGGTTGACAAATGAATACAGGTTTACATACATATTCGATAATTTATTTAAATATATTATTATATTGTCATAACGGTACATGTACAAATGTACAGAAAAATCATGACAAATCAAAAAAATGGAAATTACACAATTTACACAAAAGATACACAAATTAGAACAAGTTAACAAGCTGGTCATCATCTTCACTATTATCGTTAATTACAATATTTATATTATCTTTACTAAATATTTTTGTTAATATTTCAGCAGGGCGTATTATACAAGATAGGTACCTACCATGTGACAAGTAATAAAAAATACATGCTACATGAGCGCAACATCCAACAGTCCTGTTTCCATTTGGGCAGTCACAATAATAACGTTGAATACCTTCAATACCAGTACTGTTGGGAACGTAATCAATAAAAACGCGATAATTTTTACTTTTTATATGCCGTGATCATACATGGAATTTGATAATACTTGGAAATTGTTTAACGTAATACAAAGGGATATTATTTTCAGAATCAATTATTTCGGCTAGATAAGACATAGCTAATGAAAGTTCATATAAATCCGTAAATAACACTTTTAAATCTTCGTTAAGTCGCGGAAAATCGAGTATGTCCGATGTTGCTAATGGTTTTAAAACGGTTTGCGATGGCTCCAATGTTGTTTTTCAACTTCTTCTCCTAAAGAATTTGGCACGTTCATTCGCGTTTTCATGTATTCTACAATTGTATCGTTTAACTGGCTATCCGATTCTAATCGTTTACCGTACTTATTTTGTAAGAAAGCGACGACTTTACAGAGAAGTTTTACTTTTGGAAGCATCTTGTTATCCAAGCTATTATGATGTAATAAGCTAGATTTTTGAGCAACTGCACCATGCACAGCTTCAACCATCCATCGGATTTTTGTAATACGCCTCGATATGCTTGCTTCTTCGGTTGGTAATTGAGAGCGATTTCCTTCCCGTGCTGGCATAAGCATATTGTAGCTTTTTTCAGAAGCGAAGTCAACAACATCTCGAAATCCACGATCTACAACGAGTATGTCGTTCGGGTGTAACACAGACTTAAGATGTGAATCTTCTAACATTTGCCTCCTAATTGTCGCATTCATTCATTCGTATTTTTATCATCACGACAAAAACTCAATAAAGTACATTGTTCCATATATTCAAAAAATTAAAATCAGTTCAATAGCAGTGTTCATACAGTGCATTTGGATAATTGTTACAAATTTAATTTAAAAGCATATAATCTTATATAACAGCTCGTATTTTTTGTAATTTGATTAAGTACATCAAATCCAGATACGTATTTGGTATCCTTTTGAAAAGGGAAATAAAACACCCGTGTTTCACACGGGTGTTGTTCAACATTTTATCTACAATCAAATGGGTGAAGAAAATATCAAGCTAACTCTAGAATCAACAGAGAAATATTCACTTTGAAAACGTCGTGCCGAAAATGTTGTTTTAACGAGTACGTCCAAGAAAGCCACAATGGAAACAGAAGAAGAACATTACACCATACCTGTAAGTAACAGATTTACACCCTTATCTGATACAGATACAGACTCAGATATTAGCGACTCTGAAATTATAAGGGAACACTTGACTAAGGAAGCTAAAAAAATACCACCAATTGTTTTATACAACTTTATAAATAATCACTCTGTGCAATTAAATAAACTAAAGGAAAAACTTATAAACCCAGATATAGATATCAAATACAAAGGAAATAGAATACTCATTTTCACAAAAAATCAAGAAGTCTTTAAAACTCTAAATAAAATCTTAAAGGCAAACAACGCTAAATTTCATACATACCCACTCCAAACAGAAAAACCAGTCAAGATGGTGCTACGCAATATAGCACCAAATATAACTAATAAGGAAATAGAAGATGATCTAAAAATTCATCACTTAAATGTAACACAAGTGCGTCAATTAACCAAAAAAGGAGCAGAAAATCGGGAAATAAAATATCCCATCTACATTGTTACATTCGAACCTAACACAAATAAAAACGAAATCGTGAAAATAAAGAAAATCTGTGAATATATGTGTACTTGGGAGAACTACAAAACTAAGGATGGCATTATACAATGCTACAGATGTCAAGGCTTTGGACATACAGCTCCAAACTGCAATCGTAACCCGGCCTGTATACGATGTTTAGAACAACACTTAACAAAACACTGCCCTAAAAAAACAAATAAAGAAGAAATTCTCCGCTGTATCAACTGCAATGGTCAACACGCCGCAAATAACAAAGAATGTCCAAGATATAGACGTCAAATGGAACTGAAACAAAATTTAAGAGCAAGAAGACAGAGCAGTTTCTCCTATAATCCAACTATTTTAGAGCAGTTTCTCCTATAATCCAACAATTATTAGAGCTCTGTATAGTATATACAAACAATATATCATCAATTTTTAAATTTTTAAGTACACAGTTGAGGGGTGGTTTCAATCCTTAAAAATGTGTAAATGCAAAAAATAATGTTATATTTGTTACTAGGACTTTTTAAGGTACGTATAAACAAAATTTCATCGATTTTTAAATTTTTGAGTTCCAACTTTGAGGGGGTGGTTCACCCCTTAAAAACGTTTTTTAGCAGCAACTGATATTTTTTATGTTATTAGATAGCCACTCTCTACATACTGACAAAGTTTCAGATTTTTTTGAATTTTCGACTTCTTGCCCTTTCCTTGTCAGTCATAGTCATTTCTGTTTATCTCCCTCTAAATAAAAAACTGATTAAAAACGATTTAAATTTACTGTTCAGTCTGGGTCCTAGAATTATTGTACTTGGGGATCTTAACTGCAGAAATGTCAGTTGGAATTGCTTTACCAATAATTGTAACGGAAAGCTTTTATTATATTTTTGCGTCAATAATAACATTCAAATAAACTACCCAGATGAACCTACCTTTTATCCTTCCAAATTCAACAGAAACCCAAGCATACTTGACTTAATACTAACTAAAAACGTAAGAAATATTTCAAAACCACTGTCATTAGCAATTTTATCATCTAACCATAATCCTGTGTTAACTACCTTGTGTAATGAAGACATTCTTGTTTCTAACGAATATCAAAGTATGAGTATTTATGTTTGGTAAAGCAAATTGGAATAAATTCAAAAATTTAATAAATAACGGTATTAATAATAATATTGAAATAAAAAATTTAATTGACATTGAAAACCATGTCGAAAATTTCATAAAAGTTATATCCGAGTCGATGAAAAAATGTATTCCAGTTTGCACGCTCAAACAAACATACCATAATTTACCACAAACTATTAAAAATTTAATAAAAATAAAAAATTTCCTTAGGAGACGTACTCAAAAATATCGAAACTGTAAAATATATCGCAAATTATACATCTTGGTTAATGATGAAGTCAAACATAAATTGTTTAAATGGAGAAATAACTGCTGGCAACAATTTTTACAATCTGTTAAACCACTAGATAATTCAGTCTGGAAATTAACAAAATATTCTAATAAAAAAATAAAACCCATGCCTCCCTTAATCAATAAAAATAATGACATATTCTACACCGATGCAGACAAAGCGGATGCATTAGCCCAGCACTTTGAAAATATTCATAAACAAAATTTAAATTTAGGCTGGTAAGTAAAAACAACAGGGAAGTAAATGATGTAACTAATTTATTCATAAACAAAAATAAAAATAAAAAAATTAATGATATAGAGTGTACCTCTCCTAAGGAAATAAAAAATATCATAAAAAAAAGAAAAACAAAAAGAGTCCTGGAATTGATAGTATACATCCAATAGTACTTAAAAAACTATCAAGAAAAGCAGTGGTGCACCTAACTATATTAATCAATGGCATGCTTAGATTTGGGTATTTTCCAACAATATGGAAAAATTCTAAAATTATCGTTATCCCTAAGCCGGGTAAAGATAACAAACTAATAACCAGTTATCGACCAATAAGTTTATTAACAGCACTTAGCAAAATCGCAGAAAAAATCATCCTAAATAGAATTAACACACATATTACGGCACATAGTATATTAATAAATGAACAGTTCGGATTCAGGTCTGGCCACTCAACAACGTGCCAATTAGCCCGTATCTGCGATTTTGTTACAGATGCCTTTAATATGAGGAAACACGTCGGTATGGTTATGTTAGATATCGAAAAGACCTTCGACACCGTTTGGCATGAAGGCCTTTATATAAAATAATAAAGTATAATTTTCCTAATTATAAATATCATTTCAAACAACATTAAAGATAGAGAATTTACTGTTTATATAAAAAATACAAACTCAGTACCTAAAAAGATGGCTGCAGACCTACCCCAAGGGTCAGTACTTTCCCCTACACTATTTTCACTATTCATAAATGACATTCCCAAGATGCCGAACGTTTTCCTTTCGCTATATGCAGATGACACTGCTTTATTTACTAAATCTTGGCGAATAGACACTATTACAAATAGATTAAACACAGCTCTTAATAAAATACTAACATATTTTAAAAAATGAAAAATTAAAACAAATATTGAGAAAACTGAAGCCATAATTTTCACAAAACGGAAACCAAAAGTAAATCACAAAATTAGAATAAACAATGAAGTCATAAACTGGAATAACAGCGTACGATACTTAGGAATTTTACTAGACATTTCACATAGGAATTTCACAACCCACATAAATTTTATTAAAAACAAAGCACTCGGATTAATAATTTCAATGAGTTCTTTCTTCAATAAAAGCTCATATTTATCCGAAAAAAATAAACTACTAATATATAAAACTACAATTAGACCAATAATCACTTATGGTTGTCCAATATGGAATAATGTTAGTAAAACTAAATACCGTACATTACAAACAATACAAAATAGAGCCTTAAAGATTGTTGGAAACTACCCAAAATTTTATAGCACCAAACTACTACATGATGAACTTCAAATTTCTTATTTAAAGGCGTATATCCTAGAACAATGTAAAAAAATTTTCAATAGATGTAGTCAAAGTAAAAACCCCTTAATAAGTAACATAGGAAATTATTATTTTCTTGATTTGAACCAAAGATACAAAAACTATAAGCATAGACGTTTGAAACATCAATTATTATAAGTCAAGAAATATAACATATACAAATCAATTACATACTCAATTGATTACTAATCGACCATCATAAACAATTAAAAAAAAAAAAATTAATAAAGAATCTTTACTGACAGTGTTAGGTTATTTTGCTTCCATACTTATGTGGGGTTTTTGCAGCACTTCTTTTTTCCCTACTTATTATAAAAGCTCATCCGCTTATAATTTTAATTTAATAATTATTAATTTTAATGGAATGGTTTTGTAATGGTACATTCATATTCAGTTAAAGTAACCAACTAATGTATTATAAATTGTGCAATAAAATTTTATTCTATTCTATAAAAAATTAAAATAATAAAGATAAATTAGTAAAGTATTTTTGTGTTGCTTTTATATTAATAGCACTTCACCCCCACAAATTGGTGACCCCGATTATTAACACGAATAAACTGTTTGTTTGTTCATTTGTGTTAACACGCAGACAAACTTTTACATACATTTTTTCGGCGTCGACCACGTGTATAAAAATTGAAACAATGGTTGATCCAGTTGCGTCGTTTGAACAATCGAAAATCAAAACGCATCAGACATAATAAATAACGAAGTGCACATTGGTGAAGTGAGTACCGTTAAAATTCCCCAATTTTGGTGCGATGAGCCAGAACTCTAGTTTGCACAGGTAGAAGCACAATTTTATTCAGCCGGAATAACGTCGGACGAGGGGAAATACTACACCGTAGTGAGCGCGCTAGACTCATAGATCACGAAACAAGCGTCTGACCTCGTTCGATCACCACCTCTTGCAAGCAAGTTTAACCTCTTAAAAATACGCCTAATTAAATGTTTTGCAGACTTCGAAGGAAAGAAACTACGAAATTTGTTTACTGGTCTTGATTTGGGAGACAAAAAACCATCCCAACTTCATCGAGAAATGGCGGCACTTGCAGATAATAAATTCGGCAAAGATGTACTAAAGTCACTGTGGATGGACCTAATGCCGACGCGAGTCATCGGCAACGAAGAAATTTTATTAAATAAACTCCCTGAAATGGCTGACACAATACTAGAAGTTAGCGACGCAAATACAACCGTAGCAGCTGTTATAAAATCTTCGACTACATTTTCAACATCAGAAGAAATTTTTCTTCGTACAGCAGTCGAAGCGTTACAACTTCAACTTACTGCGATAACTAAAGAGTTACGCGGACGCCCTACGAATACTAGTCACCGGAAACCACGTTCCCACCCGCCATCGGTTTCCAGAAAATCGAGTTTTTGCTTCTACCATCGACGATTTGGCGAAAAAGCAAAAAATGTCAAACACCTTGCAATTTTAAATCGGGAAACTAGGTGCATCGTCATCACTTAGTGCGGTAAGCGACGATGTAAACCCCTAGTGTGGTCAGCGATGATGTAAACCCATAGAACCGCGTCATTATCACCGACTGCATCGATGGTACACGATATCTCGTGGACACTGGTGCAGATTAGAGATGTCGATTCTCCAAAAAAAGATCGATTTTTGGATCGATTTAAATCGAAATCAAAAAAATCGATTCAAAAAAAAATCGTCCAAAAAAAGATAGATTCTGTGAGATCGATCTAAAAAATCGAAATTTTGAAAAGTTTAATAAAATTAGCTGATAATTTTTGTTTAAAGGACTTACTTGATAGTACATAGGTAATATCGGTAATATCGTGTAAAAACGCCTTGCATTATATTTGTAAAGGCGATGAATGAGTTAACTTTTCAATTATAATTATAAAAAATAAGGCAATTGAATATATATGTAGGACGAATACCACGAATTGAACCAAGTTTATTCAAAAATTTCAAACAAATTGACAAAAAAATGTTTTCTAAATAATGTTTTCTTTGCACAGATAGGTGGTCTCTTCCTTTCTTTTGTATTAATAGTCTGACTTATATAGAGCCATAGGAGGGGTTCGTTGATATAACGAGTAAAAAGTGACAATTAACAATAGAGTTTTTGGTGTTTCATTTTAATACATGTTTCTTTTTAAATGAAGAATTACTACTAAAATGAAGTTATTTTTGGAAAAAATCGGTTATCGATCTCTTACTTTTAATAATCGATTCATGAATCGATTCAAATGAAAAAAATCGAAAAAAGAATCGATTTTTTAAGCTTCGATTAATCGATTTTCGATTAATCTATTTAAAATCGACATCTCTAGTGCAGATATTTCAGTCGCTCCATATACACCAGCTTTGCGTCGTTTCGTTTTGCGTTTTTTCGAAGTTGCGTCGCTGCTGAATTAGTAGGAATTTTCACTGTGCGTTGTTAGATTTTCGAAGTTGCGTTGTTTTGGGTTCAAGTCTTTAATTTTTTTTTTTAAATTTTTTGAATTTTTCTTTTTTTTTCTAAAAGATGGCACGACTTTGTTCATAATTCACTTTGCGTCATTTCAATTCGCGTCGTATTTTTTGGAACGTAATCACGACGCACATTGAGGTATTGGTGTAAAAGAAATACAAAATGTAAAATAGTGCAAGATTTCAAACTATTTGCGGCACACGGTTTTCCAATTGATAGGATACTTATGATGTAATTCTACGCAAACTAGACTTAAATCTTCGTCGCAATTTCAAATGGGAAATGTGCTTAGCAAATGTTAGCAGAGCTATCTTCAAAGTGATTTTCTCCGGCATTATGGACTTTTGATTGATCTAAAAAGTCGGTGACTGGTGAATACAACCACTGTTTTAAAAGATTTTCCTAAGCTTACGTCACTTACAAGGAGATGCACCCAGAGTGAAATTCGGGATTTTGATGAAACTTCGCTGGTATGTAGAATAGGCAAAAATAAGGGACCCGTATTTTGTTTTATCGGCCATCTTCCACATTTAGGGGGTGAAACCAGCCCCTAAAGTTGGGGGTTCAAATCGTTTTTCTTAAGATATCTCAAAAACTATAAGAGATAGAGGAAAACTTTAAATAAGAGGGGCTGGAGGGGTGAAAATGGGGGTAAATTTACTTGTACAGCCTGAACGGTTCAATGTATCAAATTTTTGCCATCATAAATAGAAAGAGCACCAAAAAATAGAGGATACATGTTTTTGCGTTTTTTCGAAATATGTGTGGTAACCGAGCCATATAAGGAAGAAAAAAATAGAGTAGATTATATTGCATTGATATTGATTGCAAATACCTTCTATATTTTTTTATTTTTATGTTTATTTTCATCATGAAAATGTAAATTTTTACTTTCCGATAATGATTCATGTATTTTTCAGTACTTACTTAATTGGTAATTTAGCCATGTGTATATTTGGTTACTAATATTCAATATTTTTTATACCTATTTCTATCAAAGTTCTCTGGTCTGCAAGTGTTAATGAAAGGTGCATGTCGCTGGCCCGGCCATGTCGGAAATTCGATACAAAAACTATACCACGATTTAGTACCTAATTTGTACTAATTTGTACCCCCAGTTTCAGAATTTGTACTCATAAGGTGGCGGAGATATTAGGGGGGTCCCAAATCCGGGCCAGCGACATGCCAGCCCGGCCATGTCGGAAATTTGATATAAAAACTATACCAAGATTTAGTACCTATTTTGTACTAATTTGTACTCCACTTTCAGAATTTGTACTCATAAGATGGCGAAGATATTAAGGGGGTCCCAAATCCGGGCCAGCCCGGCCATGACGAAATTTTGATATAAAAAGTATACCACGATTTAGTACCTAATTTGTACTAATTTGTACTCCACTTTCAGAATTTGTACCCTTAAGATGGCAGGGATATTAAGGGGGTCCCAAAACCAGGCCAGTACAATGCTAGCCCGGCCCTGTCGGAAATTTGATACAAAAACTATACTACGATTTAGTACCTATTTTGTACTATGTTGCACTCCAGTTTCAGAATTTGTGCCCCTAAGATGGTGGAGATATTAAGGCGGTCCCGAAACCTGTCCAGTACAATGCAAGCCCGGCCCTGTGGGAAATTTGATATAAACACTATACCACGATTTAGTACCTACTTTGCACTATGTTGTACTCCAGTTTCAGAATTTGTACCCCTAAGATGCCACAGATATTAAGGGGGTCTTAAAACCAGTCCAGTACAGTGCCAGCCCGGCCCTGTCGGAAGTTTGATATAAAAACTATACCACGATTTAGTACCTATTTTGTACTATATTACGCTCCATTTTCAGAATTTGTACCCCTAAGATGGTAGAGGTATTAAGGGGGTCCCAAAACCAGTCTAGTACAATGCCAGTCCGGCCCTGTCGGTAATTTGATAAAAAAAACTATACCAGGATTTAGTACCTATTTTGTACTAGATTGTACTCAATTTTCAAAATTGTGCCCTTAAGATGGCAGAGATATTAAGGGGGTCCCAAAACCAGACCAGTACAATGCCAGCCCGGCCCTGTCGGAAATTTGATACAAAAACTATAGTACGACTTAGTACCTACTTTGTACTATGTTGTACTCCAGTTTTAGAATTTGTACCCCTAAGAAGGCAGAGATATTAAGAGGGTCTCAAAACCAGGCCAGTACAGTGCCAGCCCGGCCCTGTCTGAAGTTTGATATAAAAACTATACCACGATTTAGTACCTATTTTGTAGTATATTACGCTCCATTTTCAGAATTTGTACCCCTAAGATGGTAGAGATATTAAGGGGGTCCCAAAACCAGTCCAGTACAATGCCAGTCCGGCCCTGTCGGAAATTTGATACAAAAACTATAACAGGATTTAGTACCTATTTTGTACTATATTGTACTCCATTTTCAGAATTTGTACCCCTAAGATGGCAGAGATATTAAGGGGCTCCCAAAACCAGGCCAGAACAATGCCAGCCCGGCCCTGTCGGAAGTTTGATATAAAAACTATACCACGATTTAGTACCTATTTTGTACTATATTACGCTCCATTTTCAGAATTTGTACCCCTAAGATGGTAGAGGTATTAAGGGGGGTCCCAAAACCAGTCCAGTACAGTGCCAGCCCGGCCCTGTCGGAAATTTGACATAAAAACTATACCGCGATTTAGTACCTAATTTGTACTAATTCGTACTCGAGTTTCAGAATTTGTACCCCTAAGATATCAGAGATATTAAGAGGGTCCCAAAACCAGTCCAGTACAGTGCCAGTCCGGCCCTCTCCAGCCCAGACACAACAATTAATTTTAAATCAAGTACCAAAAAAAAATATATTATCCACATTTATCAACAAAAATTTAGAAATAAAAAAAAATATATTTCGTAATATTCATTGTCTGGCCTCCCCGCCCCGTATTTGCTTACCTGAAACTCGTTCAACATCAAAGACCGTGATTTTCCTCTCGCTTCCGGTACACGTGTGTTTATTTACCTTTCTTCTGGGTTTTCCCGTTTCCTGACCGATCCATTTATTGTCTTCAATTTTAGCAAATTTCCAAGACTGACTGGCATGACACTGTCCCTGTGTAACCCTTAATATCCCTGCCATCTTACAGGTAAAAATTTCGAAGCTGGACTCCCCTTAATATCTCTGCCATCTTAAGGGTGTAAATTTTGAAAATGGAGTACAATATAGCACAAAATAGGTACTCAATACTGGTATACTTTTTGTATCAAATTTCCGACAGGGCCGGACTGGCAGTGTACTGGACTGGTTTTGGGACACCCTTAATATCTTTACCATCTTAGGGGTACAAATTCTGAAAATGGAGCGTAATATAGTATAAAATAGGTACCAAATCGTACTATAGTTTTTGTATCAAATTTCCGACAGGGCCGGGCTAGCATTGTACTGGCCTGGTTTTGGGACCCCCTTAATATCTCTGCCATCTTAAGGGTACAAATTTTGAAAATGGAGCACAATATAGTACAAAATAGGTACTAAATCCTGGTATAGTTTTTGTATCAAATTTCCGACAGGGCCGGGCTGGCATTGTACTGGCCTGGTTTTGGAACCCCCTTAATATCTCTGCCATCTTAAGGGTACAAATTTTGAAAATGGAGTACAATATAGTACAAAATAGGTACTAAATCCTGGTATTGATTTTGTATCAAATTACCGACAGGGCCGGACTGGCATTGTACTGGACTGATTTTGGGACCCCCTTAATATCTCTGCCATCTTAGGGGTATAAATTCTGAAAATGGAGCGTAATATAGTACAAAATAGGTACTAAATCGTGGTAGAGTTTTTATATCAAACTTCCGACAGGGCCGGGCTGGCACTGTACTGGACTGGTTTTGGGACCCCCTTAATATCTGTGCCATCTTAGGGGTACAAATTCTGAAACTGGAGTACAACATAGTACAAAGTAGGTACTAAATCGTTGTATAGTTTTTGTATCAAATTTCCGACAGGGCCGGGCTGGCATTGTTCTGGCCTGGTTTTGGGACCCCCTTAATATCTCTGTCATCTTAGGGGTACAAATTCTGAAAACTGAGTACAATATAGTACAAAATAGGTACTAAATCGCGGTGTAGTGTTTATATCAAATTTCCCACAGGGCCGGGCTGGCATTGTACTGGACTGGTTTCGGGACCGCCTTTATATCTCCACCATCTTAGGAGCACAAATTCTGAAATTGGAGTGCAACATAGTACAAAATAAGTACTAAATCGTAGTATAGTTTTTGTATCAAATTTCCGACAGGGCCGGGCTAGCATTGTACTGGCCTGGTTTTGGGACCCCCTTAATATCCCTGCCATCTTAAGGGTACAAATTCTGAAACTGGAGTACAAATTAGTACAAATTAGGTACTAAATCGTGGTGTACTTTTTATATCAAAATTTCGTCATGGCCGGGCTGGCCCGGATTTGGGACCCCCTTAATATCTCCGCCATCTTATGAGTACAAATTCTGAAAGTGGAGTACAAATTAGTACAAAATAGGTACTAAATAGTGGTATAGTTTTTATATCAAATTTCCGACATGGCCGGGCTGGCATGTCCCTGGCCCGGATTTGGGACCCCCCTAATATCTCCGCCACCTTATGAGTACAAATTCTGAAACTGGGGGTACAAATTAGTACAAATTAGGTACTAAATCGTGGTATAGTTTTGATATCGAATTTCCGACATGGCCGGGCCAGCGACATGCACCTGTTAATGAATGTTCAACAAGAAGCAATAATCTTCCGTTCAACAACTGCCGTTATCTTCTTAAAAATTCTTTTTTAACCAAATAAACGCGGTTTATTTCTTTCTCAACATTCAAACTATTTTGCTTATTCTTTTTGTATGTTTTATAGGTGCCAACCCCATTTCCTAAATCGCAAAATTTATTACAAAGCACCTGAAAGTGAGTGAAAAAGATTACTGCTTCTTGTCGAGCATTCATTAACACAAGCACACCAGAGAACTTTAACTTTCGCAGAAATAGTATGGCTATTGGAACCAAATGTATGGCTAGATTACCAATTAATTTAGTACTGAAAAATATATGAATCATTATCGGAAAGTAAAAATTTACATTTTCATGATGAAAATCAACATAAAAATAAAAAAATATAAAACGTATTTGCAATCAATAATAATGCAATATAATCTACCCTATTTTTTTCTTCCTTATATGGCTTGGATACCACACATATTTCGAAAAAACGCGAAAACACATATGCCCTATTTTTTGGTGTTCTTTCTACTTATGATGGCAAAAATTTGATACATTGAACCATTCAGGCTGTACAAGAAAATTTACCCCCATTTTCACCCCTCCAGCCCCTCTTATGAACCCGTCCCTGATTTTACCTACACAGGTGAATAGGTCTTTCAAAGAGTAACATTTTGTCAATTTAAAGTTTTCCTCTATCTCTTATAGTTTTTGAGATATCTTAAGAAATACGATTTGAACCCCCAACTTTAGGGGCTGGTTTCACTCCCTAAACGTGGAAGAGGGCCGATAAAAAAAATAAGGGTGCCTTATTTTTGCCTATTCTACACACCAGCGACGTTTCATCAAAATCCCGAATTTCACTCAGGGTGCATTTCCTTGTTAGTCGTTTCCGAATACCCAAACCGCATCAGGTACAACGCCACATCATCATAAAAGGTCCATCTGTTGCGGAGCGTACCGAAGACTTCCGCCGGACAAATTTAAAGCAACAAAAGCCGCGTTCAACTTCATGATGGAACAAGGAATTTGCCGCCCATCAAATAGTCCCTGAGTAAGTCCTCTCCATTTAGTTAAGCTATAATAAAATAGTGGAAGAAAATACAAGTAAAAATATAAATTACATCTTTATTATTTTGAGTAGATGTTGAATAGTGATACAGTAAACAGACGTTAATGTGCTTCAGTATGACTGTATTTTATAATGTCATTATATCATTTTATAGAGGTATTAAAAAAATATTAGAACTATGAATGATAATCGCAGTAATGATATTCTTCAAAGAAGTGTTTTAATCAGAGCGATTTCTTGCACCAAAACATCTTATAATAGATAATTTTTCACAACCCTCAATTTCGCATTTGAGGGACACTTGGAGAGCAAATGCAACTGAATTTTGAAATTTTTCTGATCTTTTTTATATAACCCTTTTTGTACCATGAATAACAGAATAAATTTTGATATAGAGGAGAAGAAAATTGGTTAAGAATCAATGATTGGAGCTTTATTACGTTGTTACAAAAATGAACATTGATATCGTAATTAAGTAGCATTATGCTATCGGAAAACCGCTTGATGAAATTATTCCATATCCGGAATCAATATACATCTAGTAGGTAGGTGTTAATTTGTTAATGGTAGGTACTCGAAAAATGTACACTCCACTAATTTACTAAAAGAACACTTTTTTACCGGTATTTGGCTAAAAATGCTTTTTATCAACATCTTGAAACTTAATTTACTATTTTTTTCCTGTATTTTCTTCCACTATTTCTGATTTCTTAATTCACGACATTTAATTACAAACTGAAGTCCTAGAGTTTTTCTCATAAAGCTACTTCAATGTTTCAAAGCTATCTACTTCAAGTCAAGAAATTACTAATTAACTTGTATTTTCGTATATTTTATAAATTTTATAATAGGGAAAATCCTAAATATTTAATTGTTAAAAATTTCATTCTTATATACCTCCCCGTAACCCCCCCCCCGTTACGCTACGCCATTACAGAGGGTAACACGTAGGGGAGAAGTGGCATGAAAGGGACGTTTTTGTTTTAAACATTCTAGTAAATAAACGAGATAACAAATTAAATAGTTACGAACGGAATTAGAAATTTCAGTTATCTGACTCTTGAAATAAAATTCAATAATGAACATTTCTTTGTTATTAGGTGTAATTTTTCTCAGTTTTTAAAAAAGTGCATTTTGTGCTTTTCATCAATAGACTGTATTAAAAGGGATATGATAATTTATGAAAGGGACAATATTAAATATCATTCATGTTCATACTATTGCGCAGGTCAACTTACTCTGAACTTACATATTAATAAATTTAATTCAATAATGAGAATAACTAAAAGATTTCAGTAGTCGATGATTATTAATTCCGTGGTTTTAGTAATAGATAATAAAAATCATTGGAGTTGACATGCGAATGTGATTGAATGCAGACGTGTTTGTTCATACTCTCGACAAGCATTGAAACAATACTTAATAGACTAACTTATTAATAAATAAATTATATATATATATATATATATATATATATATATATATATATATATATATATATATATAAAATTAAATAATTGAATTGTTACTCAAACCTGTAAATTAATTTTAATCTAAAAAAAATATTAAGTACCTAAATACTGTGATAAAACAATTAATAAAAGTTTGTTAATATCTCTTTCAAGGTCATTTTATTAACGTAACACGAGCACATGTCAAATAGTAATGTTAAGGCATTAAAATACCGTGAAACTGGACATTTAAATGTAAGATATTTTATAAGAAAAAATTAAAGGAGAAAGAAAAGTTGAAAATAACGAATTATATGTGTATGCTATCTTATCTTAAAGTTTTATAAATCTCTAGTTTTCTCTCTTATTAACTATAATTTCAAACAATAAACATAAAAATACAACCTAAAATGGATGCAAAATTCGATTTAATATTGGAGAAAATCACGTCAATTGATGTAAATGTCACAGATAATAATAACGAACTTGAAAAGTTAAAAATTCTGTATGATGAATTCTAAGTAAAATACACAACCTTGGAAGAAAAAATTAAACAGCAAAATGCTGTTGCTGCTAATTTACAACGCCAGTTGAACAAAAATAATGTAGTTATTCATGGCATTGGTGAACAAGGAAATGAAAATGAACAATCACTCGTAGAAATGGTTACGTTACTTGCAGCTACAAGTTTAAAAGTGGATGTTAAATTAAATCCTATTGAAAAGATATACCGCCTGGGGAAGAACCTGAACACTAGTCGCCCATTAAAAGTTTGCGTTTCAAGCTACCATGTTAAAGAAGCTGTTTACCAAAACCGAACCAATCTGAAAGGTAGCAACATTTATATAAACGAAGACCTTCCTTTGGAGCACAGAATTCAAAACAAACAAAGAAGAATTTGATTAATAAAATGTGTGGGTAAATCGTCTGTGATTTTTTCGATAATGAGGCACGATAGGTTAGTCCTAAATGAACTATGACACAATTGAACAGTACAAGTTGTTCTTTGTGAAATACGAGATAATGACTGATTGATTCCGATCACGGGTACGTCCACAGAGGACAGAGATCCCGCAACTATCTCTTTTCTGAAATCACGAGTGTGTACTTCTGTGCTCATTAGGCTTCTTAGTTGTCAGTTTGTCAGTAGCAGTCGATGATTGAAGATCAACCACACGATAATGGACTTGATTGTTGTTGGTATTGTTACATCGGTTACATCCCCTAGTACATGCGTGTGGTGTTTGTTCTCTGGTGTGGTGTCTGACCCACGTGACCGCCCCCTACTATCTGCGTTACTCACACAAATACACAAAATCGCACTAATACAATGTAAACCCAGTGTGTGTATACAACATATTGTCTATCTCTTACATGTTACACTGGTTCCAGTAGTGTAGGCATAGATATGTTGTCTCTATTACTCTATGGGTACGTCAATTTTTTCGCTGGGTAAATATAATTTACTAGAAAATTGACGTGTGATAAAATTAGATTGAGACGCTAAGTCTAATAACACTCTTGCACGATGATGATTACCGTATACGTCGTAAACCTTGATGATGGCTGTTGAGAGTAAAATCTAAGCTGATAAACCCACTAAAGTACAATGTGTATTTACTGTAGGTTGCGTGGCTAATGATAAATTACTTTGATTTTCTAACGTTTCTTGTTTTTGAGACGTCTACGAATTATTAGCGGATATATTTGAATTTTCCGATACGCGTAATTTCGTATTATGCCGTTTGACATGCTCGAGAACGACAAAATACAATAAAATGTCCGGGACGTAAACAACTTGTACAAAGACGTAACTGTTTAACGCGTTCGATTCGTGATGAAACCGATAGTTTCAAAAAATCTTCGCATTGATACAAAAATAGATTTTTTACAATGCTGACAATTTTAGGATTTAATATTTATGTGAGTGTATTCTTTATCAGATTGAATAATGTTACCGTGATTTTGATTATTAATAATTGATGACGAATTTTTTTATTTGTCCGTTTCGAGAGTTTCGCTGACAATGATTATTAAGGAACGATATAATATCGTGAGTAGTCGGGTATTTCCCATTCACGTTTTGTGATCATGTCGAATTTGTTAGATATGAAGTCGATTAATAATGTGTCCCAATATTCGATGGACTGTTCCAATGATTTAAGGGCGCGTATATGTTTAGTAAAACTATCCAGTAACTGTCGTAATGACATATTGGATTTTTTGTTGACAGCCGATAATTCAAATAGAGCTTTAATGTATTGTGGATTATAAGCCGTTTATTTCCGAAACGTTCTTTTACTAATTCCCAAGCGATCAAATAATTTTCATTTGAAGCTTCTAATGAGTGAATAACTTTTGTCCCATCTCCGGTTAATGCCGTTTTTAGATAAAAGAATTTTTGAATATTTGATAGACTATTGTTTGAATGTATTGTGAAAATATAACCACTCATGGTACTGACCATCGTATTGTAGGAAATTAATGCTGGGTAGCTTTACGTTCGTAGCACAAATTTGATATCTTTATTTGTGTATAAATACAGATGTCACTGAAAGTACGCTTTGATCGTACAAAATTTTTTCTTTCTGTTTTCACTTTCTACATTTTTTTGTTATTTTCATTTTCTTCAACATTATTATTTCCTTTTTCTTCATTTCTGTTGTTGGTAGAGGTCTCAGCATCATCAGCAGACGGCGTAATTACAATGCTTTCCGACAGCAGAATTGTCGGGAAGTAGTTGTTTTTATTTTTATATATTTAATAAAACTCTTTTTCGTATTCAAAAAATTTATGCCCTTTTCCCGTTTTTTTATATAATATAATTAATAATTTCATATCTTTCTGACTCCACGCACAATATTCTGATTTGAGGCTTGCACTACTTATACTCAATATTGGCATTAGATTTTCATGGCCCAGAAATTCGGATACACCTGTTTAAAAAATACGATTAAAATTAATAACTAAATAGATAGTAAATGAAAAATACAGTATATAAGTATTATTATTTATATAAAAAATTCATAAAATTCACAAACAAATTAATAAAATTTAAAATATCGCTGCCAACTAAGATACTAATTTTGCTGTCATCAAATAATATGAAAACATATGATCTCATTGTCCAATAGTTGAAAAATATCAATTATAAGATCTAGTAACTCCACTTGTCCCTAATTGTATAAACAACCTCAGTGAACCTCACCTAACACTTCTTCAATGAGGGGCCTCTTGTTTGTTTTGTGGAAGATTCCATGATAGCCCTCTTGGTCAATTATTCGATTTATATGTAAGTAGTGTTTGTTATGATGTTTTGAACACAATCATTCACCCCAGACAGGTGAGACACCTGTCTGAAGTTCATGACCTTGTGTTCAAAACATCATGAACTTTTTTAGGAAAGATTACTAACCTAATACCTTGAGGAAGGTCAGTGACGCGATAATTTCAATTAAACTATTGAGGTAATTCAGCTAAAAATATTTTTGTTTAATCTAAGTTCCTAAATTATTTTGTAAACACCTGTCTGGGTGGACGAATGACTGTGTTCTCTCCACCGTATACTATTTTACGAAAGATTACTAACCTAATTGCTTAAGGAAGGTTAGTGACGAGATAATTTCATCTAAATTATTTAAGGAATTTCCAGGTAAAAAATTATTTTCAAAAAATATGTTTTAGCTTGTGAATTTTTAAATCATATAAAAAGATATTAAAAAATTTATCAATCTGTTAGTTGACCTTTTTGAACCCTTTATATAGATTAATACATATTTATTCAAAAAATGAATATTTCGATTTTAACGAAAGTACATGCAAGATTATCTCTCTGTTGACTGACCTTTTAACCTGTTTCGATTAAAATTAGAAATTTTATAGCGTAAGATGCACATATTTGCATGTTTAATACACTAAAAAATCTCATGTATTTTCATCACTAATTTTTGTGTGTTAATTTTTGTGTGTTAAACTTTTTGAGTCAAATAATCTTAGAATAAAAGTTAAAAGTTACTGTTACACATGGCTGAAGAGTTTACACACACAAATTTTATATAGACTAATATTTATTCAAAAATGAGTATTATCAATTTCTATGGGCACACATAAGAAATTATCATTATCTAACCTTTTAACCTTTTATTAAAATTATAATTTTATGTCATAAAGAAGACAGAACAGACAACTGTATATTTTTAACTGTATGATTTTTTACTACATACGATATTCAAAGAGATAATTGAATTTTTATAGATAGCAAACAACAGAAGGGCAAGATTGCAACTCAAAGTGAAGATACACACAAGAAAAATTTAGCAATAACTCTCCGTAATCCCTCTTAAATTACAGAAATATAACAACACATAGGTGTTTTTTCACCATTTGTAGTATTCTACGGACAATGTAAGGTTTTTAAGAAAAATTGCTACACATACCTTAAGACTTTACACACACAAATTTTTAAAAAAAAATTCAAAGAAAAATAAAACACTTTTTACATTTTTTTAAAAGCTTTTTTTAATTGTTGCACTAAAAGAAATATTTTAAACATGTTTATTGTTTGAAATCCAAAGCAATATTGATTCAATATATTAAAAAATTATGTTACATATAAAATTTATCAATTTGACTTTTTAACCCTTACACACGTATGCATATTTTCTATCTCTAAAAGGAAACATTTAAAAATACCTACACATATTTTTTTTTGTCTAAAAAATTATTTATCATTTATTTCGCTAGCAAATAGAAAAATAATTTTAATTACTTTTTCCGCATATTTTTTGATTTTTAGAATAAAATAGCTGATTAAAATGAATAATGAATAGCCCTTAAAATTTGTCGCCCCGGGCAAATGCCCAGGTTGCCCGCCCTTGGAGCGGGTCCTGTCCCTAACATATTGTACACTATCTACTTACGTACAACCACAATTAAAAATGTCGAACATTGCCTCAAATAATATTTGGCATTAATTACTATGACATTTTGTATTTGGGACAATGTTACCCCAAATAAAGGCAAGATTGTCCCAAATTTTCAGAACATCTTAAAATAGAAATTAAATAAGTTCTGAGCTCTAATAACTAGTCAATGTATACTTTGAAATATGCAGAGTTCAATAGCTAATAGTAAGAGGAAGTTACCTAAATATATATGAGAAATATAAGGCAGTTTACGTAAAAAAACGCAAAAAATGGGCCAATCTTACCCCAAGTTACGGTATGCGTAAATATTACATTTATCAATTTGACTTTTAAACCTTACACACCCATACATATTTTTCTATCATATTTCACGCGTATTTTTTTTTGCCTAAAAAATTATTTGATATCATTTATTTCGATAACAAGTGGAAAAAATAATTTTAAATAGTTTTTCAGAAAAAAATAACTGATTAAATGAATTGCGTAAATATTTTTTTGGCTGTTTTTTCAAAAAAGATTAATTTTTTTGCATACATAAATTTAAAACTTAAGAAAAATATATTTATAATTAAGTGATTAGATATTAGTTTTCTCATTTTGATATTAAAATACACTGTGCTTAAAAATTATTAGTCTTACAAAGTGTTTTAAAATTTTTTTTCAGTTAAAATATTGTGTGTAAATTAAAGCTTCTCTCAGTGCACATTTATTTGAGTTTTCGGTATGAAATAGGCATGTATAGGACGAAGAATGTTTTAGTGAATGAACTGATGTTTCAGGTCGAATGTTTTCGATATTAATTGAATCAATGTTAAAATGTAATTTTAGCAATTTACGTTTTTGCTCGCCCATCACAAAAATTTCACTACAATATTGTAAATAATTTTTTATTTCCTCTTTTCCATTATAATAATCTGTTTATCCCTCAAACCACGTCAGGTTATGTACAAATTTAGTTAAAAATTCGTTAATTCGTTGATATTTTTTCGGTATGTTGTTCCATTCATATGGTGGTTTTAAAATCCAGTGTCCAATTTTATTGTTTTGAATTATTGCAACTTCTTTGGGAATCAAAACACCAATAACAACGCGCATTCCATATATTTCAACAATAGTGAACATTTTTTTTGGAAACACTTGAAGCAATAAAAATCAACTGTTCACCAAAAAACTTATTTTTAAACTAAATTGTGTTGATGTATTAATGAAAGTATTTATACATTTTCCCTTCTTACAATTTTCTAAAACTCCTTCAGTTGTTCGTCAACATTTTTTTCTAGCTTTCAATATTTTCTTTTGCTACAGAAAGTATTTCAAGTAACAATTCTTGACTTTCTTTTTCAATAATCTTCCGAAAATCTCTTGCAAATTTAACAAAGTTTTCATCAATAAAATATCGTTTTTTATCTGAAATTTCTTGTTTAAAATTTAACATGAATTCCAAAATATGATTCAGTATTTTTAGACTTTCTCGTGCCAATATTAAATTTGTTTCTCTGCCTAATTCATTGTTGGAATTTTGTTGATTGTTTAAGTAGTCTGGTAACATGATGTGAATTAATTGAAGTCTCGAATGCAGAATGTTATTTCTTTTCTTTATTGGCGATCTTAAATAAAAATAAATCTTACCTCAGTTTATCAATTTTTTTATTTAATTCAATTTGACAATTTTCGAAATTTTCCTGAATCATTTGAAAATAATTCGTACGTGATTCAGTTGTCATGTCAGTTAGTATTAGGCGCATATGGTGCTTAAAACTGTTAAATTCATCTTGCAGTTCTTTAAGTAGGCTATTGAACTCATTTCTCCAATTTGAAATATTTTCTTCATTCAAGTTTTCTAATTTTTCATCAAGATATTTCGTTACATATTCTTTTTGTGTATTCCAAGGAAGTGAAGAGATAGCTAGCTTTTCTCGATGATTTGCACTAACACATAATGTTTCTAATCTTATTATTTCCTTATTGATGTTGGAAATATTTTCATCAATATTATTTTGTATATCATTTTTTGCTTTAATAATTTCGTTTCTAGTATAAACAATAATTCTTCTTTCATACTCTTCAATTCGAGATGTGGTTTCGACTTGAAGTATTGATATTTTATCTTCAAAATGCTTTAACTTACTCTCAAATATATCATTTATTTCAAAATCTTTTCTTTTCTCATACTCTCTTAAACTGTTGCTAATGTGTGAATTAACCAGCCTTTCAAAATAACTTCTTGTTTCTCTAATTTTTTCATTAACAAATTTTTTAACACTATTTTCATCCATTTTCTTATAATTATTTTTTTAAAAAGTTTTCACTGATTTTCATATGTGAAATGATAAATATTTTAATTTTCTTTTATAATTATATACCTGGTGAAAAACAATTGGTGGTGGGGTATTCGCAAAAATTTCGTACATTGTGAAAAAAACTCTCTTGAAATACCTAATTCGTAGAGGTCTTAGTGTACTTGTTTATAACTTTAGAAAAATATGTTTTTTAAAGTAAGCGATGACCTTTAACACTTCTTAAAAAATTATTGTTTGTTGAAAAATGAAATAGTATTTAAGACAAAATTTCGTTCTTTTAATTTACATTTTACAGTTTTTTCAAATTCAATTCAAATTCAAGAAAAGAGAAATGGCTAGTAAGTACTAAAACATCAAAAATTTTTGTTATTACTTTTTAATATATACATAATTTAATTTTTATTACAGCTACACGAGAGCAAAGAATCATTAGAAGGGTGAAAGCATACCTGCCACCCGAGCTAAGAGTGAGTTAGTAGAAAGTAAATTACTATCTGTTTTATTGCAAAAAATTGGTTTTTTAGTATATTCTAACAATTGTGATGTTCTCTGCGGAGGCGCTTCCGCCTTTCGAACCGCCTCCATGGATGAGGAGAATCCAAACTGGTGGAACAGTTGTTCTCTACTTCGTAGAGAACAATATTTTTAACATTTGGGTGTATGGGGGTAAGTACAAAATATAAACCTTACATATTTTTTATAATTGTTAACAATTTTGTACTTTTTATTTCAGACTAACATACTAAATATATACATAAACAGAAGAACATTCTAGAAAAAGATTCTTTCTAGAGCATTGCTGGATATGTTCCATACATCCGAATGCGAATCTTGCCAACCACTCGCCTGAACTTGACAGCCAATACAGTCATACCTTCAACAAATTCGCGCCCAATACTTTGCCGAAACATATATAAACCGTCAACTTTTTTCGCACGTTGTCATTTCGTTTGCCAACACTGTAACTTAATTCTATATATTTTTTAAAAAAATTAACTCGCAATGTAATTAACAAACAAATAATTTTTTCTTTGTACAACAATGTTTTAAAGTTTTTAATTTTTAATTTTTAAATTTTAATTTCCTATAAAGAAATTTTTTTATGATATTTATTTTCCATGTAAGTAATTTGCATGTTTTTGACAACTATTTGTTTACCAATTAATTCTATAAATATGCATTGTATTTTTTATATATTGTTTTTATTTTTAATTAAAGGAATCGCCAGAAGACGGAAGCATATGCTCTTTCGAAACCGGTAGCGTAATTTTTAAATTAATCTTTTATTTTTATTTATCCTGATGACTTTTTACTCCTAATGTTTCCATTATTTCACTATTATAGTTATCTAAACCTTTATAGTTATATACATGTAGTATTTTTAAATGGCAGCTGGAGCGAGTGCGGTTACCACATCGCATGCATATTAGGAGTGGGGCGAGTAGTCAAGATCCAACATCCTGGCCCCCGTTGAAGGACTGCTCCTTCAACAGTCAGGTTATTAATTACATAAGTTTTCTAAAGTTCAGAACAATTGGAATACAATATAATTACAAATAATTTAATTAAGGAGTTGATACTGGTAAGCGAGACAATTTTGAAATTGGCCTCTTGTAGACGCCAGAAGAAGTTTTAACAAGAGCGACACGGACACGACCATTCGTACCGGGGTATGTTTGTTGTATCCGACCAAGCACCCACGCACTTGGCGGCAAATAATCGTCGCGTACCAATACCAAATCGTTTACCATTAAATTGCGAGTATGATTTTGCCACTTTGGCCTATTTTGTAGTTGAGTTAAGTAGTCTTTAAAGCACTTGCTCCAGAAATGTTGTCTCATTTGAGTGAGTTGCTGATACACCGACAAAGTGTTAGTATTGCAATCCCTCAAGTCCAATTCTGGTTAAGGTCTAAGATAATCACCAGTCAGTATATGAGCCGGACTCAGGTAGGAGAAATCATTAGGGTCGTTAGACAAAGCATACAATGGTCTTGAGTTAAGCACATTTTCAATCTGACACAACAAAGTGCACAATTGTTCGAAAGTGAACCTTGAATTGCCCATGACTCTAAACAGATGAAATTTAACCGATTTAACAGCAGCCTCCCAAAGCCCGCCCCAATGCGGACTGTTGGGAGGTATAAATTTCCAAACGATTTGATTTGCATAGGAAAAGTCTAGTATTTGTGTTTTATGAGGTTCTTCCGAAAATAGTCGATAAAGACGGTTCATCTCGTTAGCAGCTCCATGAAAATTTGTTCCATTATCGCTAAAAATCTTAGTGGGAACATTTCGTCTTGCGATGAAACGACGGAGAGCAGCGATAAAAGCGTCTGTGGTCAGATCTGAGACCATTTCTAGGTGTACTGCCTTGGAAGTCATGCACACGAAAACAGCTATGTATCCCTTTGTAACAAGAGATCTTCTTAAGGTAGACTGTTTTACCGGTATGGGACCACAATAGTCGATACCAGTAAACTGAAAGGGTCTGCTTGGATTGACTCTCTCTAAAGGTAGGTTAGCCATTAATTGTTGTTGTACTGGTGCCTTATACCTTGCACAGGTCACACAATTCAGAATCACTCGTTTGATTTCTCGTTTTGCGTTTATGGGCCAATATTTTGTTCGTATATTTGCTAATACTGTTTGAACGCCAGCATGTAGCAATCTACGATGTTCATTAACAATAATGAGCGAAGTTACATGATGATGCGCGGGAAGTAATATAGGATGTTTAAGGGGAAATGGTATTTGAGCATTTTCTAATCTCCCACCGACTCGCAACACTTCCTTGTCATCCAAAAAGGGGTTGAGTGATTTAATATTACCTTTATTTAGTTCCCTATCAGCTTTAAGTAATCGAATTTCGACCGAGAAACATTCCAGCTGGACCAGCTTGATAATACGTTCGGTTGCTTCATTCATTTCCTCCAGGGACAAAGGTTCTTGATTCCTAATCTTAAATTTCACATTCTTGATGAAGCGAAAAACATATGCAAAGGAACGTACTAAGCGATTAAAACTTGAAAATCTTTGGAAAGTTTGCGACCAGCTAAAATTCATATGTGTATGAGCTACGACCTTACGTCCTTCTGGTAACTCGGATGTATTAAGGCATTTAAAACCCTTTGGCCAATTTGTTTCGTTTTCAGATAAGTATGATGGTCCGAGCCACCAAACTGTTAATGAGGACATTTCTGAGGGTTCGACACCTCGTGATATGAGATCAGCTACATTTTGTGTAGTACTAATATGATTCCATTGAGAAGTTTGAGTCAAATCTTGTATTTCTGAGACGCGGTGAGATACAAAAGTAGACCATTTCTTACTAGGGGAAGAAATCCACGATAGGACTATTTCCGAATCAGTCCATAAGAAGACGTTATTTATCTTTATTGTATTTAAAACACAACGGACCTTATCCATTAGTCGTGATAACAACAAAGCACCACAAAGTTCCAGGCGTGGAATTGTCACAACTTTGAGTGGTGCTACACGTGATTTTGACACAAGGAGGTTTGTCGTAATGGTACCAAAAATATAAGTTACTCTTATATAGACACATGCACCATAAGCTTGCTGTGAAGCGTCACAGTAACCGTGCAATTGGATGTCCTTTACAGGTTCAGTTGAAAATAAGGATCTATTTATTCCAATTAATTGTAAATGGCATAGATTTTTCTTAAAATTTTCCCAAAAACACCAAATATCAGCTGGGAGTGGATCATCCCAGTTCAATTTAGCTGACCATAGGGTCTGCATAAGCAACTTTGCCCTTATCGTGACTGGAGTAATCAAGCCTAAAGGGTCAAATATTTTTGATATACAAGAAAGTACTTCCCTTTTACTGTTTCCAGCATCACCCAGGTTGTGTGGTATTGATAAGGCAAATTGGTCTGAATCAGGATTCCAAATCAAACCTAAAGCCTTAATTGGCTGTGTTTTATCGATAGTAGCCGAGGCATCCTTGGTATCTTCATAGGTATTTGTAATGTCATGAACTACATTTGAAACAACAGGAACGTTACTTCGCCACTTATGTAGCGAGAAACCACCTCTTTTTAATAACTCGATCAAATCTGATTTGAGTTGTTTAAGTTTTTCTATTGAATCGGTTCCCGAAAGGATATCGTCCATATATGTATCCTCCTTTAATGCGTTTGCTGCGATAGGAAAATTGTCCGATTCATCTTCAGCTAACTGAAGTAAGCAGCGTTGCGCCAAATAAGGTGCACAAGCAGTACCATAAGTAACCGTAAGCAGTTGAATGATTTGGATTGGGTCTGAAGAGTTCTCTCGCCATAGTATTCTCAATAATGACTGATGATAAGGTTTAATTCTAATTTGTCGAAACATTTTAACAATATCGCACGTAAGTACGTATCGATGTGTTCTAAACCTTAGGACAATATCAAATAAGTCACTTTGCAATGAAGGACCTACCATCAGAATATCATTAAGCGATTTACCGTTGGTAGTGGGCATGGATGCATTAAAAACCACCCGTATACGTGTACTTACACTTTCCGGCCTGAAAACCGCATGATGTGGCAGATAGTATTCTACTTGTTGAGAAGCAGAATTGTACGACTGCAAATTTAAAGATTTAGCATGACCAAGACTAAGATACTCATCAATAAAGTTCTTATATTCAGCAAAATAATGAGGGTTCCGCGTAAATTTTCGTTCTAAAGCCTTAAATTGCGAAAGTGCTATATCATAGGAATCGCCTAGAAGGAATTCATATCCTGGAAGTAGCGGTAGTTCTACCTCATATCTCCCGTCGGAGTCACGACTAGTGGTTTTTTTGAAAATTTCTTCACACTGTTTTTCATCTGCAGAAAGAACTGATTTTCTACCAACTTCCTCCAAACGCCAGAACTTACTAATTGATTCGCATAAATCATTATGAGTGCATATATTTACAGAAAGGTTTTGATTTAGATGATTATTCATAGTTGAACTTCCTGAAACGATCCACCCGAATTGCGTGTTATGCATAGACGGTAAATTGGGCCCAAGATTATAATGACCATTACGAATAAGGTCGAAGAACAAATCAGCTCCGATTAGAAGTTCGATTTCACTGGGTTCGAAAAACCGTGGATCAGCCAGTTCTATGTTTTCTGGGATAGGCCAATTTCTTATATCTAAATACACATGTGGTAACTGACAAGTAACTTGATAGACTATCAGAAAATTTAATTTGCTTTTAAATTGATTTATTCGCGAAGATACTAAGACGTTGACCGCCTGATTGACCCTTTGTGTGGTCGTGGAAATCCCACTAATTATAGTATTGATTGTTTGAGGCTTCAATTGTAGCTTTTCGGCGAGTGATTTTGTAATAAAATTACACTGGGAGGCGCTGTCCAATAAAGCACGCGCTTGTATGAATTTTCCTTGATAATTCATTACCAGTACACGAGCTGTACATAATAAAATTTGTGTGGGCTGTTTGCTCAAGACTAACGAAGCTGGAATAGCTTGTTCACAATTAGAAGATGAAGCTTGTTCACATTTAGAAGATGTAGCTTGCACTACAGGAGAAGCATCCGAGTGCGTTTTAATTTGAGAAATATGCAACAAAGTATTGTGCCTTTGTTTGCAGGTCTTGCAACTTGAAGACTGACATTGGGAAACGTGATGCGAGCGACGCAAGCAATTGAAACATAGGTTATATTTACGTACGGTTTGCCTACGTAATTCTGGTGTTTGCTTAAGAAATACAGGGCATTGTTGAATATGATGATTATTATTATTACACACAATACAACCCCTTTGTTGATTAGTTGCAACATGAGATGTTGATTTGACCGTTTTGGGTGCTGAATCTGTGGACAATTCCAAGGCATTACATCTATGTTCCAGAAAGGAAAAGTAATCGCTTAAAAGAGGGATATCCGTAGACTTTCGCTGTAACTTCCATGCCTTTCTAGTTTGTGAATCGACCTTGGAATTTAATAAATAGATAATCAACGGATCCCAGTTTGCTATGTTTAAACCGAGTGCACTTAATGAACTTAAATGCTGTTTGACAACTGAAACTAATTCCCGTAATTGTGAAACGGTACCCTTTGTAGATGGTGTCAGATCAAAAATAGCTTTTACATGAGAATTTACAATCAAATATTGGTTATTATATCTATCGTTTAACAATTGCAATGCAATTTCGTAATTCTCATTGGTTAAAGCTAGTGGGTTAATAATCTGTAATGGTTCGCCTTTCAGTGAAGACTTTAAATAATATAATTTTTGAACTAAAGTTAAATTAGCATTCGCATCAATTAACGACATAAACAAATCTCGAAAGGCGTTCCATTGGTGATAATCACCTGAAAACTGCGGTAAATTTAAAGTAGGTAAGCGGACATTAAGAGTTTCAGGTAAATGAATATTGTTTTTAACATCTAATTCACTCGAATTCGCCTTTTCTGATGCCGCCTTTATTTTTACAAGCGCTGAGTAATATTTTGATTCGCAATCGTCCTGTACCATATATAAAATTAAAATCATGTATTTTTCTTTTAAAATAGTTATTGGTCCGCCATCTATGTGGTAACGGGTGAACTACTTAATCTACCTTTACGGTTTGTTACTAAGCTCACCCCTTGTCACATTTATTATCAACCATTAGTTATGTAATATATTTGTATCATATTCTATGCACTTCTAGAAATAACCAAAAGCAAACATGTTTATGAAAAACGAACATACTTCAATACGGGATCCATACAGTCGAGGCATTCGGCGTTCATTCGTCATTATTATTGAATGGTCACCTTAGCTCCAAGTATGCATAGTGAAGTTTAACATCGTACACGGTAGATGCATGGTTTAGATATACCACGCATACGATACATTTAGTACTTAGACAGTTTTGTTTGGAATTGAGTAGTATGTTTGATACATTTGATAGGCAACATCGTCCTGATGTTTCGGCAGTATGGATCCCGTGAATTAGCCTAACTTAGCATCTCCACGTATTGGAATTTTAATGTGAGTAGCATTTATTTTCCTATTTTGATTCTCATGTATTTTTTTTATAATTCAAGTTAGTTTTCTTACTGGGACGGGAGCCCGGGCAAACTAACCTTATTACAAATTCGTGAGTGGAAATGTTAAACACACTTTGTGTGTTTGTTTCAAGGTAAATTTTTCAAATCTAGACAGTATAAATTATATTCGCGTGATCTACTCTTTATCTGTAATATGTATCAACTTGTGTTTAAGTTTTTTCAGTTTATAATTAACTTTCTGTATTTAAGTAACTCGTATACTTGTTTATATTTGAAAAGGCATTTATATTTATAAAAGTGTTTATATTTGAAAAGGTATTTGTATTTATAAAAGCATTAACATTTGAGATTTTATATTAAAGTATTTATATTTGAGATATGATATTAAAAGTATTTATATTTCAAGATTTAAGTTAGTAGACTTTGTAAATTCATATATTTGCTTGCAATGCTTAGTTGTGATATTTCTCTAGATTTTATATTAAAGTATTTATATTTGAGATATGATATTAAAAGTATTTACATTTCAAGATTTAAGTTAGTAGACTTTGTAAATTCATATATTTGCTTGCAATGCTTAGTTGTGATATTTCTCTTCATTTAAAGTATTGTTTTATTAGCTGATCGTAATGCCGAACTTTTAACTTGATTGTAACCATAATTGTTTAAATAGATTGTACCTTTAAGTATTGTAATTCCTAGTCATTAAAATAAAATTATTTTAAAGTGGATGTTTGTTGGAGATCTACAAATCCTCTGGGGGAAACAAAGTTCCTGGGGCCCTCTTTCTTTCAGGCTTGTAATACATTAGTTTATTATTCCAGTATTATGCCAGCTATGACTACAACTTATTTACTATAATTACCCGCACGTTATCATATCAGTCCCTATCTGTACTGTATAATTCAAAATCTATAGCTTCTAATTGTGACTGAATATCATCGTATTTTTGATAATACGATTCTAATTGATTTTTTCGAACTATCAATTCATTGACATTGCCTACTGACAGATCAAATTGTTCAACAAATTTTGTAATTCTAGCTATACTACCTTTAACTGATCTTTTACTAGCTTTTAACGATTTAATCCTTTCTTCCATTTTGAATAGTACTATTTGTTAATATAAAGTATGAAATTTATTTGAATCAATTAAAATTTCTAACAATTACCGAAACTTATTCGATGTAATTTAATTAAAATGACGCAATTTTAATGAAACAAAGTATAAATTCTATTATTAATTTGATCAATACAGAATATGGAAAGGTAGTAGTTGTTTGAAATATAAAACAATTTGATTGTTTGTAGCATGAAAATAAAATAATATACTAATATAAGTAATATAAACTCGATATTTGTTGGATTATCCACCATAAATAATATTCGAATATTAATAGATTAACACAAACCAAAATAAAATAAAATAAAAATAAAAATAATAATTGTCAGAACGTATACTAACAAGTAAAGGTCCCGAGGCCGGACCTATCGATTTTGATGAAACTTAAATATGTTGTAGAATACTAAAAACTAAGGGACACGTATTTTTTTTTATCTGCGGAAAAACGGTTTGAAGGGGTGAAATCGCCCTCCAAAAATTGGGGTAAAAATTTAATTTTTCAAATATCTCGAAAACAGTAAGAGATAGAGCAAAAGTTTAAATTGGCGATATTATTCTTTTTTAAAGAGCTATCTGTTGATATGCAATTTGTTCAAATAACATCAACAGGGGTGATTGGGGGTTAAAATTTGGGGGTTAATTTTGCAAAAAGAGGGTGAAAAATAAACAATATAAAAATTTTGTTTACAGATTTGAAATCTACGTCAAAAAATCTAATTGACCTGTTTTTGCTCAATATTCTAATATTAAGTCTAGGGGTAGTTAACTAGAGGGTGACTATGTCGAATAATCGTCTTATTTGGGTATTTCAAGAAGTTCTTCTTCATGGAAAATAGCTTAAGACAATTAGAATAACGTAGAAATGAAATTCTCGAATTCAAAATTGAGTTTGAGCAACATTGGAGAGGGGGTGAGTCACCCTCTTAAATTACATACTAGTTTACATACACTAATTTTTGCAATTAACACACTGACAGGGGGTAATAATGTCACAATAGATGGTTCTGAAGTTAGACTATCGTGTGTAAGGTTTTTATTAGGTTTCGTTATTTTAGGTTAGGTTATGTAATTTTCGGTATCGATAATTTTCGATAAGGAAAACTATAATATCCATCAAAAAACAAACCTAATAAATACCTTACATATGATAGTCCAACTTCAGAACCACTTATTGTGACATTATTTTACCCACTATCAGTGTGTTAATAGCAAAAATTAGTGTATATAAACTAGTATGTAATTTAAGAGGGTGACTCACCCCCTCTCCAATGTTGCTCAAACTCAATTTTGAATTCGAGAATTTTATTTCTACGTTATTCTAATTGTCTTAAGCTATTTTCCATGACGAAGAACTTCTTGAAATACCCAAATTGTACGACTATTCGACATAGTCACCCTCTAGTTAACTACCCCTAGACTTAATATTAGGGCATTGAGCAAAAATAGGTCAATTAGATTTTTTGACGTAGATTTCAAATCTGTAAACAAAATTTTTATATTGTTTATTTTTCACCCCCTTTTTGCAAAATTAACCCCCAAATTTTAACCTCCAACCACCCCTGTTGATGTAATATGAACAAATTACATATCAATAGATAGCTCTTTAAAAAAGAGCAATATCGCCAATTTAAACTTTTGCTCTATCTCTTACTGTTTTTGAGATATTTGAAAAATTAAATTTTTACCCCTATTTTTGGAGGGCGATTTCACCCCTTCAAACCGTTTTTCCGCAGATAAAAAAAAATACGTGTCCCTTAGTTTTTAGAGTTCTACAATATATTTAAGTTTCATCGAAATCGATAGGTCCGGCCTCGGGACCTTTACTTGTAAGAATTATGTATATACGTGAATCACAACAAACACTTAACAGCATATAACTGCTTCTATTACGAACGCACCGAGTGTTCCACAAGTATTTATACCAATTGTTTTTATTGAGTGTTGTACGAATATGTATAAAAATTGTCTTTATTACCTTGACCTTCCTTTGAAGAGGTTGAATGTTGTTGAAGTAAATTTGCTGAATAGTTGCACCCAGTAACTGCCACCTTCTATTCTAAACTTCTAAAGTTGTCTGGTAATTTTGGAAGTTTCGAATTTGCTGGAAGCTTTCCTTGAATCTTGTAGGTGCCAAAGTCGACTTCCCAATGGAAGGATAATTTTGCCAATGACGCCTTATATCAATGATATTATGATGTTTGCGATTTGTCGTTAATATCCTTGTTGAAGAACATTAATTTGAAATGTTGTTGCCATTCTTTAATAGCATCCACGTTCGAAGGACCAAAATGTTGTTTGTTGGTACTTTGACGATACCTTGTCCTTGTTTCGCGACCAACTTCTTACTTTACGTAATTGCACTTACACTGGTTCATTAAATAAAACAATTTTTGTAACACACAGTATTGACTTTATTGTTGGGTACATACAGCCTTTACATATATACAGCTTAAAGATTAACATGCTTGCTTGCTCGGTTCTGAAACAACACTGCCTTATGGCAGCTGGAGCGAGTGCGGTTACCACATCGCATGCATATTAGGAGTGGGGCGAGTAGTCAAGATCCAACACTGTCTGAGCAAAATTTTCTGCTACTTTGATTGAGTGAAAATTACATTGGTTATTTTTAATATGTATTATGATATGAGTGAAATAATTCAAAAGATTCATGTTATATAATTTTTCAATCTGTGCATTAATTATAAATTTTATATCATATAATATTGAAAATGATGTTAAGCCAAGTAAAATAAAATTTGTATTTTTAAAAATTTTAATTGTTTTTATAGTTTTATCACCTTTTTGGAAAATTTCACTTTTAACACATATATCATTACCCAAATTCAGATACAAATCTTGACAGGTGTTTTCATGAAAGTAATCCAATATATTTTCTCGATTTTCGAAAATTATGTCTAGATGTTGTTTCTCCAAATAAATATTTTCAGATCCTCTACGAGCGAATAAATTTACAACTATTTTGAACTCTTGGCAAGGTAATGTTCCAATTTCAGTTAATTTAGTTTCACTGGCGTTGATTGCATATGTTGTAGCCAAAAGTAGTTTGAAGCGCTTCGGTGTTTCTTTAAGTTTACTCATTTTGTTTGGAGTAGGAACTGATAGTGGATTATCTTTCTCATTTTCCAAAACACTCTGTTTAACATATGTTTCACTCATACTTTTATCAATTTTATATTTAATTAGTTGTGGTTGTGAAATCAATCTTACATTTGGCCTTTTTTTATGTCAACTTTTTGCATTTAAAATATATTCCCCACCATAATTAAGAATTTTTTTGTATAATAAAATACTATTTTTTTGAAAATTATTACATTGAATTACGAAACAAATTATTCCCCTCCTCATAATTTTTGAATAATCTTTGATTTTATTTACGCAGATGCTCACATGATTTTTTTAATAACCTTGATTTTATTTTTCTTGTTGATCGTATGATTTTTTTAATATCCTTGATATTATTTATGTTACTGAACACGAGGTTTTTTTTCAAAGTCCTTGATTTTATTTATGTTGTTCAGTGAATTATTTTATCTCTTAAAACTTAAAAAGTTAATAGTTCATATTTATCAAAATAAAAAAATTTTGGAAATTGTTCTTATTTTTTTGTAAATAAAAATTGCGTTGTCAAGTGACACCATAATTAATCATGGTTCAAAATGTTGTGCCCCCCAAAAATTGTTTTTTTCAGTAGTGTGATTAGATTGTGTTGTTTGCTATAAATCCGAAGAAATTTTAGCAATCAAAACACGTACATCATTCTATAGTTTTTTTCTTTCAAACAATTCGCTCATCCAACCAAATAAGGTGGTAAGTGTTGATATAACGTTTTTTTAATTTTATTAAACTTTTTGGACTTAAAATATTTGAAAATATTTAATATTTCGTTTAATATTAGTGGAAAAATATATTAGTTGTATTTGTACAATATGTTAATAGGAATAGGTTTTTTATTTTTTATGTTGATCAAAAAGTGAAAATTTTTATTTTTTTACTACTTTATTTGGTTGGATGAGCGATGTTTTGGATATTTGTAAATAAAAAAAGTAAAAAATTAAGAATTTTTTAGTTTCTTTTTAATTATCAATTAAAAAAAATACAAAAGTGAGCGAGACAATATTTAAAAAAAATTAAAAAGTGTGTAAAATATTACTTAACAATAAATTTAAAAAATGGAAGGTGAGTGGAACAATATAGAAATAGATAATTTACTAGGGGGGGGGGGGAGTAAACATTGTTGGTGAATGCGCTCCAGCCAATTTCTTTTACTGCGAAGACAGAAAAAAGGCATTAATTAAAATTTTTAATGAATATTTATTCTATAAGTACAGAGTTTCAAAAAGTTCTAAGAAATATTCATTTTTCACATTTACTAAAGCGAAATACTCTAATAAATACATAAATGAAAAAGAAGAGTTTTATTATTGTCTAAATTTGTTTAAAAACGACTATAAGGAATTAAAATACACCTCTGCGAATGGTATTAATTTTTCATTATTTTGTTTGTTTGAAGAACTATAAGATTTCTATATAAAAATTATTGATCATGATTCATCTGAGATCGAAATTGAATTTCTAGATGTAAATAAGGAAATAGATTCTAATTATAAACAACGATCATTGTTTTGCTGATATTTATCGATTACTACTCAATTTCGTAAATAATGTACCAACTACGGAAATAGCACATCACACAACAAATCATCTTCAAAACAGAAAATGTAAAATTACAGTGAATTTTAATTTATATCCCAGGGATACTTTTGAAGAATCAGTTTCCGAAGCGAGGATATACTTTCACCTTTAACACCTTTAAATTCTGATAGTAGTGAAGTGCTATTTTCAAATTTGGAAGACACTGCAGCTGCTTCTCAAGTAAACAATACAAATTTTCAAGATACTCGCCTTGGTCCTGAAATTATTAAGATTACAAAATATATACAATACAGAAGAACAAACAACGGTAATTATCGATTGGTATTATCAGCTGGAAGCTCCAATGACAACGAAGAATTGTCTTCAACCCATGCAAATATAAATGAAGCAGGCCCGTTTCGAGCAAATCTCACATCAGCTGAAGATTATCCAACAGGTTTTGCACAACCAAGTCAGATATCAAGACACTCGCCAGATTTTAATATTAATGAATATTTAAATCGAATGCAATGAAAAAGGCAATTAAAAGGAAATACGAAGCTGAAAGTAAGTAAATATTTTTCATTCTATTATTATATAAGTTTAATATTTTTTATTTTCAGTTTCAGAAAAAAATGTTGAAGAAAATATTCAACCTTCAGCCCCCAATCATTTTGAAGAAAATGTTCAACCGTCAACTTCAACAGATTTTGAAGGAAATTTTCAATCATCACTCCCTAATCTAAATTTAGGAGTTCACACTAAGGTAAACTCATTTAGTAATCTTCATTGGACCAATGCTGCAAATAGTTTTAATAACAGAATTTTTGTGGGTAGAATTAGAAACAATGATAATATAAAATTAGCAAGTGAATTTTTCGAAAAGCGTTTCCATTTAGTAAAATCTAAAATAACTGAATATCAACAAAAATGTACTTTGTTAAAAATAAGCTTCGCTCTTTGTTGTAAATATAAATTTGAAAAGCTTGATAAGGAAGTTTTCGATAATGTTTACTTTCAAAATAGATTATCTGTCTTAGACCGTAGTAGTGAAATTAGTGTTATATATAAAAGTAAAATGGAAGATATTTTAGATAAAATGGATACATTTGAAAGAGGTGAAAGCGGAAAAACTTTGAATCGAATTTTTTATTTGGAGTTAAGTTGAGCTCAATACGATCCGTTAAATTCAGGTGGTACTTATATACCATTGCTAAAAAATATTTTAAATACCAATTCTGCAATTAATGTAAAAAATCATGATAATTATTGTTTTATTTGGTCAATTTTAGCTGCCCTATACCCACAAGAAAGTAATCCGAATAGAGTTTCAAAGTATCCACCAAATTTTAGAGAAATTTCTAATTTAACTAATATTACCTTTCCAATAAGTTTAAAAGATATAGACACATTCGAGAAATTAAACAATATTTCTATCAATGTATATGGATTAAATAATTCAGGAAAAATTTGCGGCCCTCTACACTTTACCAAATATAAAAAATAATACTCATATTAATTTATTATTAATTTCTGATAATGAAAATAATCGACATCATTATTGTTATATAAAAAATTTATCTCGTTTATGTGGATCTCAACTTTCTCATCATGCAAAAAAACACCACATTTGTGAAAGATGTTTAAATTATTTTACAAACATAGATTTATTAAATCAACATTTGGAAAAATGTTCACTTGTAAAACCAGTTAAAATAACATTCCCATCGGAAAATAACAAAATTATGAAATTTGCTAAAATTAAACATTTACTAAAATTTCCAATATCAGTATATTGCGATATGGAATGCTTAACTAAAAAATTTCATACTTGCGCTCCAAACCCAAATGAGCCATATGTTGAAAGAATTGAACACCACGTTCCTTATGCAATAGGAATAAAGGTTGTTTGTTACTTTAACGAAAATCTTAATTGTTATTATAGTTACATAGGTCCAATGGCAACCAAGTATTTTATTAAAAAAAATTATTGAATTGGCTGAATGTACTGAAAGATTTCTTGAAACAAACGCACCCATGGTAATGACTTTTTTTGATAAATTGCTTTTCAAAATGCAGATACTTGTTGGATATGTAAAAAACCATTTGAGTCTGGTCAGATTAAGGTTAGGGATCACAATCATCTAGATTATTCAAGTAATTCAAATTTTAGGGGTGCTGCACATCAAGATTGTAATATAAATTTACAAACTAATAGACATATACCAGTTTTATTTCATAATGGAAGTCGTTATGATTTTCATTTGTTCTTGAGAGAATTAGGATTCTCGAAGGAGCGTATTTATGCTATTCCTTTAAACACCTAAAACTATATTTGTATTCAGAAAAAAATTGGATCGGTTTATGTACGCTTTTTAGATTCATGCAGATTTTTAAATTCTTCTTTAGATGAACTGTTGGAAAATTTGGAACCACAACAATTTAAAATTTTAAAACAACACTTTCCTTTAGAAAGTGATTTTAATTGGCTAATTAGGAAAAGAGTATTTCCTTATTCTTATGTTGATTATTATGAAAAATTAAAAGAAACACAACTACCACCTAAAGACTATTTTTTTAATAATATAAAAAATGAAGACATTTCTAATACTGATTATGAACATGCTCAAATGGTTTGGAATCATTTTAAAATAGAAACTTTGGGTGATTATAGTGAATTGTACTTGAAAACAGACTTTTACTTATGGCTGATGTATTTGAAAATTTCCGAGAACTATGCCATAAAATATATAAATTAGATTCTTCAAATTATTTTAGTGGGCCGGGTCTTTCGTTCGATGCTACGTTAAAATATACCGGTGTTGAACTTGAACTTATTACAGATATTGATGTATTAAATTTTTTTGAAACTTCCATTAGAGGAGGAAACTGTTTTGTTCCTACTAGATTTTTCCAAGCCAATAATGTATACATGAATGAATTTTATAACGAAAATGAAAACGATAGGTATATTATGTATTTTGATGCCAATAGTCTTTATGGATTCATAATGTCACATTTTTCTTTACCATATGGAGGTTTTGAATTTATAAATGTAAACGATTTTCATTTAGAAAACACTAACAAAAATGATTCCGACATAGGGTACGCTTTAGAAGTTGATTTAGACTATCCAGAAAATATTCATGATCTTCATAACGATTTTCCATTTTGTCCAGAAAATTTTATCCCACCTAAATCAAATTCTCGGGTTCTAAAACTTATAGGATCCTTTAGACCTAAAAAAATTATATACTACACATTAAAAATTTAAAGCAATGTTTAAAACATGGTTTAGTTCTCAGAAAAATACACAAAGTTTTAAAATTCAAACATTCCTGTTGGTTAAAACCATACGTTGATTTTAATGGAAAACTAAGAGCCGAAGCTAAAACAAAATTAGACTCAAATTATTTTAAACGAAATGTGAATAGTATATGGGGCAAATGTATTTAATCACTCCGTAAAAGATGTAATATCAAATTATGTTGTAGTTGGAATGGTAGAAATGGGGCTCGCAAAAAAGAATCGCCAGTGCATTATGTAAAAATTTTACTTATTTGTGTGAAAATTTAGTTATGGTTGAAAATGTAAAAGATGAAATATACTACAACAGGCCAATATATGCAGGTTGGGCCATTCTGGAATTATCCAAATATCATATGTATTATTATTACTACGATGTTTTTAAAAATATTTTTGGAAATAATGTTAAATTATTATATTCAGATACAGATTCATTATTAGTTGGCTTTGAAAATATTAATACATATCAAATAATTCAACAAAATTTAAATTATTTTGATACATCAGGATATTCAGAAAATAACCCGTTTAATATTACACCTGCTAATAAAAGTATAATGGGTTTAATGAAAGATGAGTTAAAAGGAAGAATAATAACTACTTATTGTAGGTTAAGGACAAAAATATGTTCATACATGACATTAGATAAAATTGTACAAAAACGGGCTAAAGGAATTACAAAACCGTGTCTGTCACAAATAACTTTCGAAGATTATTTAAATACATTGTTTTTTAACAAAAACATGTATGCTGAAATGTATTTAATTAATTTCAAATATCATCATATTTTTACACTAAAAAACAATAAGAAAACTTTATCCGCTGGTGATGACAAAAGAATAATACAAGATGATGGTATTTCGACTTTAGCCTGGTTTCATAAAGACAGTTTGTAAAATGTTTAAATTGTATAAAAAAATATTGTGTCACTCATGTAAAAAAATATTGTCTCACTCATGCAAACAAATATTGTCTCGCTCATATCTTTTTTTAAATAAAAAAATTAAACGAAATAACAGTTTTTTAATATTTATTTTTTCTTTATTAACAATTACATACATTTTTCAATAAAAAGTAATTATACAATGTCATTTTTATGAATCCACGATTTCTGACCTTTGAATCCTAACCATACAACTAGTAATTTATCCACTTTTCTTGTAAGAATCTTGGAAATAAGATACACTGAAGGATGTTTAGTTTTTTGAATCTCAAATTCGTAAAACTTTCCTTGAATTGGTTTATTTTCATAATCAATCAATGAGTAAGTAACTGGATCCGTCTTATGTACTTTATTAATTTTAAAAATTTCAGGTGTCCAGTTAAAAGTGTATCCCTTTTCAAAAGTGGTCTTAAACTTATTAATTCGAACATGATCATTTTTCTTATATCGAGGCTTTTTCTTATTTTGAAACTGATTATTATTATAAACTGTATGGCGTAATTAACTTCACTTGGTTTCATTTTGATTGTAGAATGTATTGTGTTATTATATTTTTTTACCAATTCATCAAGCATTTGAATCCACTTATGAGAGGACTGAAAACTAAATTGTTTCCAAATTAAATTTTTCAAAGTTCTGTTAAATCTTTCGACGATACACGCCTTTAAAGATCAATAAGTTGTAAAATGTTTAATGCCATATTTCTCCATTAGCTGTTTAAAATAAGGGTTGAAAAACGCAATACCATTATCAGTTTGTAATAGCAATGGTTTTCGACCAAGTTTAAAAATTGATTCCATAGCTTTTGACACTTCTTCACCCCTTTTGCTTTTAAGTGGTACCGCCCATGCAAATTTTGAAAAGATGTCAATAACAGTTAAAATATATTTATATTGTTTGTTATCTTTTGCAAATTGTTGCATATCACAAAGATCAGCTTGCCATTGTTCATCAATGCCAACTATTCTAACTCTACGTCAGTTAAATTTTCTTCTTACACCTTTATGTAATTCATTGATGACTTGTTGTTTGCTCATTGTGTAAATTTTTAATTTCTTGTCTTAAATAATTAATATTTGAAAGTAGTAAATTTATAATATGCTTCCTTTCTTCATCAATTTTTAAATTTAGATGTCTTGTATTATTGTAAATTAATTCTACGAAATAATTTGTCTTTTCATTAACATGTTTCATTGTAAAATTTGTAAAATTCTGAATTTTAGTTTCCATGAATAGCATTTTAGATATGACGTAATCAACATTGTCATTTTGAAAGGTTTTTAATAAAAATAAAACAGTTTGGTTGAAATTACTTTCAATTTGTTTTGAAAAGAAAGTCTCATTTATAGTTTTATTAATTTTTAACTCATTTAATGAGTCTTGATATTCCCGGTTCATGAAACACACACTTATTAGAGAAAACAAAATTACACCACTTACAACAATAATAAGCACTTTTTCTTTATTAGGTTTGTATTGTTTGCAATCCATTCTTAATAAAATATATTTTTCAAAAAAAAAAAAACTATTCAATTACACCTAATTTTTTCAATTGTTGTACAATCTCAACAATTTGGTTCGAAACTCCGGTGTTTCCTTGGCTTTGTGCTGCGACCAATAAACGTAATCTCTCACAGAGATCATTAACATTGTCATAATAAATGAAGCCTGTTTTATTGAAACGTTTAAAGCCTAAATCAATACCATCTCCCTTTTTTCTGTAGCAAATAACTTTTTATATATGTTTCTATATTTATACGTTCTTGTATTCAAATTGTCTGTTGCCTTTGTATCTTGAAGAATTTGTTTTTAATTTTGTAGATCACCTTGAGAGTATTTCCTAGGTACTTTCTTAAATAATAGTTCGTATAAACCCGGTGTTCCTTCATATACTTTATCACTAATAGTTAAATTATCATCAGGATGAAAAACAACATTTTCCTGTCCAATTTTCCATTCATTTTGTTCAAGTCTAATTCCTAAGTCTGCTTTATCGTAATTTTTTTTGATAAAATACTTTTCATATATTTTTTAGACAATTTTCCATAATTTTCACTTAAAGATGAGCCATAATCTTGTTGTGAACTTTGTGGTGTTAATAAAAATTAATCCTTATCACTTAAATCTTTTTTCTGAGTAACAAAAGATTCATTAAAAGTACTGTCCGATTCATCTTCGCTTTTACTTGTTTTAATTTTTTCATTGTTTGTTTTTTGTGAGACATTTTCAATATCCATTTTTCTAATACCAGAAATATTTTTTAAATCTTCTGTAAGTGGTTTGTACAAATCTTTAAGATTTTTTTCCATATCCAAACGACCACGTTTTATGTTTAAATATTTATTACGGATAGCATTACCGGTTTCAATAATTTTTCTTTTAATTTCTGCTGTTTCTTTATCCATGTTTTCTTAAAACTTACGCTGAAAGACTTATTCACTATTTGAATTAAGAACACGAAATTTACATTATTATATATTCATCTAATCCCCGACGATATCGACCATTGTTAATACTAGACTCTTTAAATATTGACAAAAAACCATAAGGATTATTTTCCCAAATCTTGTTGCAAATCTATAGGCATTTCTATAGGCATTAAAAGTGTTTCGATAATCAGATTTAAATAATATTATAACATTTGCATTATCTCGCAAAAGGTGTTTGGCAGCTGCTGAATAGCTTTGACAAGCATAAATAACATCTGTTAGAAAATGGCGGGAATAAGAAAAAAATAGTCTCACACTACTTTGATCAGAATACGAAATATCATCAAATATAATAATTGAATTAGGTTTAACTTGATTCGGTTTAATCACTTCATCATTTTCCGTAAATGTATAAAAACCAATTCCATCTATATTCTTTATAACTTCAGGTAATCACATATATTTTGGTTGATGAAAAGTTTTTGAATAAATATATAAATTTTCAAATGATAACCCATTTTTATTTCTTAACAATGTTAAAATTAAATTTGTTTTTCCACCACCAGATTGTGCAGCAATAATGCATCTTACTGTATTAGGGAAAAGTTTACTATGACGTTGGTAATTTTTATTAATTACATGAATTTTTTGTCGTTATTATTTACCGATAATGACACGGGTTGCTTTATAAATATCATGTTTGGAATAAACTGCTTCAGAGTAATTATATCTCTCTATTTATATACCTGTCCACTTGCAACAATACATTTTGTATACAATGTGTCTTCAAGTGTTTTACTATTTATTAAAGAAGAAACTACATATGGAAGAGCATCGTTGCTTTGATCATTATAATTTGATAACGTGGGGAGATCATAATGATGGACCAATTCCATTAAAAAAGAATTGCCACATTTGTAAAAATCAGAAATAAAAATTAATTTATAAAAAATGCACCATCAAAAACCGGTTGATTAAGAGAAATTCAAGGAAAGGGTTTACTCAATACATTAATTGATAAATTACCAGTGGAATTTAATTTACCATTTTATAAGTTTTGTGGTCCAGGTACAAAATTACAAAAACGTTTACGTCGAGGAGACATACCAATAAATCAATTAGACAAAGCCTGTCTTGAACACGACATTGCTTATTTTTAAACATCTAATTCACTTGAAAGAAGAGAAGCCGATAAACGATTAATTGAAAAGGCTTGGGAACGTGTTAAATCGAAGGACTCAAGCTTAGGTGAAAAATCATCAGCTTGGTTTGTGACTAATATTATGAAGGCTAAAACAAAGGTGGGTGGAAAACTAAAAGTGAAAACGAAGAAAAAGGTTCCGTTGAGCAGAATAATCCAATCAGCTCGAAAAGCGCTAAGACAAAAAGACGTCAAAAAGGTTAATCAAGGAATAAGAAACGCTTTATTAGCAGCTAAAAGAAGTGTAAACAAATATGGAAAAAGAAATATTTCAATACTAAGAGTGTTACCAGTTCCTAAAAAAATTGGTGGGGCACTACCGTTTTTAATACCTCTTCCTGCTGGTCTTTCTGCTGTTGGTAGTCTAGCTGGTGGTGTTAGTAGTATAGCGAAAACCATTAGTGATCCTAAAAAAGCCAGAGAATTCTTGGAAGAAAATAAACGACACAATAAAGAAGTTGAATTGAATCTAAAACAAGGGAAAGCCATCATTTTTAAACCATATAAGAAAGGCTTTGGTCTATACTTAAATCCAGAGATACAAACGAATAATAAAAAAAATATATATTGACTATCAATAAAACAAGATTTTAATTCATTTTTAAATAAACATAAAAAACATTTTCTAAATATTTTACCTAAAAGAGCGTTAACAAATATTGACTTAATTTACTATACAAAAAATATTCCATATTTTAGAGGAATATTTATGAGGGATGAATTACCACAAAAGGCTTAGAATATTGAAAGTGGTATTATTAATCTGCAAACATCTAATTTCCCTGGTTCTCATTGGGTAACATATTTTAAAAAAGGAAACTTGAAATTATACTATGATTCTTTTGGATTACCCCCTCCAAATGAGTTCCTACAGTATCTCAATAAAAACATTCTATACAATTATTACATTCATCAAAGAAACAATGAAGTAAACTGTGGTCATCTGTGTTTAATATTTCTGTGTTATTGTTGTGAAAAGTACTTAAATAAAAAATGTCATATACCATAACATTACGTGGTACAAAATCGAAATTAGAAGCTCAGTTTTTCCCACCAATAGACTGTACAAATGTGAATTATGAAATTGGTCTTGTTGAATTTTTCTCATACAAGTCAATACCAAATATCCACTCACGTAATAATAAAATAAACATCGGTAATAAAACAATTACATTACCAACTGAAAGTTATGAAATTGTTGAAATTGAAAGCGAAATTTTAAAGCAATTCAACAAACATTTTCCTCCACCACCAGTACCTAAAAAAGGGGATAAAAAACCAGCAAAACCGAAACCAGTCTTCAGTTTAAAGCTGAATACGTCAACGTTAAAAAGTGAAATTCTTTGTTCGGAGAAAATTACATTTGGAAATGATTCATTTGGAAAATTACCTGGTTTTACGAAAACAAAGATCTTAGATGCGAATAAAAAATATATTTCTGATGAAATTGTTCACATTCAATCAATTAACGCAATATTTGTGAATTGTAATTTAGTAAAAGGAGCTTATCTAAATAATAATACAACGCATCATTTATACTGTTTCTATCCTAATGTGAGAATTGGCTACAAAATTATTGAAATTCCAAAAAACATAATATATTTTCCTATAAATAGACGGTTTATTGATGACATAATTGTGACTATCACTGATCAAAACGATAATCTAGTAGATTTTAATGGTGAAGAAATTACATTAAGAGTTCACATTAAAAAAACAGAATAAAAATGTTAATTTTAAATACAGATTCAAAACAATTGTATAAAAAGAATCGCTCAAAACAACATTCTGCTAGTTCTAGCAAGAAGTCAAAAAGAAAAAGAAGTAAACGTGTGATTAGTAAATCAAATAAAAAATTTTTAAAATCACTAGGTTTTAAAATTAAAAAAAACATAATAATGGATATTCCAAATATTGATGAAAAACCGATTTTTGATGATAGTGTAACACGTAATGAAATACATGCATATAATCCGTATGTTTTTTCATTCAATTATGGAGACGAAATTCGAATACCGATTCATCAACAAGATATCAATATTTCGCCATCAGAAAGTTATCTTCATATTGAGGCACAAGTTGTTTTAAAAGAGGATGAGAGTAAAGCATATATGTATTATAACTATATGGCCAATCCCTATAAGAGGCAGTGGTTCCGATGAAGTGAGACGGATAGACATCGGGTAGAGGCACTTCAGTTGTTTTGCGCAGATGCATCAATTAGTGTTTACCGTGTTTACTGTTCAGATTGGTTCATATTACCACCAAAAAAGTCGCATTTGCGCAAAACGAACAAAATACTTCCAAATCTGCACCGTGATGTTGGGACGTTTTTTTCATATCCATTTGGCTATATATGTATACTACATATATGGAGTAAAGCAGCTGAAGCAAAAGACTGTGTGCTTAGTGGAAACTTTGGTATTGCTCTGTTTGATGAAATACGATATGAAATAAATGCTACAGAGATAGATAAGTGCAGATATCCTGTTATAAGTACAACGATTAAAAATTACATTTCATACAACAGAAATGAAAGCAAATCATTGGCTGTTGCTGGATGGACTGGGGATGAAGAACTTCAAATAGTAGATTGGAATTATAGTTTCCAAATATCAATACCTTTAAAAATGATTTTTGGATTTTGTGAAGATTATAAAAAAGTTTTAATAAATTCAAGACATGAACTAGTTTTAATTCGTTCAAGAGATGATACAAATTGTATTGCTAAAAAACCGGGTGGAAGAGATGTTAAAATAAAAATTTTGAAAATTCAATGGAGGGTGCCTCATATTACAGTTTCTGATAAACAGAAACTACATCTGATGAAAATTATTAATACCAATAAAATGATTACAGTCCCATTTCACTGTTGGGAACTACATGAATGTAAGTATTTTTTTTTAGCGGCTCTAAAACGGTTTGAAGGGGTGAAATCACCCTTCAAAGAATGGGGTAAAAATTTAATTTGTTAAATATCTCGAAAACGGTAAGAGATAGAGCAAAAGTTTAAATTAGTGATATTGCTCTTTTTTTTTATTTTTAAATTAAGTCAACAGGGGTGGTTGGGGTTAAAATTTAGGGGTTAACTTTACGAAAAGGGGGTAAAAAATACAATATATTAAAATTTTGTTTACAGATTTCAGACCTATTTTTTATCAATTTCATAATATTTAGTTTAGGGGTGAGTAACTAGCGGGTGACTCACCCCCCCTCTCTTCAATGTTGATCAAACTGAATTCTGAATTCGAGAATTTCATTTTCACGTTGCTACGATTTTTTTAAGCTACTTTCCATGAAGAAGTTCCTAAATTACTCAAAAGTATGATTATATCAACACAGTCACCCTCTAGTTACTCACCCCTAAACTTAATATTATGAAATTGAGCAAAAACAGGTCAATTAGATTGTTTCACGTAGATTTGAAATCTGTAAACAAAATTTTAATATATTGTATTTCTCACCCTTTTTTCGTAAAGTTAACCCCCGAAATTTTAACCCCCAACCACCCCTGTTGACTTAATTTAAACAAGTTGCATATCAATAGATAGCTCTTTAAAAAAGAGCAATATCGCCAATTTAAACTTTTACACTATCTCTTACCGTTTTTGAGACATTTAACAAATTAAATTTTTACCTCAATTTGTGAAGGGTGATTTCACCCCTTCAAACCGTTTTACAGCCGCTAAAAAAAAATACGTGTCTCTTATTTTTAACAATAGGTTAGATTGTTTGTTGTGAAGCTTTTTTGTGAACTACCTCGTCGGTAGTTCACTTACGAGATACATACACAATTGAATTGTATTAGTGTTACCAAAGCACTAAAACGAAAATTACATAGTGTCAGAAACGAACTTGAATCGTTCCAGCACACTGTACATTACAAATAAGTTTTGTACTTGTTTATAGTGGAACATGCGCACAAATTCTAAACTTGTTTTGTACTTATCAAAAAATATATGCTGGAAAGCAACTTATATTAATGAAAATCAAACGAATTGGGACGAATATGTACCCCTCACAATGTTTACCGACTATACAATATGCATATTCATAATAGTACAAATTTCACTCTATTCGAATTAATCTTTGGGAAAGAGGCTTACATTTCTAATTCTATATCCTCAAGTTCCGAATTTAAATATTGATACGATGATTATTATAATAATTTAAAATTAAAATTAAATAAATCATTCGAAATAGCAAAACAAAATTTAATAGCTTCCAAAATTTTATTATGGTAAAAATCAACATACTCACTGGTTCAAAATTAATGATTTAGTATACATTTTAAATAAAAATGTAAAACCGGGTCTCTCTAAAAAGTTACAACCTAATTTGAAAGGTCCGTATTAAATAATCGAAATTTATGATAACCAGAATGCTAAGATTTTATTAGAAAATAATAAAACAGCCACATACCATTTAAATTTACTGAACCGTTTGTTACAGGTCAAGAATAAAAAAAAGGAAAATATAAAGCTAGTAATTACACAGGTCAACATTTGATCTACGCAGGAACGCCGGAAGCGGTCAGTTGCTTCTAGGGTTTTGGGGGTCGCTGATTACGATGAAAGGGTTGGCTAACCTCCTTTTGAAGCTTCTTTGAGATAAGAATGTTAAGTAAGATTCGAAGAACGTAGAAAATGTATACCTATTTTTTCGAGATCAGTGAATCAGATCAGAGGTAACTTCCATGAGGTGAAGTTTAAGGTCATCTCAAGGTCAAGTGGAGAGCACTTCATGTTTCTTGCGACAGTAATGGGATGTACTGATACCAACATATATATATATATATATATATATATATATATATATATATATATATATATATATATATATATATATATATATATATATATATATATATATACTCCTCAAAACAAAATAAGGGCCACTTGAAAGTTTGTATTTTAAAAGTGATTTATGTCGATCCACGTCAAAATAACTTTTCTAAATGACTGTTGTTACGATATTAAGTGGTTGAGTAAATGATAACAGTTAGGTTTAAGTGATATTATTGTTGAGGGGAAGATTTAAACTTTTTTTGTCTCGCACAGCGTCAAGTGGTTAGTTTTACTTATTTTTTTGAATTTGATTTTAAATCAGTTTGCGCTATATTATTGATTGCTGAGGTTGTTTTTTGAAGTTTGGCGTGTTATTCAATCATTTATTTTTACAATGCCGAGAATTCGACACCATATGGACGAAGCTACTGCTACCAGAGCCGTAACGATGATTGAGGGTGGTCAATCTCAACGTTCCGTGGCTCTGCAGTTGGGTTGTTCACGAAGGGCTATTCATAATGTTTGGAATCGGTATCAGCAGACCGGTAGTGTAACCCGACGCCGTGGCTCAGGAAGAGTTCGTGCTACCACTGCCCGTGAAGACCATTACATTCGACTGTGTGCACGACGTGAGCCGACTGTTATCGCAGGTATTCTGCAAAATCGCTTACATCGATCTACTGGTACTATTGTCAGTAATCAGACCATACGAAATCGTTAGCATGAAGACCAACAACGTTCAAGAAGACCAGTAATCCGTACCAAACTGACCGGAGAGCATCGTGCAAACCGTTTAAGATTTGCACGTGAACACCTTGAATGGGGCTTGGAGGAATGGCGTCACGTACTCTTCACGGATGAGTGCAAGGTGAAGTTTTTTTAGTGATGATCGACGTGTAAGAGTCTGGAGAAGAAGTGGGGAAAGGTTTTCTGATCGTCACATTCATGAACGCGACAGATTTGTCGGTCCTAATGTCATGGTCTGAGGTGGAATTAATTTGCAAGGCAAAACTGAGCTTGTTTTCCTGAACGAGGGTACTGTAACGGCTCAAAGTTACATCGAACAGGTTGTCAGACCTCATGTGATCCCCTTTGCACAACGAGCGGCCGACGGATTTATCCTGATGCAGGATAATGCCCGAACGCATACCGCTCGAGCGACGACAACTGTCCTTAGGGAGGGTAATATACAAGTTTTACCGTGGCCTGCAAATAGCCCTGACTTGAACCCAATAGAACATCTTTGGGATCAATTAAAACGGCGAGTCAGAGCAGCCGGAGAGGATGTGCACACCCAACAACAACTGATTGATGTCTTGAGAAGATGTTGGGAGGAGAAGCCGTTAGGCATCTTATTGAAAGCATGCCGAGGAGGCTCTAAGAATGTGTTTTAAAAAGGGGAGGGCATACTCGATATTAAATCACCGAAAAGTTGCATAATGTGTGCTTTTACTCAAAGCGTGAACGTTTGTTGATGACTGTAAAAATGACTATAAAATTGATAAAATCCTAAACAAATGTAATTATGGATTAATTTTTTATTTAATCTTATTAAAATTAATTTTATTTAGTAAAAAATTAGTTCCTTAATTAAATGTAAGCATACCTTATACTGTAACTTATATAAAAATAAACTTATGCAGCAAAACATGAGTGGCCCTTATGTTGTTTTGAGTAGTATATATATATATATATATATATATATATATATATATATATATATATATATATATATATATATATATGACTCTTACACGCGTTCAAATTTCGTACACTAACAATAAGTTGTATAAAAATTTATGAATGAAGTTCATCATATCAGGATGGAGTTTTTTGGAGGCAAAATTTTTAGTTTTTTATACTTATATTATACATTTATACATGTCAATCCATTTCAACAATAAATTTACGTGTGGTTGCACCCAGGGCACCTCCACAAGGTGACGGTGGGCAACGGTGTTGTCCCACTATCCGACGAAGTCTCTGGGTTGCGGCGTTCATGCCGTTATGGCAAGAGACAGGGCTTCGGAAACCCAGAATCGGCGGCTGGTCAGGGTGGGAAAGCGGGCCCGCAGGCGTCGTCATCATGCGACCGTAGCTCTACATTAGTGGGAAACTTGGCCTCTGTAGAGTCAAATGTTACAAGTCCAAGTCTTTGCAAAAATAATCCGGACATCTTTTGTGTTGTTTGCGGGCAGTATACGACGAAAAATAAATTCACATTCTCAGAAACATTGAAAAAAAATATAGTGAATGCTTTGGAATTGAAACTGATTCTTTAAGTAACTGCTTTACACCAAAAGTTGTCTGTAGTAGATGCCGCAATATTTTGAATAAAAAGAACAGACAGATATTTTCTTCTCCGATGAAATGGAGAAAGCCATCAAATCACGAGTCTGATTGCTACTTCTGTTCAACTAATCTACATGGTTACAATCGTAATAATAAAAAATCTATCACTTATCCGCGTATAGCATCAGTAACTTTTCCTATATTTATTGATGCTGAATCTGATGACAATAGTATGGATATAGAAACAAGTGAACAAGAAGTTTTGACTCATGCGGACCAAGCTAGATCAATCCTTCGATACATCTGAAGAAGAAGAAATAGAAACTCACAAAATTTCATCAGATTTGGAAGATGAAGTCAATAGAAATATAGAAAAATTTTCCCAAGCTGATGTAAGTGATCTTTGTCGTGATTTGGGTCTTTCAAAAGAAAGTTCAGAACTTCTAGCATCAAGACTTAAAGAAAAAAAATGCTTGGCTCCTGGAACACACGTTACATATTACCGTTCAAGAGACAAACCATTTAGAAAGTTTTTTACAAAAATAAACAACTTGATTTACTGCAGTGATATCGAAGATTTGGTTAAGAAATTTGACATAGAATACAGACCTTGTGATTGGCGTCTTTTTATTGATTCTTCGATAAGAAGTTTGAAAGCTATCTTGCTTCACAATGGGAATGTGTATGCCCCTTTACCTATTGCTCATTCTGTTTCAATGAACGAAGAATATCATGATTTGCATTTTTTATTACAAAAATTAAAATATGATGAACATAAATGGGATATTTGTGGCGATCTGAAAATAACTACAATCATGCTCGGCTTACAAAAAGGATTCACATCATATCCATGCTTTCTTTGCGAGTGGAATAGTCGAGCTCGAGATGAACACTATGTGAGAAAAGTCTGGACTCCTAGAAGAAACGTTACTCTAGGTTTCAAAAATGTTTTAAGAGAAAGTTTGATATCTACGCAAAAGGTTCTTCTCCCGCCACTGCACATTAAATTAGGCCTTGCAAAGCAATTCGTCAAAGCAATGAGCAAAAATCAAAGCGACGCTTTCATGCATATCTTTCAATTCTTTCCATCGCTTTCTGAAGCTAAAATAAAGGAGGGGATTTTTACGGGACCTCAAACAAGAGAGATGCTAAAAAATGAGGAATTTGAAAGACTAATGACAGCTAAAGAAAAAGCTGCATGGCAAAGTTTCAGAGATGTGACGAAAAAATTTTTAGGAAATAAAAAAGATTCTAGTTATAAAGATATTGTTTCTAGAATGTTGAATAATTTTAAAGAAGTTGGATGTCTTATGAATCTAAAACTACACTTCCTGCACTCTCATATCGATTACTTCCCCGAAAACTCAGGGGACTTCAGCGAAGAGCAAGGTGAGAGGATGCACCAGGATCTAAGAGGTTTTGAAGTAAGGTATCAAGGAGTTTGGGGTAAAAATATGCTAGCAGACTATTGTTGGAATGTGCAGAGAGAGTCAAATGAAACACACAAGAGAAAAACAATTAGACGATCATTTCTTACTCAACGAAAAAGGTTTCGAGCCGATGAATAATATAGCTTATATGGCAATAAAGTACAGCTGAAGAGCCACAAGAAATATCAGCTTAAACGTGTCTTTTTGTTTTCTTTCCGCGTGAAAGATGAAAAATAACGACTAGAAGACGTTACTACTTAAAAAAAATTGGATTCAGGGACCTCAGAAACATATGCACGAATTTTCTTAGATTTTTTCGATGGTTTTTTCCCCACTTGATCTCCAAACGACCTCGAAACTGACCTCATGTAGGTTAGCCAACCCTTTATTTCGATTCACTAGCATTAAAAAAATAGGTATGATTTTTTTCAGATTTTTTAAAAGGTTTTTTCTCCACTTGACCTTCAAATGACCTTGAACCTGACCTGATGGAGGTTAGCCGACCCCTTATTTCGATTCGCTGACCTCGAAAATATAGGTATGATTTTTTTCAGATTTTTTAAAAGGTTTTTTTCTCAATTTGACCTTCAAATGACCTTGAACCTGACCCGATGGAGGTTAGCCAACCCCTTCATCGTAATCAGCGACCCCAAAAACCCTAGGAGCAGCTGACCGCTTCCGGCGTTCCTGCGTAGATCAAATGTTGACCTGTGTTATTTTTACGTTATAATTACATTAGTGCTATTAACCTTACTTCAACGTTTTTTATTACTTCCATATAAAATTGAACAAATTAAAGATAAAGCTGGAATATTTTATCATAATTCAGGGTTAGCAAAAATATCAAATGATTATTTTACTTTATTATCTTTTATTAACATTAGTTTCTATCATCAAAAATTAGAACTGATCAAATCCATATATTTTCGATCGTTAAACCTTTGTAGTCAAACCGAATATGTAGAAATCACATACACTTAGCATTGTCAAGAATCACTAAAACTTGAAAATCGATATTCTTAAATTAAATTCAAAATTCGAAACAATATCATATTTAGTAGGTTATAAAACCACGAAGCAAAGACATCGCAGCAGAATATTTAGTAACGGTAGTTACGTATTTAATTGGCTTTCGGCATTCCAGATGCTGATGATGCTAAATTTTATACTGATTTAATTCAAGAACTTCTAGAAAATAATCGCGAAATACAAATTTTAATGAAATGTGAAATAAATATAATTTCAGATGCTATAAAAACTATAACTCTACCGTCTAGTCCTTGAAAGTTAACGAAGGAAGATTAAACAAAAATATTAAGAAATTTAATGAATTTTTTTAAACCTACTGCAGCAACTTTAAATAATATTTATTTGAAAATACCAGTTACAGATCACTTATTAAATCAATTACTCTTAAAAACAAACGAGCAATTTAATATCGTTATCATGTCCATACTGTCCAAACAAAATATTTAAGTATTATCAGTAATTTATAATCACGAAATTTTAATATTCTCTATAAAAATATCTTTGATATATTAATCGATTTTTAATTTGTACAATTTAATACCATTTCTTATACAATATAATACCAGTAATATTTTGATCTACATTGATCCCGAATATCCTTACCTTTTCCTCAGTGCAACAAGGGTAAGGTATGCTCGCTCAAAGAACTTGTCCGCGTGCAAACTGTTGACTTAAAAAGATTACATTTGTCATGATGTCATTGTATCATCTCTGTGGGGCGTTGGTTGAAAGTCGCTGGTTCTTGTTTTGTTGAAAATGGTTTCCACATAAACGCACAAAACTTCGATAGCTTCTAATTGTTTGTAATTAATGAAGGACCACCCCTTTGTGGGGAATAAAACACAAGATATTGATGAATAACTAAACACTGTAATTAGTTGCTTTATTCTTGAATTATAACAAAATAGAAAATGCTTCATAAATAAGTAACATAAGTAATGATTATGCACAAATAAGAATAACGGTTAAACAATAATACAACATGTCTTGTTGGTTTGGTGGTCTTTGCTCATCTGACTATTTTGATAGGTTCATAATAACATCACACCACCGGAACAACCCGGTCGCTTCGCGTGGCATAGCAGACATAGCGCTTGGTGGCTAGCTGCGTGAAGGTGTGTATGTATATATAGGCAGATGATGGTACTCGGTGTACAGACAATTGAATTAGAGACAAATACATTATTGATTGCAAATACCGAGCCCCAACAATCTCTTTCCCAAAAGCCTACATGTGAAACTCAAAACTTATTCGATAAGCAATGTTCCTCATGATTGTCCTACACGTGTTATTAAAGCACAAATGGAAATACGGCATCATTTAAAAGGAAATCAATGGTTGTTTTCATTATCCAAGCCAATAACTGACACTTTGAGTTGTGACACTAACAATGCCAAAATTATCGATCTAATTCTTTGAAATAATGGGTTACTTGAATTAGATCCCAAGCACCACAATGCTAATAGCATCATTTACATTATTTAACTATACTTCAAATTATACGCATTATGTTCTGACTATGAATTTATTGGAAGACAATTGCTGCGTTCATAAAATTGATTATCTCAAAGTTCACCCAACAGTAATGGAAGCTGTACAAATTTCCAGTCTCAGTCTCGATGAATTACGACATGTTTATCAAAAACTACAGCAATTCGAAGAAATATTACTATCAGATATTCATAAACCATTTTATCAGTCGCACTCCAGTGCTGCCGGTGTGGTTCGTGTAACTGTTTTCATGTGGAAAACAGTGGTGTAAAAATACAGTCTGTTCAACAAAAAAAAATATGCGTTTTTATGTTTAAATTTTGGCTTAATCAAATTAAATAAGCTCTAAGGTGATAGTACGTGTTACACGCTATTACGCAATAATTATTTTGTCTTAGTTTGACGTCAGTTGTTACGTCGAGTGTACGTTGTTCATGATGAGCGCTGTATACGCCAAACGTTACAAAGCGGTTTTTCTCTGCACGCACTCGCGAGGACCGAAATTGTCCTACGCAGCGGCTGCTAAAGTAATTAAAAAATCTAAGTACTTCGTGCAAAAATGGGTGGAACGTTTTAAAAATACGAATACCGTAGATGATTTGCCAGGACGCGGAAAAACGCGATCGACCACAATAAGGCAAGACCAGGCGATCGTCAAACTTTTTAAGGATACTCCCACTTTACCGCTACGTACAGCGAGGATTAAACTAATGAAAAAGGGTATACATGTCAGCTTAAATACTATAAGACAACGTTTGAATGAAGCTGGTATCAAATATCGTAGTACGAGGCTAAAACCTCTACTCTCGGAATCTCACATGGAAAAACGCAGGGCATGAGCCGTCAAAAATATCGATCGTGACTTCTCCAACGTTGTCTTTTCTGATGAAACGGCATTTTGGGTATGGTCTCCTGTGAAACGAGCTTGGTCTACTGCCGGTGGTCGTTTGCTTCAGCGCACTGTTAAATACCCATTAAAAATTACATAATGTGTGGGAATGCTTTAATCAACGCGGATTTTGATGTTTGGAACTTTTTACAGAGAATCTCAATGCGGAAAAAATTATAAAAATTTATCAGCGTGGTCTCCTAAGATCGGTAAAAAAGTGGTTCGGTGCCAAAAACGAAAAGTGGATCTTGCAAGAAGACAACGACCCAAAACATCGTAGTTGCCTGTGTAGAGAGTGGAAAGCGAAAAACGGCATAGAGACAATGGAGTGGCCTTCATATTCTCCAGATGCTAATCCAATAGAAAATGTTTGGAGTTATATGAAGAGAAGGCTTGCTGGAACACGCGTTTTCACTCTTGTCCAACTGTCGCGTCGTATCAAGAAGATTTGGCGTTGTTTGCCGGTTCATTACGCTGAAGCACTGGTCGAGAGTATGCCGAGGAGATGTCAAGCAATTCTTGATAATAACGGGGACTGGACTCCTTATTGATTAATTGCGCCATAGAGCTGAGAGCGTACTTTTATGTAAAATTCAAATTTGTTAAATATATAAAAACTTAAAAAAAAATGCGTATTTTTTTTGTTGAACAGACTGTAAATGTTCACATTCACTAAAGGTGTGTCTTACAAATGTAAACCATAATGAACAATATGTTATCGAACCACCAATGCGAATGTCGAACTTACACATTCAACGAAGTGAAGATGAATACCAACCTACCATGCATCTATTTACTGATAATCTTGTGTCGCGTTCTCAACCAAAATCTTTCAGATTACGTCAATCAACTATAAGAAGTTACTAAGGTGATCTGAAATCAAAAATAAAAATGTTAGATAAGTTTTTTTTTTATTCAATCAATATTTTTTTTTTAAATAGTAGTAGAATTATCAATTTATTAAAATTTAGGTGGGTTTTAAATTCCTTTTAACATTAACTCTGAAGATATGAGGAAAATTATTTTTTACAATAAAGATTCGATTTTTTTAAAGTAACTGTCATTAAACGTACCTCCATTGACTTTTAACAAGAGCGTCCAATAACGTCTGTGACGATCCCCACTTTCTTTCGTGAATATTGTAAACCAGAAAATAGAATTTTTACCTTCTCAGGGAGAACTAGTTTTAAATTTACTATAGTAGAAATGTTCTTCTTAGAAATCAACAATCTTCCCTTCAGAATGTGTAATCACTAATCTTATATTGCGAATTTCAATGTAAGTAAGTAAATAAATACCTTAAAAATAATAAATAAATTAATTGTCAAGAAAAATAGTATTTACGTTTTTGTTACTCTTCCATGTATTTATTATTTTTTTAATTTCGTTTCTTCTCTCAGGCCTTTTTTACCATTTCTTTAACAATTATACAGAGAAGAGATGACCATTATTTTTCAAAATGGTATTCGATTTTCAAATCTGTAAAAAGTTCACATTTATTTAAGTTGTAAATATTGCAATTATTATAAAAATTTTTCTATTAATTATCACACTTAAGGCTCATTTCAGACCAAGCCTGTCAAGTCACGTCAAGTCTAGATGCGTCAAGTCAAGCCAGTCAGGTGCTTTCAGATAGACCAAGTCAGGTAAAATCAGTCAGTTTAAATTATTACTTGATATTTGAAAATGGATATTGTATTAAGTGCAATAATAATAATGGGACGGTTAAGAAGACGATGACGAAAACAACAATGTAGAAGATGGATACATCCTATAAATTTAAAACGTATTACGTTAGGGTCTTTTAATCACTTATTTCCCGATTTATTAAAAGACAGTAAAAAATTTTATAATTACTTCAGAATGAGGTTTGATTTGTTTTTCACGTTACGGGATACGATTATTTCAAAAATTTTAAAACAAAATACAAATTACAGGAAAGCTATCACCCCAGAACAACGGTTAGCAATTTTCTTAAGGTAAGAAATAATAAACGTACTTTTTTTTTAAAATTTATTTATTTATTCTTATTACAGTTATACACGATACACCTGAATAAGTGTGTCGTGATATTTACATTGTACAGTTTACTTCTGAAAAGGGAAATTCACTGCTATGTTGAATGACTGGGACTAGAGGATGTTGAGCCACCGACTGAGGAGTAAGGACCAGGAGATTGTACATTTTCAAATAAAATTACATTCGGCGTGGAAAATTATAAATATTTTTTAATAACTGAATTACTTCACTTTTAAATTCTAAATTTTTAACCGGCGTCAATTTTTTTATTGATGGTAATAAACTCTTTAAAAACATAAAATTCGAATCCTTACCGTGGTTTTCATCAGTTATTTTTTTTAAATATTCCAGTTACATTTCATCAATTTTATCTGTAGAAATAGTTTTTTTAATTTTCTTTTTTGGTTGGTGGGAGGTTGGAGGATGCGAGGTTTGAGATGTATGGCCAGATTTTGACGTTTTTCGCTGATGAACCTGATGGAGGGCATTTTAATTTTCTTTTTTCCCTCATATACTCCACAAATCCAATGGTACGTAATGGTCGGTGTTTTAAGGGGAAGTAGGTAAAATCAGAAGATCAGGGGCGTTGGTAAACTTTTTTGTTTTTGTTTTTTTTTTTGGGGGGGGGAGGGTAAATATTATTTATCTGAATTTATTTAAAACAAAAATATCTTAAGAGATAATTTATACTTAAAAAACATCTTCTGTTAATTCCACTGAAAACGAAATATTTCTATTCCTATGCCTAGGAGTATTGTTTATTTTTTAGAAATTAATATTCCATCTATAGAAATACAGTTCCGAATGACCTGTGTCCAATAGCGGCGCTAAGGCCTTCGGGGCCCTCCCGCAAGATTTTCGTAGGGGCCCCTTTTTAGAGGTGAAAAAATGTAATCGGCAAAATGAGTCGGCAGGAAGGGGAGGCGGTAACAGAAGGGTCAAAAGACAATGGCCGTGGGGGTAGCTAACGGTACTCATCAAATATACATATACCATGATTCACGTAGACAAAATCTACCACGACCAATCTATTTATCCGAAAAACTGATTAAATAAAGTTGGGGTAATAAAACCTTTCAAAAAATATGTACGTTTAGAGTAATAAAACTTTAAATATGTACGATTAACACGTTGACAGTCGGTTAATTAATACCGTATTGTGGCAACTAATACACCAGTTATTGTTACAACTTTACAAGATTACATAAACAAACGTGGCTCTCTCTGTTTAGGCACTATACATATTATGCACCTGTAAGAGTATGTAATTGGTGTATTAATTGTCTAAACAGTTTATTAGTGGAGCGTTTTCTCATAATCTTTCATGACCATCAACGTGTTAAATATACACAGTTTTCAAAATGTTTTATTATCCTAACCTTTTTTGACCGACTGGCCGGATTATAATGAGGATTTTAATTACTGAGAAATTTCTTTCTCCATTCATTCATTACAAATATTATAAATCATAAAACAAATATTAGATAAGAATACGGCCATATCAAAAATTAAAATTATTTTTTATGTTAGTTATATATATCGACTAGCAAAAATTTGAAAGTTATAAATATAGACCGGATGAAATAATTTTTCACAGGACCGGCTTAACGATTTCAGTGTAATACTGTTAGACTGTTTGTATTTATGTATGAGTCTGCTACAACAGAAATAACAGAATCTTGAAAATTTATTGGAATTCAACATAGAGAAGCAAAAACTTTTTAGAAAAATTTTATTATGTGAGATTTATATCAAAAATAAAAAGGGGCCCCAAATTTTGTTGAATTAAAGTTTTGCAAAATTTATTTGTCTAACTAGCTGGCAGGTACATATAAAACAAAATTTATTGTCTTCTTTCCCACCGGCGGCTGTCTTTCAGTATCAATTGATAAACAAACTCCTTATCTTTTTTTAACTTTTTAAAATTTAATATATGTACCTTATTTACAATTTTTTAAAATTTTTAGTTTTCTACATAGGTACATACACATGCAATGTAAATCAAGCAATATTTAATCTAGTTGTCCATTTCATTCAAACGCATAAACAAAACATCATTTTGATGACATCGTACGTGTCGTACGTATAAATATGTACGTATGTATTATTTGTATTTAACCACAGATACTATTGATATTAGAATATTTGTATGGACCATACAATAGAAGTTTTTTAGATATTATTTTTTTTGAAGCAAAATCGTCATATTGATTAACACCTTTTATAATCTACAAACACAGAATACCTACAAACTATCGATGGTAATGAATATTTTTTAATTTTTATGTGATTTTTGTTGTAATTTGAGAGTATTTATTAATAAATGTTCTAAAAATATTTATACTAACAAATATAACATCAGTTAATCTAGAAAAATTTTAAATCCCCTCTTGTTTAACCATCCATATTCGTCAACACTTTAGTCACTTTTCATTTTCATATAGATTGTGTATATAAGTGTATTCCCACTATTTATTCAATGCTCAAAAGTATATACAAAAAAATATTAATTAGCAAAAATGAAATAAATACGTCTACATAATATTTTATTAGATAACACATTATTAACGTTACATCTTTTTTTCTTAATATTTATACTTTTATTTGTGTATAGTTTGTTGGCAAGATATACTAGTTTTGTATGAACATTTTTTAAGGAAAAATTAGTAATATTTTCTAAAACATATTATGTTAATTCGATTTAATTTAATCAGTTTATGTATGTATGTATGTAAAGGAACATTATTTGCTCTAGCAGACTCATACATAAATACAAACAGTCTAACAGTATTACACTGAAATCGTTAAGCCGGTCCTGTGAAAAATTATTTTATCCGGACTATAGTTATAAAACTTACCTCAAAGTAAGTGTAATCCTAAGTCAATATTGTTAAATCGCTCGTCATTAAAACTAAGTTAACTTAAAATACGAAGAAAACAAGATAAAATTTTATACTCACAAAGTTATTTAATAAAGAAGTAGCATTGTTTTCAAAGTTTTTCAGGTCAAAATAAAAGCACTAAACTAAATCAAAATTATTCTTACTCCTTTCCTAATCTACGTTTTTTCATTGTAATAAACTTTTCCACTATTTGGTCTATATTTATTTTTCTAGTTTCTTCTTGTTCAATGCTTAAGATTGCTAAATCACTTAATCTTGTCTGGCTCATTGTACTTCGTAAATAATTTTTGATAATTTTAAGCTTAGAGAAACTTCGTTCTGCAGTTGCTGTCGTCACTGGTAGCGTCAGGTAAAGTTGCACAGCTGTTACAATGTCAGGAAAGCTGCTCATAAGCAAACTATTTTCTTCAATTAATAGTTTCGCAATGTCCTTCACATTTTTTTTTTGTACAAATTTCTTTATTTAGTAAAGATCTGAATGACAATAATTGATCTACCAAATTTTCACTAATATCACTAGGGTACTTATTTATTAAAATGACTGCCCTTTCTGTTATTTCCTCATCACTGAGTTCTGTTAAATTTTTTGGATTTAAAAATGAAAAGTTTTCTACTATATTTTTTAAGCCACTGAATCTATTTTTTATCTGATTAATTGTAATATCTAATGTTGCATTAAATATTTTTATTTCAAATGCTTTTAGCGGGTCTTCAATTCTATGATCTAAGGCTATTTCGTCATAAAAACGCTTCACAGTTCGTTTACGTTTTTGTTTTAATTCAATTGGAATTTTCCACGTCTTGGCCAGTTTTTGTGCTTCCGTCAAGAATTCTAAGAAATTTGTTCTCAAATGTTGCAATTTCTCGAGAGTGCGGCTCATAAAAAAACATGTTTTGTCAAGATCGCTTGTCTTACTTTGAAGACTTTCAGATGTTATATTAATAAGATTCAGAATTTTACTTTGTAAAGTTATCATTAATATAAATTCGAAGGAATCTAAATGCTTTCTAATAGACAATGCTTCATCTACCTCTGTTTTTTTGGTGCCGCGACTAAATAACTGTGGACAAAATAACCGCGACAAAACAACCGCGACAAAATAACCGTGGACAAAATAACTGAACGACAAAATAACCGCACGACAAAATAACCTTAGACAAAATAACTGTGGACAAAATAACCGCACGACAAAACAACCAAACGACAAAATAACCGAACAACAAAATAAACATCATTAATTATTCTTTTGAGTTAGGGTACATGCGGCTGTGATATGATTAAGATTTTTTTTTTTGCTCCCTGTATATAAAAGATGGCTAAATTGCAATAGACCTTAAATATTGGTATTTAAACTATTGCGTTTAAAAACGAACGTTAATGGGTGAAAACTATTGTATTTAAAAAGCTAAGCTTGGGAAACATTATTTTGAAAAATCAGTGGTAGGGTTAATTAAGGTTAGGTTAGTTTAGTTAGTTTTGACAATATACTTCGACTTTGACATAAAAGCTAATTAGGTTAAGGTTATAGGTGGTGAGGTTAGTTAAGGTTAGGTTAGTTTAGTTAGTTTTGACAATATACTTCGGCTTTGGTATAAAAACTAATTAGGTTAAGGTTATAGGTGGTGAGGTTAGTTAAGGTTAGGTTAGTTTAGTTAGTTTTGACAATATACTTCGACTTTGGTATAAAAACTAATTAGGTTAAGGTTATAGGTGGTGAGGTTAATTAAGGTTAGGTTAGTTTAGTTAGTTTTGACAATATACTTCGACTTTAGTATAAAAACTAATTAGGTTAAGGTTATAGGTGGTGAGGTTAGTTAAGGTTAGGTTAGTTTAGTTAGTTTTGACAATATACTTCGACTTTGGTATAAAAACTAATTAGGTTAAGGTTATAGGTGGTGAGGTTAGTTAAGGTTAGGTTAGTTTAGTTAGTTTTGACAATATACTTCCCCTTTGATATAAAAACTAATTAGGTTAAGGTTATAGGTAGTGAGGTTAGTTAAGGTTAGGTTAATTTTGACAATATACTTCGACTTTGGTATAATAACTAATTAGGTTAAGGTTATAGGTGGTGAGGTTAGTTAAGGTTAGGTTAGTTTAGTTAGTTTTGACAATATACTTCGACTTTGGTATAAAAACTAATTAGGTTAAGGTTATAGGTGGTGAGGTTAGTTAAGATTAGGTTAGTTTAGTTAGTTTTGACAATATACTTCGACTTTGGTATAAAAACTAATTAGGTTAAGGTTATAGATGGTGAGGTTAGTTAAGGTTAGGTTAGTTTAGTTAGTTTTGACAATATACTTCCCCTTTGATATAAAAACTAATTAGGTTAAGGTTATAGGTAGTGAGGTTAGTTAAGGTTAGGTTAGTTTTGACAATATACTTCGACTTTGGTATAATAACTAATTAGGTTAAGGTTATAGGTGGTGAGGTTAGTTAAGGTTAGGTTAGTTTAGTTAGTTTTGACAATATACTTCGACTTTGGTATAAAAACTAATTAGGTTAAGGTTATAGGTGGTGAGGTTAGTTAAGGTTAGGTTAGTTTAGTTAGTTTTGACAATATACTTCGACTTTGGTATAAAAGCTAATTAGGTTAAGGTTATAGGTGGTGAGGTTAGTTAAGGTTAGGTTAGTTTAGTTAGTTTTGACAATATACTTCGGCTTTGGTATAAAAACTAATTAGGTTAAGGTTATAGGTGGTGAGGTTAGTTAAGGTTAGGTTAGTTTAGTTAGTTTTGACAATATACTTCGACTTTGGTATAAAAACTAATTAGGTTAAGGTTATAGGTGGTGAGGTTAATTAAGGTTAGGTTAGTTTAGTTAGTTTTGACAATATACTTCCCCTTTGATATAAAAACTAATTAGGTTAAGGTTATAGGTAGTGAGGTTAGTTAAGGTTAGGTTAATTTTGACAATATACTTCGACTTTGGTATAATAACTAATTAGGTTAAGGTTATAGGTGGTGAGGTTAGTTAAGGTTAGGTTAGTTTAGTTAGTTTTGACAATATACTTCGACTTTGGTACAAAAACTAATTAGGTTAAGGTTATAGGTGGTGAGGTTAGTTAAGGTTAGGTTAGTTTAGTTAGTTTTGACAATATACTTCGACTTTGGTATAAAAACTAATTAGGTTAAGGTTATAGGTGGTGAGGTTAGTTAAGGTTAGGTTAGTTTAGTTAGTTTTGACAATATACTTCCCCTTTGATATAAAAACTAATTAGGTTAAGGTTATAGGTAGTGAGGTTAGTTAAGGTTAGGTTAATTTTGACAATATACTTCGACTTTGGTATAATAACTAATTAGGTTAAGGTTATAGGTGGTGAGGTTAGTTAAGGTTAGGTTAGTTTAGTTAGTTTTGACAATATACTTCGACTTTGGTATAAAAACTAATTAGGTTAAGGTTATAGGTGGTGAGGTTAGTTAAGGTTAGGTTAGTTTAGTTAGTTTTGACAATATACTTCGACTTTGGTATAAAAACTAATTAGGTTAAGGTTATAGATGGTGAGGTTAGTTAAGGTTAGGTTAGTTTAGTTAGTTTTGACAATATACTTCCCCTTTGATATAAAAACTAATTAGGTTAAGGTTATAGGTAGTGAGGTTAGTTAAGGTTAGGTTAGTTTTGACAATATACTTCGACTTTGGTATAATAACTAATTAGGTTAAGGTTATAGGTGGTGAGGTTAGTTAAGGTTAGGTTAGTTTAGTTAGTTTTGACAATATACTTCGACTTTGGTATAAAAACTAATTAGGTTAAGGTTATAGGTGGTGAGGTTAGTTAAGGTTAGGTTAGTTTAGTTAGTTTTGACAATATACTTCGACTTTGGTATAAAAGCTAATTAGGTTAAGGTTATAGGTGGTGAGGTTAGTTAAGGTTAGGTTAGTTTAGTTAGTTTTGACAATATACTTCGGCTTTGGTATAAAAACTAATTAGGTTAAGGTTATAGGTGGTGAGGTTAGTTAAGGTTAGGTTAGTTTAGTTAGTTTTGACAATATACTTCGACTTTGGTATAAAAACTAATTAGGTTAAGGTTATAGGTGGTGAGGTTAATTAAGGTTAGGTTAGTTTAGTTAGTTTTGACAATATACTTCCCCTTTGATATAAAAACTAATTAGGTTAAGGTTATAGGTAGTGAGGTTAGTTAAGGTTAGGTTAATTTTGACAATATACTTCGACTTTGGTATAATAACTAATTAGGTTAAGGTTATAGGTGGTGAGGTTAGTTAAGGTTAGGTTAGTTTAGTTAGTTTTGACAATATACTTCGACTTTGGTACAAAAACTAATTAGGTTAAGGTTATAGGTGGTGAGGTTAGTTAAGGTTAGGTTAGTTTAGTTAGTTTTGACAATATACTTCGACTTTGGTATAAAAACTAATTAGGTTAAGGTTATAGATGGTGAGGTTAGTTAAGGTTAGGTTAGTTTAGTTAGTTTTGACAATATACTTCCCCTTTGATATAAAAACTAATTAGGTTAAGGTTATAGGTAGTGAGGTCAGTTAAGGTTAGGTTAGTTTTGACAATATACTTCGACTTTGGTATAATAACTAATTAGGTTAAGGTTATAGGTGGTGAGGTTAGTTAAGGTTAGGTTAGTTTAGTTAGTTTTGACAATATACTTCGACTTTGGTACAAAAACTAATTAGGTTAAGGTTATAGGTGGTGAGGTTAGTTAAGGTTAGGTTAGTTTAGTTAGTTTTGACAATATACTTCGACTTTGGTATAAAAACTAATTAGGTTAAGGTTCTAGATGGTGAGGTTAGTTAAGGTTAGGTTAGTTTAGTTAGTTTTGACAATATACTTCCCCTTTGATATAAAAACTAATTAGGTTAAGGTTATAGGTAGTGAGGTTAGTTAAGGTTAGGTTAGTTTTGACAATATACTTCGACTTTGGTATAATAACTAATTAGGTTAAGGTTATAGGTGGTGAGGTTAGTTAAGGTTAGGTTAGTTTAGTTAGTTTTGACAATATACTTCGACTTTGGTATAAAAACTAATTAGGTTAAGGTTATAGGTGGTGAGGTTAGTTAAGGTTAGGTTAGTTTAGTTAGTTTTGACAATATACTTCGACTTTGGTATAAAAACTAATTAGGTTAAGGTTATAGGTGGTGAGGTTAGTTAAGGTTAGGTTAGTTTAGTTAGTTTTGACAATATACTTCGACTTTGGTATAAAAACTAATTAGGTTAAGGTTATAGGTGGTGAGGTTAGTTAAGGTTAGGTTAGTTTAGTTAGTTTTGACAGTATACTTCGACTTTGATATAAAGACTAATTAGGTTAAGGTCATACGTGGTGAGGTTAGTTAAGGTTAGGTTAGTTTAGTTAGTTTTGACAATATACTTCGACTTTCATTTAAAAAGTAGGTGGTGAGGTTTGTTAAGGTTACCCTTTACCCGAAGGTAATAAGTTAGTTTAGTCTAGATACTGTCATCTAGTGTATAATAACGTGTCTGGTAAAAATTTGAAGCTAATCATAGCATTCCCATTCTTGGAAAAAAAATATAAAAAATAAAAAATATAACAAAATAATAAATAAATAAACTTTAAAGTTATTTTGTCGTTTAGTTATTTTGTCGTGCGGTTATTTTGTCCACAGTTACTTTGTCTGAGGTTATTTTGTCGTGCAGTTATTTTGTCATTCGGTTATTTTGTCCGCGGTTATTTTGTCGCGGTTATTTTGTCGCGGTTATTTTGTCCGCGGTTATTTTGTCGCGGAACCGTTTTTTTACTACTGAACAATATGATATTTGTAAGACATTTCATTATTGATTTAAAATTGTTTTTTATTGCCAAGAGACAGTCGTGTCGCGACGCCCACCTTGTTGGACACACTTTTTTGAGCGTTAGTTTTTTCTTCACTAAATCTTCTTCCAAAGTTTTACTGAGAGTTTGCCAACGAGGAAGACTGGCACTAAAGAAGACATACGTTTTTTGAATTATATCATAAAATTGAGTTACTTCAGTAATATTGGAAACAGAATCATTAATCACTAGGTTAAGGTTGTGTGCTGCACAGTGTACATAATCAGCTGTTGGCACAAAATTTTTAATTCTTTTTTGTAAACCAGTGTACTGCCCACTCATCGTCGACGCATCATTATAACCTTGACCCCGACATTTTTCTATCTCTATACCTATTCCCTTTAAGAACTTTAAAATGCTATGTTCAAAACCTTCACTAGATTGATCAGTAATTTCGAAAAATCCCAAGAATGACTCATTTATCTCCAGAGTGTTTTCACCAGGATGTGTTTCAGTTACTGTAATATATCTCACCACAACACTCATTTGATCTTTTTTTGATACATCCTGCGTGGTGTCTAAAATCAGCGAATAAAATGGAGCTGAAATTATTCTATCTATTAAGGTGTTCAAAACTGAACGAGCAAGTAAACCTATAATATCGTTTTGAATTTCATGGTGTAAATACTTATTTCTGCTTTTCTCATTCGTTATGTGAGCTCTAAGCAAAGAGTCATATCGAGACAGGAGATCAATTATATTTAGAAAATTTCCACTTTCAGGGGTAATTAGCTGTAAATTTTCTCGATGACCTCGAAACGGCATTGAACAAAGCGCAAGTGTTCTAACAACATCAATAATTCGAGTGAATATTTCCTTCCATTTTCGGTGCTCCTCCGATATTTTGTCAATTAAAGTTTTATTTTTCTTCCACGTAGCATAAGTCACGATAGCATTTAAATGAGATTTACTAGATTCATGTTTTTTAATTTTTTTACTTAAACCCTGCCAATCTCGAATTCCACTACGCCAAACCTTTGATTCTTGGCATTCACTGAAAAGCCAACAAGGTTCACAGTAGACAGCATCTAATTTAGGAGAATAACACAACCAGTATCTGTCCACTTTTTGGCCAGTTATAGTTTTATAAGAATAGTATTTAATACTAAAAGACCTTTTCGAAATTTTATCTTTAGGAAATGGACCTAGAGGTCGGCAAGGTTCACCAGCTATTACTTTTTCTTTAATTTCGTTAGAAATAGGTCCAGGGAAAAGTCCAATATCAGTTGGAAATTTAATATGCTCATCGAAGACAATATCACCAGTACCACTTTCATTTAAATTGTCACTACCGGCACTACCCTTAACACTAACTATATTACTACTAATATTATGATCTGCAACTACAGTTACCGATGTGCTACTTGTACTTTCTATATTTGTATGTATATTTAAGTCTAATTTTGGTTTTTGGAAAAATGAGTCAATTTTTGGCAACTTACTATCTTTCTCAGCTCTTTCTTGCTGTATTTTACGTTTTTGAGAACCGCTCAAATACTTTCGTTTATCTGCCATTTTAAATAATAACTGAAAACTATAAATTATGATTCAAATTTAAATAATGAATTAAACTGTCTGTTAAATATTTGCTACGGCGAAACACACGTGCAAGTAAATTTTTATTCACGATTACGCACAGTCACAAATTTACTTTTGTACTCACGTCCGAACAAGGAAAAATTTTTTTTCACATTTACGCACGATCACGAAAAATAAAAAGTAACGTTTTTACACTCACGATCTAGAAAATTAATTTTGAAAATTTCAAAATAAGTGATTTTTATCTTAAAATCAATAAAATTATGCCCTCACAGGAATTAAATTACTGTAATAATACTAACATTAATACGGTGCTCAGTACTAAGGCAAATTATATACTGTTTGATTTTTTTTGGCAAGTAAGAAAATTTTCAAAATTTTAAATTTATTTTTTTTTTTTATAGTTATGTATTGTTACTATTATTTTTATTGTTTTATGACCTACTGCCTGAAAATATCATATTTTACCAAAAACGTGTCAAAAAACCTTTTTTAGTATCTATCGTATCTATTATAGATATACTTACAAATAATAATAAAATCAAAAAGATCTGGAAATCTTATTCAAGGATATGAATCCTTTGAAATTAGGACATATGCTTGCCATGCGTTTTCGTCTTCAAAACTGTAAAATTTGTAAGTGAAAGAACATTTCAACTGGTACACCCCGTTGTAGCATTATTACATTTTTATCATATGCTGAGACCTTATATATACATGTGGGGTATTATAAGGAGAAAACCCACTTAATGAAGAAATAATCAGAACATCATAAACACTGTTGGACGTCTGTAAATGACAACTTTCTTTGTGTACGCTGCAATTACGTTTGTTCGGAGAACTGGAATTTGTTAGTAAGAGTTATTGGTTGTGTGTCTATGAAAAACATATGAGTGTCCATAAAAAATAAAAATAAAAATAAAAATATCGGTCGGTTAAAAAAGACTGAAATTGGTACAGTTAGAATACAATAAAATTAAAATCTATAAAATCAGTACAGTTAAAATAAAAATAAAAAATATTTTTTCTTGATGTCTTGGGGGCCCCCAATATGCGCGGGGCCCGCTATCGCCGCGGCTGCCTGTGTCGCCGCCCTTGTGTTAAAAAACTTTCTTATACGGTTATATAGCAATTTTTAAACTAAAATTTCAGTCATAGAATACAGTGTTTACTCAGAAATTTATAATTAGTATATAAAATTACATAATTAAAATTAATTTGTGATCGGAACTAAACAAATATGTTCTGATATGTGGGTATAAAGCACATTTGCTTCTCAATCAGTAATAGGAATTAAAAATTGTAAATATATCAAAAACAAAATTAAATGTTTTCCAAGAAATATTTTGTGAAATGATCGCTGATCTGGAGAGCTGTCAACGTCGACCTACATGGTCTTTCTATTTGTATTGCATCTCTTATGGCACAATTGTTATCAACTCCATTCCGCCAATTACCAGGTTGGAGTAAAATTCCATTTTTATTATAAGTGTCTACTATTTTGGGGAACATATAAATATTTGACGAGTTTCTACTTTTTTTAAGAAAATTGTGCAGTAATAAACAAGTCATTGTAATAACTGGTACGTTATTAATATTTGGTTCTATAGGCTTTTTGAAAACTTTAAACCTTGAAGTCAAAACTCCAAAAGCATTTTCCACAACAACTCGAGATCTCGACAACCGTGTATTAAAAATTCGTTTTGGTGATCTAATATTATGGATACAAGAATATGGTTTCATTATGTTATTATGTAAGGCAAATGCTCCATCAGGCAAAAAAACATAGGGAATACCAACATCATCAAAATTGGGTAACGGACATGGCATAGGAAAATTAAGTGTATTGGAAGATTGGACTGTCAGTTAAAGCTGTTAATACAATGCTAAATGTCTTTTTATAGTTAAAATAATCAGATTCAGAGTTATCTGAACATTGTACAATAATATGCTTCCCGTCGATTGCACCTACAGCATGAGGGAAGTTCTCTTTAAAACCATTTTTAAATTTTAACCACTGCGTGGCATCGACTGGAATCTGAAAACAATGAAATGTACTTACTACGTATTTTTATTTATTTCAGGAGCAAAGTAATGAAATTAATGAAGAGTATGAGGAAGAGGGAGATTAGAAACTGCTGATCCAGCAACTACTCTCGATTTAACGAGTACGCCTGACCCACCGCCTACAAAGAAAAAAACCCATTAGTCGACGTTTGAAACCACTGGAATTGGAGGATGCCAGCAAACAAATGATTGAAGCATTCCAGACTTTACAAAATGTCGTTAAGGGGAGGTTTACTTGACAGTCGTTAAAAAAAATCGATTTTTTTTTTTGCAGAAATTGGTAGCTAATTATGTGTACAATATGTTCCCAAAGTGATTTTGCTGAAAGTAATTTAAGGGAAGGTTTACTTGAGATTTGATAAAAAAATTTTTTTTTGCCGAAATTGATAGCAAATTATGTGTAGAATATGTTCCCAAAGTGATTTTACTGAAAATAATTTAAAAACAAGATTCTTACACATTAACCGAATCCAGCTTTCTATAAAAAAAATTCAAAAAAAGTAGTTCACGCAATAATGAGTATTAAATATAAAATTTTGAAAATACGTTTCTTTATATATATTTTATAATATCTCGGAACAACATTTTTGGAACTGGCGGACACGATAACTCAAAAACTATTCGATGGATCCTTTTTTTAATTTTTTATTTTAAAGATAATTCAATTCTTCGGCACCTCTACCTAAGTTGGATACACTTTCAATATTTTTTTTATTTTTAAGTTTACTTTAAAGAGCGAAAAATAAGATAAAAATCGTAATCAAAAGTTCAAACATCCGCCATTTTTTTTTTCTTTCAGCAATTTATTGATATTATAGGTGATATTAATTGGATATAAACAGATTCAATAGTTGGGTCACTTTTTGTATAAGAGCTGAATCTGGGATTAAATGAGATAGGGCTTCTTCAAAACTATATGTGATTTTTGTACAACTATTACTGTTTGCTGAACTATCACGCACTTGAAATTCGGTTACTGGAGTAGTAAAAGTGGAAGGAAGTCGACCATTTGGATTTAATAAAACGGATTGGTGTAATTTTCCTAGGGGTGAATCGTTATATGACGGAGGAGAAGGTGGAGTTTGACGTTTTTTAGTAGATGATGAATTAACTACTTGATTGTAAGACTGAGGAAAAGCGCGAAAGGTCGATAGAGTAGGGCTGTCTATTTAGGATGGAAGTGATGGAAAAGACTGCGGTACATTTAATGGTTTATAGGTTGTTTTTGGTTGGTTAACAATGGGTACAAGGGAAGAAGCTTCGTGGAAGGAGATACTCTCAGTTGCCATCAAACGTTTAATAGCAACTTGACAACGATATTCAGGGCAATGGCGAGAACTGAAAAAGTGATTACCATTACAGTAAACGCATACTTGTAGTTGTGACAAATTAGGACATTCCGCGGAGAGGTGTTGTTCTGCACAGTTATTGCAGCGTGGCGAACTCTTACATGAGTTAGCTGTGTGACCATATTTTAAGCATTTATAGCATTGAGTGACTGGAAATAGATAGATTTCTACAGCCCTCTGGCAATAAAAGATCGACCCACTTTCCGATAATTTGTTACCCTCAAATGTCATAACTAAAAAAGAAGTTTTTACGTAGGAATAAGAATTATCAGGTAATTTCACACGTCTAGATAGTCGGTGAACTTTGAGGACTTTGTAGGGGAATCTAAGGTTTGATTGGATAGTGTCATCATCAAAATGTACATCAATATTGCGAATAAAATACCCATCTTTGTAACGTAATGAGTAATGCTTTTAAATTATTTTTGATATAAGTTTTTAAGAATGACAATTTATTTTTTTTTCTAATGAGTGGAAAAAAGCATAACTTTTAAAAAAATAAACAATTCCAGTGACTTTAAAATAAAATAAAATTTACTGTTGCATACATATAAGGGTTTCTTATGTATTAAAGAACATTTGTTATGTTTAGTGTTTTTTAATAAGTACACCAGAAATATTTTTATAAAGTTTTCTTAATTTCTAAAAACTACCGTTATAATCAATTATTCCCTTTTTCCACTCAGTGGTTCAACTTACACACTTACTAAGCTTAACCAATATATTTCACAGAGACAAAATCATAAATTGTAATATTTATGTCAACTGTCAGTTTGATAGTTGTTAGGTGCGCGAAAATACAAATAGTTATATTAATTTTTAACTTTAAACTCATTAAACCTTTTGCACTGGCATCAAAAACTAGTAAAATTAGAAAAGGACAGAAGATTAGTGACCTTTTTTACTGACTCAAGAGTAACTAAAAATCGAATTCGGATGCTCACTTTGATTTTTGAATCGTCACGAGGAAGCTCCGAGCTATGTTCTCTAAAAGTATTCTTAGAAAGCTATATTCGATATTTAATTTTTCTATTTAAAAGTTCAATATAATTATTCCATACGATATTTTAAAAATAAAGTTTAAACCTTGGAATCTTCTATAATGTTTGAAAGGTACGAAATAATCCATTAAAATTTACTACGATATTTAATTTACGGTTTACAAATAATAATTGAATTTAGTTGTCGATAATAATCGATATTTTAATTATTTCGGATTAATCAACTATACTTGAATTATTACAATTTAAGGTATGACGTCTCTTCAGGATATCTCATTTCATATATTTTAACCCAATTTTGGTATTTTAAAATGAATCTGATAGTTAGGTAACAGAATTAATCTCTGTTTCACTTTTGCAATAGTTTTAACGCCGCGCCGTCATTAAACAATGTAAAATAGTGTTTAGAAAAACTAAATTCACCTTTGTCTCTTGTTATATTTGATGTCATATGCCCAGGGTCACATAATCATGAGTTAGCCGTCATTTTGTCCAATCATGTTTTGGGGTTGAAATTATTTTGCATTTTCGCTAACCAGTTAAGTAAATTATTAATTACAGCTACTCATATGATTTTTAACAGTATTACAAAACATCGATCCGTCTGTCGGTCAAATATCAGTAATACATATTTTTACCTCCAGCAAATTGTCCGACAACCAAAACAGGCTCGTCTTTCGACGTCATACTTCGGAAGAGCCCTGAGATCAGGTAAAATCCAGATCGTGGCGAAGAAACTCGCGATACCCTCCCAGTTGTTACATTGCAACCGATAAAAAAGGGAATACAAATTCAAGCCTTACTTTAATGTATTGCATTTAGTATAATGTAACTAGTATTTAGGATACTCTAATCTGTAAGCGTATGATTTTCAATTTGTAATAAATATTTTTTAAGTTCAAAGGCTATTGGAGGATAAGCATGGGTAGAAATGCTTCTGTATGAATTTTGTTGGTTTTTTCTGCTAACTGCTTTCAATATAAGACTGAAAGTTACTGAATTTCAGCCTTTAAAAACTCACCTCTTGGGGGTAAAAAATTATTAGTTGAAAATAAAAAAAAAAAATTATAATTTTTGAATTAGCTTAACGGATTTGGTTGAAATTTTTATATGTTTCAGATACCTCTATAATGTATATCAGAAAAAATTATCAGCTTCAAAAAAAAAAATTGTTTAATTTTTTAATATTTTTTTTCATTAACTTGTAGCTATGGTACAATCACCAAAATTTTTTGCAGGCTTCTCACTATGATTGATAGAACATATAATTTTTTCAGAATTTTTTTTTTTTTTGGTGCATCATAGTTAAAAAAAATAAATGTCCGAAAATATTTTTTTAGAGATAGATGTAGGCTTCCAAATACTCAGTCGATCGGGAATCATTTGCAAATTTTGAATATGTTCATAAAAATGTTTGTGACTGCATAATTTTCGAAAAAAAAGAAATTCATCGACTCAAATCTTCAAATTATTTGATCAGCCGAACACCTATCATCAATTTTTGAAACCATCAAAATAACAATTATTACAATTGCTCATTTTTTAGGACAATTTGCTTCTACTAGACAATTTGAAAATACAAAGAAGTCATGGACGAACTATGCTACGAAAATTTTAATATAATTTTGACGTTTAATAAATAAACACGGTTCATACATATATTTTTGAGCTGTAAAAATTGTTTTGGGCTCCCAAATGTATAAACCCATAAGATGATCATGGAAGATTTGGTCAAAAAGAATCTCGAGGGTCTCATCTCAATACGAGATCCAAAGAGTTAAGCTGATTGCGCGCTTGGGTAAGACAGCAAAGAATAGTATATTAATTGTTGAGCTTTTTGGGATGGCTAGGGATAAACTAATCAAAGAGACGATATGAAGGTGGTTTGCTGTCTAAAATACAACCAGTTCAATCATGAGAGTGTGTGTAGAAGGTGTGGCGAAATAGGGCATTCGGTGTCTGGATGTAACGTTAATGCATCTTGTTGCGCATACAAAAGAAAAAAGAAGTTGTTATGTATTCTTATAGTACACGGGAGAACTTATATTGGCTGGGGCTCTTTCTATGCAAGGGAAGATATGAGGGTGATTCACTGTTTTAAATGTTATCAGCTCGATCACAGTACGAAAGATTGTAAGAATGAAAGCGTGTGCAGGAACTGTGAGGAGATAGGACACTATTGTGACTGACTATAAAGGTGATGAAATCTATAACAGGTAGCGACCCGACTGAAGAGGGCGTAGGAAAGAATAACAGCTAGATACGAATAATGGTACTTATACAGTTAAACTATCAAAGGTTGCACCAGGCCATGATTGACTTAAGGTACCTCATGACCGAAAACAATATCTTATGTGCTTTAATACAGGAACCATTCACACAGTATAGACAGGCGAGGGGCCTACCTGGTAATATGAGTATGTAGTAAATTCGGGCTGCCATTTCGTTTCTTAAGTAGGGGGAGGTTGCCGAGAACCGGACACTTCAGGAATAAAAAAAATAAAAAAATTGTGTAATAGTCTAATTTGTTTATTTCACTTTAATAAGGTCTCAACTATATAATCAACACAAATATATCAGCAGTCTCAAATGTTACTTTAAATGTAGTAGATACTAAGGAACAATTAACATAGAAAAAAGAGGGCGTTTTCAAAAAGGTCCCTTAATGACGGACAGCCAATTTTTCGTTCATTTTTAAACTTAAAAATTATTTTCACAATCAATTCGTAACGATTTCTATTACAATATAACAAATCAACTGTTAGTAAAGGAAACTAATATTAATTCTAATAAACTTTGATCATAATCACAAACGATTTCAATAGAATCACAAAACTTTAATTGTACAACCTCCAAAAATCACAAATGCAGCTAACTGAGCCCTCATCATCAGCACACGCTTCATGAACCTACTGATTGCAAGATTGACAGCAAATCCAATCTTGTTCATTATCTTAAATAAGATAATAACTACAACAAAAACAAACTTGTTGTAAAACTGTCCGGTATTAGAAAACTTTGAGAATGTCGGAACTTAGGAACCTTTATTTACATACAAGAAAAACTTTTATTCATATTGTGTGTTATGAATCACAAAAAAAATTTTTATAAATGAGTTATATCAAATTAGTACATTAGTAATAATAATTAATAACAATGAACATCATCCTATACTTGAAATACTCTTTACAGACCCCAAAAAATTGCTTCGAAGAAAATTTTTAATAATCTCAAAATTTGTACCTCGCTCCACGACGAATGAGTCAGTACTGGCTATTGGCACGCCCCTCCCGCACTTCACTTGGGAGAAGTTTTCTAACTGCGACACACGCAACAAATTAGCGCGCTTCTTCGCATTGATTCAAATTCTGTCCGGCTTTAGGAGCCCTCCGGGTTTACTGAACTTCCTCTATATAAATTGTTTTATTGATTTGTTGTTAATTATTATTTTTCTAAATGAAAATTTTAGCTAAATTTTGTACATAATTGTATTTTTATTTCATGATATAAAAACGGCATGTGCACTTCTGACTAGGGTTGTTACGGATGCCAAATTTATAGGCGACATCTGCAGATGCGGATGCGGATGTTTAAAAATAATATTTTTTTTAGGGAGCAAACTAAATTATTTTAAACAAAAATTTTATTATTCAAAGAAATAAATATAGGTATCAAATGAAACAAAAATTAAAATTTTATAGTTTTTATTTTTACTATTTCTTAACAAAAGAAATAAATTAATAATTAAACTTTAGAAGGGGTAAATTATACTTAAGAAATAAAAGCTTTATCAGCATCCAGTCTGCTGCGCAATGGTTCATAAATTAATCCAGCTCCACTAAACAAACATTCACTGGGAACACTAGATGACAGAGCTGACCAAAACCTTCGAGCTGAAATCATATACTGAGATATCGATGGTTAAAGCAAAAAGGATCCTTTTGCATTCAAAGTTGGATACCTCCGGGACAATTCAACGTAGAGAAACATTTAAAAAAGGAAATTGAAGCCGAATAAACAGGCTATCAAGTCAATACAATGGCTTTACTATAAAAAAATGTTTCAAGCCCGTAGACCGAAAAAAAGAGGAAAAAATTTTCAATTTTCAATTTTTGTGTTATTGCTTAGAATTGCTCGATAACTGTCACTCCTAAAAATTTTTGGACGAAAGATCTCAAAACTAGAATCTTAGAGCTTCAAAATGCGTTTCTTATCATCTCGATATGACCATTTTTCACATAAATACAGCCCTTCAAAAATCACTAAAAAATTAACAATTTTTTTTTGCTCCCTTAATTGTTTATAGTAGTATATATGGGGTCAGCACACGCATCGCTGCATACATTGGGTTGTCGACGTCGATGAGATCACTGGATGGGGATAGATGATTGTCCAAAATTTCATTCATTAGGGTCAGATCTTCGCCCTTCACATAAGTTCGTCGGTGTTTGGGGCATGGTCGTTTGTAAAGTCTAAGTTTGTATCAAGAAGATCGCGAAATTGTTGTTTTAAACTGTCCAAGACAGAAAAAAATTTATTTAGATCGGCGTCATTCTGTGTGGGTGCTAAACTTGGTCTGGTATTAGACTCTAGCACATTATTTGTGCTGGCTTGATTTAACAAGTCCGTCTGCGCCTCAGTAGCTAAACTGCCACTATCAGTTACCGGTTGATCTTGCTCTGTGATGTTAATATTGGCCAAGCTCTCACCATTGACCGCAGAATCCTGTTCAACTTCCACCACCGCAGTTTCGGCAACCCTCGCTTCTTCGCAAGCTCCTCGATTATTATGTCCGGTAAGTACATTTAATTTAATGATTCGGGCTACATGGTCACGCAGGTTTTGTGGCGTTAGATTGTGCCGCATCCCGTCCGGGTTCAATAATTTTGCAGCGGTAGATTTTATAGATCGTTGAAACAGACGATTCGTTGCAATGAGTTTTATATCTCGGAGAACGTTGCAGCACAGAAAATGGTAAATAAATAATAACGTTAATAAATAAGCATTCAGGTGCTGTACTTGTGTAATTAATAATCGTACAAATTTTTGGATAATAAGAGTATTGCACCTAACTGAAATAAATTGTTCCATTCTTTTGGATATGTTCTACTTCGTCATACTTGGAACATTGGTATTGGAATTTGGATAATTGATACTGCTTAGTGATCGCAATGTACAGTTTCTGTTGTGAGTGCATCTGAAATTTACGGAACATTGGTAATTAAACTATCTAATTTATTTAAGCACTTGTTGGTAAAACTTACGTTAATTGTTTTTAAAACTGTTGTAGTTGTTAAGTCCTGTAAAAATTAGATGAGAATGCCTGGAAGTAAATTTCAATTAAAATAAATTCTTTTGTTTAATAGCATCTAATTATATTTATATATACGTTATTAATGTGCTTCATTCAGTTTTTACTTTGTTAAGTTAGGTTATAATTTGTTGATAATTTAGCTTTGTTACTAAGAATGTTTTACATGATACCTAAAATAAAGGTATCATGTAAATCATTCCCCAAAAAAATCTAAAGTTAAAAAAAATTTCTAAGTTTCTAAATATTGAATTTTATTATTTACATTCAATTACCTGACGCATTAAATTGTTCATTCATATTACCGTTGACATTTGTTTTAAAAGCAGTGTGTGTAGATTTTAGATTTAACGTAACGGCTTTTAGCAAAAACAGGTAAACTAGTATTTTTGATGTAGTTTTCATATTTGATATTAGTATTTTGATTGGTCGAACCATATTCACTCTATTTCAAAATTTATCCTCAATTTTATAGTCAAGGTCCCTCCAGTAGGTCCGACCCTAGATTTGAGTACATCAGTAGAAAAATCTTTCAAAATGAAGGATTGTGTCAATTTAAACTTTTTTCTATATATTATAGTTTTCAAGTAATTTAACAAAATTAAATTTTTACCCCAACTTTGGGGGTGGATTTCGCACCTTAAATGGCGTTTTTGGCCGATAAAAAAAATACTTGTCTGTTATTTTTCTGTGTTCTACACACCTACCAAGTTTCATCAAAATTGGGAATTATCACTTCAAGACCTTTACTTGTGAGTTAGAAACCATAATATGCACAGATCTCAAACAAGAATGGGGGAAATATAAAAAAAATAAATGTGATGAATATGCTGCTGGTATCGCTCTTACTAAAATGTGTCATTTTCAGGACAATAATGATGAAAGTTGTAAAGATTTAGACGACGATGAACGTAAACTTTACTCCAAAATGTTAATCCAAGGTACTTCTTTCACCATATCCTTCACTATTCGTTCAGGATGTTATACAGCAATCCCCCGAAGAACACGATTCATTGGTTCCGTGTTCTTTAAAACCGTGTTGTTCGCGACCACCAAAGATAGGCATTTTTTATTACAAGTATGAAAATACAAAAATATAAAAAAAAACGTTCCGTTTAATTTGCAAGTTGTGGGTATTCCAAACATATAGCGACGGTTACAATCTACTTTTCGTTATCAAACATTATCGATAACATTATCGAAAATTTTTGAAGGCTTAAGCGAAACAAGTTGTGGGTATTCCAATCATATTGGGACTGTAAAAATCTACTTTTCGTTATCGAAAATTATCGATGTCGAAAATAACGATATTTTCGGAATTTAAATACGTAAATTTCTACATATTCGTTATCATTTCTGTTATAAAATTCTCTAAAATTTTTAGTAGTTTTTATTTCCAGTATTTTTTCTTTTATAATTGACAGATTCAATTTACATGATTTTTATTTGTGTAAATCAAATCCACATAGAACTGATATATTAGCGTACATTTAGGACCGATGCAACTTTATATCAAATATAATGTAATATGTATTTTATTCTTTTTCAGAAGAATTACTTAAAAATCGTGTTGTTTGAAACCGTGTAACTCGGGGGAAGGGTACCCGTGTTCTTCGGGAGTTACCTGTATTTTATTTATCAATTTAACCCACTAGTTCTACCTAATAGTGAAGCTGCATTCCATATATCCTGCTTCCGTACTCCTATAATTATTGAAGATGTAGGTGTAACTTCAGACTTAATGCACTTATCACTAGTAGTACATAGTATATTTTACTTAGTAGCATGCAATCAAAAATTGGAACGATTCATGATACCTGATTTTTATATTAAACATGTAGAAATAACTCTTGACAAAGCTATCGAAATAAGTAAATAACTGTAGATACTACTAATAATTGCAATAATATTTGGAAGTCAGAATGAAGTTTACGAATTACAGCGAGTGTTTGTTATGAACTTTTAACTTATACAAGAAATCGGAATCCTGATTGGGAAAAGAAAGTGAAAAATGTATTTTTTAATACTTTTTCGGGAACTAGTTCGACGTGTCACGGTATACTAAGCCTTTAGCACGAATGACTTATCAGCGCAATTTTCCAGATGCAATAGTAGAAAGCGTCGGGTTAATAATACACCCTGAATTACCGCAGGTAGGATGCACACCTGATGGAATTATTTGGAAATATCGACGTTTAATAGAAATTAAATGTCCCATAGAAGGTAAAGATAGAACAATAATTTTCATTTTAGGTACCTTGTCTGGGTACCTTAACTTACTATGTTAACAATAATCATAAGTATTACGCTCAAATGCAACTTTCGATGTATTTAACAAATACAACTAGTTGTCATTTAATACTTTATGCTTCGGTTGATTCTAGTTGCGTGTATTTCGAAGTTCCTATTAATTTGGAGTGCATAACGAACATGTTAAACTCATTAACATTAGGATATGCGCATAACATTTTACCAATGATAGAAAAGTTTTCGATTGAAGGAAGATTAAATAATTTAACCAGAGGCGATTTGAGTATTTTTATTTTGACTAGGCCTGAATTCTTGTATACATATTATGATAAAAGGCAGTAGAGGGTTGGGAAAAAAAATTTGACCTCAGAGCACGAACAAAAAATTTGGAGAGACAGGTCTACCCACACTGTCAACTTCCCATTGGATGCCCTTAAAGACGATTGCACATGAATAACTTTTTTTTAATTTAGGGGACTCCTCCCGATAGAGGCTTTGCCCCTTGCACTACATCGGGGGCTTCGCCTTCTGTATCTTAGGGTGGGGGCTCCACCCTTATCAAACAAATGATAACATCATTTGTTCTCTTTTTTTTTAATTTTATAATAAAATACTGTTGTTTTTAACATCAAGGAAGGTTCTTAGGCCATTATATGTTATGGTAAAAAATCCATATAATCTATGTTATGTTAATCTATGTTAGTTACCACAAAAAACAAACCGCTAATCCGAATTTGCTGAAAACTTTATCCGGTCTTCATTCTTTGATTACGCATCTAATGAAATTAGTCCTAGTTGATATCATCATTTGTTCTCGAGATATGCGAGACGAAAAAAATTCACGAACGAACAAACTAACGAACGCACACACAGACATCACGCTAAAAACGATGAATTCGGATTCCAGTGACCTTGAAACGTGGAGATATGTCAAAATTAGCCATTCGTAAAATCGGACCCATTACAATAGCTTCCAATGGGAAGTTAAAAATATCGTCATTTTTCTTGTTAAAATAACAGTTGACGAGAAAAAAAGAACATTAAACAACACATTTTTTCTAAAAATATAGTCGGCCGGAAAAAAGACAAAGTATTTTTATTCAAAACTCTAATCCTCTAGTTGGTTATTAACAAATGACGTAATGATAAACGTTTTTATTAATTTTTCTTCTTTCTTTTCATTTTTCAATGTTTTTGAATAGGCCCGGGCCTACCCGCTAAAATTTAATTATTTTGCATTTATTATAAACTTCATATATATATATATATATATATATATATATATATATATATATATATATATATATATATATGATATATATATGATATATATATGATATATATGAATTCAAGATGGCGACTAGCGGAGTACGCACTCGACAAATGTCTAATTTAACTGAAGATAACAGTGTAAATAATATTGATTTAATAAAAGATTGTATTTTTTCTGATGAGTTTAGTGCTACGTTACAAAGTTTAATTAAAAAATCAATTGAAGAAGCTACGCGTGAGCTTAAAAATGAAATTCTTAATTTGAAATCAATCAACAGCTCACTTTGCAATGAAATATTCAACTTAAAACAAGTCATTGAAGGAAATAAATCAGAGGAACAACTTTTAAACGCTGAAACAGCTAATATTACTAAACCGAAAGGAGAGAAGCCTCCTGTACTGAATTCCAAAATACCACCGAAATCTACTGGCAAGCAAATAAAAACCTCTAAAGAACCTACAGAAAAAAACAAAATTGACAATGCTAATAATCTTCAAGAAACATCAAACACTATTGTCTTGGATGGTGATGATAAACCGGCTGTTTCTGAAGATGATGGTTTTACTACGGTTGTAAGAAGGAAAAATCGTAGAAATGTTGTATTTGGAAAATCTACTAATGGTAACTTAATTAAAGCAACTGAAAGAAAAATATACATATACCTAGGCCGCTTAGAGAAAGATACAACTGTACAGAATGTTATTAATCACCTCTACGAACTATTTCCAAATAATAAATTTTCTTGTGAAAAATTAGAATCTAAAGGTACCAATGCTAGTTTTAAAATTGAAGCAGAGGCATCTCTTATCGACAAAATGTATGATCCTAGCACTTGGCCTGAGCATTGCATAATTAAAAGATTTTTATTTCGTAGAAAACAAGCCAGTTTCAACAAATAAGAATACTTTTAATTTAAATAATCATTTAAAAATAGTATATTTAAATACACAGTGTATTAGAAATAAAGTTAATGAAATTGAGTTATTTGTAGCTAATCAAAATTGTGATTTTATTTGTGTTTGTGAGCATTGGCTCTCCAAAAGTGAAATTAACTTTGTGAATATCACAGGTTTTCAAGTGGCTGCATCTTTCTGCCGAACTAATTTTACTCATGGTGGTGTTGCTATCTATTCTAATAATAAATACGAGGTGATAAATTTATATGATATTAACAATCTGAGTGTTGAAAAACATGTTGAATGCTGTGGTGTAAAATCAGTTGATGATAAATTTCTAATAGTGTGTTTATATAGAATTCCAGAAAGTAATTTCAATACTTTTATCCAGGTAATGGAAGATATTTTAAACATTTGCCTAAAATCTAAAATTCCTTGTTTTATTTGTGCAGACTTTAACATATGTCTAACCAATGTTAATGAATTTAAATGTAAACAATTTAAATCTTTAATACAGTCATTTGAATTTACTTGTACGGTGCAAGGTCCCACAAGGATAACATATATTTCAGAAACACAAATAGATAACATATTAACTAATATTAAAGAATTTAAAACTGAAAACATTCAAGTACCATTTACCGATCATAATGCTCTTAGCATCTCTTTTGCCCCAAACTACTCTATCTGTAGTAACAATAAGATTACTAAAACTATTAGATTGTACAAGGATCTTAATCACCTTAATTTTGATTTCTTATTAAGTAAGGAAAATTGGTCATCAGTTTTAATCTCGGACGATGTTGACACCATCTTTGGAAATTTTTATAGTATATTAAAATATTATTTTGAAATTTCCTTTCCCACAAAAAGAATTTATATTAGCAATTCTAATCCACACCCGGTCAAAAAGTGGCTCACAGAAAGTATTAAAAAAATGTCAGAATCTAAACGGGAACTTTATCTATTAATCAAGGATGCCAATAGATGTCATATTAACACTGATGAACTAACTGTCAGATATAAACAATTATGTAAAAACTTATCAAAAGAAACAAAAATAGCTAAATCGAATTATTTCACTACCACAATAAACATCTCCTCGAATAAAAGTAAAACAGCATGGAAAATAATAAACAGTTTTATTAATAAAGATAAACAAACGATTTCAATTAGTAATAATACATCTGGCCCTGTTGTTAAAAATATAGCAAATAATTTTAATAATTATTTTATTAATATTTCAGACAAATTAAATTTAAAAGATCCAGACTTAAATGTTAAATTTTCGCAATTAAACAACTGCAATAGTCTATTTTTTTATCCTTGCACGGAGCAAGAAATAACTTCAATTTGCCATACCTTAAAAAACTGCAATTCAACAGGTTGGGATGGTTTCAACAATCAAATATTAAAAATACATTGCGCAAATCTAGCAGTTCCTTTATGTCACTTGATGAATGTTTGCTTTATTCAAGGTCAATTTCCTACTCTGTTAAAACAGATCATAGTTTCTCCTGTTCATAAAGCAGGAAATAAAGAACTTCCTGAAAACTATAGACCGATTGCTCTCTTATCAGTAATTGATAAAATACTTGAAAAGGTCATATATGTGAGACTAATTGATTATTTAAATAAATTCAATTTTCTTTCCACTAATCAACATGGATTTAGATCTGGTCATTCTACCACACAAGCAATATTTGAAATCTTAATTAATGTAGTGAAAGCCTGGAATAAGAAAAGCCTTGCTATACTAGCTTTGTTTGATCTTTCCAAAGCTTTTGACTCAGTGAACTTAGACTTACTAGTTATGAAACTTTACGAATATGGAATTAGAGGAGTTGCTCTTGATCTCATAAAATCTTATCTTGTTGGTAGGCAACAAAAAGTGAAAATTCCATTTGTTAGAAATGGTAATCAGGAGTTCATTTACTCAGACCCGTTGGAAATTATCCGTGGTGTTCCTCAAGGCTCAATACTTGGCCCTCTGTTGTTCATAATCTACATTAATGACATATCCACTTTAATTAGTCACAATAATGTATTATTTGCTGATGACATTTCTTTACTCTATGAGGAAAAAAGTAAACTTTCTCTAATTAATAATATCAACGCATCCGTTTCTTTTCTTCAAGAATGGTTTATCCAAAATAGTCTTAAACTAAATATAGACAAAACTCAGTTAATTAAATTTGGTGATTATGGGATGACTGATGAAATTTTAATGTTACCTGATCACGGCAACATTCATCTATCACCAACAGTGAAATTTTTAGGAATCTACATTGATAAAAATCTCAATTGGAAAGATCATATTAATAAACTATGTAGCACTTTGAACAAATACGTATACTTTTTGCCTAATTCAATTGCTTTAAACATTTATTACGCCTACGTACAGTCAGGGCTCGTATATGGTATCGTGCTGTGGGGTAATTCATCTTCTATCAGTGAACTTTTTATACTACAGAAGAGATGCATAAGAGCGTTATGCCAAGTGAGTGCAAAGACTTCATGTAAACCACTTTTTAAAAAGTGTAAAATCCTCACACTAACTGATTTATATATCCTTGAGTGCATAACTTTTTTCAAAAAATATCGATATTATTTTGAAGAAAATAAATTTGATCACTGCTACTCGACTAGACAAAAATGTGACTTTTTCCAACTTTCAACAACTGTCAGTACTGTTTACAAAAGCCCATTCAATCAAATTATTAAAATTTACAACAAACTTCCGAGTCATTACAAGAGCTTAGAACTTAAACAATTAAAAATTAAATTAAAGGAATTTCTACTAAATCAAAACTACTACACTCTTGATGAATATTTTTTAACGCAATTTTAGGATTTTAACCCTAATATTATTTTAATCAATTTTAATTAATTATATAATCATTTTTAATTATTTATTTACTTTTGATTTGTTTTTTTTTTTTTTGTTTTTTTAATACAATTTTAAACTACATTTACTTTTTGGAATTCTATTGTATTAAATCACGATGTTTATACATGTATGTAATACGTAGTGGCTAATGTTTGTAATACATTTATTTTTTGACTCATTTCACACTGTGTACAAACAGTCATACGAAATAAAGTATATTATTATTATTATTATTATTATTATTATTATATATATATATATATATATATATATATATATATATATATATATATATATATATATATACAATAATATATACATAATATATATATACACATATATATATACATAATATATAAAAAAAATTAAAATATCTTCTGGCCCTTATCATTACAAACAAAAATAGTGCCAATTAGTAAAATAATGAATACTAAATTAAAAAGATTACTTTTTCTTTAGGGACACAAAAAATACAAATACCGTATATTCACCCATATATATATATATATATATATATATATATATATAACGTTATATATATATATATATATATATATATATATATATATATATATATATATATATATATATATATATATATAACGTTTAAGACTTCTTTAAATGAAATGGGTGTATGTGATGTCGCTTAAGTTGAAGTGACCACAGAAATTGCTACAAAAACAGCTAAAGCCCTTCATGTACAACTTATCACACATAGAAATGTTTCCCCGTACTTGGTGTACTTTCAGTGTACCAACAAAAGGTTTGATGTCGGATCTATTATCTTCAATTATCTTTTTTTGTAAATCAATTTCCTCTTCGAGTATCACAAAAATATGAAGCCATATCGGGCAGTCCTTTTCTAATTCCATAGCAAAATCATCGATAGTAGCAGTATCGGTTTCTCATGCGACGATTTTGTCTGCGGAGACATGAAAACTGCCAGAGGAGTGACGTCAGAAAAGTGACAAAATCATACATAACCTATAAAAACAAGATCACGCGTTCTTCATACCAAAAATAAACGGAATACATGAAGTCTACACACAATGAACATTGGATTGTACAAATTTACAATTTCATAACGATAAAATATAAAAACATATACTTACCAGTGGAAATACTGCAACTACTGGCACAGACACATTTTCCGAGAGCGCCCCGACCACTGACGCGATATTATTTAAATTATGTTCAATGCAGTTAGGTTGTTGCTAAGTGCAATATATTCAACGCGTGTTGCTCAAGTTCAAAGACACGGGTTTCCAATTTATAAGTCAAATTTTATCATTTTATTTTCGTCAGGTTAAAAGTGACACTTTTGTTGGATGATATGAAAATGAGTAATTTTTTTACGTTAATAAATATTTCTACAATGTATTTTGATAAAATATGTTTTAATGCCTATTTAGTTATATGATTACATTTGAAAAAATATTATACCAGTTAAATAAAAAAATGTGTGTTGAAAATTGTAGCACAAAATGGTAATGGGCAAGCCAGAGGAGTATATATTTAGCACTATTTTAATTTATTAATGCCTTAAATGAAACAGTTGTCATGAATTGACCAAGTGGGCCAAATAAAAGACGATATTTTTTATTACTTAAGTGTAAAATAATAATAATAAAATTAGTTTTTTATAAAATTTATCAATGGGCCATTAGAATTTAAATAGCATATATTCACCCATATATATATATATATATATATATATATATATATATATATATATATATATATATATATATATATATATATATATATATATGCCATGCAGCTGAAATTATAATACCTAAATATGAAATTTAAAAATAGACTAAAATTTATTTTTCTTAAGAATTGGCTCACTAAAATTAACCAAGCTACATATCACAATCATGTGAATTGATGACTGATATAAGTTCTCGAGGAATCACACTTTTTAAAATAGAAAATATCTTGACACGCTGGATAACTCTACCCACTTGTACTCGAGCAGCAGCTATGCCAGCAGTAATAATAGCGTTAAATGGTGTAAACTGTTGTTTATTATGAACAAAAGGTGGCCTGATTAAATTGATAGCTCGATCGATACATTCTGAATCGATCGCAAACCCCTTGTCTACCATAATACTATCATTCCATTTTATCCAGTAATCCAGTCTGAATAAAAATTTGTTTATCTAAAACAAAACCGCGGCTAATATAAGTAATCATTTCAGATGGAGTAGTTCCAGTTAAGAATTTTACTGTATTTTTGCCGTTATACAGTGCCGTCCAAGATAGTCACACAAATGTTCCTCTAGTGACTATCTGAGAAGTCATAGACGTCCGTCAAGTGGAGTAAACGTTTAGTTATAACGAACGTTTAATTTCAACAATATTATTATAAAAAATTATGTTCCAGTTCCAATATATTCTACGACATCAGTATGTAATAGTGAGGACATTGGTTCGCACAAAACGCGTTCCCAATTTTTTTATAGTGGGTTCTACTACACACTACGTCATCAAAAGTATGGGGACACCTTGGCCCAGGGGGTGCCCACACTTTTGACATAGCAGTGTACCACAACATTAAGTACGGTACCGCGTCAAAAGTGTGGGACCCCCTGGGTCATGGTGTCCCCATACTTTTGATGACGTAATGTGTACTAGAACCCACTGTAAAAAATTTGTTATCCCGTTTGTGCGGACCAATGTCTTCACTCTAGACTAATACACGTACATACCGTGTCACACACGACACATATTACACGGTAGCTACCTTACAAAGTACCACGCGTCATGTACACTGGTTATGTATTAGAGTTGCGAATTTCGTTTCACTTAGGTGATTTCATTTACTAGAACTCCTTCACTTAAATGAATCGGTTCATTTCATTCATTCATTTCGTTCAGTTCGACTATAGAATGAATGATGAAAGACTGATACTGATGTATATATTAGTGATAAGTACCTACAAATAAGTTAAGAAAGGGTAATTAAACAATTTCTAAAGCCTAATAGTTAAATACTATTAAAAATGTATACAATTAACTAGTATTTTTCCATATTTTGGCACAGAAAATATAGATATCCTTTTTTAAGAAAATTTTATTTCTTAAAGTTACCAACCCTGAATACAGTAATATGATAGAAATACGTAATTCAGTAATTAAAATTCAAATACTTACAGTTATCTAATTTTTAACAAATAAATTTCAGTTAGGAAAACGGGATAAAATATTGTTGAAAAGAAGTATATACCTAAATATGTATGTATATATTTGGCTTTATAACTTAAGATACCATACTGAGTATCTTTATCTTTCTTATATATAAAAAAGGTACAGAGAATGAAGGAGGAAAGACATGATATGTTTTCAATCATATATGCGCATACCTACAAATCCTATAGAGTGCATTGTGTATGAGCAGTAAATGTGTTGTATTGATCTGTTTCGTTTTAAATGTTCTATTGAATGAGAGTGCTGCTGTTCTGGTGTTCTGGTGTTCTGATGTTCTGATGTTCTGGTGTTCTGGTGTTCTGATGTTCTGATGTTCTGGTGTTCTAATGTTCTGAAACGAACCTTAGATGAATGAATGACCAAAGAAAAAATCTGAATAAACGAGTGAATGAAACGATCTGCTATTTTAGGAACAAGTGACACACGAACAGAGATGTGACTTATTTAAGATACAAGTATTTGAAATACAGATACAAGATACAAAATACGTATTTTCATCTTGTATCTGAAATACTTTTTTTAAAATGTATTTTGTATCTTGTATTTAGATACTTTCTTTTGGTATCTTAGTATTTTGTAAATACTTAAGTTTGCTAAAATACTTTTACCCATTTTTACCAATTAATCCCATCATAAGGTTAAATTAAAACTGAGCCCTTAAAATTTTAATTTTTCAACCTATCAAAAAACTCTGATCTATTTGTTTTTGTCTGCCGCCGTCGCGTTGTCAATCTTGCCGCGCCTGCGCCCTATTATTATTGCTCGCGTTGATATATAAAAAAAATAATAATAAATTAATCAAAACTTATTAAATTAAATTTTAAAAAATATCATTTGGTTTATAGACAGCACTCTACAAAAGATTGCGATGTTTGTGACGTCATTAATATATTTAATATAAAAAATGTTTATAACAAGCATAGCGTGAATAATTCAAAATAAACATATATATTAGGCCTGGGACATACGAGCGTTAAGATAACGTACGTTGTGACGCACGTCACTTTTAACGTACGTTACTATGCTTGTCACACGAGCGTTGAAATTATTTTATTGACATCCGTTGATTATAATACAAGATGGACGCTATTGAAAATGTTATACATTTTATTACCTGGCGATACAATATTTCAATAAAAAAAGTCTGTTTTAAAAAAGAAAATAGTTGGTACATCCCATAAAGAGTGAGCGATATCTACACGGTCATTTTTATACTTTATATAAGTACGTCTCAGAACTAATGATGAAAAATTTTTCAATTATTTCCAAATGTCGAAAATTCTTTTGATGAACTGCTGTCTTTCTTAAAAATTTCATTAAAATTTGTTAAAATATAAAACAAGAGCAAAAAAAAATTAATAAAATATAATCTTAATTTTTTTTATACTTATAATCAAAAATACGGACGTTAATAATAAAACGTGTGAATTCTATCAATTTGTTGTATAGAATGCTACAACGGACGTTCAGTAATTTCAACGTCCGTCTAGCTTCACCACGTTAGCAATCAACGGTACGTCCGTTGCAACGTATGTTACAACAGACGGACGTTGATCGCGTGTCCGGTCGTATTTAAAATATAATAACACCACAACGTACGTTGTAATGTGCGTTGTAGCGGACGTCATTTGAACGCTCGTGTGTCCCGGGCCTTAAGGCCTCATTCGCACGAGAGCTTTATCAACGTCCGTTAAAAAAACGTTGAAATGAAACAGACGGGTATTCAAGTATTTATTCGTACGCCAGCGCTTTTAAAACGCGACGTTTTTTTATTGAGCTGTGTTCTATTTTAAGCGCTGGGCGGTGAACGTTATGTGGAATGTACTTTACGGAATTTCTTGCTTCTGTTCAGATGAGAGCTAAAAAAGCGCCAACGCTTCATCAGATCTTGTATATTTGTACATGTCCATTATTTGTGTCTTTTTTATCTGTGTTAAGACAGGGTTATTACGCCCTGTCAGGATTATGGGCTGTAGATCCTAAAGAGCTGATTACAGAGGTCGAATCTCGGCCTTTTCTATATGCAAAATCATTGCCAGAATATGCCAATAAATCTATGAAAAATTATGTCTGGGAAGAAATAACTAAAAAATTATCAGAGCTACTTATTCGAATCCCCACTATTTCCAACAGTTTGTCGAATGTACTTATAGACATTCGAAAATAATTAAAAAATTTATCAGGCCACTGTCTCAAAACTTCGTAAAGTATCACAAATTGTCCTTTTAAATATCGCTTGTCATTTAGGGGATACACCGACAATGTTTTTTGTTTCTTTTTTCGCCTTCTTGTAACAGAAATCCCTATTGCTAGTAATTTATTTGAATTCATTTTACGTTCTATTGCAGTGAGAAACAAGATAAAAGTGATTTTAAAGCGCTCATTTGAACAGACATATTGGAAAAGTTTTAAAAGCGCCAACGTCGTGTTTTAACGCCACGCTTTTTTAACTCTCGTGCGAATGAGGCCTAATGTTTTCAGTTAAATAAACATTATGACGTCACATATGCGCTTGAAAACTGTCGGCGTGTTACTGGTTCTAATTGCAAGTTTAAAAATTTATTTTTAATTTGATATAACTTTTTAAATATTAGGTAAAAAAAATAATAAATACCTAATTAATGTGTAATGAAATAAACTAAGTAAATCTCAAAATGAATAAAACCTTTTTGTTTTTTAAAAAAAGTATTTTATCTTAAAAAAGTATTTAGAAAATACGTATTTTGTATCTAGTATTTCAAATACCATTTCCACAAGTATTTTGTATCTGGTATCTCAAATACCATTTTTAAAAGTATCTTGTATTTTGTATTTCAGATACTTTTTAAGGGGTATCTTGTACATCTCTGCACACGAACTGCATTTCACTGAAATGATTCGTTCAATTCGGTTAATTCATTCATTCACTACACAACTCTAGTATGTATGTAGTGAGTATGCAAATATTACATGTGTGTGATGTGACGCATATGTGCGTATAGACAAGAGCCAACATAGTATGTATGTGGATGACGTATGTGTATGTCTATTTAACTCGAAGTGTGACTATCTCGGAAGTGACTAACTTGGACGGCTACTGTAATGAGAGTAAGTTTTAACTCTACAAGTTAAACATTTTGGTTTTGAAATTGCTATCTCTATACAGTCCAAGATTATTCTTGTACTTCGATAATCAGTAAAATATCTTGGCATATTTTCCAATATTTTTTTCTTACTTGGCCATCTCATAACTGAAGACAATATTTTACCCAATGGAACAATTGTCAATTTAAAATATTTAGAACATATTTGACGACAACATCTAAAAAATGGTACCAAATATTGAAGAGGAGTATTCAATTTCAGCTTTATGAATGTAAGTATAATTCGATGTTTTCTGGTAATTGTTAAGTTCATATTTAAGTTTCGCTCAGTTTCGAAATTGTTTAAACATGATACCAATTCATTTAAATGGGCATATGTAATGCCTGTGTAAGCCTTCAAAATTTGCTCATTTTTTATAATTTCATCTGTGGGAATGTTTGAGTGGTTTGATCACTGCTTATTTTTTTATAATAAATTCATTTGTAGATATTTCTGTATTTGGTTGGGACATTCTTGGTGATAGTGGTAGAGCTAAATTGTTTTCTGAATTATTTTCCAAGATTTCCTGTTTCACCAACATTTCATTTGACATTGAATCAATATCATTATTAATATCCTCTGGCTTTTGATGATTCCTATGCAAATAATCATTTTTAATTCATACAAAAGATTCTAAATGAAATTTAAATGCATATAACATATTAGTACAACTTAATGAATATTTATTTATTTATACAATAGTTACCCTTGAATTATTGCTCTTTTTACAGCTCTTTGGGCTGCTCTATCAGTTATTAGATTATCATTCCTGTTTTTCACACTAAACAATGTTACTGGCAAATTTTGAGAGGAAATAATTTTTTTTCTATTTGTTCCGAATAGTGTAATTATCTATAAATATAAATAATACAAATATAGAATCAAGTATTGTATATATAGAAAGCTAAATATTCTTTTCAGTACATTTAAATCTATAAAAATAATTACTAGTAGGAAACAAATCAGATTTTAAAAAGTATCGAAGACAGATTCGCATTCGTGGAGTAACATACTGCATTTTTAATGCTTTTAACCATATTTTCTTTAATTTTTCATCACTGGGAAATTTATGAAAACTAGATGAATCACACTGTTTTTTTTTTTTTTACACTGTCATTGCACATTACATAATTTAAGTAAATTATTTTTATTATTTATTTACTCATTATCACAAATCACAATAAACAATTGTCACAGGCTATATATAAATACGACTTGTCACAGCTTTTATTTTTAACCACCAGACGACACTACAATCAGTTCCCGTGGCGAATTCGTATGACAAAGCGGCTACATTTCTGCCTGTACTGACATCTGTTGGTGATGTTTCAAAGTAACACTTGATTGATAATCAAGTAGTTTATTCAAAGTAGTTTTATAAAGCCAGATAAAAATAGTATCACGAACTCCATGAAGCTTTTTTACTTAAGAATGCTTTATGGCTTCAAGGCATTCTTAGTATTGCTTTTTTTAACTTGATAAAACTATTAATAAACTTTATTATCACCAGCGGATGTCAGTGCAGGCAAAAAAAGCCGTTTGCAAACAGCTTCGTCGTAAGAATAGGCCCTAGGTGTTCCAAAACGGTGAACAAGATAATTCCAGCAATTTTCATGCGACTGACGTGAAATTTTACCTGTAGCATTTTTGGTAGACCATCTAGAGCGGTACACACGATTTTCGAAATTGATTAACAAATAATTTTTCTTAAGAACAAATTAAGGTGGATTTCTCATCGATTTTCAATTTTTTTGCAAACTGCATTTAACGAAAAGTAACTATTTTTTAACACTTTCATTGTCGATTACGCGATACGGCTACTTTATTATATGACCAATAAAAAAATGAGATTTTTTTATTTTTACTTCGGTCAATCTTTTGTGAATGTTTGTGACGCTATTATTTTCGTTTGTGACTAATTAATTAATTAATTAATTGTTAATTAAGAGTGTGTGAATAGCCAACATTTTTTAAAATTTATTGCAATATTAACTTCCGGGCACTTAATCGATCGAAAATCGTTTGTGAATTCCAAATATACTATTAAAAACGTTTGTGACAGCGTATTTTTTAAAAAAATAATAAAAAGAAATTCAATTATTTTTAATTTAGTTGCGCTGCTATACTCCAGTTCCCTCTAGTGTGAGAAAAAATGACTATTTTGTAAATGACAGCTGAATGACAGCAGTATAACATAATATGACATCATATACGATTGACCATACATATTATATGGCATATACATATAACCTCCAACTTTCTTCATCTTTCTTCAAAAGTTTGTCATACGTAGTAGTGTCTCACAAGCACTCGATAATATTTGAAATTAAAATTGTAACTGTTTCTCGAATCAGAGAGAGTACTAATACACATAGGTGATTGAATGGGTGTCCAGCTCGGCCGCTTACCGAGCATGGGATCGTTGGTGTAGAGGTTAGCACGTCTGGCTAGTTACCAGAAGATCCTGGGTTCGATTCCCGGCCGATCCGGATAATTTTTTCAATCACTTTGTGATTTTTAATTTACATGTGGTTTTTGGTTATACTATACCAAAGAAATCGAGTGCTTAAAGTTTCAGTTTAGCTGAACGATTAGTGAACATATCAATACTGCGTGTGTTGAAATGCAAACAAAAGTTTGTCATACGTAGTAGTGTTTCACAAGCACTCGATAATATTTGAAATTAAAAAAAAAAAATAAATAACAATAAATTATTTTATATGACGTTACAATATATTTTTATTCTAAACAAAGGTATTCATGGTTAAAAAATAAATAACAGTGTATCTATATTAAAGTGATTTTATTATTTATTTATTTATTTATTTTTATTCCACATTGTACATACTCTGTTACTTGCAGAAAGAAAAGTTTAGAAGTATATTAATACTAAGTGCTACAATTAATGTGTTAAAAATAATTAGTGACCGAACGAACCTTCAGTTTCGGTTTCGGCCAAAAAATTTAGATCCGGCTATAGTTTCGGTTTCGGCCAAAAATCAGCCGAAACATCGGCCGCACCGAAAGTCAGTGTTCGTGAATTGTCACCCTTCATTCGTGTCCGGTACATACACTAGGTTTCAGCATACAGTTGAAATTTTAACATGTTTAAATAAGTTTCGGTTTCGGCCGAAACTGAGACCGAGGCCGAAGTTTCGGTTTCGGCTAAAAATCCTGTTTCGGTCGGACACTAAAAATAATACTAAAGTAGGTAATGTTTCAATTTAATCGTTATTCATTACAAAAAATAATTATGTTTGATTTTGGTCAACTTCAAACAACTAAATTTTATATTTACTATGAATTACAAAATGAAGTAAAACATTAGAATAAAAATCTATTTGGATTAATAGTCGCTCTACTATTAACTTAATCATTTTGTTAGTTTCTCTGGAATTCATAAATTTTTATAAATTCTTCTTACATTAATTCATACTTTCAAATAGATTAGTTATTATTAATAGAAAACTATAACATACTTGATTTGCTTATTGCAAATAAGCAAATTTCAAAAACATATTATTGAAAGTTAACTATTAGCAATAATTAAAAAATCCATTTTGACCAACAGCGAGTTTAAATGATATAAAAACATCTTTAGTTCCTTTTTGAAGATTATATATGCCATATATAAAACGATCCTTTTTGCTTTAACCATCGATATCTCAGTAACCAGTGATCGGACAGAAAATTGAAGGGCAGTTTTGGAATATGGAATAAATTTCCTACAAGGCTGTGCCGCGTACTTTAGGAAAAAAATTTTTTTCATCCTTAATTTTAATCTGAAAAATGTGAAAAAAGGGGACTTTTTTCCTTGTTGCGAAAAATCGTCCGCATCCCTACGAATATTGATGGGGAGTCTAATGTTTGTATGAATTTTTATACCTCAATGTACCCCCAATAACCCTGTAAATCGGCAGATCGATCTATCGACTGGTTTTCTTAAACCGTTTGTTCAAAATTTCAGAAAAAAAATTAAAGGAGCAAAATTGAATGGAAAATTCAACTTTTTTCACAGTTAGGCATCTTTTAGCCATTAAAGTTTAAAAATTAAGAAAAAAAATTATTTTTCAAAATTTTATTGGTACTTACCGGTACCAACAACTTTATGAACACATTTGACCCTCTTACAATTAGCCAACACAAAATTCAAAAAGTTAAAATTTTAACTTTCCCTCTATGCCAATCGTTTGTGAATGTTTGTGACACTTTTAAATTTGTTTGTGACTAATTAGTTTATTAGTTATTAATTTGTTAATTATAAGCTTACGGTTAGCCAACACTTTTTAAAAATTGATTGTAATATAGTCTTCCAGGTATTCAATAGATCGGAAATTGTTTGTGAATTCTAAATATGTTCATAATAACGTTTGTGAACACTTCTTTTCCAAAAAAAAGAATCGTGACATGTGTGCTGAACGTTGATTGGTTCCGGCATTTTCTGTCCACAGTTTGCATAAAATACATTAGAAATAAATTAAATATTCACAAAAATCATTTAGATTAACCTAGAAAAAATAATTAAATAAAAAATTTTTAACTGTTCATTAACTCATAACTTATTAACAATAATTACGTATATGTACTCAAAAATATTTACTCAAACATGTGATAATTACGATAATTACTTTTGAAGCTTCCCGCTCTGTTTTGGGCAAAAATGGATGACATGTCACGACTCTATTTATTATAGGGACTCATCAATGCCCTCTAGTGTAACCATAAGTAATCTTGTAGTGAAAAAGCAACACGTTTATTCTTTACTATGTTGGGAATATACTCACTAGGGATGGGCGATGTCGGTAAAAAACATCGACATCGGACTACCGATTTTTTTAATTTTTCGCAATCAAACCATCGATGTTATTATATAAAAATATCGAAACATCGACTTTTGACATCAATGTTGAAAATGAGCGCGAAAATTTGAAAAAGTTATACCTATTTAACTTCTTCGCTACTGATTTTTTTAAATTTTTTACGTCAATGAGTATACTTTTGTCCAGCATACTGGACAAAGACTTAAACAAGCGTTTATTTTAATTAAAATTTTTAATCTTACGTCTTTAAATGAGCTTAATTTAGTAATTTTAAATGATAATAAGTTTTTAATTATTTCTCAATTAAAAAATCATGTCAACATAACCTAAATTTGATGTACAATATCGGTAGTAACGAGGTTAAAATAGACATACAATAGCAATAATTTAAAATTTTCAATTTATTCTTTACTTAAATAATTAAAATAATTGACTTTAATAATGACATTTACTGCAATAAAATGAATGAAACTTCCGGCTCGACGATGTCGATGGTTCAGTAAATTCCATCGACCATCGATGTTTCGACTTTAAAGGAAATCGACCAAAAACATCGATGTTTCTTCAAAAAAAATCGATAGCAGAAGCATCCATTATTATCGCCCATCCCTAGACTGTAAGATTTGAGCAGAATATTCTAATTTTTTTAAAAACTATCCGTCACGAACGTTTTTATGAACATATTTAGAATTCGCAAACAATTTCCGATCGATTGAATACCTGGAATATTACAATCAACTTTTAAAAAGTGTTGGCTAATCGTAAGCTTATAATTAAGAAATTAATAAATATTAAACTAATTAGTCACAAACAAATTTAAATGTGGCAAAAGATGGAATTAAATCAATCTTAGCATTCGAGTATGGTCAGTGCTGCTACCTGTAATTTACCACAAGAACCAACTTGATAGCTGTATTTGCTAACTAATAGTAAATCAAACTGTCTTTTTCCAAGATTTGGGCCAATCTTACCCCAAGTTACGGTACATCAATAATATTATATATATAATATAGGAACTCCAATATAACGTAGCGAGTGGTGGGGTACCCCTCTCACAGATTTGAAGACGTGAGATTGTATTTGTGTAAAGATATACATAATCGTTAATTCAGGGGCGTAGCAAATTTATGTGAGGGTCTAACAAGTTCCCATATTTTCTCACATACACACATATAGCATTCACACATAGCCGTAGGTACTTATACACAAATAAATATAATCAATGTAAATATATACACATTTAAAACTATGTATGAACTTGTTCAAAAATATTCAGATTCCTGTGAACTTTTACAGTAAATTTATCAATACCAACAAACAATTACACCAATATACAGACATACACGTACATATTATTTCACGTATATGCATACGTAGACAAATATGTGTGCGTATACACATGGATTTTACGATTTGATTGGTAATGGAAAAAAAAACCAGATAACAAATTTTGATAAAAGTTACAGAATACTCTATTCGGAAAATAGCAAAGATGCCGAAAAACAAACTTCACCAATTGATAGTCTACCAAAGAAAGGACTAAACAACGGAACCCAGCAAAAGTTCTAGAAAGTTCTATTCGAGATCTAGCAAAGATATCGGGAAACTAACTTCACCATTGAATTGGTCTTCGAATAAAAACATAAGTAACAAAACTTTAGCAATGTTCTAGAATGTTCTGTTCGAGAACTAGCAAAGATATCGGGAAACTAACTCCACCATCGAAATGGTCTTTGAATAAAAGCATAAATAACAAAAATTTAGCACTGCTCTAGAATGTTCCATTCGAGAACTAGCAAAGATATCGGGAAACTGACTTCACCATCGAATTGGTCTTCGAATAAAAGCGTAAGTAACAAAAATTTAGCAATGTTCTAGAATGTTCTAATCGAAAAATGGCAAAGATATCGGGAAACTGACTTCACCATCGAATTGGTCATCAAATAAAAGCTTAAATAACAAAAATTGAATAATGTTCTAGAATGTTCTATTCGAGAACTAGTAAAAATATCGGAAAACGGATTTCACCATCGGATTTGTCATCGAATGAAAGCCTAAATAACAAAAATTGAACAATATTCTAGAATGTTCTATTCGAGAATTAGCAAAAATATCAAAAAACCGATTTTATCGCTCATCTAATTATTAAATAAAAGATCCAAAAACGGAATTTAACAAGAGTTAAGACATTTTATTTAAGGAAAATGTAAATATTATACTTTTTTTGCAATTATATACGTTGGCGTAAATTTATAACTAAAACTTTTGTATAGCACTACTATTTGACCTTTTTCGCCAAGGAGAAATCTACTGATGAAATCGCTTTCTCAATATTTTTGTTAGTTTCCGAGTAGAATATTCGAGAACGTTTCTCAAATTCCGTTATTTAGCATTTTCTTTGATGACCTATCTGATGGTAAAGTTTATTTTTTGATATCTATTCTAGGCTTCGAATAGAATGATCTAGAACTTTGGTCAAATTCCGCTGTTCAACCATTTCTTTAATGGCAAATTCCATAGTAAAATTAGTTTTCCGATATCTTTCCTAGTTTCCGAATAGAATATTTTAAAACTATTATTAAGTTCCACTGTTTGGACTGTTTTTCAATTGCTAATCAATAGTGAAGTCGGTTTTTTAATATTTTGACTGGTTTCTAAAAAGAGTATTCTAAAATTGTTGTAAAATTTTGCAGCTTATCCATTTTTGTAATATACTTACAACTACAATGTACAACAGTTGTGTATATGTATGTATTTAGCTGAAGACGTGTGTTCTTGTAAACATGCATTTAAGTAAGTGTATACGCGTGTGTATATCAATAATGAAATGAATATGTGTTCGCACATTATGTTTCTGTACCCCCTTAAAAAAATTTTACTGACGGCCCTGGTGATCCAATATAACGTACTTCCCCTTATTTTGTACCGGCCACTACGTTATATTGGAGTTCCTATATATATATATATATATATATATATATATATATATATATATATATATATATATATATATATATATATATACTGTGTGAGTTTTTTCAGAGTTGCCATTTTTATTACAGCCAAACCGTTGATTTAATCGAAAAATTGTTCAAATAAGAGTTGTAGATATCGACGGGGGCAACCGATTGTTATAGTCAGGGAGCTTTATAGCTCTTACGGTTTTCGAGGTATGATACAAACTTACAGATTTTTAAATGAGACTATATATTAATTTTTCGATAAAACTGATCTAATGCATTAATTAACAATATAAATGAGCAAAAAAAAATTTTTTACTCAAGTTTAATTTTTTAATTTTTCTTTAATTTATCAGTTACGCGGTAAAAATATGCATACTTACTTGAAGCTACTTCAACCGATAGTGTTCTGGTTGGTTATATTTCCATAACATTCAAGAAAAGAACCTTTTCCAGTACCATTTCTATCATACAAATTTGGTTGTAATGAAAATGGCAACTCTCAAAAAACTCACAAAATTCACAAACTCAAAAACTCACAAACTCAAAAAATTGATCAACTTGGGAGTTCCCCTTACATTTGTTTGATGTGATTATATCTGGCTCTATCTCTAACATCCCCCACCAATACATTATTTACTTCAATTTATATTATAAATAGTTTTCGCCTAATTTTTAGTTATGTTTTTCACCTGATGATGGTGTAAAAGCCGAAAGTCGACTCGTGTTTTTCTACGATTTTGTTGTGAAAAGTAACAAAGCAACGATCCCATGTTTTAATATGGATTTTCACAAAGTAAACCTATCTAATATTAATTATTTTCAAAATCTTATACTTGAAATATTTTTGAATGCTACTAACAAATTCATTTTCGATAAAGGGTCTAGCTACATAAGTATAGTGAAATGGCCCCCGAGAGATATTTTCAAAATAGTGTTTTTAGTTGAAAGGGGGTGTCATTAGAAAGTATAACATATGGGTTTTGGACCTTGACTTTGAACCGTTCTCGAGATAATAAAAGAAGTGTAATTTTAAGGGGATTTTTTAAACTCATTTTTCTCGTGAATTAGATAAGCTAGGGAAATGAACCAAAGTTCAATCGTTAGGGAATGCTTCAAGGAATTTTTTGTATATTTTTAAGGATTTTTTATTAAATAATAAGTATAAGATATGACAGCATATATTATTTAAACATATATTTACGTGGTTCCCTTAAAGTGACAATCACCAAAAAAATATATAATGTTAGTATTTATGACTACTTATAGTACCACAAAGCCCATTAAAAAGAAATGGGTGCAACACTTTCAAAAAAAATATTATTTGTTAAAACATGAACATCAAAAATGACGTTACATATAATTCAGGTACATATTTTATATGGTTCCTTTAAAGTGACAAACACCAAAAACCTGTATAATGTTGCCATTCAGGACTACTTATAGTACCATAAAGCTTATAAAAAAAAAGTTGGTGTAACACTTTAAATATATATATATATATATATATATATATATATATATATATATATATATATATATATATATATATATATTTATTAAAACATGAACATAAAATATGACTACATATTATTTAGATACATATAATATGGTTCCTTTAAAGTAACTATCACAAAAAAAACTTATACTGTTACTATTTATATCTGCTTATAACAGCATAAAATCTATGTAAAAAAATTGGGGTTACCATTTAAAAAAAAAGTAAAGTAATATGACCATATTTAATTAAATAATGACATATTTAATTCCTTTAAAGGACACATATGATTCCTTTAAAATAACAATTACTGAGAAATAGGTAACATCATTATTCATAATTACTTATAGCACCATATAATCCATTAAAAACAAAATTCGTGCACAACACTGAAAAAAAAAATAAATAAACAAATAAATAAAAACCTAATTAATCGTTATCACTGTCTTCATTTATTACTACAGGCACATGTTCTACTGTAAATATTTTTGACAATATCTCAGACGGGCGTAAAATTTGCGATAAGTATCGTGCATGTGACAAATAATATATTACACAAGCAACATGAGAACAACCAACAGTTCTGTTACCATTAGGGCAGTCACAACAGTATCCTTGGATGCTCTCTATACTTGTACCGTAAGATAAATATTTTACATAAACCTTATATGTTTTGCTATTGATGTGGCGTGATCTTACTTCCAGTTTAATTATATTTGGAGTTTCTTTAACATAATATATAAACAGATTATTTTGTTCATCCATTACTTCGGCTAAGTATGACACAGCTTGGGATAATTGATATGAGCCAGTGAATAATATTTTTAGTTGTTGTTCATCAAATCTTGGAAAATCAAGTAATTCTGAAGCTACTAGTCGCTGCAAAGTTGTTTTCCGTCTACTCCAACGTTGAACTTCAACCTCTTCACTCAATACATTAGGGGTATTCATGCGTTTCTCAATGTATTCAATAATCTCATTACTTAAATCGCCATCAGAATATAACCTTTTCCCGTATTTGTTATGCAGAAAACCAGTTACTTTACATAGCAGCCGTACTTTTGGAAGCAGTTTATTATCCATTGTTTGATGAAGGAGCTTATACTTTTGTCCAAGTAAACCATGTACTGCTTCGACAACCCATCTTATTTTGGTTCCTTAGTAACGTAATTAATAACGTCCCTGAAGCCACGATCAACAATGAACACGCCATTCGGCCGTAGTAAAGATCTAAGTTGGGGATCTTGGATGACTTGTCGCATAATAGCGGCATCATTTTGCGTTCCATAATAAAGTCCACTAATATCAACCAGATAACCATTGGTGGTGCAGATCGTAAATGGTTTGCATAAAGGAGTCTTCTTTTGCCCTGAAAAAGATTTTCTCTGGTACTCGTTATTTTCACTCTTCTGGTGGCGAATGTAAGTACCATCAAATATTAAAACAAGCTGATCTTCTCTGAGGTTTAGCAGTTTTCGCGCTGTGTATGTTATATTAGAAAGCAATTCTTCACGTGAAACAGAATTCAAGCCATTACAAGGAAGAACATCTTTTTCAAAACTTTTTATTACTTCTTTAAAAAAAGTCGATACCATTTGCGGATGTAGTAAACCAATTACGGTAGCAATAACGTTGTTAGAGTTTCCAGTCCTCAGTTTTAAAAGAAAAACGATTAAAGCTTGTTCAACAGTTCGCACACTTGTATTTCTCATTGATGTCAGCAACTGTCATAACTCCTTTATATTTTCCTAACACAATCCCGTAATTATTTTTAATTGTTTTTCAGTCATATCGACTTCATTCATTCTGTTAAATAAGGTACTTTGTGCAGCCTTAGATAGTGTAGTAAAAAATGAAACAATTTCCTTTTTATTTACTCGGCTAGTGTTAGACACTATTCGTAAATGTCGAAGCTCGTCTTCAAAAAAAATATCCCCAATCAAGTGAGAATGACAACAACGATTGCCTTCTGGTATAAAAATATTCTTTTTTGTGAAAACATCACAGCGCGTTTTTAAAGATATTCGGTGAAGATCTTCTGTTGACCCACATATAAAACAATATTTATATGTTGATGCAACACGTTGAAAAGACATTTCAATGTATTCGTTATCATCATCGTCAGAAACGTGGATGACAAAACTATCGTCACTTGACTCTTCTTCGTGAACTGTTAAATCATTTTCATTAAAGTCAACAGCAACTAATGTCGAAGTTGCTTCTTCTTTAGCAAAGGCGGAGGATGATGAAGTTAAAGTGGATCTATAAATTACTAAGCGACACTGATTGCAAAGAACATCATTAATCGTTATTGTTTTGTTTGTATACTCCTCAAAACAAAATAAGGGCCACTTGAAAGTTGGTATTTTAAAACTGATTTATGTCGATCCACGTCAAAATAACTTTTCTAAATGACTGTTGTTATGATATTAAGTGGTTGAGTAAATGATAACAGTTAGGTTTAAGTGATATTATTGTTGAGGGGAAGATTTAAACATTTTTTTGTCTCGCACAGTGTCAAGTGGTGAGTTTTACTTATTTTTTTTGATTTTGATTTTAAATCAGTTTGCGCTAGATTATTAATTGCTGAGGTTGTTTTTTGAAGTTTGGCGTGTTATTCAATCATTTATTTTTACAATGCCGAGAATTCGACACCATATGGACGAAGCTACTGCTACCAGAGCCGTAACGATGATTGAGGGTGGTCAATCGCAACGTTCCGTGGCTCTGCAGTTGGGTTGTTCACGAAAGGGCATTCAAAATGTTTGGAATCGGTATCAGCAGACCGGTAGTGTAACCCGGCGCCGTGGCTCAGGAAGAGTTCGTGCTACCACTGCCCGTGAAGACCATTACATTCGACTGTGTGCACGACGTGAGCCGACTGTTACCGCAGGTACTCTGCAAAATCGCTTACATCGATCTACTGGTACTGTTGTCAGTAATCAGACCATACGAAATCGTTTGCATGAAAACCAACAACGTTCAAGAAGACCAGTAATCCGTACCAAACTGACCGGAGCGCATCGTGCAAACCGTTTAAGATTTGCATGTGAACACCTTGAATGGGGCTTGGAGGAATGGCGTCACGTACTCTTCACGGATGAGTGCAAGGTGAAGTTTTTTAGTGATGATCGACGTGTAAGAGTGTGGAGAAGAAGTGGGGAAAGGTTTTCTGATCGTCACATTCATGAACGTGACAGATTTGGCGGTCCTAATGTCATGGTCTGGGGTGGAATTAGTTTGCAAGGCAAAACTGAGCTTGTTTTCCTGAACGAGGGTACTGTAACGGCTCAAAGTTACATCGAACAGGTTGTCAGACCCCATGTGATCCCCTTTGCACAACGAGCGGCCGACGGATTTATCCTGATGCAGGATAATGCCCGAGCGCATACCGCTCGAGCGACGACAACTGTCCTTAGGGAGGCTAATATACAGGTTTTACCGTGGCCTGCAAATAGCTCTGACTTGAACCCAATAGAACATCTTTGGGATCAATTAAAACGGCGAGTCAGAGCAGCCGGAGAGGATGTGCACACCCAACAACAACTGATTGATGTCTTGATAAGATGTTGGGAGGAGATTCCTGATGAAACCGTTAGGCATCTTATTGAAAGCATGCCGAGGAGGCTTCAAGATTGTGTTTTAAAAAGGGGAGGGCATACTCGATATTAAATCACCGAAAAGTTGCATAATGTGTGCTTTTACTCAAAGCGTGGACATTTGTTGATGACTGTAAAAATGACTATAAAAATGATAAAATCCTAAAAAAATGTAATTATGGATTAATTTTTTATTTAATCTTATTAAAATTAATTTTATTTAGTAAAAAATTAGTTCCTTAATTAAATGTAAGCATACCTTATACTGTAACTTATATAAAAATAAACTTATGCAGCAAAACATGAGTGGCCCTTATTTTGTTTTGAGTAGTATATATATATATATATATATATATATATATATATATATATATATATATATATATATATATATAAATATATATTATATATATATATATATATATATATATATATATATATATATATATATATATATATATATATATATATATATATATTTAAAAGTGTTACACCAACTTTTTTTTGATAAGCTTTATGGTACTGTGAGTAGTCCTGAATGGCAACATTATACAGGTTTTTGGTGTTTGTCACTTTAAAGGAACCATATAAAATATGTACCTGAATTATATGTAACGTCATTTTTGATGTTCATATTTTAACAAATAATAGTTTTTTTGAAAGTGTTGCATCCATTTCTTTTTAATGGGCTTTGTGGTACTATAAGTAGTCATAAATACTAACCTTATATATTTTTTTGGTGATTGTCACTTTAAGGGAACCACGTAAAATATATGTTTAAATAATATATGCTGTCATATCTTATACTTATTATTTAATAAAAAATCCTTAAAAATATATAAAATATTCCTTGTAGCATTCCCTAACGATTGAACTTTGGTTTATTTCCCTAGCTTATCTGGTTCACGAGAAAAATGAGTTTAAAAAATCCCTTTAAAATTACACTTTTTTTTATTATCTCGAGAACGGTTCAAGATCAAGGTCCAAAACCCATATGTTATACTTTCTAATGACACCTCCTTCTAACTACAAACACTATTTTGAAAATATCTCTGGGGGGCCATTTCACTATACTTATGTAGCTAGACCCTTTAATACTGACGATAATCTTTGAATCAGTTTAGAAAATTAAAATTAATTATTATTATAATATTACACTGGGTTTTTGTAATCGAGTTTCTCAAATTAATTTTAATTAAAATAAAAAATTAAAGTATTAAACTGGGTTCTTGTAATTGAGTTTCTAAAGTTTGAAATTATCGTCCTTTAAAGACATCACACTTTTAATTTGTGGAAGAGATAAGCCTGTATTATTATTTCCTCTCACATCAGTTACTTCACTTGCGATGATATGTACAGGTACAGCTAATAAATATGCATGATTTGGAGACATGCCATTTGTAATTTGCTGAAGAAGTAAATTTGTATCAGCCTGATTATCTTTATTTCTTTGATTATCAAGAATTTTATCTTCTATATTAATGACGTTATCATCTACTACCTCAATGATGTCATCATCTACAATCTCAATGACGTCATCATTTACAATTTCAAAGACGTCATCATTCACAATTTCAATGACGTCATCATCAACTTCCATTGAGTTTGATACTCCGTCTGAAGAATTTACAGTATGTTCAATTACTGAAGGCCTTTTTGGTAATATTTCATAATTTAACAATTCGGTATTGTGTACTTCTGGAACTACATCACACGTTTCTGAATTCAAGATTCTAGAACTATTCACATTATCAGAATGAACAGTTAACGTACTTGCACATTATTGCTGCTGAGTCGAACTAGCTGAAACTGTGTTTGTACAAAGTAGATGCTGGTGGATTAAGCTAGTTAAAACTGAATCTGTACTAACTGGTTGCTGCTGAATTATACCAGCTGGAACTGGTTGTGTAGACCTTTGGAATATATTTGGGATTTCAGTAACCTCATTATTTGTTGGAAAAGCGGGAATATTATTTTCCATTGTGTCAGTGACCTCATCACTTGTTATTTTATCTCTTTCTAAAGATGGAACTTTCATAATTTTTGAAAATTTTTTGTAACAGACACGGAGTTTGGTATCATTTCCTAAAAGAAACATTGAAGATATTTTTTCATTTTTTTGCCTTCGTGGAATTTCTAATGGTTCACTTAACACCTTAAGATCATTTTTATCACTATGGCAAGTCATAATATGAGAATTAAGGAGTGATGTATTAATATATCGCCGTTTACATTTTCGACATTCATAATAAAACTTCTGAATTATTTGAACAGATCCTAAACTAGAGGCATCTTCAAAATCAGCCTCTACATTTTTAGATGGTTTTAACTGCATTCCAGTTAAACTTTTCACCGTTTCTCTTACATTAGGTGACGATTTTAGCTTAGTTTCACTCAAATTTTTTATGGTTTTTTCTTTGTCAAGCGATGTTTCCAACTCTGAATTTTTCACATTCTTTTTCTTATCGGATGTAAGTGAAGCTTTTTGAAGACCTTCACGTCTTAATATTTGCAAATTCGAAATATTCACGTAGCAGTCAAGATTTGAATTCAAAGCATTGTCTGGAAGAATAATACCAGGGTACTTAAGTTGATTTTTGTATGCTAACCGGTTCGAACGATTTGGATAACTTTTTCTATTGGCTCTTAACTTATGACTTTTGGATTTTCTGTTGCAAGTTCTTTTTGTATTTACTTTTACCAGGTATCCATTACCCTGTTAGCCAAATAAATTTTTATACTGTTTTGTACTAATTATACAATTATTGGTTACTAGCAGCGAAACCCGACGTCGCCCGGGTCAAAATACATCGCACACTTAATGGTTATAAAATCAGTTTTTATATTTTATATAGTTATTTATGTATGTACATAAATCTTTGTACCATTAAACGTACGTTGTATATAGTGGCGTGTATATTAGAACATTCTGGACTAACTACAATCACACATTTTCATAGGGTGTTATTTAACGGGTTAGCATAGTATTCATGTTTTTGTGAGAGCAGAGAAATGTAATCTATCAGCAGAAATAGATAATTGGTCAGCAAACCGTGGTTAGCAAACATTATAAAATCAGTCGGCAATTTATGTCATTCTGGACAACTGTAAATTTTTTAGTACAGCATATTAATTATATAAGCTGCAATGAGTGACTCATGTTTAAGGGGGATCACTAGTGTGACATTTTGAAAAAACTGAAAAAAATTTTTTTTGCATGTTTCGATAGTCTATACCTTTAGAAATAACAAAACTAAAATTTCAAGTGCGTATTTCAAAGAGTTACAGCCATCCGAAGAGCGGATCCTGATTTTCATTGTAAACTTTGAGGTACTGAAAAATGTATGAAGGTTGAGAGTTCGGGAGTTTCTGGACGTGGCTGCCAGTCACATGTTGTGGGGCAGCTAGACCCTGGCACATTTAAACGACTCATCTAGTTTTACTATGACCGTTATAGTGAGTACATCGTAAATAATTTTAGTAAAAATTCTCAGTGATTAAAACTAAAAGGTAAGGTAAAGAAAAACTACATTTTTCAAATTTGCTGCAGTTATAACTCGAAGACAAATCATCCGATCGATTTGATTCTTATTGCAACTTCTTTTATATATGTTTCTTCGTGCCATGAACCTCCAATTTTCCGATCGAATAAAAAATGTAATTTTTGCAGGCCAAAAATCATCAAATTTTCGCCCAAAATTCAAAACTTTTAAAAACTCCGCCATTTTGCTAAATTTTAACATTTTATTTTTCGATTGAGGTTCATGGCACGGGCAATACCTTCTAGTTTAATAGGCTTTTTGATTTTTTCTATTTCAGGCACTGTGAAGGTCGCTATTACTGCAGTAGTAGGAGAACTTTTTTTTGGAGCCTTTGGCAGATCGCGAATAACTCACTGAATTTTCAACTTTTTTTATCCAAAAGTTTTATCATGAATTTATTATATATCAGCGAATATATCCTTAAAATATTAAAACATTCCATACAGTAGTTTTTTTTTTAAAAAATTCCCAAAGATCACCTTTTTTCAGGCGGTCATATTAGCGGTCCCCCTTAATAAAATTTTGGTAAGCAGTCAGAGGTAAGGTTGCCAACTCTTCCAATAAATATTTCGGGATATAATGAAAAAAAAATCGGGACGGGAAATATAAAATCGGGTCTGCTAAAAAAAAAAGTTTGTAACCATTAATAAACAAAAGGTCAAAATTTCCACTAGAACTTTAAATAATCTTTAAATAATGCACCGAACTATTTACTAGGTACATACAATACCTAGAATATATTTATCATTCTTACTCAATAATCAGTTTAAAATCAACCATTAAAATTTTAATGTGTGTTATCGTATTTTAAGACAACATTTATCCTTTAAAAAATTACAATAAACCATTTCTTGAAGATAACATTACAATTTTTTTTTTTTATTTCGGGAGAAATTATTATTATTTTTATTAATTTTTTTTACTGTAAACTATTTTTTTTTAAGAAAGATATTTTTCAAAACGTTGTCAGCCTTAGATATTGGCTATTTTTGGGCTACGGATGCCACTTGTGTAATTCATATACGTTAAATTTAATAATTTATTTCATTTTTTGGAGGTTTTTAGCTTTTCATAGAAAAGCCATTAATTGTTGAGCCAGGTTGAGTGATCGAAAATTTGAGAGAGCTGGTAATTATATATATATATATATATATATATATATATATATATATATATATATATATATATATATATATATATATATATATATATATATATAATTATAGAGTTGTACATGCATATTATGAATAAACGCAAGAGGGCTGTATTCTCACTGTACTTAAAAAATAAAAAAAAAATCATAAATTAACACATTCGCCATTATATGTGAAGAGTACGTAAAGAAATGGCTGCAGTAAATTTACTTTGCGTTTTCATAAGGAAAGCTAATCTTGTTTTTGGCAAACAAGTAAGTATACTCTTGTGTATTGTATATATCTGTCAACTCTATTATTGCTACCAGATTTAAAACTATTTGATAACGTGTGGTGCCATCTGTTCTTTATTTAAAAAAATATTACATTTGAAATTATTCTTCTATGACTGTTATGTCAATATTTTTGAATAATATAAAATTCATGAATACATAAAAAACTTTGCATTACAATAAACTAAATACTTGCTTATTATATTAACTAAGTCTTTGATAAATGTTTAACAAGTGATTTGAAGAAATTAAAACTTAAAAATACAATTTATAAAATTATAATCACAGAAATTATAACCAACTTTGAGTACTCGTTGAATATTTTTTTTATATTGTAAAGGTTTTGTTATTTGGAAAAATTTTTTCACGACCAATTTTATTATTATAGATTGGCCTTGAATTATTTTTAGTTAAAAAAATGACCGATCGTTTTTTGGACGCATTTTGGCGGCAGCAGCTATGGTACCGTACCAACCAATCCTTTAAATTTACATATAAGCATACCTAAATCATGTATGTATATTATTAATTACATACCGGCACAATTAGATGGCACTGTAGTACCATATAATATAGTTACCTGTATACATACAATACAGTTACCTGTATACTCACAATCAGGCTCACAATTCTGTTTGAAAATGAACTAACGGTTCGAAACAATATTGTCACAATTTAAAAAATAAAAGTGGTATTTTGCAAAGTAAAATATTTGTTTATTATTTACTGCTATATAAGTTAGCAGTCTAAAAATTTATTTTTAATTGAAAATACTTTTATTCGATTGGGAATCATTTGGGAAAATTTAGGAACATAATTTTTTTATTTAGGACATTATAATTAGTGAGTAATTAATTAGTCTTTTTTAGCGTATAGTTAGCAGATCGTGAAAATAAAAAATATTCTATTTTACGTTACTTGATAGTAAATAGTTTGGGAAGAACATTAAAATTAATCACACCATTTGGGAATTCATAATTAATGAATTATGCCGATTTTTCTGTTTACGATTTTACATGTACAATATATTTAATGACTGACGCCACTGACTAATATGGCGGCAAAATTCAAACACGTTTGTATGTTAAAATTATGAATTATTTTTCGAATTGTACTTCATTAGTATGTTGTATATAAAACATAACTTTTCAGTTCATATTTTCCGTCAATTATATAAATATACAACATACTAATGAAGTACAATTCGAAAAGTAATTCATAATTTTAACATACAAAAGTGTTTGAATTTTGCCGCCGTATTAGTCAGCGGCGTCAGTCATTAAATATATTATACACTAGCTGTACCCGCGACGTCGTTCGCGCGGCGCATTGTTATAAAATCAATGAAAAATATATGAGAAGTACAGAACTTGCATAGAACAATAATTTTTGCGTGTTGCATGCACTTGTTTAAAATGGTTTTTATATTTTCCCACGGAAAGGAGACATTTTACCGTAATAAAAAGTATCTTAGATGTTGACCCAGCTAGTAAGTTATCACCACACCAAATTTCATCAAAATCCGTTCAGTAGTTTTCGGCGTAATGTATGCACATGTTAAAAATGGTTTTTCTATTTTCCCGTGGGAATGAGACTTTGTCCCGGAGTAAAACGTATCTTAGATGTTGACTCAGATAATAAGTTATCATCACACCAAATTTCATAAAAATCCGTTCAATAGTTTTTGCGTAATGTGTGCACATGTTCAAAATGGTTTTTCTATTTTCACGTGGGAATGAGACATTTTCCTGAAGTAAAAAGTATCTTAGATGTTGACCCAGGTAATAAGTTATCATTACACCAAATTTGATTAAAATCCGTCCAGTAGTTTTTGCGTGATGCATGAACAGACAAACAGATAGATAGACAGAAAGGCAAAAATTTTAAAAATAGCTGTTTTGGTATCTACGTCGCGTCGATAACTATTTACAGTAGCAGTACAATTTTCGAAAAATACTCCATGTACAGAAACGGTCGAAAGTTTTATTATATGTATAGATGTAAAATCGTAAACAAAAAAATCGGCATAATTAATTAATTATGAATTCCCAAATGGTGTGATTAATTTTAATGTTCTTCCCAAACTATTTACTATCAAATAATGTAAAATAAAATATTTTTTATTTTCATGATCTGCTAACTATACGCTAAAAAAGACTAATTAATTACTCACTAATTATAATGTCCTAAATAAAAAAATTATATTCCTAAATTTTCCCAAATGATTCCCAATCGAATAAAAGTATTTTCAATTAAAAAGAAATTTTTAGACTGCTAACTATACAGCAGTCTCACAATCAGCCTACCTTTGTATGGTTATCTAATGATCTTTTACATCGACCTCCAGTAAGATATCGCTAGATGGAAATACTGACCATCTGAGAGAGATACTATTTTTACATAAGGTAAATGCCTTAGTTATTGACCCTGTCCCCGTTTGTGACCTATTTGGTGCAAATTTTATTTTAACTAATGAAATTTTATTTTTGTTTTAAAATAAATACTAGAATATAAAACATTGATGTGTGCTTTTTTTGTAAACAAGAATTTGTTACCATTATATACCTCTTATAAATAAAATTTCAATACATATAATTATGTTCATTTGTAGTCTGAACATCGTTGTTGACACATCGTTACAGTTTTGTTTAGTGCAAAGTTCTTCTAAAATATAAGGTTCTTACGATGTAAATAATAAGTATATAATTATTAATTTTCTTAGAAATATTAGAAAAAAACTCTAAATTTACATTCAAAATGCTTAAAATTAATAAAATAGTTATTTCTATAGTTAAAATATACGAGTCAGTAACTCGATCACTTAAGCCTGGATTACACTTGGCGAGTTTACTCGCCAGTGAACAGCGAGTAAATTCGCTAGCGAGTGCAAACGTATCGACTCGCTCAATGAATACCGATTACACACATAGCTAGTAAATTTGCTAACATGTGTCGTTGTTATTAATATTTAACTGAGTAAATATTTCATGTTTTGTTTTTTTTTCCTCTCTTGCTTGTTATTATTATTAAAAACTTAATTTTATTAAAAAATTTTTATTACTGTAGTATTTATATATAATTTACTATGTTTTTATTTCCTTTACTTATTAAAAATCTGAAGTGGCTGACATTTTAATTTTTTTTTTAATTTATGAACTTTTTTTACACAAATACTACGCTGTGGAACATAAAATATCAAATTTTTCCCGTCTCATAACCCAATTTTTTATCTACCTATCGTATTTTGTTGCTTTTTCTGCAAATTTTTACGTAACAATAAGAATAATAACGCTGGAATTACAAATCCTGCACAAATAGTCTTGTTAACATTTTGAAAGAACTGTCAAATACAGCGATTTTACTCGTGAAATATATTACACAAAGCGATTTCACTAGCTAGCGGGTAAAAATACGAAGCGAGTAGCGAGTAAAGTAGACCGGTCTTCAACTTTACTCGCTTTAGAAAAACGAGTAGCGAGTATCTAGCGTGTAACTAGTCAAGAATATTACACTAAGCGAGTTTACTAGCAGCGAGCAAATTCGCCAGCGAATAGCGAGCAAACTCGCCAAGTGTAATACAGGCTTTACTGAGACCGATGAGCGAGTTACTGACCCTCTTAACCCTTAACTGGTCTACTCACTTTTTGAAACATAAATAGTCTACTGGGGTACAAAAGTTATTTTCCTAAATTATTGGTTAATCTGCTTTGAAAATAAAAAAATATTATTCAAAAAATACTAAAATATTTTCCTGAAACCATAACATATTTTATTTAATCGTTTTCACAAATATGTGGGTGGTTCAAATATAAACAGAAATTTATATTTATTTTTTTAATAAATGACGATTACAAAATAAAAAATACACTATTTTTCAATATAGTCCCCTGCTAATTCAATGCACTTATTCCATCGTTCCGGAAGCTTTTTTATACCGGAAGCGAAAAATTATTTAGGTTGAATGTTAATCCACTCTTGCACAGCCTCAATGATGGCATCATTCGATTCGAATTTCTTTCCGACCCTCTCTAAACAACTTGCACCATTCATACACTCTGAACTGAGAAAGGCACTCATCTCCGAACTGTTTTTAAGTCTTACAAAAATTTCAGACGGAATAACTCCTTCTTTTAATAGAAATTTTATGATTATTCGCTGTGCAACGTTACTATGTACCATTTTTTCAGACATGATGATTTCGAATGACGCTGATGAGGTAAAAAACAAACAACACTGCTGATGACAAGTTCAGACATGCAACTGTTCTTCCCAATAATGCATGCGTAGTTCCTGCCTATAGGAAACGCAGAAGATGAAAATTCCCGTTTATATTTGAATCACCCACGTATTTTTCGTACAAATATCTGGACATATTAAATTAGAATTTAAGGTAGAATGATCACTTGAAATTTTCCAAGTTTAGAATTTGAAATTTTAGTATACTATAGAGAAAGATATGATGCATTCACTGACACTATTTTGAATAATTTCTGACGTGCAGTTTAGAAGAAATAAATTTTCAAAGTTAGAATTTTTAACGTACGAATAAATGCCAAAGAATGATTAGAGATGAATCAGTGGTATGTATTTAAACAAGTTGTGTCATTAAAAACCAACTTTAAGATTTAAAAAACTGAAAATTATTTTCTTTTATGTTTTTGAATCCTTAAAAAACTATTTTTTTTAATATTGGACGTTTAGTTATTGTAATAAATAGAAAAAAAACTATAAAAATGTCATTTTATACTAATACACCCATAATATATTTGTGTTTGTGTTAGTTACTACGTGTGCGTACATACCACAACCAGAATCAAATTGATTACTTTTAAAATTATTAAAATTAGAAGATTGAATAATAATAATCAAATATTAATACTATTACATGTATTATAAAATTTAACTTATTTTTCTACACATCAGATCAGACTTAGTAATTCGTTTGTCACAAATTTGTCAGTACTGATCATTTCACCTTAAATAGTAATAAAGTAAAACAAAATTAGAATTGAAACATTAACCTAAAAATAAAATTGTATTTTTGCATATTTCAGAAAATTAAGTTACCTAGTTCTGTTTACACATAAATTAAATTTAATTAGTTAATTAATTACCTTTAATTTGGTTAATTATTTTAAATAAGATTTTCAGTCTACTGGGGTACAAAAAAACTAAATCGTTAATAACCGAAATTAAAAGTTTGTAAAGAGAAGGTAATCACACATCAAATGGAAGTACTTAATCTCATCTGGGAATACATGGTGGTTACAGTTCAGTAATAGTGATTATAAAAAAATTATTTTAAGAAAAATAACATAAAATTGGATTTGTACCCCAGTAGACCAATTAAGGGTTAATTGACACACAATTAATCTACAACCGTAAAAGTATTTTTTTAATATTTTTGTTAAATTAAATTTATTGATGAAGCGCTCCAATTTAATACTTCGTTTGCAATGTTAAATATTTTTGATAGATTTGAGCGTTACTTTATGGTATTCCATTTCAAAATAAAAAGGCAATTTTTTACTTTACTAATACCACTTTATTTAGAGTTTTAATTGTCTGTGACTTGTTTCGGCCCGTATGGCCATTGACGAACAGTAAACTATATTTAAAAATACGAAATACGAAATATATTTTTTCTCAAAACGGTACAATATTTTACAAAGTTTTTATGTAATTACAATACTTCACTTAATTCTAGGTACCTACAATTAGTGCTTAACCCTAACCTAACATGTACAATTCTAAGTAATACAATACATGAAAATACTTAATTATTAATGACTCTATACAAAGAAAAATTTTCAAAAAACCTTTAAACATGGATAATTAAAAATAAAATAAAAACTTAACCTAAAAACACTTACGCACACACTTTCTCTTCACTTAGTCCGTCCGCACGTACACATTTGACCGCCCCCCGGGGCCGAGGGCAGTCACGGTGGGGAGATATCCATCGGCAGGATGATCTTCTTGCTCCGCTTGGACAGCGTCTTTAAAGGCAGGAACATGTCAGCAATTCGGTCGTTGTGGTGAAGACGGCATCTGGCCAGGTGATGTGAAGTTAGTGACATTATGTGGTCAAGAACAAGTTCAACGCCTGATTCTTGATGTAGTTGACGTACCGGGGTACGTCGCGGGGCGTTCAGGATAAGACGAAGTATCCTGTTCTGGAACAGTTGCAATTTGGCAATGTTGTCAGATGAAACAGTGCACCACACAGGTGCGGCGTATGTAACGATGGGCTGATGCACGTCTTGTACAGCTGTATCTTCTTCGCCGTCGGGATGACATTGGAGATGAGTAGGGGCCGCAGTCGGGCAGCAGCACATTCGCCGGCGATGCGTCGTCGTGTTACAGCTGTCTTAAACGTGAGTTTACGGTCGAGGTACAGACCGAGGTATTTGATGACAGGTGATGTGGTGATTCGGAAGTCGCCGCATCGAAGCTGGGAACGTGGAAGGAGCCTGGAGTGTGTGAAGATGGTCGCCTCCGTCTTGTTGGAGTTGACTTTGATGCGGTTCTCCTGGAAGTAGTCCTGGAGGGTGGTGAGCGCCTTTTCAATCCGCCTATCAGCAGTCGACTGGTTCGCTCTCGTTGATGAGGTGAAGACGGCAGTATCATCAGCGTACAGGGCGATCTGGACCTTGGGTGGCATCTTGGGGATGTCGCTGATGTATAAGCTGAACAAGACTGGCCCAAGGATCGAACCTTGGGGCACGCCTGCTGGTATCTGGAGGACGCTGGACTTGGCGTCGCCGCTTTCGACATAAAAGCTCCGGTTGGTGAGACAGTTCTGGATGATCTTGGTGATATACATTGGTACATCATGGGACTGCAGCTTGGCGATGAGGTTGGCGTGCCATACATTGTCGAAAGCTTTCTCGATATCCAGAGATACCAGCGTCGTGTTCAGCTTCTTGCGTAATCCGCGGGTGATGTGGTCGGTAATCCTACCGAGCTGGTGCGCCGTTGAGTGACCGGATCTGAAACCAAATTGATCATTTGGGATTAGTTCATGTTCTTCTATGTGTGATAGAAGGCGGGTATGGATGACTTTTTCAACGAGTTTGCTGATCGAGGGAAGCAGGCTGATAGGTCGGTAGCTGGTGGGGAGGTTGGGTGGTTTTCCCGGTTTGGGAAGAGGAACAACTTTTGCCACTTTCCACTGTTGCGGAAAATAGCTGAGTTGTAAACAACTGTTGAAGATGTGTTTCATCTGAAGAAGAGCTTTCTTCGGCAGCTTTTTCAGGTGCCGGTTGGAGATGTGTGTCGGCGCCGGGGGCCTTACGATTTCTTGCTTTTCTAATGTGTTTACTGATCTCGCTCACAGTTGTGGGTTTGATAGTAGTCGGCAGGACAGACGCATTCGCGACTTCGGCTGCTGCTCGTGCAATACCCTCGCTTTCACTTGGATGTGGCAGCTGCTCTCCGATACGGTGCGCCTCCTGGAATGAATCCGCGATAATTTGGATTTTCTCCGAAGAATCTGTAACTAACAAATTGTCTTTGTTTAGTGCCGGTATTGTCGACTCACGTGGTTTGAACGAGCGAATTAGCTGCCAAAAGTCCTGGTTGGAGTCAATCCGCTGTTCAACGTAGTCGTTAAATAGTCGTCCGCGTTCGTCGCGTATTTTGTCACGTATCTGTCTTGTTAGGTCCGTCTGTAAGTCCTTGTAATGTATCTGTCTTGTCCGCTGGTACAGTCGTCTTTGTCTGTTCCGTTCCCGGATTAGTTCAAGGATTTCGGGACTCGGGTTATAGGTGTAGGCGCTGGGGACACGTTTGGTCGGGATACAATGCTTACTGGCTTCGCCAATTTCGTGCTGCGGCTCCTCCAGGACAGTGTCGACATCACGAATAGTTTCAATATCCTTTCGAACATTGATACCTTCGTTTATCATAGTCCTGAATTTGCTCCAGTCCGCATTAGCAAAATCCGGCACTGTTACGGGTTTAGGTTTTTTCACACGAAAACAGAAGTCCGTAATGACAGGAACGTGGTCGGATTCAGGTCCTTGGATGGTGTAGGTATGACAGGAACGGGTATTCATGTTTTTGGTGATGGTTAGATCGATGGTGTTGCAAAGGAGTCCTTCTGCTCGCGGGTAGTGTGTGGGACCGTCCGGGAACAGTAGTTCAGTTCTAGTCTCTTCGAGAAGCCGCATTAAAATCCTCCCGTTGCTGTTGATGTCAATCGTTGCCTTATTCCACGCTGGGTGGAACGCGTTGAAGTCGCCAGTCAGTAGTGTATGAGGACTGCGGTCAAGGAGCTTCTCGAAGTCGTCCGCATCAATTTGGCCGGGTGTGTAGGCGGCGGTGACGATGAATGGTGGCGTCGCCTCGATCAGCACGCTGACATGTTCGGTCTGGATTTCGAGGTCCGGCATTGCACTATGCTTGACACCCTTACGGATGAGCAGTGCAACCCCCCCTCCTTGGCGGTATTTCCTATCTCTACGGTGGATTTTGTAGCCTGGAACAGAAAAAGTTTTATTAGGTTTGAGCCAGGTCTCTGTGATGGCAGCAGCATCAACGTTGTGGGTGTGCAGCAGAGCAAGAAGTTCTTCTTTCTTCATCAAAAGACCACCGCCGATGTTCAGGTTAAGTAGGCGAAACCGCTTAGTTAAAGCGGCTGGCCCACTCATACACGGCAATTGCACGTTGGAAGCCATCGGAACAGCTGCGTAATTTACTGTTCAACTCGCGAACAGATTGAATCATGGTTTTTATGTCACAAAGCTGATTCAATTGATTCAGCTCTGTGACGAGCGTTAGAAAATCATCCGAAGATGATTCAGAAGTAGAAGCGGATGGGAATGGAGCTGGGGTTGGGGCCGGAACTGCAGGAGCTGAAGCGGTGGCGGGAGCAGAAGCAGCTGTTGATGGCTGTGGTGCAGGACGTTGACGCCGCTGTGGCAGTGCCGGGAAATGGTGTGAGTTCTCCAGGACTGGGATCGGTGCTGAAGCTACTGGAGCAGGAGCTGGTGTTGCGGTCTTGAACCATGGATTTGAAGTTGGGACCGGTGCCGGAATGAATGCAGGTCGCTTGGGAGGAGCGCGCCTGGACTGCACTCGTCGCTGGTATTCCAGGAGGGCTGGACACTGTCGGTAATTTGCCGGATGTGATTCTCGGCAGTTGGCGCAGGTAGCTGGAGTATCCCTGGTCTTCGTACAGGTCTCCGTGGCGTGCGTGTCTCCGCATTTCAGGCACCGATGTTGGCTGCCGCAGTTTCTGGAGGCATAACCGTGCTTTTGACACCTAAAACACTGGGTTGTGCCGCCGCTTTTCCTATAACGTTCCCAGTATGTCCGGGTTCCCAAAACATACGGGATCTTCTTGATTTAGGACAATGAAGTCCCATTTGAGAAGTTACCCTTATAACTTCCTATTGCGTTACCTTTCATTTCGAAGACAGCTACGACGCTGTACTTCTAGCCAAGCTCCTGCTTGATTTCCTCGGCACTGTTGGTCGGCATTCCCCGGAGTACCACTTCCGTCGGTTTTTCCTCAGGTAGGGTATAGGTGTGGTGATCCACCTTTCCCTCTAATACCTTCATGAGGTTCATACGATCGGCTGGGTCCTCCAAAAAGATGCGGCACTCGGACCGCGAATATTTGAAAGTGTATGACCTGACACAGGTCATCTTGCACAACTCCACAAGTTGCGCGTGGGAGGCAGGGCGTTCGTGAAGAACGATTGGCGGGAGCCGACGTCGGGAAGCGGCGGCACTGGAAGTTGTGGCGGCGGCGGGCGCTGCGGCAGCGGGTCCGGGGACTAGCTTTGGCACCAGCTTCTGGGGGGCGGCAGACGGGGCGGCGGCGGCTGAAGACTGGAAAACCAGAGCTGCAAATTTATTTGCATGCTCCAATGGTGCGGGAACAGGGGACGACGGCGGTCTTTTGGAGGTCTTCTTTGGGATTTCAAATCCCGACTGGTCTGGATCTATATCCATCCTGTCCGAAGCGCAGGATGGCTCTTCTTTCTTCTGTTCGACTGTCGCCAGCCGAACGGTCTTCTTGTTTATTCTCACTGCCGTAATCCGCAACTTGTTCCCGTCAATAATCTGTCTCTTGTAGACAGTATTACTGTTCTTCAATTTCTGGATACCTGAAACAGAAATTTTGAAAAAATATTAGTAAATTTAAATTTAAACAAAATATGATACTGTGCAACAAAGGTACATATAAATGCACCAATAGCAACACAGTCAAATACTCAGTAATAATTATGAATATAAAAACTCCAATAGTATTCAGATAAGCGAGACGATCTGTACTCAATCGAATCTAATCTCTGAATGAACTATATTTACAATACAATACAATACAATACAAAAATGCTTTATTGAAAATTTTGTTTTACAATGTTACATGTCTTGTTTACAGTTTACAATTAAGATTTCTTTTACTCCCTTGTGCAATGCTTAATTTGCTTAACTATTTATTTATGTTTACTGATTTATCTTTTCTTTTAGTGATTTCTTTTAGTTTTGGAGGAAAAAGTTTCAAAAACCTCCTTAGGTGTTTTCTTAACTAACTTAGAGTATCTTACTATCTACTACTTAACTAAATTAACACTAACTTAACTAACTTACTTAACTTACTAACTAACTTACTATCTAACTTACTTAATTAACTTACTAACTAACTTAGCTAACTTATTTAACTTATATACTAATTACTTATCTGATTCCCTTGTGCCTGTTTGTAAATTTCAGCAGGATACTTCTTTTTCCTGGCAATTTTTGTTTTTGCCTTCGTGTGTTTTCTTGCTGCGAGCAAGTTATTGTTGTGTGACTTTGTTCTTTCTTCAAATTTTATTGTTCGTGATTTTATTATCTCCTCTAACTTCGGGGTTTCGAGCAGAGCATGCAAATATTCACTGTTTATGAAACTGTTCGCTCCTGCGATTTTTCTTAGTATGTTATTTTCAAATCCTTGGAGTCTCTTTTTAATACTTGTGGGGGAGCTAGGTGCCCAGACTTCAGCTGCATACAGTAATGTTGATTTTATGCACATATTGTAAATCTGTAGCTTCTTGTCGGGAGTAAGATACGGGCTCGAGAAAAAATTTATATAGAGCAGCACATGCCTTCTTAGCTTTCTGTAGCCTATTGGTTGCTGTTTTTGTGTACGTTAGGTTTCTGTCCAATACGAGTCCCAGGTACGTGATTTCTTTTTTGGTTGCAATTTTGGTATTGTCAAAAGCGATGCTTTTGATGTTTCCTCTCCTTTTCGAACTAAAGACAATGGCTTCTGTTTTGTTCTCGTTTATTTTTATGTTATCTTCTTGGAAGTGTCTTTTTATTTTGGTTAGTGTGTTTTCTATGCGTTCGGTTGCCATTCTATGCGCCCTATTTCGCGTTTTTGTGTAGATTGCCGTATCATCTGCATATAACGCTAATTCTACTCCTTTGCATTTTGGAATGTCGTTTATATATATGTTAAATAGCAGCGGTCCTAAAATAGAGCCTTGTGGCACTCCTGCTGGTATGTCGTGGGTTCTTGATTTTTCTCCGTCATGTTCTACAAAAAAGCTTCTTCCTTGTAGGTAGCTATTGATTATTTTGATGATTTTTGTAGGGATGTTCAGCTGGGCAAGTTTGTTTATTAGTTTGTGATGCCAAACCGAGTCAAACGCTTTTTCAATATCCAAGCTGACCAGTATTGTATCAAAGCTGTTTTTCATATTTGTTATGATGTCATGTGTTATTCGGCTGAGCTGTTGGGTGGTTGCGTGTTTTCTTTTGAATCCAAACTGTTCATCTATGATTTTTGCTTCGACATGATCCCTCATACGCTTATGTATTATCCGCTCTAGAATCTTGCTTAAACTTGGAAGAAGGCTAATTGGTCGGTAGTTGTTCGGGATTTTCGGATCCTTTCCTGGTTTTTGTAGTGGTATTATCTTCGTTTGCTTCCATATATCTGGGAAGTGGTTCAGTTTTATGCAAGTGTTTATTATGTTCCTGATTTGCTGAATTGCCCTGGTGGGAAGATTTTTTAGATGATTGTTGTTCACTCCGTCTTGCCCGGGTGCCTTCCTGTTTCTGAGTTTCTTTATTATGGTTCTTATTTCGGTAATTGTGCTTGGAGCTATGTTGTCTTCTTCGGGGTAGTGCATGATTTGATGGAACCTGGTTTTAACTGCTACCTGCATCTTTGCTGAGACAAGGTTACTGCTGTTTGTGTGTGCGTTTCTGAAAGTTTCGGCTATTAATTCAATTTTTCCATGTGGGTCGTGTACGAAGTTTTCTCCATTTTTAAGCGGCGGAATGTTTGTACCGGTTTTGCGTTTTAGTGCCCGTAATGCATCCCACATGGTGCCTCTGTTACAATTTTTTAATTTATTGTACCATTTTTCATCTTCTTCCATTTGGTATGTAGATTCGAGTTGTCTTGCTATTTGTTTCCTTATTTCTAGGTATGTTGGGTCCCTGGTAGATTGGTACATTCGTCTGCAGAAATTTTTAGTTTTCCTCAATTGCTGTATTTTTCTTGTGGTGGTTGGTTTTTGTGTATAAATTTTCTTTTTCGGTATGTGTATTTTGTCGGCTTCTATTATGACCGATTGAAGTTTTTCTATTTCCGCTTCGATTTCTTCTGTGCTGGATGGCTGTTTTATTGTAACATTTTCGTGTATGTATTTTTTGAAGTTTTTCCAATCTGCATTTTTGTAATCTGGAATATCTTTTCTAGCGGCTTGGAGAATGGGTAGTTTGAGTTTCAGAACAACTGGTAAATGGTCCGACATTGGCCCATCAATGGTGTATACTTCTGCATCCGTTCTGTAGTTTTTAACAATTGCCAGATCTATGGTGGAGTCCTCTCTACCAGAGCTACTTATTCTGGTGGGTGAATCCGGGAAGAGTAGCTCCTTGTCGTTACTATTTAATAGCCAGTCTTCTAACTTTTGTCCGTTTCTATTTGTTGTGCTATTGTTCCAGGTTGTACTCCTTGCATTGTAGTCGCCGATGATTAGCAGTTTATCATGTCCGTTCTGTAGTTTTTCAAGGTCTTCAATTTCTAAATTTTGTTCCGCAATGTAAACGCCAATTATTGTTGTTCCATTGTCGCTAAGCTTGATTTGGACGTTTTCAATTTTCTCACTATCTACTTGATTTAGTTGATAGTGCTTTATATTTTGCTTTATGATAATGGCGACACCTCCTCCGCGTCGATTTTCACGGTCAGCTCGATAAATACGGTAGCCTTTGAAGTGAATTTTTCTTTTTGGAGTTAGCCATGTTTCGGTTACTATGGCAATGTCGATATCTTCCTCCCATAGTAGTTCTTCAAATTGACGTTTCTTTTTATTTATGCTCGCGATGTTGAAATTTAGAATTTTTATTGCGCGGGCCATCTTAATTTTTCTGCGAGATTTGAAATGGCCTCTATTCTTGAAAAGGGGTCTGTTGTGCTTTTTAAAGTTTCATTTAGGGTTTTTACGGCAGCTATCAGTTCTTTGATGTTGCACATTTGGTTAAGCGTGCGTAGTTCCTGCATGAGTGTTTGCAGATCGTCCTGGTTTGCGTTCGGCTGCTGTCGATTAAACCAAGCATTTGTTGCTGGTGGTGGTGCGGGAATGTAACTGCGTTGAATGTTTCGCATTTTCTCGCGTTGTCTTTCCTTCTGTCTTTCAAGTTTTTCTATGTGTTCTAGGTACGCCGGACATTTTCTGAAGTTTGCTGGATGGCTTCCATTACAGTTTGCGCATATAGCTGGGTTTTCTTTTGGGAGTGTACACTCGTCCGCAGAGTGTTTCCCAGCGCATTTTACGCATCTGTACTGGAGTCGGCAGTTTGCTGACGCGTGTCCAAACATTTGGCAACGAAAGCATTGTGTGGGTCCTGGTCTCCTTCGGTATTTTTCCCAGTATATTCTTGTATTTAAAATGTACGGGAAATTTCTGATTCTTCTTAGATCTATCTCTCTCGAAAAATCTACTTTGTAGATTGTCTTGTGACTTTTAGTATTGAGCTTTATTACTCGTATTGGAGTAATTCCTTTTTCCGTGAGATCTTCTGCTATATCTTTCTCGTCTTCAGGATTTAGCCCTTTTAGCACCACTGACGTCATTTTGTCTTCTTCCAATGTATAAGTATGGAAGTTGACTCCGCCGCTTACAAGTTCCATTTTTAGCTTCTTATAATCCTCAATTGATGTTGTTTTTACATGTAGTTTGCCATCTACATTTTTTAGCTGAAAGTCGTTTTTGCATATTTCTTTTGTCACCTCGATGAATTCTTTGCTGGATTTAAATTTGTGATCTATAACTATTGGAGGTATTTTTTCCTTTTTGGTGGTCTTGGTTTCACCTGATTTTGAGGTGTCCTTGTCACGTGTTCTTCATTTGTTTTTCTTCTTTTTTACTCCAGGTTTGTGTTTTCATTAGAGTTTTCGAGTTGATTGTTTAGCCCCAGAAGAATAGCAAACCTACTGGGTTGTGCGAATGAGACCGGTTTTTCCGGAGAAAATGGCCTTTTGTGCGTGTTCTTCCCTTTTACTAGTTGGAAGCCGTCGGCTATTTGCTCTTCATTCCCATTTACTACCATCTTTTCCATATTTGTTGACGTGTTTGGTTTTCCTCTTCTTACAGCTGCTTCATCTTCGTTGTGCGATGTATTCACGTTGTGTGCCACGTCACAATTTTTCGAAAAACTTCTTCAGTAACACTCATTTAATAGTTATTACACAAATATTTATTTTTACTTTCACTCTAAATTGTTCACAGTAGTAAGTCGTTGTTTTGTTTGTTCACAGCGGGTGTTCCTTCGCAGATCTACCTTTCAAGATGACCGGTGTCAAAATCCCGAACTATATTTAACAAGCTACTTACTTAAATACTATTTTCCATTTTACATTTTTTCCTACTGTGAACAATAAATTGTTGTTGTCAAATCAGAATTGAAAGTAAAAACAAAGTCACAAAACTGGTTTTGGAATGTTACAAATTCAGGTAAAAAATAATTTTGAGATTAAAATTAATTTTGAAGTAAATAATTTTCAGACAAATTTAGTAAAATGTGAATAAAATTGAAAATAATTTCGAAAACATGTGAGTACGGCTTGTCTTACAAAATATAAAATATAATAAAAATAAAGTCATAAAATAAGACTAATTTTTGGAATGTTTCAATTTTAGGTAACTGCATAAAAATAATTTTGATTTTGAAATTAAAATTAAAATTAAATTTGGAATAGATAAATTTTAGACAAATATAAGTGCAAATAATTCTGGAAAAACAAAACCTTAATTATGTAAAATTACAGGGTGGTAAATAATGTTGAATCATAGATATCGATACAATCGTTCAGTAGATTTGGGGAATTGTTTTTATAGATTTCTATTGCTTCTAAAATGGTTAGCCTTTGTCCTTTATTTGATTGGTGAAGTACTGTGATTTCTCTGTCTGGAGTATGACCGGTATTTATTAAATTCCTGGCGAAAGCTGAGTCTGGTTTTTTATTTCTGTATGATCTAAAATGTTCTGCCCTTCTTGTCTCAAAGTTTCTGTCAGTTTGCCCCAAGTAAAAGCAATCACAATCTTTGCAATTTAATTTATAGACGCCCGACTTTTTTAATTTATCTGTTTTAGTTTTATTATTACATATTAAATTACTTAAGTTAAAACTTGATTTAAGTGCTACGTTTATGGTAGATTTAGTTAGAATATTTTTAATTTTGTCTGATATTTTGCCGAAATAAGTTAGAGTTTTAAAATTACTTTTTGGTTTATTTATAACGGGGGGGGGAGACAGTAGTAAGAATATGGGGCTTTGGAGCCCTCCTTCCCTCCTGCCGACTTTTTGAGTGACCTCGGCAGGAGGCAAAACTACCGAGGCGGTTCTAGAAGCCTCCGGCGGTGGGTGGAGCAAAAATTTGGTCTCCAACCTAACGATATCTAGTGAAATTTTTTTCTAACCTAACAGAACCCAGTGGAACTTGACCTAACCTAACGAAACCTAAGCGAACTTAGCTTAACCTAACAAAATTTTTTCTAGCCTAAGAACTGAAAAATTCCCTAACAGATGGCGCAGCCACCTTCGAGCCTGTGAATTCGCTACTAGATGACGCAGCCACCTTCGAGCCTGTGAATTTGCTACTAGATGGCGTTGCTAGTCTGGATTCCTGTGTGTAAGTTTGAAAAATTGTCAATATATGGCATCGAAAACCTTTTTTTTGATAGTTAAACTAGCCATTAAAAGATGGCCTTGCTTTCATAATTTTATAATATTTTTATCTGAAAACAGGCTTAAACTGTCAGCTGACGTCACTAAAGGTAAACTGATATCAAACAGCGAAGATTTCTCTCTAATATGCGAAAATGAATTTTATCATATGATTGTATATTTTTATCTGAAAACAGGTTTATACAGGTTTTTCTCTAAATAAAAACACATTTTTTTTTTTTTTAAATTTTTAATTTTTATTTTTTTATTAAATAAAAACACATTTTTTTTTATATTTAATTTTTTTTAATTTTTTCTTATTTTAATAAATTTATTTTAAAAGAAATATTTTTTTTTACAATAAAAATGTTTAAATGTTATTACAATAATATTTGTATATGGATATGGCATTTTCCATGGCGCAAGTTGCTCCGGAATGATGACCGCATCGAGGGCTAGTGTATGTTGATGTTATGATTCTCAACTTGGGACAAATTGTTATTTCTTCAAAGTTCATAATGGGCGCTGATGGTAGCAGTCGTTTCAAATAGCGTACTTTTTCTTCTCCCTTCGCATAGATGATGCGAGTTCCGTGTAGATTGTTTACTAAAATGTATTGTAGTTCCTCGTATTCAATATGTCCATCCATCCAGGCGAACCCATGATGGTTTTTCCGTAACCAGCGAGCTGTGCGTTGATCCTTTTCACTTAATCCGCAAAACGGTATTGGTGATTTGAAAATATAGTGTTGTAGTATATAATCTTCACCACAATTTTCTTCGGAAGAATCGAATTTCAACAGAGCTAATTCCTTTATGTAGAATTTCCCATTTGTTGAATTTGGAAATCCTTGGAAGTCAACAATTGCTGCGTCGGTCTTCATTGTGCGTTGTCTAGAGCGAAACTGGCTGATTTATAGTCGGATTGCGATGCTTTTATACATTTTTTGTAACAATATTCGTCAATGGATTATATTGAACCACACGGTCATGTAGTAGAAGACAGAATGCTGATGTATTCTCCGACACCTCCTTCAACGTTTTAAATTCAATTCGAATATCCGCCGGTCAACTTTTCAATGATTCGTTATCGTGTTATTTTATTGTGTAAAATCAATTAGTTTGTCGACCCCGAGTTGGTGTAGTGGTTAGCAACTCCGCTCTTATCTGGTAGATTGTGAGTTCGAAACCAACCGGGGGAGATTCGTCATCTACATTACTACGCCGCTCATTAGTTTATCGTAGAATTGTTGGTATTTCAGAGTTTTCAACGAGTTGTTTAATAATTTCCTCTCGACACTTCGCTTTACTTAGTTCTCTTAATTCTGCGTTAGAACATTGAAGAAGATTGATGTAATGGTCCGTAAATTACATACAACAGAAATATTCCGATATTTCAATATTTCCAATATTTCGTCTATAATTGAACTTGAAAAGTCTACAAACCACCTCTATAAATTCAATGGTGTTTGTTGAATAATTTTTTACTATTTTAATACACAAGTCGACCAATTGGTGATCTTTGATTCCTCACAGAACACTTTCTTGCATATGCACAAATTTTTAATATAATTATAAATTTTACAAGTTAAAAAAGTGATCATTGTGTACCTATTTTTGTTTAAAACTATACTTAATAAAATAAATTTAAAGAAAAAAACCGATCTTTTGATTTACACCGATCCCCTAAAAAGAAATCAAACTAATTTTTGATATTATACCTTAAACTTGATGTATATATAAAAATTCCATTTACAATTATGGTACACCATATATACTCGTAAATTTTACAAAAATGTATCACTCTGTACATTTTTTTTTTAAATCTGTGTGCATATTCTTTGATGTTATTTAATCAGCTAAATCTTTAATCAACTAAATCAGCTAAAATTGTTACATACTTACGTTATAAATATCTAAGTGTGTATTTTTCTTTTAAATATATAACTTATAAATACTCATGATTACTTTATTATAACTGTAATCACGCGATATCATGTTATAAAATACATAAGAATTTACTCATTTAATGTAAAAATATTTGGTCATCAACAATTAAATAAAAACGAATTTTTTTAAAATATATATAGTAATATAATATTTCGCATATATACAGTACTCTGTTAAAAGTATGGGTTTCTACACCGTTAAAAACATATATTTTACAATATCAATATATTGTAAAAAATCATATTTCTTAATATTTTTAAAACTGAATATGTAATATCAAGAATTTAAAACAGTTTTGAAACATTAATTTCTCCTCATAATATTTTTTTAGTCTTAAATTAATAGCACAATGTTCCATATATTTTAAGAAAATTTTTCTTTTAATATTTTATAACTTATCTAAAAATTTATAGCTATTTTTATCAAAAATTTATTACTTGCTATTGTTAAAAAATTAGTTAAATATATCTATAGGTATTAAGTGACCCCTAGTTTTGTGAAAGACGGTAGTAATAGCAATTCATCTTAAATACGAAATTATTTTATCAATGCTAAATAAGCGTTTTTTTTCTCATATTATCATACTCCAATATATTGTATATTATTATAATTTATAAAAATGTGTTTTATTTATTAAAAAATTTAGCAAAATTTTAAATAATATCGCGTCAAAATAATATTCAGAAGTCAATAAAAGACAATAGCAGTAAATTTATTAAGATAACTATAAATAAATATTAATCTAATGTTGAAATATTTATTAACAAATAGTACTGCTTAGTAGAAAATTAGGCACCTATTGTTTTGTTTTCAAATTTACCTTTTTTGCAATTAAAGAAAATTTTAGTAACTATCGATGCCTATATAAAACGATACCCATAAAAGACAAGCATGCTCTGATCTCAACAATTTTTTCCCATGTTAAATTTGTATGTTCTTACTTCGCTGAAACTTATTATGTTTATATATTCCCCGCAATATTTTCTACCATAAACAATAGTTATAGCAAGCTAGGTAGGTATTGAATAAGTATTTTTTGTTTGTTAATTTATTGATGATAGAGAAAAAAAAAATTTATGTTTTTATAGACAGTGAAATACTTTTAAACTATTTTTTGCAGTTTAATTTTGTAAAAACACCTAAAAATTATCAGTCACAGACAAATATTTCTAAGCAAACGAATTGAAAATGTAGTTTTATATCATAAGAATAAATGCGTATATATAGGGTGGACAGTAAATAACTCTCATAATTTTTAAAGAGCGGATGAAAACTTTAATTTTGGATTATGAAATTTTATTTTTTTTTCCGGAGTTAAGCTGCATTCAATTAATTAACCCTTTCCTGCACAGCAGTTTTAGATCATTACTGTGCAAAACGATACTTCAAATTAGCAAATCATTAATAATATGGGTGAATACTTATTGGCAAGAATTACATAGTTTACACATATGTTCTATCGCACCAGAATGTTAATAGGACAATGCGATTTAATTGCCTATATTCAGGAGCAAGCAAAAACATTACCTATTTTAATAGCTTAGAAAATACACATTACATAGTTCGTTGTAAGAACAATCATTTCGGTGATCTTTTTTAACGAATTACTAAAATTGCTTAAGGACTGTGGTATGTAAGAAATAACAACACTCACATAATTTTAAAATAATTAACATATAGCTATTGGAAAAGTTACAAAGATTTTTTTTTTTTAACAACTTATTAAATGCCGATAGCTTATTTTAATATCTCCTATAGGGCCTTAAGTATAACCCTTCACCCGAAATTTTTTCATCACCATCGTTGGCGACTGTATTCTCGTCATCATCAGCTTCTCCTTCGCTCGCAGTATCTTCGCCATCGCTAGCAGATGTTTTTTCATCATTTGATATATACTTTAACACTGGCTCAATAATATCATGCTTTTCCAATTCCCTAGTTATTGAGATAATCCGCTTTCCAATGTCACTTTCCTTTAAATTATTAAAATGACTTCGTTTTTTCTCGTTTTCGATATAATCCGCGAAGCTGGGATTTATAATATGACTCCTTTCCATTAAATTGCACACAGTATTAACCATTTCTTCTCCAATTTGCGTCTGAGTCGCTAAACTTCTTAGTTCATCAACTAAATGGTTCGGGTCATCAAAATATTCTTCTTCTTCATCAACAGGTTTCGAATGGCCATTATGAAGGCTAGCATTTTCATCATCATATTTGAAACGTTTAGCTCCGCCATTTGTTGAGTTAGATGTCGAAGGTTGTTCCTTTTCTCCTGAATTTTTATTTTCTTGCTCTTCATCCTTTGCGCATGCGTTCTGAAGCTCTTTGACCATTAATATGTCTAGAGCAGTTTGTAAGAGACCAGCCATCTTTGGAGTAAAACTTGTTTCTTTGTAGTTATCAGGCGATGGTAAATGCTTTTGTTCATCAGGTCGATTATCTTCATCATTCGCCGATTGTAGAATATTATGCGAGTTTTTTAAAGCGTGGAATTTACGTCTGATTGCTTCTGCTGCAGCCATCATACTTTGATTAAAAGTATTCAAGTTTCTTGTAGATAGATCTGTATCATCTTCCTGCTGATTTTGAAATACTGGTGCTTTATCTTCCTTTTCTTCATTTCTTGCTTCAAATGTTCAAGTAGTGTCAAGAGCTGGATTGATAGCAAAGACTTGGTATGATATCCCCATCAACATGGAGCAGCGAATACGTATGGTGGACCGGAGCAGTCGCAGTATCCCCCACCAACATGGAGCAGCGGATACGCATGATGAGCCGGAGCAGTTGCAGTATCCCCCACCAACATGGAACAGCATATAATGATGATGATGACGGTGAGCCTAGATGGATTTGATATGTTGTCGCATTATCTTACGAAGTGGATGCGGAAAGCGATAGAGTATGCTCGTCCGAAACTGCTGCAGCATATATTGAAGCTTGTGGAAGAATATGGCGTTCCACGATTATATTTCAGTCCAAAGTGTGTAGAAGGAGACGCCGAATTGTTGAAGTGGATCACACACAACATTGAAAAAGGTGAAACCAATCAATCAGCACTCCTGGGCTGGGAAAGTGGCCCGGATACGGGAGCGTGGCCGTCGACAAACTTACAAGATTACTTAGATATATACCAAATTTTACAAACTAATTTTAATATTTAACATTTGAAGCAAGAAATGAAGAAAAGGAAGATAAAGCACCAGTATTTCAAAATCAGCAGGAAGATGATACAGATCTATCTACAAGAAACTTGAATACTTTTAATCAAAGTATGATGGCTGCAGCAGAAGCAATCAGACGTAAATTCCACGCTTTAAAAAACTCGCATAATATTCTACAATCGGCGAATGATGAAGATAATCGATCTGATGAACAAAAGCATTTACCATCGCCTGATAACTACAAAGAAACAAGTTTTACTCCAAAGATGGCTGGTCTCTTACAAACTGCTCTAGACATATTAATGGTCAAAGAGCTTCAGAACGCATGCGCAAAGGATGAAGAGCAAGAAAATAAAAATTCAGGAGAAAAGGAACAACCTTCGACATCTAACTCAACAAATGGCGGAGCTAAACGTTTCAAATATGATGATGAAAATGCTAGCCTTCATAATGGCCATTCGAAACCTGTTGATGAAGAAGAAGAATATTTTGATGACCCGAACCATTTAGTTGATGAACTAAGAAGTTTAGCGACTCAGACGCAAATTGGAGAAGAAATGGTTAATACTGTGTGCAATTTAATGGAAAGGAGTCATATTATAAATCCCAGCTTCGCGGATTATATCGAAAACGAGAAAAAACGAAGTCATTTTAATAATTTAAAGGAAAGTGACATTGGAAAGCGGATTATCTCAATAACTAGGGAATTGGAAAAGCATGATATTATTGAGCCAGTGTTAAAGTATATATCAAATGATGAAAAAACATCTGCTAGCGATGGCGAAGATACTGCGAGCGAAGAAGAAGCTGATGATGACGAGAATACAGTCGCCAACGATGGTGATGAAAAAATTTCGGGTGAAGGGTTATACTTAAGGCCCTATAGGAGATATTAAAATAAGCTATCGGCATTTAATAAGTTGTTAAAAAAAAAAAATCTTTGTAACTTTTCCAATAGCTATATGTTAATTATTTTAAAATTATGTGAGTGTTGTTATTTCTTACATACCACAGTCCTTAAGCAATTTTAGTAATTCGTTAAAAAAGATCACCGAAATGATTGTTCTTACAACGAACTATGTAATGTGTATTTTCTAAGCTATTAAAATAGGTAATGTTTTTGCTTGCTCCTGAATATAGGCAATTAAATCGCATTGTCCTATTAACATTCTGGTGCGATAGAACATATGTGTAAACTATGTAATTCTTGCCAATAAGTATTCACCCATATTATTAATGATTTGCTAATTTGAAGTATCGTTTTGCACAGTAATGATCTAAAACTGCTGTGCAGGAAAGGGTTAATTAATTGAATGCAGCTTAACTCCGGAAAAAAAAATAAAATTTCATAATCCAAAATTAAAGTTTTCATCCGCTCTTTAAAAATTATGAGAGTTATTTACTGTCCACCCTATATATACGCATTTATTCTTATGATATAAAACTACATTTTCAATTCGTTTGCTTAGAAATATTTGTCTGTGACTGATAATTTTTAGGTGTTTTTACAAAATTAAACTGCAAAAAATAGTTTAAAAGTATTTCACTGTCTATAAAAACATAAATTTTTTTTTTCTCTATCATCAATAAATTAACAAACAAAAAATACTTATTCAATACCTACCTAGCTTGCTATAACTATTGTTTATGGTAGAAAATATTGCGGGGAATATATAAACATAATAAGTTTCAGCGAAGTAAGAACATACAAATTTAACATGGGAAAAAATTGTTGAGATCAGAGCATGCTTGTCTTTTATGGGTATCGTTTTATATAGGCATCGATAGTTACTAAAATTTTCTTTAATTGCAAAAAAGGTAAATTTGAAAACAAAACAATAGGTGCCTAATTTTCTACTAAGCAGTACTATTTGTTAATAAATATTTCAACATTAGATTAATATTTATTTATAGTTATCTTAATAAATTTACTGCTATTGTCTTTTATTGACTTCTGAATATTATTTTGACGCGATATTATTTAAAATTTTGCTAAATTTTTTAATAAATAAAACACATTTTTATAAATTATAATAATATACAATATATTGGAGTATGATAATATGAGAAAAAAAACGCTTATTTAGCATTGATAAAATAATTTCGTATTTAAGATGAATTGCTATTACTACCGTCTTTCACAAAACTAGGGGTCACTTAATACCTATAGATATATTTAACTAATTTTTTAACAATAGCAAGTAATAAATTTTTGATAAAAATAGCTATAAATTTTTAGATAAGTTATAAAATATTAAAAGAAAAATTTTCTTAAAATATATGGAACATTGTGCTATTAATTTAAGACTAAAAAAATATTATGAGGAGAAATTAATGTTTCAAAACTGTTTTAAATTCTTGATATTACATATTCAGTTTTAAAAATATTAAGAAATATGATTTTTTACAATATATTGATATTGTAAAATATATGTTTTTAACGGTGTAGAAACCCATACTTTTAACAGAGTACTGTATATATGCGAAATATTATATTACTATATATATTTTAAAAAAATTCGTTTTTATTTAATTGTTGATGACCAAATATTTTTACATTAAATGAGTAAATTCTTATGTATTTTATAACATGATATCGCGTGATTACAGTTATAATAAAGTAATCATGAGTATTTATAAGTTATATATTTAAAAGAAAAATACACACTTAGATATTTATAACGTAAGTATGTAACAATTTTAGCTGATTTAGTTGATTAAAGATTTAGCTGATTAAATAACATCAAAGAATATGCACACAGATTTAAAAAAAAAAATGTACAGAGTGATACATTTTTGGAAAATTTACGAGTATATATGGTGTACCATAATTGTAAATGGAATTTTTATATATACATCAAGTTTAAGGTATAATATCAAAAATTAGTTTGATTTCTTTTTAGGGGATCGGTGTAAATCAAAAGATCGGTTTTTTTCTTTAAATTTATTTTATTAAGTATAGTTTTAAACAAAAATAGGTACACAATGATCACTTTTTTAACTTGTAAAATTTATAATTATATTAAAAATTTGTGCATATGCAAGAAAGTGTTCTGTGAGGAATCAAAGATCACCAATTGGTCGACTTGTGTATTAAAATAGTAAAAAATTATTCAACAAACACCATTGAATTTATAGAGGTGGTTTGTAGACTTTTCAAGTTCAATTATAGACGAAATATTGGAAATATTGAAATATCGGAATATTTCTGTTGTATGTAATTTACGGACCATTACATCAATCTTCTTCAATGTTCTAACGCAGAATTAAGAGAACTAAGTAAAGCGAAGCGTCGAGAGGAAATTATTAAACAACTCGTTGAAAACTCTGAAATACCAACAATTCTACGATAAACTAATGAGCGGCGTAGTAATGTAGATGACGAATCTCCCCCGGTTGGTTTCGAACTCACAATCTACCAGATAAGAGCGGAGTTGCTAACCACTACACCAACTCGGGGTCGACAAACTAATTGATTTTACACAATAAAATAACACGATAACGAATCATTGAAAAGTTGACCGGCGGATATTCGAATTGAATTTAAAACGTTGAAGGAGGTGTCGGAGAATACATCAGCATTCTGTCTTCTACTACATGACCGTGTGGTTCAATATAATCCATTGACGAATATTGTTACAAAAAATGTATAAAAGCATCGCAATCCGACTATAAATCAGCCAGTTTCGCTCTAGACAACGCACAATGAAGACCGACGCAGCAATTGTTGACTTCCAAGGATTTCCAAATTCAACAAATGGGAAATTCTACATAAAGGAATTAGCTCTGTTGAAATTCGATTCTTCCGAAGAAAATTGTGGTGAAGATTATATACTACAACACTATATTTTCAAATCACCAATACCGTTTTGCGGATTAAGTGAAAAGGATCAACGCACAGCTCGCTGGTTACGGAAAAACCATCATGGGTTCGCCTGGATGGATGGACATATTGAATACGAGGAACTACAATACATTTTAATAAACAATCTACACGGAACTCGCATCATCTATGCGAAGGGAGAAGAAAAAGTACGCTATTTGAAACGACTGCTACCATCAGCGCCCATTATGAACTTTGAAGAAATAACAATTTGTCCCAAGTTGAGAATCATAACATCAACATACACTAGCCCTCGATGCGGTCATCATTCCGGAGCAACTTGCGCCATGGAAAATGCCATATCCATATACAAATATTATTGTAATAACATTTAAACATTTTTATTGTAAAAAAAAATATTTCTTTTAAAATAAATTTATTAAAATAAGAAAAAATTAAAAAAAATTAAATATAAAAAAAAATGTGTTTTTATTTAATAAAAAAATAAAAATTAAAAATTTAAAAAAAAAAAATGTGTTTTTATTTAGAGGAAAACCTGTACAAACCTGTTTTCAGATAAAAATATACAATCATATGATAAAATTCATTTTTGCATATTAGAGAGAAATCTTCGCTGTTTGATATCAGTTTACCTTTAGTGACGTCAGCTGACAGTTTAAGCCTGTTTTCAGATAAAAATATTATAAAATTATGAAAGCAAGGCCATCTTTTAATGGCTAGTTTAACTATCAAAAAAAAAAAAAGGTTTTCGATGCCATCTATTGACAACTTTTCAAACTTACACACAGGAATCCAGACTAGCAACGCCATCTAGTAGCGAATTCACAGGCTCGAAGGTGGCTGCGCCATCTAGTAGCGAATTCACAGGCTCGAAGGTGGCTGCGCCATCTGTTAGGGAATTCTTAGGTTAGAAAAAATTTTGTTAGGTTAAGCTAAGTTCGCTTAGGTTTCGTTAGGTTAGGTCAAGTTCCATTGGGTTCTGTTAGGTTAGAAAAAAATTTCACTAGATATCGTTAGGTTGGAGACCAAATTTTTGCTCCACCCACCGCCGGAGGCTTCTAGAACCGCCTCGGTAGTTTTGCCTCCTGCCGAGGTCACTCAAAAAGTCGGCAGGAGGGAAGGAGGGCTCCAAAGCCCCATATTCTTACTACTGGAGACATTTCTTTTAAAATTTGTTTATGTTCATTTTATTTATTAATTAAGTTTGTGTTAAATCCGTTATTTTGTGCTATTATTCTTATATTATTTAATTCCTTTTTAAAATTTTCTTTAGATAGTGGGATATTAAAGGCTCGGTGCATCATGCAATTATAGGCGGCGACTTTATGTTGGTACGGACTTATCGAATCACTGGGGATAGTAATACCAGAATATGTAGGAAATTTTAAAAAAGAATTAAATAATATAAGAATAATAGCACAAAATACCGAATTTAACACAAACTTAATTATTTTTATGCAGTTACCTAAAATTGTAACATTCCAAAAACCAGTCTTATTTTATGACTTTATTTTTATTATATTTTTATTTTGTAAGACAAGCCATACTCACATGTTTTCGAAATTATTTTTAATTTTATTCACATTTTACTAAATTTGTCTGAAAATTATTTACTTCAAAATTAATTTTAATCTCAAAATTATTTTTTACCTGAATTTGTAACATTCCAAAACCAGTTTTGTGACTTTGTTTTTACTTATAATTCTGATTTGACAACAACAATTTATTGTTCACAGTAGGAAAAGATGTAAAATGGAAAATAGTATTTAAGTAAGTAGCTTGTTAAATATAGTTTACTGTTCGTCAATGGCCATACGGGCCGAAACATGTCACAGACAATTAAAACTCTAAATAAAGTGGTATTAGTAAAGTAAAAAATTGCCTTTTTATTTTAAATATTTTTTTTTTTTTTTTTTTTTTTTGTAGGAGTAGTCCAAGAAAAACCCAAAAAAATTAAAAAGACAATAAATGGTAAACACAGTGCGGAAGCGTTAAAGGAAGCACTAGCTGAAGTAAACACGTCGATACGTACTATTAAATTTCCTACATTTAACCCAAAAAATTGTGAAAAATTAGCTATTGACCACGCAACTTTGATAATGCCAAGTTTAGATTGAACCCTGATTGCTTATCAGCGCCGTTCTGGGTACTTATTGAACTATTATCTCATCAAATTCAGAGGCCACTTTTTCGATTCAAGTCCCATATGAGATACTCCTCCTTACCTCTACCCACCATACTCACGCACTCATTTTACGTCATTCAACATAATTTCGAGCTTATATTTTGTTTATTGTGTTTGGAATATGAATCTGTTCTGCGAAACAGAGAAGCAAATATGGTGTTCATAGGTATATATATATATATATATATATATATATATATATATATATATATATATATATATATATATATATATATATATATATGTATATATATATATATATATATATATATATATATATATATATATATATAAGGTGTAAAGTAAATAACTTTCGTCCTTTTGACAGATGGTTTATCTCGGTGTATAATTGCCGAAGACATAATTTTTTTTTCGGAATTCGCTATCTGAAAAAATCGCATCCCAGCCAGCTCGTCGTTTAATATAAATTTCCCTGAATACGCCTCTGACCAAACTACAATTATTCACACCCTGTATAATAAACATTTTATTAAAAATAAAAATATAAAAAAAAAAATTATTTTACCATTAATCATTATATTTAAACATCTGCTGACTGTTTAAATGATACGTACACTATCGGACAAAGGAAACCAAACACTTTTTTTTTCATAAATTCTGATTAAAATAAGTTTATGAAATATTTTTGTAGCTTTTCACAGGAAAGTGAATTCCCAAATCACAGGACATTATGAATATTGCAAAAACCATAACTCTGATATTAGTTATAAAACATGGCTGCATTATGCAGTACTAATTTAATAACAAATCACATTAAAAACTATACTTATGAATTGCCGAAAAAACAGAAAAAAGAACATCACAGAACAATAGAATTTTACACAAGAAAAACTTCCATTGGTTGTAATTTTTCCATTTGTTGTTAATTGTTGATACACAACACAAACACTTTACAAAACTTCTTTTATTCACAATCTATCTAACGTACACATAAATATGTATTTATCTAAAAGGTACTTACAAAAATATGATTGCCATTAACAGTTATTTTATTACCTATTGGTATCCCAAATTGTTTACAATCTACAGTGTGTTTCCACATTTCGTAGCTTCCAAGTAAAGTACATGAGAATAAACCGAAATTAATAACAATCTCAAATAACCGTTTATTTTTTCGTCTCTCAATTTTCTCACTAAGATCAAAAATTCATTATTAAACAATTTTAAAATGTTAAAAGTTTGTAAAAAGAGACAGATGTGAAAAAAGGCAAATTATATTACAATCAAAAATTTATTTAAAATCATGAACTTTAGCTGCAAAACCATCATAAATAACCCATAATACATAAGTATTAGTTTTTACAAAGATCGACTTTTAGGCACTGCAAGTTGAAACAGATCAAATTGGAACTTGTAAATGGCTAACTCTCTCATCAGGGGAAACACCCCAAAACTCGTAGTTTTAGATTTTAATTTTTTTTGTATTTTTATAATCTGCAAGTGTTGTGTAGCTGTGCTGGGCTATTAGTTTTGCAATAACTGTTGGTTTCTGTAAAGTACATGTGGGCAAAATGATCCATGCGTAAACCACCTAAAATATTTTTTTTCGTTTTTCTCCAAATCAATTGCAATAGGAAAGACGAAAATAACACAAAATAATAGTGCGCTAAATAAATAAGTAACGTACCTAACTTCGCTCACCTAAACCCAATAGTCCAGAAGTAAAATTATTTTATAATGGAAAAATTCAACCGCCATTTTTGAAGAAGCCTGTAAACCGATTTGGACGTTTTAAATTTCTATGGATAGTACTAATCGAATAATATCAAACAGGAAAGAAAATCAATGGGGAATCATCTCTACCAGTTTTTATTTACAAGAAAATTTCAAATTATTTCATGAAAAATTGTCAAATAATCTTATTTATTAACCGATGAAAGTGTTATGTACAAAGGAAACTGGATTGAAATCATAGTTTAAGTTGCGATTTAAATCATTTTGAAATTTTTCTGTAAAAACTGGCAGAGTTGATTCTTCATTGATTTTGTTTTACCGTTTGATAGTACTTGATTAGTACTATCCTTAGAAATTTAAAACGTCCCAATCGGTTTATAAGCTTCTTCAAAAATGGCGGTTGAATTTTACAATTATAAAATAAATTTACTTTTAAAATGACGGGTTCAAGTAAACGAATTTAGGTACGTTACTTACTCATTTAAAGTACTATTACTTAGTGTTAACTTCGTCTTTCCTATTGCAATATTGATTTGGAGAAAAACAAGAAAAAATCTTTTAAGTAGTTTACACGTGGTTCACTTTACCCACATGTACTTTACAGAACCAACAGATATCGGAAAACTAATAGCCCAGCCCAACTACACAACACTGTTAGCTTATAAAAATATAAAAATCATCAAAATCTAAAAGTACGAGTTTTTGGATGTTTACCCTTATGAAACAATTAGACAAAAATATGTACATCAATTATTTTCCATGATATGAAATGAGAACATTAACTACTACATATAAACATAATATTATGTAAACGGCGAATGCTACTTACGCATACATATAAAAGTTAGCTAAGTGTGTATTTCACACACATTAAATTAGGGTTCCTTAGTACATGCTACAAGGTTCCTTAGTACATGCAGCTGTGCAACCTGTGTTATTTTTTAAGTTTTATTATGAAAATAAATAAATTACTTGACAATGTTATTTGCACTAGTGTTACTGAAAAGCCAATTAAGTGATAATTTGATTTCTTACAAATCATATCGACTTTGAAGTACAATAATTCTGAAACGAGTTATAAAAAAAAAATTGTTAAAAGAACCTTAGTTTGATTTTAAGGGATTTTTCTAATGATATACTGCACAATAAAGTACATGGAATTATTTTTGAAATTACTTACGAAAAATAAAAATTTTATTCATTTTCGAATTTTGTCACACTTTCTCTAATATTAGACTTGGTGAACAAAAGAATGCTTATTTTTTCTATTCTACTTTTTTTTTAAAATATTTTAAAGAGCCTCGAGGCACGAGCTCCAAAGGCCCTTATGTAGATCCGGCTCTGTTCTCCGGTATGATCTAGTGGCGTTGACGTAATTTCAAAAACACCCTGTAAAATCTACAAAACAAAATTTAGAAATATTTCAGGCCGAAAGTTTTAACTCGTAACGTTATTTGTAATTTAATATAATTATGAATTACGTTTCTAATATCTAATAAATATTTCGTTTCAGATGCATATTTTGGTCCGAAAATGTATTGTGAGCAAGAATCCAAATGGCGGCTGAATATTGGACTATTTCCACATTGACTCGACAGATAACTAACAGTTAATAAATAAAGCCAGTTATTATACTATATTATAGTCAATTAATTATTTTTGTATTTTAGATGTAAAAAATCGTTCGAAGATCTAATAAATTCAAAATCGAAGATCTAATATGTTCTGTATTTGTTCGGAAAAGCGACTCTTTCGTCAAGTTCACTTCACCGTGTCCAAATTCAACGCTACCCGGTTTTTCTACTTCAAGCACTGGAGAAATAAAATTGAAGTAGCCAAGTTTAGAATTAATATAAAAATAATGACTCATATTAATTTTAGTAAATCTTAGAAGATTGTAAAGCAACTTCTACAGTGGTATTAAAAAAAAATCAAACATTAGAATGTTTGTTCTGACTCCTTTTTAATTATTAACGTTTAATAATATTGTTAAAAATACAATTAGGTAATAAGTCAATTTGTTGTACAAATTTTGTTCCAACTGCAGGCAATATTATAGGAATTTTTAGAAATAACGACAAAAAACTTGCAGGTTGTTGTTATTTCTAAAAATTTCTTGGTCAATTTGTGTTAAACTATCAATGAACTTGCATAAAATTTTACAAAATGTAGTTTATTGTGGTTGTAGCACTAGCACATTCTAAATTTCTAAAAACTAACGAATGAGTTTTGGAAGTTATTTTTAAATATATAATACACAAAATGTCAAAATTTGAATTAATTCTGCCAGTATAGTATATTATAAAGTAAAAATTATTGTTTAACATAAATTAATGGGAAAATTCCCAGAAAAGACCGAAAATCAACACAATCACAAATTAGTTTAGAATAAATAAATATCTTCTTCTAAAAAACTTATTTTAAAAAACTTTAGGAACACTCAAAGAATAAGATCAACAAAAACTTACCAGCAGTATTTTAGTATGTAATTTAATTTTAAAAACTAAGAAATGTATCAATTTTCATGTCAGTCATACTAAATATTAGATGAACGTCCATTTTTTAATATATACAGTAAGACCACAATAATCCGGCTTAAACGGGTGGCCGATGCGCCGGATTTGCGAAAAAGCCGGACCATCGAGAGCAGGGCCGGATCTAGGGGGGCAGCGGGGGCACGTGCCCCCTGGAAGCTTTTAGGGGCGCCAAAAACGTAATTTGAGGGGCGCAAAAATGGTGAAAATGCTTAAAATTTTTTTGGCGTAGTAAAAATTTTGAAACTGATGAGCAAAAAAAAAAACGTCGACATTGACTATTTATGATAGGGTCCAGGTAAACTTGTTCTCGAGAAAAGAAGTGATGAGCAAAAAAAAAGTCAACGTAACAATTTATGATAGGGTTCCGGTCAATTTGTACCTGCAAAAGGAAGTGATGACCAAAAGAAAAAAAACGTGCCCATTTCTGATAGGGTCCCGATGACTTTTTTTTGTCATCACTTCCTTTTTCATGGAAAAATTTTGTTCGTTGAGGGAGGCGCCAACAGAAAAATTTGCCTCCCTCCTAATGACTCTAGATCCGGTCCTGATCGAGAGACAATTTAAAATGTAATGAATTTGAGACCCCTTATAGATTCTCTAAGAAATTAACAGCAAGAACTGCTATTCTATGTACTGGGTTTGTAGGCACTTCTCAAAACTGGCATATGTATGCGACAGCACGGCCACCACCGCCTCCGATCACTCACACAAAGACAGATCACCGCACAAATACAAAGTAAACCCAGTGTACGTATATAACATAATACAATTCTATTTTGTACTGTACTAATTGACTGTAAATATAGAATGTAAATGTGTGTAAAATTGTATTTACTATTTGTTATCAGTTATTCTCTTAAAACTACAACTTTTAGAATCGGGCCGGATTACTGGAGGGTCCGGATTATCGAGGGCCGAATTATCGAGGTTCTACTGTATTTTTAATCTGTGAAATGAGTTTTCTCATTGTTAGTGTAAATTTAAAATTAAATTTAACACGTTCATTGCCAATCACGCAATATCGCGTGATACAGCTACTTTACTATATGGCCAATAACGCAGTATGGTGGGACAAATATCAGCACCTACTTATTTAACATAAAATATTTGGTTATCTCACAAAGTCTGTATTTTTAGCTTGCCAATGAACGTGTTAAAAACACAAAATTTAAATAAAAAAAAAATTGACAAAATATAAAGGAATGCAAATAAGTTTGCAAAACAAAAATTTCATAATTAATCAACTTTAATTTGCGACAATAATTTCATTGATAAATTTGGGATTTAATAGTTTCTGAATCTCTTTAACTGCGGCAGTCAGTTTAAATTTAAAATGCGTATTAAATTTATTTTTAAAAGTACGTGATGTCGTTTCTTTAACATAATAATATAATGTTTTTGTTAAATTTTTCTGTCCAAAATTTTGTTTAATATTTAACTGTGTATTGAAAATTATGTAGTAAAAGATTATTAGACCAATACTTTTATAATCGCTTTTTTTTTTAATTTAAATGTAATTATTTTAATAATTTTTACTAAAACTGATGTAACTTTGTAACTGATTGAAAGAAAATTTGAGAAAAATAAAAATAACTTTCTTTTAACATGTATTTTATTTATAGGCATAAAAATATTAAATTTACAGATTTAAAAAAAAAAGAGTATAATTATATAATTTGAATTTGGCGCGTCAAATTGTCTGTTTGGCCTACTGGGAAAATTGCGAATAATCTATTTCAGGTGACACTTTTATTGCTCTCCCTTCCTCCCCTTGACAGTTAACATTTAAAAATACGTACCCCGAAAACGTCAACAAGCTCATAATGTTAACGTATATGTACTTTTTAAGACCATGGAGTGAGGTATACCTGATGTACATATTCAATACAAATCAAAATGACATTGGCGATTCTTAATAGTAGCAAAGTGAGGTTAATTGGGAACGAAAATATTATTGATAAATGTGTTGGAATACAAAATATACGTGTTGTAAAGTGAAGTGAGCTGTATACAAAAGTAGGTTCATCTCTATGAATATGGTGATTAGACAATGAAACTGAACTGTAATGAAATGACGTGGATGACGTGTTTCTTTTGAAATTTGTAACATTTTTGTAATGTCGTGTCAGTCAGCTAAAACACGTACACTGATATACATGTAAATTCTGTAAATGTATTTTATACTTTTATGTTTTCATTTTAATAAAATCTCAAGCATATATTAAAACAGTTTGTAGTGCTTTTTATTGTTTTAGGTAATAATCATAACAACTTATGGGCTTATCACGATTTCCACTTGTGTGAAAGTATTTAAAATAAAAGAAAGTTGCATTAAATGAACAGGGTTAAGTTTGCCACGCGTTCTGAATGTGAAGAAACTGTTGGAAAATTTTAGTTAAGAAATTATACTATTTGTGGAAATAAAAATTTGCTAAATAGCAATGGATTTCAAAATTCAAATAGATAGGTTAGTTGGAAATTCTAACTAGACAAAATGGAAACGACAAATAGAATTGATGCTGCGTCATTCAGATGTACTGGATGTTGTGAATGGAACATTTGTATACCCAGCCGATCCGGTAGCAACGGCACACCCGATGAAAAGAAAGCTATTGAAAGTAAAAGAAAATTACTTTATAAAAATGATTCTCTTGCACAATTAATATTGGTTGGTAGTATGGATGAAGCAAATGTAGAACTGACAGCCACATGTGATACAGCAAAAAGTATTTAGGAGAAATTAATTTCTGTGTATGAGCAGAGCTCTGGCCAGCGAGTAGACAGATTAATGGAACATTTCTTCAGCAGTGAAAAAGATGCTTCAGATGACATCGCTACACATATTTCTCGTTTACAGAGAAACTTCCGAGAGTTAAACGATGAACTTAATGAACTTGTTCACACTCAACTACCTGATTTACTGTTAATGAGCCGTATTATGTCAGCATTGCCTTCTGAATACTTTGAATTCAAAAGTGTTTGGGAATCAGTACCCATTGAAGAAAGAACTATCAACAAGCTGACCGAAAGATTAAGATTGATAGAAATGAGACTACCGAATAAGCAAGGTGAGTCAACTGCTCTTGTTGCTGGGCCAGGTATGAAGAAGAAAAAGGCAAATTCAAATTTGAAAAAGTAAGAAAGTGCTTCAAGTGTCATTTGACAGGACATGTAGCAAAAAATTGTCCAAAGAAAGGTAATAATCCGAAAAGGCCAGATGGTGATGCTTTTGTGTGCGTATATGGTGTAGCTGATGAAGAAATTTGGCTAGCTGATTCTGGAGCATCAGCTCATATGACCAAAAGAAAGGAATATTTCCTTACATACGAAGCTTTTCCTGTTTCAAGAGAAATTAGAATTGGTAACAGTGAAGCCATATTGGCTTATGGGCAAGGAACAGTAAATGTTGAGGTGCTTATAAATGGAAAGTGGGAGAAAAATCATCTAACCGATGTGTGGTATGTCCCTGAAATTGATAGAAATCTATTTTCCATTGGTAAAACCACTGACAAAGGTTTTAGCTTTAAAGCTGGAAGAAATGGGTGTATTTTTCTTAGAAATGGTGTGCCAAGGTTAAAAGGCGTAAGAACAGCTGGTGGACTGTATGCCCTGCAGATGAAGGTAAGAAAACCTGAGAGAGCTGCTGAAGTATATTTTGCTACACAAGAAGAAAATGCTCAGTTGTGGCATGAGAGACTTTGTCATCAAAATAAGAAGCATGTGAGTGAATTTCTTAACAAACATGGAATCAAAGTAAATGCAAACGAAGAATCTTGTGATGGTTGTATGTTTGGAAAGCAACATCGTAAAAATTTTGGTACCAGATCTAATAGATCTACAAATCCTGGAGAATTAATTCATACTGATTTGTGTGGGCCTATGGAAGAGAAATCTATTGGTGGTTCCAGGTATTTCTTATGTTTTAAGGATGACTACTCTAAATTTCGAAGGGTTTTCTTTATCAGTATGAAAAGTGAAGTCGGTAACTGTTTAAAAACTTTTCTGAACGAAGTTAATGCAGCTGGTCACACTGTTAAAGAATTTTTAAGTGACGGTGGTAAAGAATTTGACAATTCATATGTGCGTGAAATCCTTCACAGCAAAGGTGTTAAAATTAGAGTTACAATGCCTTACTCTCCGCAGCAAAATGGCTGTGTAGAAAGAGAGAATAGGACTCTTTTTGAAAGTGCAAGATCTATGATCCATGCAAAGGATTTGCCTATCAAACTCTGGGCAGAAGCAGTAAATACTGCTGCTTATGTTTTGAATCTAACGGGCCCATCTGTTGTACCAAAGCAAAAAAGGCACAAATGGGACAAAAAGAGTGTTAAAGGTTCTTTTGTTGGTTATTGCGAAAGAGATGGTTATCGTATTTGGTTACCAAAGGAAAATAAAATCATGCTCAGTCGAAATGTTAAATTTGAAAATGAAACAACATCTGAAAAGAAGGTGAAATTGTCTGTTCAACCTGGTAAGGACATTTCTGAAGACACTACCAATGAGAATAATGATCCAGAGGAAGTAGAATTTTCGAGTGGCGCGGAAGCTGATGAGGATGAGAAGCTGGTGGAAGCTGACAAGGGTGAGAAAACAGAACTATTGGGACGTGGTTTGCGCCAAATTAATAAACCTGTTTATTTAAATGATTACTTGTTGTTGGCCCATTATAATGTTCCTGACTTTTATGCATCTTCCATGGAATCAGATCATTCGGAAGAATGGAAAAATACTATGAATGAAGAGATGACTTCTTTAGCAGAAAATAAAGTATGGCATCTTGTGGATTTACCTCCTGGGGAAAAGTGTATTTCGAACCGCTGGGTGCTAAGGGTAAAGACTAAAGCTGATGGTAGCATTGACAGATATAAAGCCAAACTTGTGACAAAAGGGTATAGTCAGAAAAAAGGTGTAGACTATGATGAAACATTTAGTCCTGTAGCCAGATTTGATACAGTTAGGACAATATTGAGTGTTGCGGCATCAGAAAACCTCCAGCTTCTGCAGTTCGATGTAAAAACAGCTTTTCTGTATGGGAAACTTCATGAAAAGGTTTTTATGAAACAACCAGAAGGCTACGATGATGGATCAGGTCGTGTTTGCAAACTTGATCGAAGTCTATATGGTTTGAAACAGGCACCGAGATCTTGGAACAAACGCTTTGTGAGTTTTATTACAAATCAAGGGTTAAATTGTAGTGCAGCTGATCCTTGTTTGTTTTTCCATAAAGACAAAGAAAAGAAGCTCATAATAACAATATATGTAGATGATGGTTTAATAGCAGGCTCGGATAGTATCTTAATATCTGAGTTTGTAGAAAAACTGAAAACCGAATTCAAAATTACAGTTGGTTCCTTAGATTGTTTTTTGGGAATGCAAATCACTAAGTTGGATGATGGTTCCGTTTTTGTAAATCAGTGCAATTACACCAAGAAAATCCTTGAAAAATTTGGAATGAATGACGCTAATCCTGTTTCAACTCCATCCGAGAAGTGCGAAAGAAGTGATCAAATTCTTAATGAGAAAGTTTCTTACCGAGAGGCAGTGGGAAGCTTGATGTACGTGTCAACTGCCACACGTCCAGATATTGCGTATGCAGTTAGCGTTGTATCTGAAAATCTAGATTCACCATTGCTGTGTCACTGGAAAGCGGTTAAAAGGATGTTTAGATACTTAAAAGGAACTGCTGAACATGGATTGCTGTATAAAGCAAATTATCAGATAGGTGAACTCATGTTGTTCAGTGACGCTGATTATGCTGGTGATGCAATCACACGAAGATCAAGAACTGGGATTGTGTGTATGTATTCCGGTGGTGCTGTTACATGGGCTAGCCAAAAACAAAAAAGTGTAGTGTTGTCAACCACTGAGGCGGAATATGTGGCAGCCAATGAGGCAACTAAAGAAATTATTTGGTTGAAACGTATGTTCAGTGAAATTTCAACTCTTAGTGATATTGCGACTCTATATGTGGATAATGCTAGTGCTATCAAATTAGTGAAAAATCCTGAATTCCACAAACGTTCGAAACATATCGAAGTGAGATTCCACTTCATACGTGAAAAATTCTATGAAAAAGTTATGAATGTTGAACACATCGATAGTAAAAATCAGGTTGCTGATATAATGACAAAAACTTTGACCAGAATACTTTTTGAAAAACATAGACTTGGGTTGGGCCAGTGGGAATTAAAATAATAGTTTGTTCATTTTGTTAAATTTAAATTAATCAGTTTTTGTTAAATATATTTGCGATATGCTTTCCTGGCAAGTATATTTTGAGAGGAAGTGTTAGAATACAAAATATACGTGTTGTAAAGTGAAGTGAGCTATATATAAAAGTAGATTCATCTCTATGAATATGGTGATTAGACAATGAAACTGAACTGTAATGAAATGACGTGGATTGACGTGGATGACGTGTTTCTTTTGAAATTTGTAACATTTTTGTAATGTCGTGTCAGTCAGCTAAAACACATATACTGATATACATGTAAATTCTGTAAATATATTTTATACTTTTATGTTTCCATTTTAATAAAATCTCAAGCATATATTAAAACAGTTTGTAGTGCTTTTTATTGTTTTAGGTAATAATCATAACAAAATGTACTCAAATAGTGTAAAAATATTTGAAATTCGCTAGTATTTTCCTTTTATTAAAAACCAAACGAAAATGGGGAAGTTTTTTCATAAAAAATTTTTCGTTTCCTTTAAAAATACTTGCTACAAAAATACGTTTAGACGCCTATGTATCTGTCAAACAGTGACATTTCAGAATAAAATGAAAATTTTCTAAATTATTTTTCAATGAATTAAAACTGAAATTTTATTTCCTTATTGTATCTATATATCATTTTTATATGATAATTTAATCTATTTAATAATTTTAATTTCCGATGGAAAACGTAATAATCGTTTAATTTTTCGTTACTACATTGATTAAAATGGCGGCCATATTGAGCTAATATCTTTTTAAATTACGTAAAATCCTAATCGTTTGCAAGTACTTGAGTACGAAATTTAAAAGTGTCATTTTTAAAACGAAATTACTCAAAAATATGAGATAAAACAATGAAAATTTGAGTGTTACTGGTAGTTTTGAATCATAAACAAATTTTTGAAAAACTTTAAACATACGTTTCCATTTTAAAAACTATAAGTTTGTATCAAACTCGAAAACCAGAAGAGCTATAAAGCTTCTGACTATAGCAATCGGTTGCCCCCGTCGATATGGGGCTACCACTCTTATTTGAACAATTTTTCGATTAAATCAACGGTTTGGCTGCAATCAAAATGGCAAAACTCTCGAAAAACTCACGCTATATATATATATATATATATATATATATATATATATATATATATATATATATATATATATATATATATTGTTACATTCTTGAACGTATTTTAAAGAAAATTAAAATACGATAATTAAACTAACCGACACCATCAAAAACTCAGTTAAATCATCAATTAAAACACCTATGCCCAAACCACACCAAGCACAAAATACACGACCACCTCAGTACATTTTAAATTTAATTAAACAAAAAAATAAGCAACGACGTCTTTGGCAACGAAATAGAACCAGAGAGAATAAAAGATTACTTAACCAACTCACGCATCAAGTCGAGTATGAACTAAATCACATGCGATATACTCAGTACCAAAACTATTTAGAACAGCTAGAACCAAACGATAACGAACTTTGGAAAGCGACAAAAAGAATCACCAAAAAACGTGACACTATTCCACCAAAAGAATTCAACTCTCAAATACATGAAAATGACTCTGATAAAGCAGAAGCATTCGCTTCTCACCTCGAAAGAATATTTACTAATACCAACAACGAACATACCACAAATCCAACCAACAACACAACAGCTAATCTGGAAATAGTGACACCTAGTGAAATCAAAACATATATCAAACAACTAAACAATCGCAAAGCCCCGGGAATCGACTTAATAACCAATATACTCATTAAAAAATTTACAAATAAAACCATTACGTGCCTATGTAGTATATTTAATAAGTGTTTAGCACTCGGCCATTTCCCAGACTCATGGAAATCAGCAGAAATCATTGTTTTCCATAAACCTGGGAAAAATAAATCAAAAGTGGATAGTTATCGTCCAATAAGCCTTTTATCAACACTTTCAAAATTACTGGAACGAATCATCCTCCGCAGGCTTACCGATCATATTAACACACATGACACAATACCACCATTTCAATTTGGATTCAGAACGGATTACTCCACAGTTCATCAATTATTACGTATAACTCGCCTAATAGAACAAGGATTTCACGAAAAGAAGTTCACAGTAATCGTACTTCTAGATATATGTCAAGCATTTGATCGAGTATGGCATGCAGGGCTACTACAAAAACTTAATATATTTCAAATTCATAATTATATTCAAAAAATCATAGCATCCTTCTTAACAAACAGAACATTTCACGTGAAAATAGGTAATGTCAAATCTCAAGAACGACCTATCAAATCGGGTATCGCACAAGGTTCCGTACTAGGTCCTACTCTTTTCAACCTCTATATGGCCGACTTTCCTTATAACGTTAATGGAACTGAAATAGGCATGTTTGCCGATGATAAAGTTATAATATCTCAACACGAAGACATCCACATTGCCATTGACCGACTACAATTATCTCTAGTAACTATCTGCGATTGGATGAAAACATGGAATTTAACTCTAAATGTTACCAAGACAAGTGCTAAAATATTCACACTAAAACGGATTCCTCAACACAATCAGTTAATCATTAACAATGAAATCATTCACTTCAACAAAGAAAGTGTAAAATATTTGGGTGTCTGGTTAGATAAGCGTCTAACATGGAACACACATATAAAAAATAAACTCAAAGAAGCCAACACAAGATTAGCAACGTTATATCCACTAATAAATCGCAGATCACACCTACGCATCGAAACTGGCATACTACTATACAAACAATTAATTCGGCCTATCATCACCTACGCATGTCCCATATGGTCTTCAGCCAGTAATACACAATTAAAGAAACTGGAAACATTCCAAAATAAAATACTACGCATTATCACCAATTCACCATGGTTTGTCCGCAATATTCAACTCCAGCGCGAACTCCAAGTTCATCCTCTAAACAATTTCATCATCGAAATATCAAAGAAATTTTACAACGGCTTGTCAAATCATCCAGCTGCTCTTAAGTATCACCTCACCGACTTATTCGAAACTCGGCTCAAGCGGATAACAGCGCAACATCTTTACTTGCTCCAATCATAAAAATTTAAATTAAGTTCACATTTTATATCAGCCACGAGGGGTTCTTTCGAACCTGCCTCTTAACGTCACTATACGTATCAGTTTATTTCTGCCATCACGACTATGATATAACGATTATACGTTGAACTAGTCAATAAATCATGTAAACAAAAAAAAAAAAACATTGATTGAATAGTCTATTGCAAACTTTTTTACGTTCATTCCTTCCCATTTTACCACAGCTCTGCACTGTTAAAACTTGAGCGGTATGATCACTGATATGAGTATCAATAACATCCACATTTATAAACTCGAGATCTTTGTTGGTTATTAAGTAGTCTATAGCAGAACTTGAAGTTGCACAGATACGCGTCACTGTATTTATAATATTTCGACAATTATATGAATCAAGTATGTCAATTAATTTACGTTTAAGAAGATTATTTTTCATGAAATCAATATTAAGATCCCCCATTATAATAACGTTCCTTTTTTCGGTTTTTAAATATCTTAATAGATTCTCTAATTTTTCAAAAAATAACTCGATATCGCTGTTTGGCGACCTATATATAACGCACATGTAGTATATCTTACCGATTAAGTCTATTTTTATACCACTACATTCAAAAACTTTATCCATAGTGAAACCATCTAAATTTAGTTTATCACTCACAAATTTTATTACAGAATTTTTTGCCCATATACCAACTCCACCATGCTTAAAATTATTTCTGCTGTAATACGCACATAACTTATAGTTATCAATATTAATATTTTCTAAGTTTTCTTCTAGACACCAATGTTCACTTAGTAAAAGAAAACTAATGTTTTCACGATTTAAAATTAATTCTACATTTTCAACTTTATTACTTAAACACTGTATATTTTGATGCATGATTTTATATAAATAATTTTTAACGTTATGTTTATTGGCTATTGAAGTCGGCTGGTTGCCTACGAAAAATATAACGTTTTATTATAGCACCTCTGGGCCAGTTATTTTCACTATACATTTGTTCTTTTACTTCCGCTTCTGCGCCGATTCTAAAACTTTCATAATTTCCTCTACTGTGTAAATTCTCGACAGTAAATTCGTGACCTGGGTATCGCTTTTTAAGAAAATCTTGAACTTTTTCTGTAGTTGTTTTTTCTTTCTTGCAACGTCCTAAAAAGATCCATATTCTCGATTCTTCACATTGAAGTTCATCTGTTTGGAGACCATTTCATCTTATTATTTGTCTACGTTTCTTTTTATAAGTAACGGTGGTAAATCCATCCTCTTCATTTACACCGTTTTCTTCAAGGTTAACATTAGTGGTGTCACTGTTATTAATTTGCTTTTCTACATTTAAGTTAGCTGCTGCAACAGTTGCAAATGACCTAACGTTTGTGTTATGTTCTTTGCCTATATTTTGTTCAGCAATCTTTACTTTTTTTGGTGGCGCACTTTTAGATTCCACCGCTTGAGGGCTTCGATAATATTCTTCAATTTGCTGGCGCAAATTTATTTAGGTTATCCATTTTTAGATTTTCTATTTCTGTTAATAACTTTTCTGTACGCTTTTCAATAACTTTTTCCACTAAATCACTGAAATACTTTTGCAATTCTTCACTTTGAATGGCATATTTAAATAAATTTGACCATTCGTTCCCGTCTAAAATCAATTTTTGACCGCTCCGTGTATCAGGCATGTTGCTACACGTAGCCACTACTATGACTATCAATATATATATATATATATATATATATATATATATATATATATATATATATATATATATATATATATATATATAATAGAGAAATAAGTGAGGTCCTTTTGAGGGGTGACTCATAGCACCCTGTAGACACTAAAACCTCAGGAATTTTTTCGGAATTAACAATCGCGTCACCCCTCAAAAGGACAAGAGTTATTTCCTTTACACTCTGTATATAATATATACATATATATATATATATATATATATATATATATATATATATATATATATATTGTTTTTCAAAAAATTTCATATTTCAGGTGTTAGTATCTTAAAATCCTTTATCAATTGTTTAAAATTAACTTTTAGTATTGCCTTTCATTCTATTATTAAACAGATAAGTCATTTTTAAACTAATTTATGAGTTACACGTGTTTTATGGGGGTGCCTATTACTTTTGGCCAAGGTTATATATATATATATATATATATATATATATATATATATATATATATATATATATATATATAGGGTGTCAGAGAAATAAGTGAGGTCCCCCATAGCACCCTGTAGACACTAAAACCGCAGGAATTTTTTCGGAATTAACAGTCGCATCACCCCTCAAAAGGACAAGAGTTATTTCCTTTACACTCTGTATATAATATATACATATATATATATATATATATATATATATATATATATATATATATATATATATATATATATATATATATGTATGTGTGTACAGTTGACTTTCGGAGATTGTCCAATCAAAAATTGTCAATATTGCAGTGATAGGGATTTAAACATCGCATGTTTATGTCACACGAATACTGCAAACACACAATTTTTGTGAATACAATGTTCGTGTGACGTAAACATACGATGTTTAAATCCCTAACACTGAAATATGGACAATTTGCGATTGGACAATCTCCGAAAGTCCACTGTATATATATTATATACAGAGTGTAAAGGAAATAACTCTTATATGTATGTATGTGTGTATATATATATTATATACAGGGTGTAAAGGAAATAACTCTTATCCTTTTGAGGGGTGATGCGACTGTTAATTCCGAAAAAATTCCTGCGGTTTTAGTGTCTACAGGGTGCTATGGGGGACCTCACTTATTTCTCTGACACCCTATATATATATATATATATATATATATATATATATATATATATATATATATATATATATATATATATATATAACCTTGGCCAAAAGTAATAGGCACCCCCATAAAACACGTGTAACTCATAAATTAGTTTAAAAATGACTTATCTGTTTAATAATAGAATGAAAGGCAATACTAAAAGTTAATTTTAAACAATTGATAAAGGATTTTAAGATACTAACACCTGAAATATGAAATTTTTTGAAAAACAATGTAATTTATTTGTTAGTCTTTTATTAACTTTCAGGATAACAAGAAGCTGCTGAGTGTTGTTTATTTATGTAGTAGAGACAGTTTGTAATACAAAATGCCAAAACAACGAGAACTTAACACAGAAACACGAATAAAAATCCAGATGTTATATGAAGAAGGGAAGACTCAAATAGAGATTGCTAAATTCAGGGCTGGGAAAAATGGTTCATAGAAACTATTTAAAATAGAAAATGGAAAATGATTTTGCTGAAAATATTTAAAATAGAAAATGGAGAATAGCTATTTAAACTACAACTACAACTTTTAAATAAAATTATGAAAATCATTTACTCGAAATAAAAAAATATTTCTTATCGACGTGTTTTAAAGATAGTAGTAGACAACTTGCGTCTGAAAAGTTTGACTTAATAGGACTGCAATTCTAGTAACAAATTTAACTCAAGTGACATTGCAACTGGAGTTATGAAAAATTTGAGTTAATTAAGTCAACTTACATTTACCTAACAGTTTACAATTTGTTAGAATGCGTTCAATTCGAGTTCTTTGATTAATATAAGTCATAAGTGTCATACATATATACATTAAATTTAAGTACACATACATTTTCATTTTAAATGTAAAATGGATTCAAGTTTTCATTTTAAATACAAAATGGAAAATAGTTTGACCGAACTTATTTAAAATAGAAAATGCAAAATGTCATTTTGTATTTTAAATACAAAATTTGAGTCAATTAAATCAACTTATATTTAATTTACAGTTTGTTAGACTTCAAGTCGTTCAGTTCAAGTTCTATAATCAATATTATATACACATAAATTTGAGTATACATGCATTTTCATTTTAAATGTAAAATGGATTCAAATTTCCATTTTAAATACAAAATGGAAAATGGTTGAACCGAATTTATTTAAAATAGAAAATGTAAAATGCCATTTTGTATTTTAAATGCATATTTAAAATGAAATCATTTTAAATAGTTCGCAGCCCTGATTATATAAACTGATAACAAAATAACCACTAGTTTTAGTGGTAAAACCACCAAGTTGGCAACACTGGTTACAATTTGTGGAGAGAGAACACTTACATTCTAGAGGAGCGATGTGGTGGTTCCGATATTTTAGCTGTTTTAAGTTAGCGGCGGAAAATCAATTTTTTAATTTTTTTTTTTTTGCTAAATCGTTTGTTCGTTATTGTTCGACCAAATTTATTATTTGTTCGTTGTTCATTTTTTATAAAAAATAAAAAAAAATGGACTTGGAATTGGCTCCTAATGTAATAGATTTTCGGTCTTTTTGTTTTTTATTTGATCAATTTCGATTAGTTATTGTTTGTTCGATCAAAAAAAAAGTTTGTTCGATCTAATTTACATTAATATTTAATTTTTTCATGACCATAACCACTACTCGCATGCGCCAATTTATCGTAATTCACGCGGTCTATTTAAACAATACAATGATAACAACAAGCCCTAAGCGTGCATATAAAAATCTGATACGATATACGATATACATAATTCTAAGAATTGTTCGATTTTACCAACAGTTTAGTATAATTTATATTTTGTGAATTCTTAGAGTTCACTTTTTTAATGTTGTGATCTGAATATCTATTTTTTGTAATCTTATCTATTGTACTTACCACTGGCAGTAAAAGGTCCGGCATTTTGTGACAAAAAATTTTTCTGTATAATTAAACCTTTTATTTTAATAGCCTGTACTTGTGAAAATGGTATTTGAGCCGCCATATTGCAGGACGAGTTAACTCGTCTTAATCACTTAAAGCTTAAATTATTGTTATTATTGTTGCTGTTGTTGTTATCATTGTGTTGTTTAAATAGACCGCGTGAATCACGATAAATTAGCGCATGCGCGTAGTGGATTTGGTCATGAAAAAATTAAATATCAATGTAAATTAAATCGAACAAACAATAACTAATCAAAATTGATCGAATAAAAAACAAAAAGACCAAAAAACTATTACATTAGGGGCCAATTTCAAGTCCATTTTTTTAAAATTTTTTATAACAAAAAAAATGCACAACGAACAAATAATAAATTTGGTCGAACAATAGCGAACAAACGATTTAGCAAAAAAAAATTAAAAAATTAATTTTCCGCCGCTAACTTAAGACAAGCCGATACCTTAGCTCCGCAGTAATTATTTTTTGAAATTTTATCTTCACATATCGTTAGTTCGTCGTTTGTTCTTTATTGTTCGTCATTTATTATTGTTTGTTCGTATATTGTTTATTTAGAAAAAATTACATAAAAATGCAAACTCAGACTAGCGCCCCCACATACTAATTGTGGTTTTTTTATTTCTACTGGCCTTTTATTATGAATAAACGTTTGTTCTTATATAAACGACGTTTGTTCTATCATCAAAGTGACTTCTTTCAGTTTTAATCAACAATTTTTTACGTTTTTTAATTAGTTCAATAAATTGTCATGGCATAGTAGTACCATTGCGCATGCGCCAATTGTACTTTTAAGCGGTTTTTTTTTCAATTAGTAAGGACGTTATGTATAAATTAGTAACGACAATAAATTATTTTATTTATACGCCATATATTATGTAACCAATACCAAATATTATGTAACTCGTTTTTATTTAATTTCCAGGCATAATACATGTTAAAAAATAATGAAAAGTTTTTATTAGATTAGCTATGAGTATATTATAAGATTAATATTTATTTAAGTGTACAAAATTTTAAATGGACTCATTTTACATTTTTATTGACAAAGTATGAGTGTAATTATGGGAAAAAATTTAAAGACATAAAATATGTACCTATTTATACATTATACTTTCAAAATAAAAAGACATAGAACACTAGAAGCCAACTAACATAAAAAAAGTGAAATTCGCTTGGAGTCATTTGTAAGCCAGTCACAGCTTAAGGCATTAGTCCGTCAGTAGTCGTCGTCGAGTCAACACACCATTATATTAACAATATACCCATTGTTAGTTGAACACGTTGAACAGCTCTCTCTGGTAATACGTGTATTGTGGTTGTATGCGTGTATACACATACTACTACAAAAAACCAAACTAATACACTGCAAACAGTGTGTATGTACACAAACAGACTACGTCACAAACTCATTACAAGTGGAACAGAGGCAAAGCCAATCTAGTTTGTCCCCTTGTAAAAAGACAATTTTTACTTTACTAATACCACTTTATTTAAAGTTTATAAATATCTGTGAAACTTTAAATAACGTGGTATTCGTCAAGTTATAATTGTCTTTTTATTTTAAAACGGAATACCATAAAGTAACGCTCAATAAGTCTATCAAATACATTATACTTTCAATTAAAATAATTTGAATGGATTAAAATAATTTTCCCTATTATAGCTTATCATTACCCCTTTAATCAGTCATAATAATTTTTAATAATTAATAAAACTTTTAGAATTCGTATAGAGAAAGCATCTGCATAGTTAAGTTATATAGCACATAAAGAATACATTGTATAACTTTCTTAGATCCTCTCATTTTTCTTTTATTTTGAAAATAACCGCTTAAAAGTACAATTGGCGCATGCGCAATGCTACTACTATGCCATAACAATTGAACTACAGTCGGCACTATGAAAGTGTTACAACACGGGACTAAAATAACAGTTTCATAGTGAGATAAAAAAGTATGTAGGCACCAGTAGCTAGTTTACTGCTATGTACCTGTATTACGAGAATAACAAAACAAACAGTCTGCGTGTACTTACATGCAGCGTTTGACTGTGTTTGTCACACCAGAGTGGTGAAAATAATATTGGTTGTAACACTTTGGTAGTGCAGTTTCATAGTGGTTACTGTAATTAAAAAATGTAAAAAATTGTTAATTAAAGCCGAAAGAAACCACTTTGATGATAGAACAAACGCCGTTTATATAAGAACAAACGTTTATTCATAATAAAAGGGCAGTAAAAATTAAAAAACCATAATTAGTATGTGGGGGCGCTAGTCTGAGTTTGCATTTTTATGTAATTTTTTATAAATAAACAATATATGAACAAACAATAATAAATGACGAACAATAAAGAACAAACGACGAACTAACGATATGTGAAGATAAAATTTCAAATTGCTGGGGAGCTAAGGTATCGGAAACTGCTATATAGTTAGCAGTCTAAAAATTTCTTTTTAATTGAAAATATTTTTATTCGATTGGGAATCATTTGGGAAAATTTAGGAATATAATTTTTTTATTTAGGACATTATAATTAGTGAGTAATTAATTAGTCTTTTTTAGCGTATAGTTAGCAGATCATGAAAATAAAAAATATTTTATTCTACGTTATTTGATAGAAATAGTTTGGGAAGAACATTAAAATTAATCACACCATTTAGGAATTCATAATTAATTAATTATGCCGATTTTTCTGTTTACGATTTTATATGTACAATCGCCCTGTTCGCTGCTGAGTTTTTTTGCTCAAAGTGAGATGTTAGCGCATGCGCAAGAACATTTTTATGAAGTACGATTCCATAAAAAAGGTCTTGCGTATGTGCCAACAGCTCACTTTGAGAAAAAAAAATCAGTTAACGAACACGCCGAATATGTATAAAAATATATTTACATATATTTGATACAATATATTTAATGGCTGACGTCACAGACCTCACTTACTAATATGGCGGCAAAATTCAAACACTTTTGTATGTTAAAATTATGAATTATCATTTGAATTGTACTTCATTAGTATGTTGTATATTTACATAGTTGACAGAAAGTATACGTATGAATTTTAATAAATAATAATAATATCGTAAAAAACCAACACCACCTACATAAGGTATAAGCGTTATGTAGGCAGTGTTGGAAAAACTGCTTCCAAAATATTTTTTCAAATTAGGCGTCGACTGGTTTACTTTTTAAGTAATAAAAATAAGATTTATATTCAGATTAACGTCATCGCTGCCGATGTACAATATATTGTAATTTGTACATCAAATTTAGATTATGTTAACATTATTTTTTAATTGAGAAATACCTAAAAAATTCTTAATATTATTTAAAATTACTAAATTACGCTTATTTAAAGACATAAGATTAAAAATTTTAATTCAAATAAACGCTTGTTTAAGTCTTTGTCCAGTATGATGGACAAAAGTATACTCATTGACGTTTAAGAATTTTTAAGAATTAGTAGCGAAGAAGTTAAATATGCTCGAAATAACATTCAAAAAACGGTGTTCTAATAAAGACTATACTGATTAGTAATTACCAAAGAGCAACTCTCACATTTGTATTTGTGAAAATTTTATTTTATTTTTCAAATTGTACATAAGTATAAAAAATATTTGTAATATAATGAAATAACATAATTATATAAAATTCCATATCATAACTAACATAATAATATAATATTTTAAACATAAATTATTTTTTCTTATTTTATTATCCCCTTTTATAGTAATTAAAAAAAAAAAAAAATTAAATAAAAATAATTCTATAATCTCTAATCTTCTATAAGGTGTATAATGCTGCAACTGGCGTGACTGTAACATCTGCAGAACATGTGGTAGAGCCTAAACTCATACCATCACATTCAAGCCAGTAATTAGCTATTCTATAACAATAAGCAACGAAGTGATCCATTGTCTTCCTGTAGTCGATTATTCCAATTAATCTGTCAAAATATATAAGCTATTTAAAGAAAACTACGAAAATTACTTCTACGTGTCATAGAATTAGATGGCGAATACATTGTTGATTAGAAATGTTTTGTATAAGATATATGAATAAATTAATTCTACTGAAATTATTGCGACAAAACTTTTTTATCAACCTTTTATTTCTGTGGGCTGTTGATGATAATAGAAAAAGAAAAGAAAATTTTCCAGCAACTGCAGCGATACAATTACATGTGGCTCACTTTATAGCTGCTACAGCAAGATGGGATTGTCTCAATGATAAACACAAATTTCGCACTAAACGTTTTTATATGAGAGCAATTGCTTTGATGATCGATTGCCAGTCAGTTGCAGAATTTCGCCATATTTTTATACTGACACGCCTGTTAATGATTATCTAGTAAAGGCTTCAGAATTTCAAATGACTGCAAAGGGGGCTCGAAAAAAATTGGAAGACTACATTTCGATACATAATCCAGTAATTCAACATCTAGAAAATTACAGCGAAAATGAGAAAAATAATGATTTTCATTATAGTTTTGACCCACTTCCAGAAGAATCTCATCCGAACGAAAGAATAACTCTAACACATCAATGGGTGAAAAATTTAATAACTTTAGTTAAACCTAAAAATCCTGAAAAAATGCCAGAAGCAATAGACAATGCATTCTATTTGCCTCCATTGATTCATAATTTAGAAAGAATTGGAAAAGAGTTTGTATTATGGACAGGTGCTGCGGTACCAAACGGAATGCAGCACGCTTCATCATCATATCAAGAATGTTATTTTAATGATATAAAACATCGACTTTTCGAACATGTCTCGCTTCCATGTGTATGCTATAGATTCCTTAAAACACATTTGGAAGATATTTTAAGTGGTAACTGTTTAGTCGCTGCTAAATTAAAGAAATTCAATCACCGTGTACACTATGATCCATGTTTTGATTTCTTAGATAGTAAACAAAATGAACAAGAAAAAAAATATCGGGATGGTGAACAAAAATATGTAAAGGTTGAAAGTTTGAATAAACAAAATGATTCTGATTTCTTCTCACAAATGCAGTGGCGCGGTATTGTAAATGAAAGTAATAAAGCTTTTTGGCAGCGTATCGATGAAGATGATAATGAATCTCAGGAAAAGTTTTCAAATGTAATCAATACGAAACAGCTTCTTTCTGATGTTCTTCACTTATAAAGTGATTATCTTCCCAGCGTTAATAATGGCGACTTATTCGGTGACGTTATGGAAATAAACAACACTCATTATTTATTAGTCAAAGAGAGTAAAGATGAGCCTCTGAAGTTTTCAGATAATATTATCGATTCAAAAGAACTAGTTTCTGATGTTTTTCACTTGGAAAATAGTTGTCAAAGTTTTAATAATAAAGAGCTTCTTAATAATCTTCGCGATGAGATAAATAACAACAATTATTTATTGCTTAAAGAGAAATTATCATTAGAAAAGTCTAAATTGAATATTGACTTTAATGTTAAAAAATAAAAAACCCTTTATTTTTTAGTACTCCATTGAAAGAAAATCACTCATATTCAGAATTACAGGCAATTAATGAAAAATTAAATACAGTGCCTTCACATTTTTCGGAAGTCAAAAAATTTGATATCAAATACGATACCAATTTTTTAGGTATCAGAAAGAAAATCAGCAAGCGTAGAGGCTATTTTAACCCTTATCCACAAATAAAAGTACTTAATGAGAAAGGCTGTGCCAGAAAAAAAGAATTTTTTATACCTAATGGTATTCAGTCTCTAACTGTTAAATATAAAGGGCTAAATATTAAAGTCATAAATACATGTGCATTCGATAGCATTGTAATATCCTACAATTCGCAGCCACAGATGATTCTACTTTTTTTTCAATGATGAAATCATCCAAAAATAAACTGCTGCAATTTGTTGTTGACTTTCTTCAAGCAGGATCAACTAATTCCGTTCTACTTCATAGATGTATACTTTTAACTGAATTTTATCCACTTACCTCTTTGAAAAAAGCAAATTCGTTAACACCATATCGCTTAAACGCAAAAGATGGAGAAACTAGTGTCTGGGAGAAGTACTCGATGGGACCAAGTGGAGTTCGAAGGAGTCAGTGCAATAATACTTCCTGTGTTCAAAAAACATGCAAAATCTCTTACTTAGTAGTAAATCAGAGAATAATTATGAAAGAAGGGTTTCAGTCGTTAGCTCGTGCTTTTGAGCTTCACCGTACTAGAAAATGTAGTCAAGTTTCTTGCGATGGGATAGTGAACGAAGTTGTTGATTTGAATCATATAACATTTATTAAATTAGATATTAGAACCGATGTAGTTACTTAAAAAAATTGGTCTACAATGCAAGTTAAATGACATTCCACTAGAATTGAATGTAGGAAAAAGATATCGGTAAATATATATATACCAAGTGAGTTTTTTGAGAGTTGCCATTTCTATTACAACTAAATTTTTATGATAGAAATGGTACTGGAAAAGGTTCTTTTCTTGGATGTAATGGAAATGTAACCAAGAAAAACACTATCGGTTGAGGTAGTCTCAAGTATATATGCATATTTTTACCGCCTAACTGATAAATTAAAGAAAAATTAAAGAATTAAACTTGGGTAAAAAAATTTTTTTGCTCATTTATGTTGTTAATTAACGCATTAGATGGGTTCTAACGAAAAATTAATATATAGTCCCGTTTAAAAATCTATAAGTTTGTATCATAGCTCGAAAACCATAAGAGCTATAAAATTCAGTTAAAAGTATACATCTATGAAGTAGAACGGAATTAGTTGATCCTGCTTGAAGAAAGTCAACAATCAATTGCAGCAGTTTATTTTTGGATGATTTCATCATTGATTTGATATCAAATTTTTTGACTTCCGAAAAATGTGAAGGCACTGTATTTAATTTTTCATTAATTGCCTGTAATTCTGAATATGAGTGATTTTCTTTCAATGGAGTACTAAAAAATAAAGGGTTTTTTATTTTTTAACATTAAAGTCAATATTCAATTTAGACTTTTCTAATGATAATTTCTCTTTAAGCAATAAATAATTGTTGTTATTTATCTCATCGCGAAGATTATTAAGAAGCTCTTTATTATTAAAACTTTGACAACTATTTTCCAAGTGAAAAACATCAGAAACTAGTTCTTTTGAATCGATAATATTATCTGAAAACTTCGGAGGCTCATCTTTACTCTCTTTGACTAATAAATAATGAGGACTCGAGGTTTAAACTTTGACGAGTAAAGACCTATCATTGTTGAAAATATTTAACAATCAATTAAGAATAAATACAATAAATTAATTAATTAATTAATCAGTTAACAAAATATACACACACATAATATACTTAAATAATTATACATAAACACAAATAGTGCAGTGTATACAGTGCGTTCCAACATTCACCTTTGGTGAATAAAATGATCATCTACAATTCAATACTCAAGGTAAAAATTTAAAGAACTTAAATATGAATACTACAAAAAACCTACTCACACACTATCAAACAAAAACACAAACCACACAAGCCACAATCTTAAACACCATCAACCAAATTATAAATCCTTCTCCAGCTGAACAAACCACCCAGAATCTAACATTCTCAGAAACCTTAACTAAAAATCTAAATCAACCCACTCATAATAATACCTTCCCAAAAAAAACCAAGCTCTAATATTGACTCCAGTAGAACCAGCAATTCCACTATCAGAATATATTTTAAGCTTAGGCCAAATTTTAAATCCTTCAAAAATAATATATGCATCAAAAATCTCCGGTAACAGAATATGTGCATACTTGAGAAGCAAGAAAGATGTAGAATATATAACAAACAAACACAAAACAATAATAGTACATAACCATGAAATTCCAATAAGACCTTTTATTACTCCTTCTCACAGATTACTAATATGGACCTTCCCAACAGTACCCAACCAAACAATAATTAACTTCCTACAAAACAGAGGCATCAAAACCTTGTCCGACATGTACACACTATCAGCAGGACTGAACCAAAAACAATATTCTCACATCCAAAGTTTCAGAAGATTTATCTTCATCTCATCTGAACATCCACAAATACCAGAACTGACACACGTTACACATGAAAACGAACTTTACCGAATATACTTCACAGTAGACGAGAACAAGTGCATTCACTGCAACAAATTCGGACACTTATCCGCCGAATGCAGAAATATAATCAACTCTACAGATAACGAATCTCACCCACTATCACAACCAACCACTACCAGCACAAACGAAACAAACACACAATTCCGTACTGAACAAACTAGTATCAACCCCCATCAGAACTTGGAAATAATTGACAAGAATACACAAATAACAAATCAAAATAATACCATAACAGAATCCGAAACAACAGAAACAAAAAAAAAAGAACCCACACTAGCAGTAGCTCCGACTATGTAGACAGTACTCCCCACGTGATCCAAAACAAAACAATACCAGTAGTAAAATTACCAGAATTACAATCCCAACCAGCTATCACAATAGAACTTGATCCGGAAAAAAAACTAGCTGAACATAAAAAGAAAAAGAAAAAACCAAAATCAGAACATACGACAAACCTATCCATAGAATTATTAAAAACACCGATGGAAAAAGAACCTGAAAAATACATTCTATCTTACCAAGAACTAGAAAACTTTATAACTGAAACAGTTGGAAAATCAGACATTTCCACAATAATTAACAAATTCCAAAAAGACCCAGAAGATCTAATCTATACCCTCACAATACTATACAAAATGCTTGAATCACGAACTACAAAAGCAATATTTACTAGATTAATAAACAAAATAAAAACACACCTGAACAAAACCTATCACACAGACCAAGACACGATCTCATCAACAACAGATCAAGAAGAAATAGAAATAACATAAAAAAAAAATCAATAATAATAATATATCTTAAACAACAATGGAATATATCCTGCAATGGAATATCAACGGATACTATAAAGGACTTCCAGAACTCAAACTACTGTTAAAAAAATATCAGCCAATAATCATCTGCCTACAGGAAACACACCTTAAACCAACAAACAAAATCAACATACCAAAATACAAAAGCTATCGATTCGACTATCAAAATAAAGAAAAAGCATGTGGAGGAACAGCCACATTAATAGACAAACGCATACATACGACAGAAATACCTATCCAAACCAATCTCCAAACAGTTACCGTTCAAATCCATTTAAACAAAACAAACATAATCACAATCTGTAATACATACATCCCGCCAAACAAAACATTTTCTTCAAACGATATACAACAAATCCTAGACCAACTACCACAACCCTATATACTGCTAGGGGACTTAAATACTCACTTAACGGTAATTGGCAGCAAAACAACAGATTTCCGAGGAAAACAAATTGAAAAAATTCTAATAGATAATCAAAACGTAAATCTTCTAAATAATGGCAACCCAACCCATTTCTCAGCAAAAAAAGGAACTTTTACATCAATAGATCTAACATTAGCTTCCACTCAACTTACACCTAATTTAGACTGGAACACCCACGACGACCTCTGCCAATCAGACCACTATTCCATAATAATAAACTACAACACAAATCAGCCACACAACATCAAACCACACGAAAAATACGACTTCCAAAAAGCAGACTGGGAACAATTTTATTTACTAACAAAAATCACAGAGCCAACAACGACCAACGACCCTAAACAAATGTTAAAAATTCTAGAAAACAAAATAAGTCAAGCTATGCAAGAAACTATACCCAAGAAAAAATACACGAATACAAGACATTCTCAGGTACCGTGGTGGACCCAAAATATTAAAAGATTAATTCAACTTAGGAAAAAAGCTCTACGAAAATATAAAAAAACCAAATCACTAACTGACTTCATTAACTTCAAAAAAGCCAGAGCAGAGGCCAGAAGAGAAATTCTAAAAGAAAAACAGAAATCGTGGGAAGAATTCACAAGCAATATCAACACTAATACTCCTGACAAACAGTTATGGTCAAATATAAAAAAAATCTCCAAAAAACAAACTACCAATGAACCAATTACAGCGCTGTCAATCAACAACCAACTAATTACAGACAAAAACCAAATCGCAGAAGAAATAGCAAATTACTTTGCAAATATTTCATGCGACAAACAATATAACCAACAATTTCAAATATATAAAAAAAGCAGAGAAAAGAACCAAATTAACTTCAACACAAACGTCTCCTACGATTACAATAACCCTTTCAATTACACCGAATTCGAACAGTCATTACGAGAAATAAAAAACTCCTCACCCGGTCCAGACGAAATACCAATAATAGTAATCCAAAATCTCCATCAAACAGCTCTAAACTATTTACTAAAAATCTACAACTCTATTTGGCAAACTTCCAAAATCCGTCAAGAATGGACGCATACCCTAATAATCCCAATACACAAACCAAATCAAAATAAACTGTGTCCAGAAAGCTACAGACCAATATCCCTAGTCAACCACATAGCTAAAATCCTCGAAAAAATGACCTTCAAACGATTAAAATGGTTAACAAACAAATACAACTTAATAAACAAAAAACAATTCGGTTTCCAAACACACTGCTCGACCTTAGATTGTTTAACAATACTCGACAATGACATCAAAAACGCCTTCGCTACCAAAAAAAACCTTAATGCCATTTTTATAGATTTTGAAAAAGCCTACGACACTACTTGGAGAGTTAAGATCATCGAAATAATGGAAAAATGGGGATTAAGAGGTAATTTGCCATTATTTATCTCAAACTTCCTCACAAATAGAACTTTTCAAGTAAAACTACAGACTACCTTATCTCAAACGTACATACAACAAAACGGCATTCCCCAAGGCTCTATTCTATCAACAACTCTTTTTAATATGGCAATAAATGACATCACTGACCATATACCATACCCGATCCAGACCATACTTTTCGCAGATGACCTAACAATCTACATAACAACAAACAATCAAAATTATGCACAAAAAAAACTACAAGAAGCCATCAACACTCTATTAAACTGGTCAAATAAAAACGGTCCTAAAATTTCTAATACCAAAACCAAATATATGTCCTTCACCAAATCAAAAAAACACGAATTAACACTAAAAATTCTAAACCACCAAATACAAAATACAGACTACCATAAATATCTTGGACTAATCTTTGACTACAAACTAAACTGGTCCCAACATATTATGAATTTAAAAGGACAAATACTCCATAAAATCAACTTCTTAAAAGTTTTAGCCAACAACCAAATGGGTGCAAACAGAAAAACATTGAAAAAATTATATGAAGCGATCATAAAATCCAAAATCGATTACGGCAGTCAAATATATCACACCGCTAAAGACAAACTACTAAAACAGTTAGACACAGTCAACAACTGTGCACTAAGGCTAATCTCTGGCGTCTACAGAACTACACCTATAGAAAGTATATACATAGAAGCAGGGGAACCAACACTACACGACAGAAGAAAATTTCTCATTCTCAAGTATGCCCTAAACGCTTTCGAAAAACAAAAAACCACAATTCAGACCATAGCAACATATTCCCCATTAAAAAACAAATTCCTAAATAAAAGAAACCTTCCTCAACCAATGTCAATAATCCTAGAAAATATAATACAAAATCTACACATAACACCCGAAATTTTGACACATATTCAACCTATAAAAAAAATATCTCACACACCACCTTGGGACACATCAGGAACGCACTGTACACAATTCGACTTAACATTACATAAAACAAGTAAACAAAAAATTATACACGCACAAATTAAACAAGAATTCAACGAACTAATTCACACCAAATACAGTAACTTTTCAAAAATATACACCGACGGATCAAAAACAAATAACTCAACGGCTTTTGCGTATATAACTTCAGAAAATCAAGAGTATTACACACTAAATCCAATTTGCTCCAACTTCACAGCAGAGGCTCTAGCGCTGCAAAAAGCCTTAATACATATTACACAAGATACAAATAACAATAACATAATAATAACAGACTCTATGAGCATAATTTTAGCAATAAAAAACAATCTAACCGATAATCCTATAATACAAGAAATCCAGCATCAAATATCACAACTAAACACTAAAGGGAAAAACATCATATTTCTATGGGTACCCAGTCATACCGGTATAGATGGGAATGAAAAAGCAGACCAAGCAGCCAAAAAAGCCCACAGTAACGGAACCTATATACCTACACTAACTAAACAAGATTTACTACACCACACAAAGAATACAATGCAATACCAAAGAAACACAAAATGGAAAAATCAACAGACAAACAATAAGCTACACAATATTAAAAAAGATGCAGAATTCTGGTCCACATCATCCCAAAAAATCGAAAAACTGAAATCATCATAGCAAGACTCAGAACTGGACACAGCACTCTGACACATTCGTATCTTCTAAACCAAACATTGCCTCCAATTTGTCATACATGCCAGACACGTCTCACCGTCGAACATATACTAATCCAGTGTAGAAAATATACTCAACTCAGGAAAACCCTAAAAACTCCGAACAACTTGGTAGACTTCTTGGGAAACAATCAAGAAAACATCGACAAATGTATAAAATTCCTTCAAGAAGCACAATTAATCAACAAAATATGAGACACCAAATTTTTACGAAGAACTGTATTACTTATACAACCACCAATCGCATTACCTAGGAAAACTCTTAACATTTAACAACATACAAACCAATATTACCTATACTTATTTACTAGCATATATACTATTATAATTATACATTTATATTTTTACATTTATTTGTAAATACATAATACAATTGTACCTTACGCTGTGTATATAACCATAGCAGTTAAAACACAGCTAAATTTAATAAAAAAAAAAAATAATGAGTGTTGTTTATTTCCATAACGTCACCGAATAAGTCGCCATTATTAACGCTGGGAAGATAATCACTTTATAAGTGAAGAACATCAGAAAGAAGCTGTTTCGTATTGATTACATTTGAAAACTTTTCCTGAGATTCATTATCATCTTCATCGATACGCTGCCAAAAAGCTTTATTACTTTCATTTACAATACCGCGCCACTGCATTTGTGAGAAGAAATCAGAATCATTTTGTTTATTCAAACTTTCAACCTTTACATATTTTTGTTCACCATCCCGATATTTTTTTTCTTGTTCATTTTGTTTACTATCTAAAAAATCAAAACATGGATCATAGTGTACACGGTGATTGAATTTCTTTAATTTAGCAGCGACTAAACAGTTACCACTTAAAATATCTTCCAAATGTGTTTTAAGGAATCTATAGCATACACATGGAAGCGAGACATGTTCGAAAAGTCGATGTTTTATATCATTAAAATAACATTCTTGATATGATGATGAAGCGTGCTGCATTCCGTTTGGTACCGCAGCACCTGTCCATAATACAAACTCTTTTCCAATTCTTTCTAAATTATGAATCAATGGAGGCAAATAGAATGCATTGTCTATTGCTTCTGGCATTTTTTCAGGATTTTTAGGTTTAACTAAAGTTATTAAATTTTTCACCCATTGATGTGTTAGAGTTATTCTTTCGTTCGGATGAGATTCTTCTGGAAGTGGGTCAAAACTATAATGAAAATCATTATTTTTCTCATTTTCGCTGTAATTTTCTAGATGTTGAATTACTGGATTATGTATCGAAATGTAGTCTTCCAATTTTTTTCGAGCCCCCTTTGCAGTCATTTGAAATTCTGAAGCCTTTACTAGATAATCATTAACAGGCGTGTCAGTATAAAAATATGACGAAATTCTGCAACTGACTGGCAATCGATCATTAAAGCAATTGCTCTCATATAAAAACGTTTAGTGCGAAATTTGTGTTTATTATTGAGACAATCCCATCTTGCTGTAGCAGCTATAAAGTGAGCCACATGTAATTGTATCGCTGCAGTTGCTGGAAAATTTTCTTTTCTTTTTCTATTATCATCAACAGCCCACAGAAATAAAAGGTTGATAAAAAAGTTTTGTCGCAATAATTTCAGTAGAATTAATTTATTCATATATCTTATACAAAACATTTCTAATCAACAATGTATTCGCCATCTAATTCTATGACACTGGACCATCTAGTAGGCAAGTCGTTTATTCCTTTTGCCCAAACTGCGGTGGCTGTGACTCGGAGAATATGGACACATCCTTCTTGAGATCATCGACGTTTTTTAAAGCTTTATTTCTCAAATAAGCCTTCAAATGTTTGAACAAATGGTAGTCAGAGGGCGCGATGTCGGGAGAGTATGGTGGATGAGGAACGGTATTCCAGTGAAGCTCAGTGATCGTTTTCTGGGTTGCCTTTGCAACATGGGGTCTCGCGTTATCATGGAGAAGGTGGACAGTTGCGCGTCTTGGCCGTTTTTCTTTTATAGCTTCTGCAAATTCCTGGAGAATCTCAATGTATTTTGTAGAGGAGATCGTCTTACCTGTGGGGAGAAAATCGTAAAACAGCATTCCCTTTGCGTCCCAGAAACAGCACAACAAAATCTTTTGTGGGTGAAGATCAATCGGTTGCTGTGGCGGTTTTTCTCCGACTGGAAGCCAATAGGCTAGACGCTTTCTGTTATCATACAAGATCCAGGTTTCATCCCCCGTCACAAGATCCTCTAAAAACTCCTTGCGATGATGACGAAGTAGCAGAGACTGACAGATGGTCACGCGGCAGTTCTTATTGTCGTCGATGAGACGGTGTGGTATCCATTGAGCTAGAACTTTCCTGTATCCCAAGTTGTGTAAGTGATTTACTATTGACGGTTGGGTGCAGCCAAGTTCTCTGGCTAGCAGAGTAATGCGTCATCATCGATGCTCAAGGATCGTCCGGAACGTTCCTTATCTTCAAGACTTGTGTCTCCAGATTTAAAGCGATTGAACCAACGCTGGACTGTTCGATGAGAAACTACGTCTTTGCTGAATGCATCTTGTATATTTTTAGCAGTTATGCTTGCGTTCATGCCGCGCCGCCACTCATAAAACATGATCGCCCGAAGTTGCTCTTGCGAGATCGAAGCCATTTCTGTCCATTAAAACGCTAGCTCGCCCTTTATTACCTTATTACGCGATGTGTCAGTCACACAACAACTATAGTAGTGTTCAGATCGATTGTTATCGACCAGTTTCAACAATAAGCGAATAAATATATAATAACATACATGTACTCTAACACCGGTGTACATATACACTGCAGTCGTCTCCCTTCACAGACAGCGTGTGATGTTGGTACATACACAACCATACATCACACCCCAGAACACAGAACGAATACAACTATCTCTTTTCTGCAATCACTTATGGGCATGTATGTGCATCTTAGGCTACTCAGTCTCATTTGTTCGCCAGCACTCGATTTTTGCGACAAAACTTTTTTATCAACCTTATATTTTGTCAACATACTGCTTTACTTTCATACCATTAAACACCATACATTGTGCCAATACTAATGCTCGTTCTTCATCACTGACAGCTCCTGCCGGCGGTCGTACTTTAAACTTTCAAAGCCAAGTTCTTAACCAAAAAATGAGAAAATCTACATCTTACCTTTCTGTGATTACTTGATAAACTGGAATAGTAGTTTTTTCAAAATTAATTGTAACGGTATATAAAAATATATGACCAGTCATTACGTTGGGACATTTTTCAAATTTTTTAATTAATTTTCCACTAGCATCTATACAAGTCTGTGGATTTTCTATAACACGGCAGTAGATTTGCTCCAATATCGATAATACGTTAGGCATACTTCGGGTCACCTGCCATATTTCTTATAATGGTAAACTAATCCCGCTTATCATGAGGCTTAAGTCCCAATTCTTTTTTTTATGGCTTCCATTTTTACCTGCCGATAAATATAACTGTTTTGTAAATTTGGTGGAACATCTTCACCAAATTGCATACCGTCGCGAATCAATTTTCGACGTAGGCCAGCAGGTTTTTGTGTCTTAAGTTTCTCACCGATATCACAGCGTTCTTTACCATTCAGTGGTCGCTTAACATCTTCGTGATACACAGAAATTGTGTCACGAGTTCTGATAATAAATTTTAAGCCGTTCTCTAACGGTGTATTAGCGGTACCAATGATTTTATTACGACACGACTTACTTCTACATACCCCTTAAAATTTGATAAAAACGAACCATCTTTGGAAATATTCGCATATGACCAATTACCTGTAAAAGCACATGGCATTTTATATCTAAGCCAGAAAGCATTAAATATGACATTCGCCCATGCTCTTTTCTTTAATCTTTTCTTTGTGCTTTCTGACGTTTCATCGGGCTTGATCTCTTCCCACGCTGCTGCTGTTAAGATGAGAGGGAATTCATCGAAGTCAGTATTAGCATTAAAATCCTCTTTAAATTTGGATGATGATTCATCATCTGTAATTGATACGTTTAAATCTTCATCTACGGTTGTTATTTCGTGCTTATTTTTGTTTTTCCTTCGAGGAGGCGATAAAAATATTCCACACATTTCTCGCGCGATTGTAAGATTTTCATTTTTATTTTCAGTGATATGAGTGTAAACAGAATGAGGTAGCCATCGATTATCTAAGTCACGGCTCATTTGTTTTCATACTTCTGATGGTGCTGAAGGTAAATTTTTATTGTTAAAATAATTCATATACTTCTTAATTAATGATATAATTTCATCTCTTTTTACTTTTGGAGGACAACCCATGGTCTGAAAAAAGTATGAATATATTATGATTAAAAAATAATTTGATAAGACCATAATACAAAAGTATTATTGCTGTAATTATTTAAAACGGCTTATTGACTTTATATTAATTCTTAACAGCAATTTTTGGGTGACTAACCTTGTTCTATAACTAATAAACTTAATAAAATTGCTTTATTTTAAAAATACGTTTAATGTTTGAAATACTTGTTTAATTTGTTTGAAAGTATTAATCGCATTAATAATAAACTGCAAAATAATTACGTGATTACAACCAGTAAAGAAAAACGTTTTGTTATATTCGCAGTTACCAGAATAACGAATTGTTTAATTAATATTAACACATACAGCACGTAGAGCGCATACAGTGTGACAACCTTAAAGATATTCCAACAGTTGAAAGCTCATTCCAAGGCTTATTATATGCAAAGGACCACGCTACTATTCCGTAGCTTGTATAACATTTGTCGCCAAAAACTTACGTCACAGCGAGCATGCGCACCAGACTATTATGATACATACAACATATTTACTACATAAAATAATCAGGGTAGGATTAAGGAAAATTCAAAAATAAAACAAAATGATATAAACTGTATATGAGGGGACCATTATTGTTAAAATGTAATTTATCAAATAAATACATGTCGCACGCTTAATAATAAACCGAAATAAGTCAAAATTTCAGAATTCTAACTTTTTGTAATAAACCAAACTAACGTAGCTCCAAGAATGAGTACAATCCGATCGCCACGCGAAACAAAGTAATATTATATTATATTGCTTTTTCACGTGGCGATCGGCTTGTACCCATTCTTTGAGCTGTGTTAGTTCGGTTTATTACAAGAAGTTCGAATTCTGAAATTTTGACTTATTTCGGTTTATTATTAAGCGTGCGATGTTCTGCCACTCTATACAAATCTGACAAGTACTATTGACTACTGATGATATTTAAAAAACCATGTACTATATGAAACAAAACAAAAAATAAATAAATAAATAAATAAATAAATAAATAAAACGTTTATAAAAGTATTTTATTTGAAAAAAAAATTACATCTATTCTTACGTTCCTTGAAATAAAACTAATTTGTTATAAATATGTCTACGACTTTCTTTTGTACTAATTATTTTCGCAAAATAATGAAATCTAACATCGATGTATTTTTCACTTATAGCCCGTATTAATTCATTTACAGAGGTGTATTTTCTTGAAAATCTGTTTGTGTATATTTATCACATCTCGACGTCGGTTGTAGCCTTAAAGTAAAATTTACACGTAAATATTAACTACATTTTAACACTACTATAAATATGGTAACACTTACTGGTTGCAAATATAACGTAATGCTCCAGGTAATAATTTACGAATTCCCGTTTTTGTTGTATACATACATTCATTTTTAAAATGCTTCGAACAAATTCGTGAATATTTCGATGGAATCCAGTCCATTCTATTAATAGCATTAATCCACGCTAATTTAGTTTTAATATCTTTTGGAAACCTGGAAAAATTAATATCAAACCAATATTATAAACGTAATAATTTCAATAAAAAATTAATATAACTACAGCTACATAAAATAAAAAAAAACTGCTTAATTTTTAGAAAATCTAAAAAACGTTATTTTTACATAAAAATGTAATAACATAATAATTATTAGTGATAAATATCTTAAATATAATTATTTTAAGAGAAACATAATATAAATGTAACAAAATAACTTAAAAATGTATTAATTTTAATGAAAAAAACAATAAATAAGAAAATAATTAACAAGAATTTCACTTATCGTATCAAAGCCAACCCTGGTTTCCTGATATGGCAGTTGCATGTGACGTAACCACCTTGTGTTTGTGTGTGTGCACACAGACATTATGTAAATATGGCTGACTTTGCTTTGACAAACCAACAATAAATAAATATATTCACTTACTTAAAGAAGGAAATCCCTTTATTTTCATTATTTTTTTCCTCCGATCGATTTCTACAGTTTTGTACAACACACTTCATATTTTTTTTTATTTAAATTTCGCTGTTAAATAAAAAATTAAAAGAAAAAAAATCCGATCCACACTCCACAACGACCGAATAACAACTAAACAAGAAACTGCGTGTCGGGCTCCCGCTGGGCTCCCAACTAGTTACAATTTTTTACACTTATGCTGACCACTTGATTATATGTTTATATAAAGCGGGTTCTATACGATGCTACGAATGTTCCTTCCAACGTTCGATCGAACGTTTGAGGCAATTAAGTTCGATTGATTTCTTGCCAGCAATTGATTTCTTGCCAGATTTCCTGATTTGCATAATACGTTTTGGTTTCGCAATCTTTTGGTAGTTTCTTCGTGATTAGATTTAACATTAATATTTCGCAGCTTTGTTGTGTTAAACTTGAAGTAATGTGTATATTTTCGCAGATGAAATTTCCTTTTATATATTCTTGGCATTTCAGTCTATCTTTCATTAAAATATGAGTTGTTCGACTTAGGTTTATTATTAAGTAAGGAAAATTTATAAGGATGATAGAAATTTGTTTCATGTCTCTAGGATTGTGATTGGGAAGTGGGAGCAAATGGTATAGGATGAAGTTGTCAATTTTTACGATTGGTATTTTGATTTCTATAATTAATGTGTGCCCTAAGTTAATTGCTCTAGCTTTTAGGATTTTATAGTATTTCTCTAAATTTTCCCATTTTGGTTCAAATGGAAGGTTAAATCGTAAACTATTTTGTAGTTCTGATAAAAGAGTTCTAGGAGGTAGGATTTTAAAGTCGACTAGATTGTGTCGCGCTAATGTAACTGCATTTTCAAATTTTTCTATTTCATTCATGACCTTATTTATAAGATTTCTTAAAAGTAAAATATGCTCGTTAATATTAATATGATGTATTTCCCTATTAATTAATAATGAAGTTTGATTAGTATTAATATTATAAATTTTTAAATATGAATTTAATTTTTCTTCAATTGTATTTATTTCGAGTTGCGTTTTGTTCATCTTACTGAGTGAATCACCTATAAGTCGAATCTGTGCTTGCACCATTGAGTGAATTTTGTCTTGGTTATTTACAAGATTATTGATGGCATCGGTAAAATATTGGGCATCTTCGGCACTGGGATTACCAGTTATTTTGTGCCATATAGAACCAATAGCATCAAACCATCCATGCTCATATTCGACTTGAATAGATCTTTTATTTCTGTATGATTTTTGTGTTTGTATGTTGTAAAGATGTGTTATATCATCAAATTTGATTTTTAGATCAGCTAACTCATTATTTAACAATTGAAAGTTTAATTTGCAATTGACATTATCTTCTAGCAAATTACACATGTGTGTACTTTTAGAATAAATACTACTTATGGAATATAAAATTTTATCTAAGTAACTTAAGTTATAGTAATGCAATAGACTAATGTAACTAGATGCTATTTTAACGTTTCCTTCTACATTATAATAAATTCCTGGGTTATTGTTCAAATCAGTAATTTCATAATTGCGTGCTTGTACTTGGAATAGGGTTGTCAACAGTGTCCATATCAGGATTATTGACATTGTAGTTATCATTTTCTTGCTGTCCTCCATTTGTTTCAGCATCTGAAACATAGAGTTTCAAATGCTTAAAATGATAGCTTTGATTTTTATTTCCTATTCTTAATGTCGCAGTATTATTGTTATGAATTTTAGTGATTTCGAACGGACCTTTATATCTAGGGTTAATTCCCTTTTTTAATAGTTTTACTTCTACTAGGACTTTATCACCTACTCTAAAGTTGTAAATTTTTGAAGTTTTATCGTAATATTTTTTGTTAGTTTCTTTTGAAACTTGTAAATTTCGTTTAGCTAGTTCCCTCAATGTTTTTAGTTTATTTGATATATCTTCAGTATATTGGAAGTAAGTAGGAACTGAAGAGTTATTAGAAATCAATTTAGGTTGATTTCCATAAACAAGTTTGTAGGGGGTTTCTCCGGTACTTCTGTTTATGTGTGTATTATAAGTGAAACAAGCTAAGTTAATATACTGATCCCAATCATTAGCGTTTTCGTTTGTATAAATTCTCAAATAATCTTTTAAGGGACCGTGAGCGCGTTCTAAACTGCCGTTGGTTGCAGGATTATAAGGGGTGGTTTGCTTGTGACGAATATTTAATATTTTATTTATTTCTTTCAGGAGTTCTGAGGTAAAGCTTCCACCTTTATCAGTGAGTATGCTGTTTGGAAAGCCAAATCTAGTGCAGTACTCTATAAAGGGTATAGCTACGCTAATTGAATCCTGGTTAATTAAAGGATATGCTTGTAAGAATTTAGTCCATTCATCCTGAATTGTTAAAACGTAACGGTTATTATTTTCAGTTATGTTAAAGGGGCCTATTATGTCTAATGCAACACTCTCATTAAAGGTCGATGCTGTGGTAGTGATCAGCATTGGAGGTTTATTGTTTTTCGTGTTTTTTTTGTTTTTCTGACAAGGTTCGCATTTACTTATGTATTCCTCTATGTCTTTACTCATATTTTTCCAAAAGTACCTTAATTTTATGTTTTGCATTGTTCGTTTAACACCCTGATGCCCACTAGTTACGTCGTCGTGATAATGTTTTATGATTTTTAACTTTTCGTTTTTGTCGGTTACGATTTTAGTTTCGGTTTTTAGAATATTTATTTTATACTGGTTATCAGTATTAAAATAATACAATAATTTTTTAAAGATTTCCTCTGTTATGCTTAATGTTAATGATGGTATATCGTAAATTGTTATTTCCTTATTTTGACACATTTGTAAAATCATAAAAAGATTGTAAAGGCATTCAAAAAGATTACCGGGTTGTATAGGATCGAGAGCATTTTCTTTAGCAAAAAGTAAATAAACGACCCTTTTTTGCGGGTTTTTTGTCGTATCTTTGTTATTGATCTTATAAACGATATTATTTTCTTTTGAAGTGAAACAATATACATCTTTAAAATTATTTACGCTTGGTAAATTTATATTACTTTTTACGAAATAAGAAAATTTGTTACCATCAGAGTTAACAGCACTATAAGGCAAAACTAAATTATTGATTGTTTCTAATGGAGTGGTAATGGTATTGAACTGTGGTGTTTCTATGTTATCTTTCCATAATAAGAAATTTTCATATGTTTTTTCGAGGGTCAAATTATCTATGACTAAAACTGGTCTACTTAATGAATCAGCGTTTGTATTTTTCTTACCAGCTTTATATTCTATACGATAATCGTATTCTTCCAGCTTTAGTCTCCAGCGGACTAAGCATGAAGCTGGGTCTTTACTGTTCATAAGCCATTCGAGGGCTTTATGATCAGTTCGAATAATGAATTTCTGCCCATAGAGGTATGGACGGAAGTTTTTCACTGATTCGACAATTGCCAATAATTCTTTTTCGGTTGTGGTATAATTCTGTTCGGCAGAATTTAGTGTACGGGAATAAAAGCAAACTGGTAAATCTAATGTATTATCATTATTCATTTGACTTAGGATTGATCCTATGCCAATATTTGAAGCGTCTGTTGTAAGTATAAATGTTTTATTGAAATCTGGATACTGTAGTATGGGCTTTTCTATAAGTGCATTTTTTAGTATGTTAAATGCATTTTGGCATGTTTCATCCCATATAAATTTATTTTCCTTTTTTAGTAAATTTGTTAGGGGTTTGGCTTTTTCAGAGAAGTTTTTGATAAATTTCCTGTAATAGCCGACCAAACCCAAAAATGATTGGACATCTTTTACTGTTTTAGGTATTTTTAATTTTTGAATTGTATCAATCTTTTTTGGATTTGGTAACAAACCTCGATCAGAAATTACGTGCCCTAAATATTCTATACTATTATGTAAAAATTCACATTTATCTATTTGAAGCTTAAGGTTGTGCTCACGTAGACAATTGAAAACTTTTTGAAGACGTTCGTTGTGTTGTTCGATAGTGGTACCGAATACAACGATATCGTCTAAGTAGACAAAACAGTTTTCATAAAGAATATTTTTTAAGACTGTATTCATTAGCCGTTGAAAAGTTGCCGGGGCATTTTTTAGTCCAAATGGCATCCTTATATATTCATAATGTCCTCCGGGAACACTAAACGCAGTTTTCGGTCGGTCTGTAGGATTTATTAAAATTTGATGGAACCCGGACGCGAGGTCAAGTGTACTAAAATAATTCGCGTTTCCTAAATGAGACAATATGTCATCAATATTTGGGAGTGGATACTTATCTTCTATCGTTATGTTATTAAGTCGACGATAGTCTGTGACAATGCGCCATTTTTGTTTTCCACTAGCGTCAATTTTTTTGGGTACGACCCAAATAGGAGCGCTATATGGAGAATTTGATTCTTTGATGATACCGTTTTCTAACATTTCTTTTATCTGCCTTTTTACTTCGGTTTCATGTATTTTCGGAAATCGATAGTTTTTAACATGAATTGGTGTGGGGTCGGTTACTTTAATTTCATGATAAAATGTATTAGTATGTGATAGTTTTTGACTATCTGTGTGAAATAAATCAATATTACTGTGACAAAGATCAATTAAACTATTTTTAACAGATTCGTTTTTTAGATGATCAATACGTATATTCTCTGAAATATAATTCTTATTCGAGCTATTCAAATTTATTTTGAGTGCTTTCTGTGGTGTTAGGGTAATCTGTGAATTGTTAGTATTTATTTTTGCGTTATAATGGGTTAAAAAATCTATGCCTAAAACGCCATCGTGAGGAGTATTGATTATATTACTATCAATAGCCTGAAATTTATACGGAAATTGATTACCGTCTGGCATATATAAATTTAAATGAATTGAGCCTAACGTTTCTTTATAATTTGTTTCTATACCTCTAACTATAACTTTTTCATCTACGTTAAACAATTTTGAAACAATTTTATCATTATGGATCAAAGAAATACTTGCGCCTGTATCGACCAACAAAGTTAAATGTTTATTAATGGCATTATTACATTTGAAAGTAATTGTTTGCGTATTTACGACAACATGTATTCGATGGACGAGTTGTTCATCGGATACGTTATTTCGGCAGAGTCGATTTGAGGATTGATCGACTGTTCGACTCCGGTAACAGCCGATGCGTTGGAGTTTAAATGTTCGTTATTGTTATTCCTGTATGGTTGGGGAGGATTATTTTGGAATGAATGGCTATATTTTTTCTTACGACATTCTGTTTCTAAATGACCACGTAATTTACAATAGTTACAAATTTTAATATTAAAATTACTTGGTTGGGTATTTTCAAATTTAGGTTTGTTTCTACAATCTTTAGTATTGTGATTTTTTGTTTTACAATATTTACAGAATTTATTGCTAAAATTATTTGAATTGTGTTTAAAATTATTTTGTGTTCGCATGAACGATTCTTCTTCAAGTGCTTCTTTAAGCGCTTCATTTAAAGTTTTAAGTCTAGGGCTTGTTAGTCGTAGTCGCTGAGAAATTTGCGGCAAGCAACCGGTTATGAATCGGTTACAGAAGCTTTCCTCTATTATTGGAGCTAATAATGAGTATTGGCTCTTTGTTTGTTCGTAGCGAAGAGTGGACATTCGTTCCATTTGGAGTTTATTTTTTCTATTATAAAATGTTAATACGTCTTCATTTGATTTTTGTGACATGGTCGCGAGTTCATTTTCAATATGAATAGTAGTGCGACGCGGACTATGAAATGTATGAATTATTTCACGAAGGGATTCGTATGTAAGTTCCCTAGAAATTAATTGTACCCCTAAATCATATGGCAATTGATTAGCTGTGTACCTAATAATTTCAGTTTCCTGATTGGGTGCATAGTTAATAGTGTTATTAACTCTGCGTAGGAAATCGAGAGCACCTGTTGGGGTGTTTTCGAATTTTCCAATCCAATCTCTGAAATTAATATTTCGGTACCCTACTTCGTCTGTTTCACTAAAAATATCTGGGTTATTTCTTTGTTCAATATTTTTAATATATTCTTTAAATAGATTTAACTGCTCGGGAGTAAAGTTTGAGAAATCTACGTCCGTCGAGCTAGAGCTAGGTTGTGGATCACTCATTGTTAAATTTGAAAATTTAAATACCAAACTATCAATTGAATCGTATCGATAAAATTTGGGATTAGATATTATAAAATTTATACGGTCAGTTGAGGAATCAATTTTTTTAAGCCAAACAAATCATAAAAATGAAAAAGACTTACTGATTATCCTCTTGTATTTTCCTTGGACAAGAATCTGCTTTTGGTCTGGTTTAGTTGTTGCGTATTACCGTTGAGTGTGGCTCGAACTCTTCCAGTAACCAATTATTTTTGTGAAGTGATGTTCCAGATGTCTTCGAAAGTAATCCTGGCAGGATCGCCAGTTTTTGTGTCGTGCCGTAGATGACGTAGTAGCCAAAAAACTTCTTACTGACTTAACCGTCTGATAATTCTTCCAGCTCGCACAATTTGTGATGGTTCGTTTGCTTTTTAATAATAGCAATTACGATTGTTGGGAATGTACCCGATGATTAACAGGATCGCCAGTTATTTTTGTACGTAAAATAACAAAACCGAAATTAAGTACTTCACTTTAAAAGATTTCAAGTTGCAACGAAATTAAAGACCGTGTTTAAATTTTAACAATAAATTTTATTTTAAAATATAAGTATCAAAATTACATAGTAACGGTGCACCGTTACTTGTGAATTATTACAAAAACTGAATTATTGAATGAATGTGTTTTATTTAAAATTGTAATGTCTTATATACAAAATTGGGTCAGAGGAATTTTTGGTGAAATCGTTGTCGTCACAAAGAACTTTCCATTTTTGACTGGATACAACTGGTGAAGGTTGAAAACGTTTGTCCTAATTCAATGATGTTGTGGAATGCGGCTTGGCTCCGTGTTGTCGTTGACGTCATGAACTAGCTTTCTATTTTATTATAAACTGGAAACAACTGGTGAAGGTTGAAGACGATTGTCCTAATGATTTAAATTGTGTTATGGAATATTTCCTGGCACCACATACGTACATACATTTTTAGATCACTGAGTGAGGTATACCTGATATATATAAACCTTGGCTCATTCTACCTTCATCTTTTATTTTTAACCCATTAGATCCCACACCCATTTCTACCAAGATTTTGATGAAATTTCATGCAAAGATCTAAAATGGCATTATAAAGTGAATCCCTAAAGATGATACTTGTATCCTTCCCAGGATAAGAGTAAGACCCGTATTATATATAATATTCTGGTCGTGGTGTATATAAAAATTTTGACGGGAAATACGAAATACATTTATTAAAAGTAAGATGAATAAGATTAAAATAAAAAGGTTAATGATCCTTTTTTTAAAATTAATTTATTATTCTGAACTTTTCAAAACTGATATTGCCAAAAGAAAAGTGGTTACGTTACCAAAAGTAAATTATGCTCGAGAAAATTTGCAAAATCTTTTCGAAATATTCCCATATTTCTCCTCTATTTCCATTTAGTTTGTTAAAATTTCTAAAAGAATTTATATATTATTAAACTACAAAATCCTAAGTCGCATTTCATTTCTTCTTTTTTTAACTAATTATCTTTATCTCTCATCCACGACTAGCCACGAAACACTTGAAATAAAATACGTGTAATAATCTCTACAAGGTACTACTCTGTGACTACATTACTGCCCACAGTATTTTAATATTTGTTTTTATCAATTATTTCATATTTAGTGCCTTAAACCTATATTTTGCTAACACTCCGGTAAGGTTTTTTAAATTAAAATTTAATATAATTAAAAATTAATGTAAAAATTTGTGGTAACCTGCATTGCATGTTACAGACTTTTTTTAAATACTTATAGAAGTTCAATAGGAAGCATGGTAATTTTTATACGGGAAGAGAGAGAAATACTAAAAGAACATGATCCTGCTGTTATTTTATATGCATACTTGCCTTTAATTAATAAAACTTCCCTTAAAGTTGACTTCCCTACGGTATTACGTGTAATATTATGGTCACTAATGGGTTAAACGCAGCTCAGCAATGTTTAAATTTTGCCGCCATATTAGTAAGTGAGATCAGTGACGTCAGCCATTAAATATATTATACATATTGTAGGGATGAGCATCGATAAAAAAAAATCGATGTTTACCATCGATGTTAACATCGACCGTAAACCATCGATATATTAAAAATATCGATCTCGAAACATCGATGTTTTGTATTGTTTAAACATCGATCTGCAAAATATAAATACAGAAAATAACTGTTATAAACTATCGTCAACTATAAATTGGGAATTAGAATAAGGGTGAATATTTTTATAGTTTTTATAGCTTGTAATGTAATATTTTTGTTCCTACAAAGTTCATATTACCCATAGTGTATATAAAAACATGGATGTATAAAAACATCGACGACTTACTATCGATGTACGAAAAACATCGACGACCTACCATCGATGTCAAAAACATCGAACATCGACAACAAAACATCCATCGATGCTCATCCCTAACATATTGTACATGTAAAATCGTAAACAGAAAAATCGGCATAATTAATAAATTATAAATTCCCAAAGGGTGTGATTAATTTTAATGTTCTTCCCAAACTATTTACTATCAAATAACGTAAATATTTACTATCAAATAAAGTAAAATAAAATATTTTTTATTTTCATGGTCTGCTAACTATATGCTAAAAAAGACTAATTAATTACTCACTAATTATAATGTCCTAAATAAAAAAAATTATATTCCTAAATTTTCCCAAGTAATTCCCAATCGAACAAAAATATTTTCAATTAAAAAGAAATTTTTAGACTGCTAACTATATAGCAGTGTATCGGAACCCGATGTGGTGCCATACAACTGATCAGTTACGTTAATGTCCAAATCTTATAGATATGATAAATTCGAGATTTATACTATACAGGCCAAACTACGTCAATACTCGCATACACTAATTGTAAAATACATATCATACGTATATCATACTCGCATACGATATCATATATATCACGTATCATAGGGCCGATTCGTATCGGTGTAAGTCAAAGTCACTTGCTCTCGTTTTGAATCAATTTGCACTTGTTTTGAATCACATTTGGCTTGCTTTTGACATTTTTGTATATTCCTGTCTCATTTTCCATGTTCTAGAGAGAAGAGTCCAGTATTAGCGTTCGGTATACATCGTATACAGTATACGATGTATACCGGGAATATACAAAAATGTCAAAAGCAAACCAAATGTGATTTAAAACAAGTGCAAATTGATTCAAAACGAGAGCAAGCGACTTTGGCTTACAACCGTTCCGAATCAGCCCATATTCTGTACGGCCAGTATACGTTATATATCATTAAAGATATTCGATATTTCGTTTTTAACTGTTATTTTGTTACCAGCTTGATCTTTTATTATTTCAATATTTCTTCTGTTTTTTTGAGCTTTGATTAAATTATTATTAAATAATATTCCATTATGTTGCCTTTGATTTGTCCGATAATTTTATGATATTAGAGTAATAAGACTGTTTTGTTGATTTGACTAGGGCTCTAATTCTTTTACATAAAACCTTATAATGGGCCTTGAGTCGATCTCTAAGCTCATTGTCCGAATGTAATTTTTGTATCGATTTCCAAATGGTATTTTTTTCTACAAATAGCTTTTTTATTTCTGGTGTGATCCAATTATTAACTTGTCCATTGTTATTTAAAATGATAGTTTTCAAAGGAACCGCCATCTCAAAACAATATTTGAATTTACAATATTTGAATTATATTTGAATAGGGCCAGTTCGTATCGGCGTAAACGGAAGCAGCTTGCGCTCAAGTGTAAGCAATATGCGCTTGAAAACAAGCACATTTGGCTTGCTATTAACATGTATGTATATTCCTGTCTAGTGAGAAGGGTAAGAAAAGTGAGACAGGGATACTTTAATATATGAGTAATATAAACTTTTTTTTATACTTAATCGATCGGAAATCGTTTGTGAATTCTTAATTTGTCATTTAAAGTGCTTGTTAATTAAGTTCGTTGATGTTGTTCGTTTATATATATATATATATATATATATATATATATATATATATATATATATATATATATATATATATATATATATATATATATATATATATATATATATGTATATATTATTAATAAAATTTTTATATTATTAAACAAAACTAAAAACGATTTTTACCTTGCAAAAAAATTCACTTTTTAAAATGTGCGAGTGTACTTTCAACTCGTATAGTCATTTTCTTAACACTAATCCTATAAATTAATTTGCGAAGTTTATATATATATATTCCAAAATTAATCGGTTTTTGGTTCGTGTTCTAAAAACACGTGTCTTCAGGTTGTAACTAGCTACAAACAGATACAAAATGCCTGCAAATCGTTTCGATTAATTATTGTTTCCCACAATTGACAAAGTTCTTTGTCTTTCAGGACTAAAAACATAGAAAAAAATTTTTTATACCTCGAAGTACAATTGGGTACAATGCACTTTATTGTCATTATGGATTAACTTAAAATTCTATATAATGGAAAATAAACTTTCAGAAAAAATCCAAACAGTTCAATAAATTATTATTTATTGACACACTATAAAACCTCAACAATTACAGCTGGATTCTAAGTTATCTAAAATTGCCGCTCATTTAAGAACAAGCACCATCAACGCCATCTGGTATATTAGTTACAGCGGCGTCAATAAACCGTATATCTTTTTATAATGGATATATGGAGAGTGGCAGTAATGGTAGTGATCTTAGTGATTGAGTTCAAGCGGCGCTTGTGTTTAAATCACTTTGAATGCACTGTAGGGCACTCTAGTGTTACCATAGAAAAATAGACAGGTGACAATTGATAATATGATGACAGTTGTTGGCGTTGTTGGTGGTGTCAGTTTTTAATTTGACAGTCGTAGGTATGTATGTGATCAAATTTCTTCTTCTCGTCAAATGTATTGACACTGGCCAGGTATTTATTATAGACGTAATTCAGCGGTTTCCAAACTTTGTGCACTAACGCCCCCCCTATAAAAAATCTTACCTCTGCCGCCCCCTCCTCTTGAAAAAATTTATAAACATTTCGTAAATTACTTTTTTATTGAAAAAACTCATATTCGTGGCGAACGACAGGTCTATACGACACTTGAGAGGAAACTGTTGATCAGACACGTATTCGATACTTATGTGCTAACATGGCTCTGACCGCTTGAGAATTGTTATTGCTAAAATATTACGTACAGTAGCGAGCAGAAAAATCAGTGGTAAGGGGTTATATTGCCTTTTTTTTAGCAAAAAACCTAATTTATTCCAACTTTTGACAATTTTTTTCTAGTAGTAAATGCTTATGGCTAGGAATTTAAAAAAAATTAAATTTCAACTTTTGACAGTGTTTTAAACAAAAAATTTTGATTTTTGGTAAAAATTTTCGTATTTTTCGTTAATTTTCTACTTGTAAAATGAGATGCAGTGAACGGAAACAGTAATTTTTCGGTACAAGCCATAAGCATCTACTAATAGAAAAAATTTTGTTTTTTATTTTAGGTAAGGATTTTACGAGCTACTCTGCTTATGGCGAAAAATCAGCAATTTCCGAAAACTAGCTGCGAATGGCAAATTATTATTTTTTTTCATAAAATTTTTTTTATAGTGTCTCAAAATAACATAATCTTAGAACCATGATTTTATCAAAACGTCAACGATATTTGTAAATAACCCGCGCCCCCTGCTAAACATTTCGCGCCCCGCCCCTAGGGGGGGCGCCCCCCCAGTTTGGAAACCGCTGATGTAATTAACATCATTACGTTAAAAGGCTGGAGTTCCGAAAACCGCATACCTCTGATTGAGCTCAAATTTGGTATACATACTGTTTTTGGCTCAAGAAGTTACCTCCGAGATGGATTTTTGGCGACTCGGACCGGAAGTTATACTTTTGAGGGTCTAAAGTAGCAAAAATTAGTATAATCGAATAACTCCGATTGAGCTGAAATTCGGTATACATACTCTTCTTAGCTTAAGAAGTTACCCCCTAAGCGGATTCTTGGTGATGCGGACTGGAAGTTGTACTTTTAAGGGTCTAAAATAGCAAAAAGTAGTACAATTGATGTAAATAATTATACTACTGGATACCTCCAATTGAATAAAAATTTTTTAAATATATTTTCCATAAATTAAAAAATATTCTCTGAATAAATTCTTGGCAACTCAAACCGGAAATGTATTTTTTAACGCAAAACTAGGTGGTAAGGTTAGTTACGCTTAGGTTAGTTTAGTTGGTTTTGACAATATACTTCGGCTTTGATATAAAAACTAGGTGGTGAGGTTAGTTAAGGTTAGGTTAGTTTAGTTAGTTTTGACAATATATTTAGACTTTGGTATAAAAAGTAGGTGGTGAGGTTAGTTAAGGTTAGGTTAGTTTAGTTAGTTTTGACAATATACTTGGACTTTGGTATAAAAACTAGGTGGTTAGGTTAATTAAGGTAAGGTTAGGTTAGTTTTGGTTAGTTTATTACTGAAACGTCGGGAAAAGGGTAATTATTTACAAATGGGGCTCCTGCCTTGTAATTATATACCTTAGTATATACCTAAATATTATTTAATTACCCTTTGCCCGAAAATGAGGTTTCATTGTTATTGTCCTATTCATATTCCATATACTTCTATCACTAAAAATCATAATCATAATATACCATTAAAAATATTATATTTAAAATAAACTTATATACACTTATACTATATACTTATAAACTTATATACACTTATACTAAGATTTATACTATATGGGTATACATTATACAATACATAATATGTATAATACATTATCTGCCCAACATATGTAGTAAGTTTTATAATTGTAACATGCCATATCTCGAAAGCCAAGCTAGATATCAAAAAACTTTATTCTTCCTTTTTTGTTCTACTCACCAAGTTCTTATAAGAATCTGTCTTTAATTTTTATTATTATGGTAACAGAAACCACCCCCTAAGCCCTAAAAAATTATTTGCCCGGATATACGTTTTTAATATTATTAATTAATGTGATAAATGGATCTAACAATAAGTATATTTTATATTAACGGTAATTTGTATATTTTGTAATAATAACAGCAATCAACTGAATTTTTGATTTTATTATTTTTTAAAATAGTTAATTTAAAATAAATCGTTTGTAATTTTTGTTATTTACCTTACCTACTCTAAGCTAACTTCACTACATAGTTTTTATATTAAAGTCGAAATATATTGTTAAAAGTAACTGAACTAACCTAACCAAAAAGTAACCTCACCACCTATTTTTTATATCAAAAATCGAAGTATATTGTCAAAACTAACTAAATTAACCTCACCACCTATTTTTTATATCAAAGTCGGAGTATATTGTCAAAACTAACTAAACTAACCTAACCTTAACTAACCTCACCGCCCATGTTTTATATCAATGTCCAAGTATATTGTTAAAACTAACTAAACTAACCTAACCTAAACTAACCTCACCACCTAGTTTTTATATCATATACTATTTATAGCGTATATTGGACGTAATTTTTAAATTATTTAAAAAGTTGGGCCTGAGGAACATTTTATTTTTTACGATCAAACAGTAGATGTAGTGTTGGGTCGCACATGTGCGAGTCACTCTGAAAGAGGGACTCCTTTAAGTGTGCCATGTGCTGTGCGACTCTTATAAAAGGAGTCACTAACACAGTCCGCCATTACCACACATAACTGAACACATTTGTACATATGATACTGGACATAAGGATCAACTACGTATTGCATATTATTGCACAAACAAAAGAATTTCAACTTTTTCAAAAATGAAGATACAATATGCATTAGGTAATTTATGGGTTTTGGGTTGATATTTGACAAATTGCTTTCCAGTTTATAATGTTCGTATGAATTAAACAATATGACTTTTACGTACTACTAGAACAGGGAACTACCCCCGCAGGGTAAAGAAGTATATTTTATTTGTTAGTGCTATTATTGTATTGTATTACTTAATTGTTTAACAGTTTTAGATGAATATTGACGTTACGTACCAGATACTACGTATTTTTTTCTATTGATTTAATGTCCTATTCCTTCCAATTCTTACTTACTTACTTTTATCCAATCAATTTTGTAATTTTTTTTTTTTTTTTTTTTTTTTTTGAGTATTCCTATTACTTGTATTTGCTGCCTCGTTATTTTAAATTTTGTGAATTTTCAAAAATAATACTGACTTTATTTAATTAATTTACTTTGAGTAATTATGTTTATTTAGTTACCTTTCTTTATTAACTATTTTTTATATTTATAAGTACCATTAATTTTTATATGTAATGGATCAGAAATTAAGAAAAAGTGACGTGTTGTGTTTTCAATGGTGTTACTAAATGTAATTTTTGCTCTAATATTAATGTTTGCAAATCTTACAAAGTTAAAAAAATAGTTGGTTTTTTAATGCGCACCTCTGAATTCAATTTTTTATATAAACAAATAAACAATACACATATTTCTTATTTTTAGAATTTATACGTTATACCATAATATGGACTAAATTTAGTATTAACAAAACTATAATATTTAAAAGGAGAAAGGAAAAGACAAATAAACGACAGGACAGCACATACCACACTAACACAGTGTGTTGTGTGCTCGAAAAGAGTCGTGACTCTCGTTTCAAACTTAATCGCATATAACACAGTATGCGAGTGTATTTTGCGTGTTGTGTGCTCCAAAAGAGTCGCTCGCTCTGTGCGGCACACCGCACTGTGCGGAGTCATGTGTGCTAGCACACATAAAAGAGTCGCTTCGACCCGACACTAAGTAGATGACATAAACTAGATGTTGAGGTTAGTTTAGTTAGTTTGGACAATATACTTCGACTTTGATATAAAAATTAAGTGGTGAGGTTAGTTAAGGTTAGGTTACTTTAGTTAGTTTTGCAATATACTTTGACTTTGATATAAAAACTAGTTGATGAGGTTAGCTGAGTTTAGGTTAGTTTAGTTAATTTTAACAATATACTTCGACTTTGATATAAAAACCAGCTGGTGAGGTTAGTTAAGGTTAGATTAAGTTAGTTTCGGTTAGTTTACCACTGAAATCTCATTTCCGGGCAAAGGGTAATTACTTACAAATGGGGCTCCTGCCTTGTAATTACCGTCAACTGGGATAACTTTGGCCCATTTTTTTTTACGTAAACTGCCTTATATTTCTCATATATATTTAATTAACTTCCTTTTACTATTTGCTATTAAACTCTGCATATTTCAAAGTATATATTGACTGGTTATTTTAAACTCAGAATTTATTTATTTTCATTTTAAGATTTTCTGAAAATTTGGGACAATCTTGCCTTTATTTGAGGTAACATTGTCCCAGATATAAAATGCCATAGTAATTAAGACCAAGTATGATTCGGGACAATGTTAGACACTTTTAATTGTGGTTGTACATAAGTAGTTAGCGTCCAATAAGTTGGGGATCAAATAAAATGAAACATTTTACAAAAAGTAATAAAAATGTATTTTCAAGATATTTCTTTTATGTAAATATACATGTTATATGATACTTTTTGTTTAAATACTAAAAACGTGAACAAAAATACTATGTCAAAAACACATCCAGTTCTCGTACGATGAACTGGTTTCGTTTTGAAGCCATTTTTGGTGGGGGTATTTTACAGTAGTTATAAGAAAACGTGTCGTTCTTTTCGGGTCACCCCTAACATTTGAGCTTCTCCTCCATGCATTCAACCGTAGGGCCATTGCTAGTAAGACTTACATTCTTTCCAGACTCTATGTTGAGCTAATCTTGCCCCAATACTTGGGCTAAATTTACCCCAGCTTACAAAATCAAATTTTACAAATAAACAAGGTAAGTATTAGAAAAGACAAACTTAAAATACTTTGAATGTATATTAAGTGAAAGCTGTTATACACTTATCAATCAAAAATCATAAGTAGTTCTGGATGTGCAAACAAAAGTTGGTTTGCAACAAAACATTCACAAGAAGTAACGGTGAAGCTGGAGCAGCACTGAACAGTGGCAAAAGATGGAACTATATCACTCTTAGCATTGGAGTATAGTCAGTTCTGCTACCTGTCGTTTACCACAAGAATCAAGTCAATAGCTGTTTTCGCTAACTAATAGTAAATCAAACTGACTTTTTCCAAGATTTAGGCCAAAGTTACCCCTAAGGGTCAAACTTATCCCAGTTGACGGTACCTAAACATTATTTAATTACCCTTTCCGCGAAAATGAGATTTCAATGGTCTCCCATTCATTTTCCACTTACTTCTATCACTAAAAACCGTAATATACCCTGGCGGAAAAAAAATTTATGAAAAACTATGATAAATTCTATAAAACGTTATGAAACTCTATGAAACAGTAAATTATTAAAAAATCATATTTTTTCATAGAAAATCATAAAAAATGACCATGGCTTTAATGAAAAATTATGCATTATTCTAAAATATTATGATTATGAGTTGATATTATGAATAACTATGAAAAAATATGAATATCTATTACATCTGAATGTCTGAAAATCTATGAAAATCTCTGTTTTTTAACGACAATTTCTAACAAACGATGAATCTTTCTGGAAAAGTATTATAATGAATTATGATCATAAAAGTGTCCAAATATGGATATGTTTTTCATAGTTTTTTATAATTTGTCATAATTTTTTTCATAGATTTTTTTCCGTCAGGGTACGATTAAGAATATTATACTTAAAATAAGCTTATATAATACATATAAAAATTTATACTATACGGGTATACATTATACAATACATAGTATGTATAAGATGTATAATAAATACATTATCTATCTATTCAATATAGTAAGTTTTAGAACTTGAACACGTCATATCTTGAAAACGACGCAAGTTTTAAAAAAAAACATTATTCTTCCTTTTTTGTTCTACTCACCAAGTTCTATAAGAATCTATCTTTAATTTTTGTTACCATGGTAACGGAAACCATCTTTTAGTAACTCCTAGACTTAGACATTTGGAGAGTTGAAAAATATACTTATGGTCCGCGTCGCCAAAAATCCGTCTAGGGAGTAACTTCTTAAGCCAAAGAGAGTGTGTATATCAAATTTGAGCTCAATCGGAGGTATATAGTTTTCGGAACTCCAGCCTAAAATTATTTTCATCACATTGTGATCAAATAAAAGTATATGTATTGTAAAATAATATTTACTTCCTGGAGCCATAAATTCTGATTAATCATTCTAGAACTAAATAAATAAATAAATAGAAGAATTTCTAATCATAAAGGGAACTAACAGTTATTATCTGTTAATATAGATGATGGTTACAACGGTGACAGTATGTCTTTGTCCACAGACTATTTGAGTAACGTAACGAAAATGGTAAGTATTGTACATTAAATTCTAACATATTTTCAAAATTCCAAATTATCATAACAATAATTTTAGATAATTGTAGATATAGTTATGTATAACATTTTATGTATTGATAAATATTTACGTATAGGTATATCAATTTAATTTTAGATAAGGAACGAACTGAGGTGTAATATTGTAATTAAAGAATAAATAGGTATGATCTAAAAGAAATCCTTTATAAATTTTGTTTGTGATTTGGGTAAGTAAACGACCAACAAAAAGCTGTAAAATAACCTGGTACCGTAAAATTGGCTGACTTTGGCCATTTTTCAATATTTGTTTTATCTATGCACGATTACGTTACAATAATACTTATTCACGGAATAGTATTTTTTACTGATTCTATAGATTATATTCGACTCAAAAAAAATTATATACCGTCAAGAGGGATTACTTTAGTCCGCCGGGATAACTTTGGCTACCCTTCGGTAAAAAGATGTTTCCTTTTATAAATATTAGAAGCAGAAAGTTTTTACATTTATGTATTATTACATATTACACATTATACTTGTAGCCAATATACTATACAGGTAATTTCATTTTTAAACATTCATAGGTCTGTCTCACTGGCTGTTTTAGTTTGATGGTTATGTATATTCATAATTTTAACTGTGAAACTTTTATCAGTGCAACTGATTGTATTCGTTTTTATAAAAAGGTAAGAATAGTAGCTTTGTGGGGATTCGAATCCACTGAGGCTGTCCGCCTCAGCCTCCTGGCGACCCTAGCGACATCTATGAGCAACTTTTGTAAGTACCGTCCCTCGGCAGTAGCCCTAACGACATCTATGAGCAATCTTAATAAATATTGTTTCTAAACAGTACCCCTAACGACATCTATGAGCAATCTTAATAAATATTGTTTCTAAACAGTACCCCTGACGACATCTGTGAGCAACCTTTACAAGCACCATCCCTAAAACGACATCTATAAACCTTATTCAGAAGTAATACCTTTTATTTTAAACCGCACGCAATCAAGGTCACCCTGTTTATGTGTGTTATACTTGTATAATAAACGAATAAGAGACTGATTTCTGCCTTATTAATATTTGATATGTGCGTATATCTATATGTATGTGTACACTGTAATACTTAACAATCAAGAAAAATGAAAGAATTTGTAATAAGAGAACTATCTCTTTCTTATTAATATTTTATATGTATGTGCGTACCTATTAAATATCAGCTTTAAATACAGATTACTAACATTATCTCTGAATTATCATTAATAGCAAAAAATATCACATTGACTGCATGTGATAAAAATTACATACATTACTTACCATTAAGATACTGTAACATCTATGTGTACCGAGTTCATATAAATAAAAATATTTATATGAATAATAATTAAGACACATTTTCCATTTATACAAACAAATATTTGTTTTTATATAATAAAAAATTAAAACTTCTTGTGTGCAATAAAAATTATTATTATGACTTTACACTAATATAAATCCAGTAGACCTTGAATAAATTATTCTTTAATATAAATTCAGATTAGCTCCAAGCGAGAAAGAAACTGCATATTTTTATTAGTACAACATTGTATTGTAGTTTGATTAGTATTAATTATTTAATCAAATTTATTAAACACAGTAAATTTTTATTTATAAAGGATATAACATACTCAAGTAAAAACCAATATTCTTAATAAAATTTTATTATTAGAAGTTAAACATTATTATTACGGACAATTGTGAACGATAAAGTATGATGAAAAGTTTTCAAAGTGGAGCAAATGTGAAGAATTTGAATCAAAATCACTCTGATAGTGTGTGATTAATAGCAAGAAAAAAATATCAGATTGACTGCATGTGTTACAAAATGTATACATACATTACTTACCATTAAGACACTGTAACATCTGTGTGTATGTGTGCCAAGTTCATATAAAAAAATAAAAATAATTATGTGAATAATAATTAAGACACATTTTTTAATTATTAAGTTGGAATGTTTGCTATTGTCTAATATATATATATATATATATATATATATATATATATATATATATATATATATATATATATATATATATATATATATATATATATATATATATATATATATATATATATATATATATATATATATATGTATATATATATATATATATATATATATATATATATATATATCAGACATTTTTTTTACATATTCGTGTTCTACGGGTCCGAAAACGTATAGCGCCCCTACTCTCGCCTCTCACCGTTCTTGTCGTATAGACTGTATAAGTCTAATATTTCAAGGAAAAATTCGACTAAAAATGGATAGTTTTGTGACCCGCTGTAACTAATATACCAGATGGCGTTGATGTACAGGGAGTTAAAATTAGAGTCGGGACATGAGTTTCGATAGTTCGCTATTTTTCATCAGATTCATTTAAAATAAATTGGAAATAAATTAAATATTTAAAAAAAATACTTTAATTCAACCTAGAAAAATTAATTAAATTAAAAAATTTTAATTCTTCGTTAACACATAACTTGGCAACGATACTTTTGTACTCAATCATATGATAATTAATTTTGACATCTATTTGATGAAAAATGCTCACATGTCCCAACTCTATTTAGTATACTCCCCTACCATCAGCGCCACCTAGCGCCACCATACACGCGTCTGCATCAGATTACAAAGACAATATATAAAATATTGGTATTATGAGATCTACATTAACTTGTGTTATGATATAAAAATTTTAAAAATTTGAAATCCTTGACCATGTGCATTTATATAAATTTATTTTGTATCCATATACCCAACTATATTTATTCCAAAAATTTATTTCTTCGAAACCTTAAAGATTTACATAAAAATAATCAAGTATTTTGTTAAGGGGGACCACTAGTGTTACCGCCTGGAAAAAGGTGATTTTTGGACATTTTTTTAACGAAAACTACTGTTTTAACGAAAAAAACTGTATGGAATTTTTTAATATTTTAAGGATATATTCGCTGATACATAATAAATTCATGGTAAAATTTTTGGACCAAAAAATTGAAAATTCAGTGAGTTATTCACGATCTTTCAAGGCTCCAAAAAAAGTTCCCCCACTGCTGCAGTGAAAGTGACCTTTACAGAAGCTGAAATCAAAAAAAAAAAAAAATATATTAAACTAGAAGGTATTGTCCGTATCATGAACCTCAATCAAAAAAGTTTAAATTTAACAAAGGAGCGGAGTTTTTTAAAAAAAGTTTCAAATTTTGCGCGAAAATTTGATGGTTTTTTGCCTGCAAAAATTATACTTTTTTTTATTTAATCGGAAAAACTGGAGGTTCATGGCACGAAGAAACATATATAAAAGAAGCTGCAATAAAAATCAAATCAATCGGATGATTTGTCTTCGAGTTATAACTGTAGCAAATTTGAAAAATGTAGTTTTTCTTTACTTTACCTTTTAGTTTTAATCACTGAGAATTTTACTAAAATTATTTACGATGTACTCACTATAACGGTCATAGTAAAACTAGATGAGTCGTTTAAATGTGCCAGGGTCTAGCTTCTTCACAACATGTAACTGGCAGCTACGTCCAGAAACTTCCAAACTATCAACCTTTATACATTTCTCAATATCTCAAAGTTAACAATGAAAATCAGAATCCGCTCTTCAGATGGCTGTAACTCAAAAGCTATTTTGAGATATGGACTTGAAATTTTAGTATGTTATTTTTAATTAAAGATATATACTATCGAAGTATGCAAAAAAATTTTCCAATTTTTTTAAAATGTCACACTAGTGTTCCCCCTTAATATAATATAAATGCTTTAAAATTTAATTCTATACGATCCAAATCGTTTACGCAAAAATCAGGTTTTACATAATATAAATTTTCTTGTGTAGATAAAAATAATTATTATTATGATCTTACATGTATATAAAACCAGAAGACCTGGAATAGATAATTCTTTAATATAAATTCAGATTTACTCCAAGCGATTGAAACAAATTGCATATATCTATCAGTGCAACATTGTATTGGTTGGATTGGTTTTTGTACTAAAAAATACTTTTCTGAATTAAAATAAAGATGCAAATATTTTTGTTCACAACTTTCTTTATTTAGAAATTACATATATAATTACAAACACTTTACAATTACATAATATGAAAACACTCATTCAAAAAAATTTTGTTATTAAAACTATTGTCAGTTTATCTTAAAATCATTATTTATGTCATCGCTGTTTTCTTTAAAATAGTTATGTATAATTTATAAATAATTAATTATGAGATATACTTTAAAAGAATTTAATTTAATTTTTTTCACAACAGTACAATTTTTTTACTTGGAATACAAAATTAAAGTGTTTAATACATCGAAATTTGTTTATTTTAAAACCTTCTGTATGGTTTTAGATATAACCTTTAATTGACTGAATTTCGTTCAACTTTTGATTTGTTGGTATTTCTTTGATGATCCAATAGCTGAATTGCCTTGAAGAATGGAACTTAATGGTAAAATACCATTGTTCTGTTTGATCATAATATGATCATCGCCATTAACATTCTCATAACGATCATCATCATAATCATCAATGCTGCTATAAATTTCTTCTTCATCACTGTCAGAATCTTTTAATATCTTGCTTAACACTGGTTCAATAATTTCAGCATTTACCAGTTCACGAATTATTAATATTATTTCTTGACCAATATTTGTCTCTTTCAATTTATTCAGGTTCTGCATTAGTTCGTTACGTTGTTGCTCATTTTCCACATAATAAGCAAAATTAGTATGTTTAATATTGCTTCCATTAATTAAATTGCGAATTATTCCAAACATTTCCTCTCCAATTTGGGTAGTAGTCATTAAAGTTTTTAACTGATCCGCTAAACTGTTTGGATTTTTTCTTGCAACATAATGTTCATTGTGGAAGTCACCGTACTTGATACGTTTAGCTTCTACGTTTTCATCGATCGAAATGGGCATTGAAGATCGTTTTCGTTCAATCTGTTCTTTTTGTTTTATTTCTTCTATTTCATCATTTACATTAACATTTGCTAGTTCCTTGATCATTAGTAGATCTAGAGCTGTTTGTAAAAGTCCAGCTAATTTTGATGTTTCTTTATAATTGTTAAACTTTGGCAAATCGTTTTGTTCATTTTCATCAACCAAATTATTTTTCCCATTTTTATATTCTGGCATATTATGTGAGTTTTTTTAAAGCATTAAATTTATTTTTGATTGCTTCCGTTACAGCTGTCATGCTTTTATCAAAAGGATTCAAGTTCCACTTAGACTGATCCACTTCATCTTCGTGTTTATTTTGAAACATCGGTGATACATCTTCAGTATTACTTCTTTCAAAGCTGTTTTCATTATTAGACGATTTATGTTGTACTGAAAAAGTACCATTATTTACCAGCTCATCAGTGGTATTTTCAAATTGATTTTTGGTGATTCCGTCATTATTCTTTAATGAATTATGCTGAGTATTTATATGGCAAGAAAGATTAAACCTCCGCGTAAATGTTTTACCGCAAAAATTGCAACTGTGCATAGCTGAGCAATATCTGAAGTGTTACTTGTTTGCGAACAGTTTAACGACTGACTATAGACTCATTGTGTCGGTATTTATATATCCCCCTTTGCTCAAAGAGTAACACCACCACCCCCACCCCTCTGCTTAGAACCGGGTCTTGCTCTTCTCCTACTCCAAATGACTCTATTTCACTGCTCAGGGTGACTCTATGAGTAGCTCTATTCCTTTTCGGACTCTTACTCTTGCTCTGTGTGACTGGCTCCTGCTTGGAGCAATCTTTCTTCCTGGTAACACTTGTTATTTCTCAGAATCACACCTGCCTTTGAGCAGCTGCGAAGTATCTAATGAAACTGATCTGTTTATCTAAAATAAGGAACTCAGTTTAAAAAGTCAAAAAAGGTAAAACATTAACTAAAAACATTACTATGAAACAGGCTAAAAGAAAACCGATGCGGAGCAAGCATTATAAAATATGTAATTAAAATAATTAATTCAACTAAACAAGTATATTTATAAAAATATGTGATTAAAATAATTAATACAACTAAACAAGTGTTACATTGTATCTAATTGTTATGTTCGATTGCACAGTTATCTTGGATATGTATGCTGAAGAGCGAATAAATATTGCGCATAATTATGAAAACTGGTCTTTAAACAGTTTACTGGAGAAGTGAAAGGAGTGCTTTTAAAAGATATATAATACATATTTTACAAACGTAATCTTGTGTAGTTATTTTTTTACTTATGTTTATTTGTGACATTTAATTATTGCAACAATTGAGTTTAAATATTTTTGTTATATTTTTATATATTTAGTTAGTTTTTTTAGAACACAAAAGTTTTAATTATAATTTTAACATAATTTTTTTATTTCTTGAAATGTGTTATGTACTTTTTCAGTAATGTGACGGTTTCCCTCAATATCGTTTTAAATTGAATAAATTTAATTTATGATGTAATTTTTAATATTTTTGGATGAGTTGTCTTAAGCAATAGTATAATTTTTGGCCACAATTTTTAAAATATGTAGTTTTATGCAGTTCTTAAATATTTCTGTACTGCAGAAATATTTATTGCGTTTATATTTATCGACAAATTTTAGAAAATGTAAGTTTTTAATTGCTTAGTTATGCATATTTTTGTAAAGTATATTTAAAAACATTTAAAATTTTGGGGTGCTTTTACAATATATTTTATAACAATAGAGTATATATGAAAATGATTTTTTAACAATAAACTACACTAAATTTTCTTATACGTGAAAATAATTTTATTAATCGTACAGTTACATACATATTTTTGTAAAGTATATACAAATTATATCTACAAAAAAAGTCCATTCAATTTAAACTTAAGCCTGTAACCACTGTGACAGCCAATGATTCCTATTAAAAGCATTTAAATTTTTTATTTATTTAGGCTTAAGTTTAAATTGAACGTACTGTATATTATGAAATGTTCAATAGATTTAATAATAAATACATACTACGTTAAACTATATGTAAGTATTTATTAATTGTTTAGTTTTAGATAGTTTTTATGTAAAATATGTATAAAAAATACCTAAATTTTTAATTGTTTCTAACATTGTATTTTATAACAATAAGGTATACTTAAATTTTATATGTGAAATTAATTTTGTAATAACAAAAGTGTACAAATTTTTTATACATTAAGATAATTTTATTAGTTGCTCAGTTACATACATACGAGTGAGTATACCTGGTATTTTTATATACATATATTTTTTGGTAAATTATATTTAGATTACATTAAAATTGTAAAATGTCTAATAGAATTAATAACAAATAAATACGTATTACGTTAATATATAAAATTTTTGTAAAAATACATACAGTATTAAATTTTTATAAATGAAAATAATTATTTCTTTATATCATTTGAAGGTGACACAATATCCCGATTTTTTAAGACAGCTTTTTGTAAGTATTGAATACAAGTGGTACCTGGTAGCAGAAAAATGTGTTTTATGTAAGTACTTTCTTAATTTTAAGACATTTTACCTTTAATTTTATAATGGCCCCATGCATATTAAGTTCGTAACGGATTATCTGGTACCGGAACCCTTTTAGTATCTAAGTTACAAATTGTTAATTTATTAACTAATTGAGTATACAGTTGGTGTTTTTTACTTCGAAACACGCTCATCTGTTTATATAAAGTACAATTTTCATTATTTATCAAACTTAAAACACAATTTTCAAAATCTTGTACCGTTACCTTATTTTTTACAATATTTTTTTTTATACCCTTAATTTTTTTGATTGGTGGTTCATTTGCTTTGACAATACAATATGATTTTGCTTTTGTCCCTACAAATTTTTCAATAATGACTCCTGAACACTCATCTTTAAATTTTCCTAATTGTTTTTTGTTAATCCTAGGTAATTCATATATATTGTTTCTAGGAAAATTTGATGTGTCAAAGTATTGGTCAATTTGGAATTTTATGTCGAAAAAGAAATCTTTTGTCTCAATTTCTAGTATAAGACTATCAGTGTCCATATAACACAAATTAACGTTATCTTCATATTTGGGTTTCATATACCCATAATAAAAATCATACATCAACGTTTTAGAAAGTTCTAAAACGGTGAAACCTACATATAAGGACTTATTATAAACCACTTTTAAACGTTTCATTTGTATTACTGCTAAATTTTCGTTAATAATCGATGCACTATGGAAATTAGGTCTACTAATTAAAGTGTTTGTACCGATTTTTTTCCCAATGTTTCCCCAGTGTGTTGTAAGTCTTATGTCTACCCGTTTGTCAACGTTTTCCATAGTTTTACCAAAAACAGCATTATTCATAAGTTTGTAAAAATCTTTTTCAAAGTCATTAGTTGCGTCTGTCCGTAAACGTGTGTTTAAATCTATGTAATTTTTAAGCCATGGAGACTGATTAAACTGTAAAACCCGATGTATTTTTTTTAACTGTAATCCATATTTTATACATTGTTTTAAATTGCGGTAATGTATTACATAATTAGTTTTGTCATATAGATTTGCAATTAATTTTTTCGTGTCAGTTTTTGTTGTTGTTGGTGGTTTCATTTTTTCCGGACAAAATGGCAAATCATTATGTTTGTCATGTAAATATTGTGGGTATTCTAAATCAACTTCTAAAAAGTATCCTAAATCGCCAGTATCACTAACACTCATTATATCAAAATCATCTATTTCTTCTTGTGTTAACCACTTAAAATTATTTACCGGTAAATACTGTGTCATAGCCCACCCATATAAATTATTTGCGTCTAAATATTGTATAAATTTAGAAGGTTTTGATTCATCATAATTTTCCATATACTTATTATTAGCTATACTAAGTTTTTTACAACACTGTACTAAACCCCCTCTAAGAGACTGTCGTATAAAATGAACCATATCAATATCTGTAAGCAAATCTAATTCTACGTTTGTACACTTTAACATCGCATCCCAGCTCAGGCCTGGCGATGTTAGATAATTCGCCGGGTCAAGGCCGTATGCTTTAATACACACATTTCGAAAGTTTTCAAACACATCTGCTAAAAGTAACACATCCGTTTTTAAATATATATCTGAATACTGGCCTAATGTGGTAATGTTAAAAATGTTCCAAATTTGTTGAGCACGAGCATAATCGTCATCACTGATTTCTGTTGAACTAAGGGTGCTGTAAAATGCTTCTTTTGGTGGTAATGTTGTTTCATTTAAACGTTGAATATCAGATATATGTTCATACGGAAAAACACCTTTTTGCTTCACTAAATTAAATTGATTTATATCCGGAAATGCATGCAATGTTTCAGTTAACTGGTCTGGTGCTAAATTGCTAACTAATTTATCCAAACTACATGCCATAAATTTAAAAGAGTCAATAAATCGCAGTTGAACTGACTTAACTTTTCTTTTATTTTCTTTTTTATCGGCTTTTTCTTCCTCATCTTGCTCTTCCTCTTCCTCTTGCTCTTCATCAACATCAGCATCATAATCGCCATCATCATCATCATCATCATCATCATTTTTTTCGGTATCTAGGTTTATATATTTTGTAAAAGAAATGTATTTTTCTTTATTAGTTGCTATGACCTTGATTTTTTCGTTTAATGAACCAAATTCTCTAACTATAAAATGAGCATCGTATCCAGAAAGATTGTGCATTATAACAGGTATAAAATTTGGAATTCTGTACAAAATGTTACATCTGCTATGAGCCGCTCCTCGATATTCACCAGTCAAATGGTTATGGTCACGTACTTTTCGATTTTTTGGATCGTTGTAAAACGGTTTGTTACATAGAAAACATTTTGTGGTAGTTTCATAATTAATTATTTCTTCTGGTGTAAGCGGATTCATTTTTTTACTTGTTTTCATTATTTTATACAATCGTTTTACATCGTCTTCCAATTTATCCAAAAATACTTTTCCAGAATCAGGTCCTCTGTATATTTCCATTTTATTTAAAGTTGGATCATGGTGACATTTTATGTAATAAGCAAAACTATAGGGTTCATGCGTATGTGTAATATTTTTAAATGATGATGTGGGATCTGGCATACATGTAGCGTGTGGTTTCAAACAAGCCTCCATATCTGCATATATAGCAAATGGAACTCGTAACATTTTATTATAGTGTTTAAACTTGAGAGTAGACTTTTGTGGTGAAGGTAACAGCACACACATTTTATTACAATCACGTTTTATGTGTTCATTTAATTGATCCTCTGTATAAAAATATGATAGACACCCATCGCATATATATTTTAAACTTCTATGTTTTGAAATCTGGCTTCCAACTAAACGGGCTAGATTTTTTATCCAACAATAATGGCTGTTGTTACCATTTTCAATATAGAGCAGGTTAATATGTTTTGATTTTTTTCTTTCTGTATGATATAAAGGTCCAACAATCTTTTGTCCTTCATATCCATAAATATTAATACTAACAGAATTAAGAGATTCAAATAATTTAATATCTTTTAAACTTATTGGCAGTTTAATTTTATCTAAATTTAGCACAGTCGAATAATGTGGATATGATGTTACTCTTTCTGAATGGTGTTCAGCTGGATACAAAGCAGATACTACTGCCCATGCAAAACATGCGTCGTCTTTATTTCTCACATTTATCACTGCTCTTTTACGTTCAATCCATTGAGGTAATTTAATATATGATGTGCCACGGAGAGGGTTAAATCTGTTAATGTTAATCTCCAAATACTCAGCCCGTTCCAAAGTCCATCCTGAATTTCTTTCCATAAATTCTTCACTTTTTATGCACATTATTTCGCTAAGTTTTTGATAAATTTCGTTTGTATTTGTCGACTCACTAACAACTTCATTTTTTGTATTAAACGATTTTATTTCTCTTTCTGTTTTATCATTTATTTCTCGCTTATATGTTGCATGTAGTTCCAAATTCACCTTAAAAGTTGTATGGTTTATTAGTTCATGTTCCAATAACCGTATTACAGTTGGTTTAACACTTGTTAAAAATTCTTCATTATCAACATGTATTTCCAAATCTCGGACACGATAACTAATTATTCTTTTCTTATATGCACATGCTATTACATCAACCATTGGATCGTCTTCAATTTGTTTACAAGATTTATCTTTATGCTCCTTGCTCCGTAAATGACCATAATAATTTCGCACTAATACTTCTTCATTACAAATATCGCAAAATGTTACAGATGTTTTTGTTAAATCATTTAAAGATTTTAACAAATTATTAATTTTTATTTTCTTACGGTCATTTTCTGCAGACATATCCCTTTTTCTTTTTTTGTTGTTGGTACTCGGTTCGGCTGTAGCGCTACTGGTGCTTGGCTCGGCTGTGGTGCTCCTGGTGCTTGGTTTGGCTGCGGTGCTACTTGGACGTGGTTCGGTTATGGTGTTACTAACGTCTGATTCGGTTACGGTGGGACTGGTAGCGTTTTCATTACCAATGGGACCGCTTCCATCATGCTTTTGCTGATTGTTGTTGTGAACAGCTCTCATATGTCGTATAAGGTTATCTTTTCTATTAAACGACTTATCACATAAGTCACATTTAAAAATAGTGTGGTTATGTGTTACTCTTATGTGGCGAATTAAATCGGATTTATAAATGAAACTAGTGTTACACGTATTACAGGTAAACATTTTGTATTGCTGCAACAATTAAAAATAAATAAATAAATAAATAAATAATAATAATAATAATAATAATAATAATAATAATAATAATAATAATAATGTGGAATATTTACAACTTACAAAAAACACACGCAGTTAAATTGGATAAATACACTGACCTCGCAGCCGAAATAAAACAACAATGGCGAATGGAACATGTCCACATCGTTCCAATAGTGCTCAGTGCCACCGGGGTCATTCCACACACACTACATAATAGTTTGAGCCTCTTGGGTCTCCCAAAATACACATATGTCACTATGCAAAAGGCAGTGATCATAAACACGTGTCGTATAGTACGGAAGTTCCTCAGTAATACGAATCCGACTGCGATATGTGAAAGCACAAGACCTGCTTCTACTCCATCTGAGCCATCTACAGTGAGCGAACAATACACTGACACTCATCCTACTGACACACAACACACATACATAAACACACAATACACTAACACTGAAAGACAAACACTCAACACACATACAGATCCAGATTCGTCTGATGGAGAGGGGGGATCGAACAACTGCCGCACTGTCACTGTTACCGCTCTGGTGCACAATCCTCCTCAATTCAATAACACACAAGGTCCGTCAACCTCTGTACCATCTAAACGCGCAGTTCCAGGAACACCCGATCTTAATGAGCAATTTGATGAACCAGAAAACATCTACACCAAGAAACGTAAAATAGAAAGACACGTCCACACACATACACAAACACACACACAAACACAAACAGTCCTTTCCCTTCCCTCTGTCCCTACTCCTACCTACCATTTGAGGACACGAAAACGAACTAGGCTTTCACAGCCCTCTGTCATTGAGCCAACATCTACGCTCCCACAAAAGTCTCGCCGTACGACCCAGTGTACACCAAAATAGACGAATAACACCTCGTTTCAAGTAGCAATAACAACAATATAGGGAGTGATGTGACAAACCCGTCCGTGAATGTACTACGGTACTTTTACGGATTGGTTTGGCACATTACCCTTCCACAGAGCCTAATACCTTGCATAATGCCGGTATAGGTGAATGTTACCCAGTACTGTCCTACTGAGTAGTGAGCGCCAGGTTGGCGTAAAAGTCTATAATAATAATAACCCTACGATCCTGCGGAAGTAGAATCCTTTGTTGCCAACCAAAAGTGCAAGATCTTTTGGAATATGCCGGTTGCAACTACCAGGCAATTGAACGCCAATAAGCCTGATGTTGTGCTCCAAGATTTAACATCTCAGACTATGTATGTTATCGAGTTCTCTGCTCCGGCGGAAACTAACATAGTCGAAAAGGAGGAGCAAAAAAGGATTAAATATCAAGATCTAATACATGAACTGCGACAACTGTACCCGGGCTATACTATCCGCTTGGTCGTACTTATAATCGGATGTCTGGGGGGTATGCATAACTCCTTTGTGCGCAATCTTAACATCATTCCGGCTTGTAGATCTCACGCCAACATGTTAGCGGCGTCAATGCAAAAAGCAGTTATTATCGGGACGCTTCGCACGCTCCGGTCGCACGAGACGACTTTCTCCGGGAGTTCATGAACACCTTTGAACGCCCATGCCCCGTTTAGAGCGGGTCCTCGAACATCCATTGGATCTGCCCTCGAATCTCCCACTGCCATGGTTTTGCAGCGAGGTTCGGGGATTTATTAGGTAGGGAAGACCAGGAAGGGGATGCTGTATGACGGACATTACGTACCTGACCTAGAAGTACCTGACCTGGTACGCTGCACGGACACTTTTCCCTCCGCCTGGGGGTTTTTGAAATGCAGTCGCGTTTTTCGTTAATTTTTCACGATAATAATAATAATAATAATTACTTACAATAGTTGAATTTCAACAAATTCTTCTTAAATTTTAACTTGATAGCTATTTCAGCTGAGTGTGTGTGATTGCTAAAGAAGCTGGCACGTTAATGAAATAAACCGATTTGACAACCCTTTATATACCATTAAATTAGTGTTAAATTTGCATCCTTTCTAAAAAGGTGTGTAAAAGTTTTGCAATATTTAGTCAGCCAAGTGATAGATTTCTGCATACTACAGTGTGCCAAATGTGAATGTAACAACATGATACATTTTTAACATATATGTACAATGTATATACATAAAAAAATTAATAAATAAGAGAAAATTATTTCTATTTTATTAATATTTTTTTTTTTTCTTGATTTTCAAGTATTACAGTGCATACATACATAAAGATATACGCACACATGAAATATTAATAAGACAGAAATCAGTCTCCTATTTGTTTACTATACAAGTATAGCACACATAAACAGGGTGATCCAGATTGCGTGCGGTTTAAAATAAAAGGTATTACTTCTGAATAAGGTTTATAGATGTCGTTTTAGGGATGGTGCTTGTAAAGGTTGCTCACAGATGTCGTCAGGAGTACTGTTTAGAAACATTATTTACCAAGATTGCTCATAGATGTCGCCAGGGGTACTGTTTAGAAACAATATTTATTAAGATTGCTCATAGATGTCGTTAGGGGTACTGTCTAGAAACAATATTTATTAAGATTGCTCATAGATGTCGTTAGGGCTACTGCCGAGGGACGGTACTTACAAAAGTTGCTCATAGATGTCGCTAGGGTCGCCAGGAGGCTGAGGCGGACAGCCTCAGTGGATTCGAATCCCCACAAAGCTACTACTGGTAAGTACTTTAACAGGATCTATAAACAGTTGTTAAACACCAACTAAAGTTTCAAAATGATATTATTTCGTTGTTTATTTCTTCTTTTTTTTTTAAATGTTGCAAGATAACAAAATTGAGCCTAAATGGGGTAACTTTGGCCAATCTTATAAACTGTGTTTTTTCTGTGCTATTATTGTAAAATAAATTAATAAACTATTCGAATTGTTTACTAATATCATACTGGATATTTTTTGCCTCGTTATAGCTAGGTCTATTTAATTTAGTGGAGTATCACAGCAACTTTTAGTTTGATTAAAATTTTCCGACTGATAAATGTATATAAAATTTATATGATTGGTTTTAAATATATATTTTACTTCCGTTTGTTAAATAAAAATTTTTTCTATATGATTTGGTCTATTAACTGTGCCTTATATCATAACTTATCATAAGGGAAGGTAACTTTACCTTAAAATACCTTTACCTACTATGGATTTTAAACAATTAAAATAACAAGTGGCTAAAGTAACCCCAACCCCTGGGTAACTTTGGCCAAATTTTTAAAAATATAAAAAAATATATGCATACTTCCAAAATTAAAAAAAATGGTAGCCACAGCACCAGAATTAAACAAATATTGTTTTAAAATTTTTTAAAATATAATGCTGCCATTTGTATAAAATATATCACAAGTAAATCAAAAATGTTATATTTTGGGCCAAAGTAATCTCACTTGACGGTACATAAAACAATTTGATTTTTAGTACCTGAAAAAGTTTAAATAGAGAAATTTACGAAAAACCTGCAATTTTTACCTTCGAAAACTTCAAGGGCAGCTTGACAATGAGGCGACATCTATGACTTTCATGCGAAAATATGCTGTCAAGTGTCATACAACCTTTAGGAAACTTTACGAGCCAAGGCAGCAAACTTCAACTTTTAGGTCTTGCCTCTAGAGGGCGGCCAAAACCGCCCAATGCATTATTCGCTAATATTGGTCTGACTTTGGCCACCACATGTTTGCGTTGTTTTCGACCTGTAAGCACCTATCCCATTCAAAAGAGGTTTCTTTAAAATACCAGAAGTGGAAAATTACAATTAAACCATGTATCTTTTATTTTTAATTTACCTACTAAAGAATTTGGTTTTTTTTTTTTTTTTTTTTTTTTATTTTACCAAATAATTTGTTACCTTATTTGCAATTTGCGTTTAAAATAATTATAAAATATTCTTTTTACATTTGTTTAAAAAATTTGATAATAAAACATAAAAAAAGAAATATTTTTATCATATTTTTATTTAAGAAAAACCTCAAAAAATATTCCTTTCTTTGCGTTTTCCAAATAAAACAACATGTGGCCAAAGTAACCCAACTTCGTCGTCTGACTTTGGCCACCCTTATTTAAAAAAAAAAAATATACATATATATCGCACGTTGAGAATAAAACTGTTACAACTGCCAATTTTTCGTTTTTGAGATTTTTATATCATTGGATTCAGCTACATTTAAGCTATCGATTGGTGAAATTTTCATCCTAAAATTCTAGAAAATAAAAAAGTTATAGTCCATAAACTTTTTTTAAAATTTAACAATCTAAGAATAAATGGTTTAAAAAATTTTTGTTACATGTGCAGTTGTAACAAAGAGAAAACAAAAAATTAACTTTTTATTTAGGGTAAAAGCCCCGATTGTGGAACACTATTTTTAGGTATTTCAACAAACTTGCTTACAAAAATTAATAAATGAATTAAACACCCATTTTTTTTTTCTTAATAAGCATGAAACCAAGTTTTTTTAATCCAATGAATATGTTTTTAAGAAAATATAACCCAAAAATTTTGATTTATAAATGTTTTGTTTTATAATTTGTTGACATCTATAAAAAAACGGACAGAATATATTAACACCCTTTTAAAAATCAGCACATTGACACCTAAAAAAGAACACGTATGTACGAACATGAGATACATCAAATACATCTTTTGCCATCTTTTCACTCTATGGCATAGAGTGACATCTAGTAGTAAATAGAATGTCAAATTAAAAAATATAGAATGGTTTAAATATTCGATAAAATAAACTACCAAAATCACAGAATATATCAAAATACTATATTTTGTTTCGCCATCTATGTATTTTGGTAAAGTTCTAATCAATTCTAAACTGACTTATCAAAATGGCGACAATTTTTCATTATTAAGAAAATTTTGCAACTTTAAATCAATATTTTTTTATTTATCAATTGACGATACGCTCCGAAATAAAAAAAAAATATTAAAAATTTTACGATTTTAAAGCAGTAAGTAAATATTTTAGACTCAAAAAGAAATTAAAACTATTTATAATATAAATTTTTAGTTATTTTACGTACATGATTTTAGTTAAATACAAAGGTTATATGTGTACTGAAAGAAATACACACATATATAAATTACATTTAAACCGAATAAAAATATGATTTAGCTCTTATAATCACTTAACTGGACTAATAAAAATTATTTGTATAGTTTTATTGCGCTAACTTCGAAAATTAACTGGAAAATGTTGAAATTTATGGGGCATGTGTTTCTATAAATAAGCATTGATCAAACGCAAAAGAGACACATTCAGCAAAAACTGTTTAATATATATATATATTTCTTTAATTAAGTAAAGAAACATTAAATGTGAGATGAATTTAAATTGAAAAACAATCATTCTATTAATAATAATTTTTGTTATCAGACGTTTCTTTCAGAAATAACTTCATTAAGATATAAATGTCAAAACTGTTTTTCTATTGGATCGCGTTCCACAAACGGGGCTTTTACCCTAGATTAAAAAAGGTATATGTATGTGATTTCTTTTATTAAGTGGCTACATGTTAGTTAGAGTGGATTGTAGGTACATACAGAACTACACGCATTTTGGTATTCCTTCTTCTGTTATCATTTTACAATGTAAGTGAATAATGATGTTCACAATTTTAGCCATATTTAATGTTTATTGAGTTTAGACGAATTCTTTCGTAGCATTATTGTTATTAAAATATAATTATAATTTATTTTAATTTCAAAATATGGACGCTGATAAAGAAAAAAATTAATTTAACAGCTCTTTCTGAATTTAATCTTATAATTTAAACAATTTAAACCATAAAAAAAATAAATCACTGTTGAGAGATTTACTTTGTGAAATTCCATTTTAAATATTTCTCAAAATTTAAACCATATAATTTAAACAATTTAAATAATTTTATCCATTTAAATTTAAATAATCGACAGTTTTTGTCTTCTGCTTTAACTATTACTGTTAATTCGGATATATATTTTAATTTGGATGAAACTTTCCCAAATAATACTAATGGAAATTTAACAACACCTGTTTCGGAAGGAAAGAAACGGAAGCGAAATCGCGATTTACGGGCGACAAATATACAAAAAGGTTTAATTAATACAGGGTCAGAACGTTATTCACTGAAAACTTAGAAATTTTTCCGGTAAAAACAAAAATTAAATCAGGATATTGCGTAGAAGATAAAATGTAAACTAGAAAAATAAACTAAAAGCTTGATTGAAATATTTGTATAATAAAAACAGACAAACGTGGGAAAAACTTCAATCGGCAAAATATTGATATAAAAGAAAATGTAAGAAACAATATAAGTAAATTAAAATCCAAAAACAAAATAAAATTGTAGCAGCCTATCTCTAATAGCTACATACTCCTAATAGTTATAATAGAAGAAAAAAAGAAAAGAAGAATAAATAACATAATATTTTCAGTTAAATGTGTTTAATTACTTTTACTACCAAATGTCTAACAAATTATTATAAATTGATTGTATAATGGTTTAATTTATGCTCTATTAGTCCCATTTCTTTGGTCGGTAATAGAATATTTTCGAAAAAATTAGTTTTCATACTTTTCGAAAACGTAAACTTTTGATCGTAAATATCTCGTAAACGGTGCATCGTAGCTCAAAAATAACGAAATTTTTGAAGGCTTAAGCGAAGCAAGTTGTGGGTATTCCCAACATACTGGGACTATCAAAACTTACTTTTCGTTATCGAAAATTATCGATACCGAGTTACTCATCATAAACTGATTATAATTAATTAATTCAGACTGATTAATCAAATTGGTTTTGTCACCAATAAAATATTTTCAAAAAAATTAGTTTTCAATACTTTTCGAAAACGTAAACCTTTGGTCGTAAATATCTCGTAAACGGTACATCGTAGGTCAAAAATAACGAAATTTTTGAAGGCTTAAGCGAAGCAAGTTGTGGGTATTCCTAATATATTGGGACTGTCAAAACCTATTTTTCGTTATCGAAAATTATCGATATCGAAAAAAACTATTTTTAAAATTTTAACGTGTAAATTTCTACATTTTCGTTATCATTTAAAGTATTATAAAATTCTCTACAATTTTTGGTAGCTTTTATTTCCAGTATCTTTTTTTTTATAATGACGGATTTAATTAATTTACGCGATTTTTTATCCGCATAAATTGAATCCCCATGAAACGAATATTCACGTAAATTGAGGGACCGGTGTCGCGGTCTTTAATTAAAAACGCATTTGTAAAATAGTACAGCTAATTGTAAGTAATCGTTTTTACTCAGGTTTCGGGAATTTTCCCGGGAAAATACTCAATAATTACCCAAATGAGAATATTCCCGGGAAAATTCCTATTGGGAATTTTGCCGTTGCCCATCTTTATCTGTAATACAGTTATGGAATGTGTTACCTTAGGAATTTTCTCGGGAAAATACTTAATAATTACCCAAATGGGAATATTCCCGGGAAACTTCCTATTGGGAATTTTCCCGTTGCCCATCTCTATCTGTAATACAGTTATGGAATGTGTTACCTTAAACAATTGCCATTATAAAATTATATAAAGCGAAATTTTCAAAATTTCTGAAAAGTATTAGTTGCAGATACAACTTTGCGTCACCAACAAAAAGTAATATTTTGTGAAATAATTAAGAAAAAATGTATTATTTGCAGATATAACATTATAATCCTAAACAGAATGCAACTTTTTGTAAAATAACTAAAAAATTTTTGGTTACAACTGCAATGAAAATTTAAACTATGAATTTTCTCGACAAAATTTTTATCACAACATTTAAAACTAACTGTTAGAATGAACCTAGCAAAGTTTTAAAGTTCTAAGATGATTTGGAAAAAAGTTATTCGGTTTTAAATTTCTTCAAAATCTTATTTCTTTAATATCTTAAAATTAGTGATTTTGCAGTCGTAACAGTTTTATTCTCAAGGGGCGATATATATATATATATATATATATATATATATATATATATATATATATATATATATATATATATATATATATATATATATATATATATATATATATATATATAGATATATATATATATATATATAGATATATATATATATATAGATATATATATATATATATATATATATAGATATATATATATATAGATATATATATATATATATATATATATAGATATATATATATATATAGATATATATATATATATATATATATATATATATATATATATATATATATATATAGATATATATATATATATATATATATATATATATATATATATATATATATATATATATATATATATATATATATATATATATATATATATATATATTAGAATGTTTGTAGCTTCTTCTCCATTTCAAAGTCAAAAGTACTGATACAGACACATAAAACGTAACTAAAAACAAAAATTAATATCATTTGGTGTAAAACTTATAACAGTGTAAAGTTCAAAAGTGGACCAAAGTCATCCAATTTTACGGTACGTAAGCTACAACTCCAGCAAGCCGATAGTTTTGACGATCCAGAGGTATTAATTTTGGAATCTGTGATATTTAACATGTTTCACGTTGTTGCGATATTCGGTGAGAGCCATTAGTTTCTTTAATAATTTCTCCAATATCTAACTCTATATAAATTTGCTCAAGAATTGTTGTTTCAGTGGCAATTTCACCACTTGAAATTTAAAGCTGATTCAAGAGCGGAAAATGTTTCTTTGCAAATTACGGCAGTATTTGGTGCTAGTGTCGAACACTTTTCGAACGCTGTGTCGAACACTGCTTCTTTCACATTTATCACAAACTCTGGTTTTTATTGCAGAAGGTTTGTACTCAAATAAATGATTCCAAAGATTTCGTACTGAATCCCAACAGTCCATGGAAGATGTTATAATCTCATTATTTATAGTGTTAGTTTGAATTAGAGATGTCGATTTTAAATCGATTAATCGAAAATCGATTAATCGAAGCTTAAAAAATCGATTTTTTTTCGATTTTTTTCATTTGAATCGATTCATGAATCAATTAATAAAAGTAAGAGATCGGCAACCGATTTTTTCCAAAAATAATTTCATTTTAATAAAATGTATTTTTACAAAGAAACATATGTTAAAATGACACACCAAAAACGTCATTGTTTATTGTCACCATTGTCACTTTTTACTCGTTGTTATCAAAGAACTCCCCATGTGGCTCGATATAACTACATATTATATATACGCACTACCTTGTCCAGTAGCCCCAACAGTATCCAATAGTGGCAATAGCCAATATGTAGACATATTAAGTACTACTATGAAGACTATTAATACAAAAGAAAGGAAGACCACCCATCTGGCAAACGGTCCCTTTCGCACAAAAGCAACTTACTTAGAAAACATTTTTTTGTCAGTTTGTTTGAAATTTTTAAATAAACTTGGCTTATTCCATTTCACGGTATTCGTCCTACATATTCAGTTATTGTGTTATTTGTTTATTTGCTATAATTATAATTGAAAAATTAACTCATCGCCTTGGCGTAAGGCGTTCTTACACGATACTCCCCATGTACTATCAATTAAGTCCCTTAACAAATATTATCAGCTAATTTTATTAAACTTTTCAAAATTTCGATTTTTTAGATCGATCTTACAGAATCGATTTTTTTTACCGATTTTTTTGTGAATCGATTTTTTCAATTTGGATTTAAATCGATCCAAAAATCGATCTGTTTTTTTTGGAGAATCGACATCTCTAGTTTGAATGGGGTAGAATTTGGATAATAAATTATCACGATCTTGTAGAATGGATGCTGTAGCTCCTGTTTGTATTTCACAAATTGGAATATGTCCAAATGATAAGTGCAAGAGAATCAAATGCACGTGTTTCGTACAAATGTTTGGAATATATTTTTTTCAGTTGTAATGGCTCGGCAAAATCCACCATTAATTAGGAAAATATTGATTTCTCTTAATTTTTTTTGAACTTGATAAATTTTGAAAATTTATTTCCGGATATGTATCAAAATATTTGGAATAATTTTCTTTTTTAAATGTTCGTGTTGAATTTGAATATTTCCTTTATGGATTACTTTTAGTGAATTTCCAGAATGGAATTCAGCTATTACAGCCACTGTCATGACGTGACTTGAACCCGGGACTATGGCAGAGATGTGTTTTGAGGACCTTAGAAACCGAAAATAATATTCACTAAAATTTATATATACATATATATATATATATATATATATATATATATATATATATATATATATATATATATGTGTGTGTGTGTGTGTGTGTGTATCCGCGCGATAACTCTCGAACAAAATGTCTTACTTTTATGAAAATATTGGAAGTCCCAAACCGTTGGACGAGTTCATTAACCAAACACGTCCGATGCATGGCTTTTTTGGCAATTTTCGTGAAAAATATTAGTTTTTTGCTCAAATTTCCCCTTATTCAAAAATTTTTGCGACATTTTTTACACCATTGAAACAGGGAGAAAAAAACGCACAAAAAAGTTTTTAAATTGTTATTCTATGTCAACTAGTTTCCGAGAAAAACTTATTTTTGTAAACGAAAGTTCGCTATGTTATGCAGGATGCTGCGACAGGGGTATTTCTTTTTTGTCTTCAAAGGAATTTACATATTGGATATTTTTACTCTCCTTGTCAATGCTATGAATTTCAAGTATTTTTCACTTTCTCTATGATTTTCATGGGCTTTGTCAGAACTTCTATATTCTGTATCATAATTTTGTACATCGTGGAACCTTGGAATTTCCGCTTTATTCCGCCAGTTTTCAAGATCACATGAATTTGTACCTTCACTCTCATTTTCCTCTTTTTTTATCAATTGTTTTTTGACTATTGGTATTGGTGCAGGACATCTGTTTTTAACTAAATTTGAATTTAATTTTCTTGCTCCTCTAATCAAGTCTAATAAATGAATTCGCACGAATTTATCGACACGTAAATTTTTTTATAGTTTTTTAATACTAGATTTTTAAGTTCGCTAAAATTAGCTTCCGAACTACTTGAAGAAACGTGGTTAGTGACATATGGTATTGTTACTGCTGTCCATAACGGAAATTCTTTACTAATTCAAATTAAATTATTTCCGAACTCTGGACAATAAAATGCATTCAGTTCACTGCCTTCTTTAATAATGGTTTGAGCTGAGCGTTAAACATTATATTGTTTATGTAATTATCGTCGTTGCTGTGGTTATTATTCATAGTATCGAATTCATCAGATTTAGATTGGAATGTTTCAAGGTGTTTATCAATGTCAACATGTCGACAGGATATAAAATTCTGCAATTTTATTTCGTACACTTTTTTCACACTGAGGTATTCTGTTTTTGATTTCACTATTGAATCCGTGCACGACTGAAACGCCATGATGCATGTTAACTCAAGAAGCTCTTCGAAGTCCTGTAGTGTTTGGCAGTCTACTAAAAGAGTAATACATTGGAGAAAAAAAACTTCTAATAGAATTTTGCTGGACTTTTTCCAACACTTCCCTCGACAGACTAAATGAATTAAGTGTGCAACACGTCGACTCTTAAATAGGTTAATACGAAATTACTATTAGAAATAATATTTTGATTCATAACAGATTTAAAACAAATCTCAATGTAAATGTTTAATGATATTTTATTAAATGCCATTGAACAAGCTCGTAAAAGAGCGCGAGAATAATCAACTATTATTTCTTTTGGTTTTTCATTAGTTCGTTTTAAAAATCTGTTCAGCCACAGAGTTATTGTGGGTGTATCCTGTGCTTCAGTAAGCATTTGATAAATAGACTGTATACATTTATCAAAGTTACTTACAATATAATAAAGAAATATATGTGCAGTTTTTGTGCCCTTTGGTCGAAATAATTTTCGTACTAAATTTCCCGTTGCATCTATGTTTATTTTTGCTAAATTTCTTGTAGCACGAAAATAATTTTGATATATTGTCACCTGTTCAGATGTTCCGTAAAATACATAAAATGGTGAATACGAAACATCCTGAATGCTACCTAGGAAATTTTTCTCATATTGCATATCATATAATGTTCTTATTGGATCCAATGAATCTTCATCTTTAATGCCTAAATGTTTATTTACTTCATCAAATTTAGCGTGTTAAAGAGAATTTAGTGATGGTATGATAGGTTGTGTTAACTCATCTCGACTTAAATAATTTCGAGCAATCTTTTTCAAAATGTTATTACAACCCTCCGATGCGCATTCTTTTCCGATATTTTCTCTCAAAGTACCCTTTAAATAGCGTCTTACATCCTCATGCTCATCAAACATTGTATTTCGGGTTTTTACAAGAATAAGATATTCCATATTATCTTCGGGCTCTTTGTATCCAATCCCAACAAAACGATTTTTACATTTTTCACTCCGACATTTTCCCTTAATTTTGAGGAAAAATTTGCGCTCAAATGATACATTAACCTCAGCACTTTTAAACGAAAAAGCACAAGGCAACTTATGCTGTTTCCAAAATAAGGTTGTAACGTATTGTTTCGCTTAGTGTCTGAATTTTTATCACTTGGTTTTATTTTACACCATTCTTCTGGAGATATGTAAAAACTAAATATTTCTTCTCCTTCTGAAGTAAACGGAAAACTATCTTCAGATGTATTTGTTTCGGATGATGTGGTGAAATCAAATTCCTCATATGATATTTCTGAACTGTAAATGATATTGGAAGAATGAGACTTGTCTACATTTATACGATTTGGAGATTTTTCAGGTGAAATGTCGATATCCATCTTTTCTCGAGCTATTGACAATACATTGCGTCTATAGATTTAATATTGGTATACAATCCATCATATGACGAGCTTATTTCATCCCACACTTTATCTGAGTAAGAAGGTATATTTTCTTTAAAATAATTAAAAAATTTAATAATTATTTCGATGGTCGCCTCCACCGATAATCCACACTTGCGAGACATTATTTTATTATAAAAATTCACTAATTAAGAAAAAACAAGAACAGAACGTTACTTTATTGTTTGTCCGTTTGAAGAAATTTGATCTCGTCTTTTCCCCGCGAAATTTAAATATTTTCTTACACATTGTTAAACTTTCTACTGTTTTTCTCGAAAGTCCGTTTATATAGGAAAATGGTTTAAAAACCTGTCTTATTTGATTTTTTCCCCTCTTTGCGATGGTATCAAAAAATTTCGAAAAACTTTTAAATTTTGGCAAATATTTAAAAAAAGTCATTTTCCAAGGTTCTGGACACCGGACCTGTCTGGCTACAGAACTCATTCAAGGGTTTGGAACTTCCAATGTTTTCACCAAATTTCGTAAAAATTGGATACTTCGTTCGAGAGTTATCGTGCGAATCATATATATATATATATATATATATATATATATATATATATATATATATATATATATATATATATATATATATATATATGTCCATTCTAGAAATTCGCTAAAAAATCTATGAAAAATAATAACAAGAATCTCAACTTCATTTACCCCTTTCAAATTATAGGTATCCAACACGATGTGACATGTCGAGAAAAAATTTTCGTCTTCACTTTTCAATTACTAATTTTTTTTTCTTGCTATTTATTAATTCAAATCCCAATCTATAGAATGTACATGCAGAATGTACAAATCTCATGAGCTACGAGAGTTTACAGATTTTTCTTCGGAACCCCAAAAATATTCCAAGTTTATGTGACAATAATGTAAAATAATATATCGCTCATTTGCGAGAAGCGTGACATAACTCAAAAATCACCCTTATTGAGTTAAGGGTACAGGCAGTCACGGAAAATGTCATTCCTTTTCTAACAAAACGACATCACGCTAGATACATAAATGAGAGAACGAGAGAGGTTATTACTTTATACTCTATCGCACTTTTTCAATTGATTGCCATAAATACTTTTTTTATTTTTAAAACTTTAAACCATCGTACTGAAAAACAGGTTTTTTTGAGTTATGTCAAGCTTCTCGCAAATGAGCGATATATACCAAATATTTATGTATGCGGTTTACCACGTTGTATAGGCTGTGACCAACATCATAGCACAACGCTCACCGTCTGAATAACATATAGTGAATTTTGAAAGTTATTTTTCTCGAAACTCTGATAACATAGGAAAATGGTTTAAAAGCCTATCTTACTTAATTTTTTTCCGTACTTTCCAACGATGTAAAAAAATTTTGCAAAAAATTTTGAATAAGTGGAAATTTTGGCAAAAAACTAATTTTTTGCAAGACCAAAAACCATGTTCCTGGCATTCGACGTGTCTGGCTGAAGAACTCATCCAAGGGTTTGGGATTTCCAACATTTTCACCAAATTTCGTAAACCTAGGACATTACCTTTGTAGCAAAAAAAAATAAAAATTAAAAAATTTATATATATTTATTTTTAATGATTGATTGATTGGATTGTTATTTTTTTTTTTTGTTAATTAGATATTTGGGTATTCGTGTTTTCTTGGTTCTGTAATGATAATCGTATTTGGGGTTGTATTGTCTCCGAAATTCGGGATTCGATCAGCAGAGTATCTCCAAGGTGTTGGGGAGACAAAAAAAGTGTGTGACAGTGGAAGGTTATGGTCGCGGATCGTTTTCCCAAACACCACAAAGGTCCCCAAATAATCTGAAATTTTCTTTTTGAGAATTTGAAGGATACAAATCAGAGATACAGAAATTTCCAAGTTACGAATTTATTACAATTTTAAAAGAGAGGTTCAAACAATTTTTTTTTACTACAATGTTCGGGAATTCTCTAAAAATTTTAACAATGAAGCTTTTACAAATGTCAAGAAGTTGAATTAATAATTCGTCTACAATTAGAATGATTAAAGAGTCAATTATTTATGAAATTTACACAATCTATTTCAAAATGGAATTTGCATCTTCGTTGTTTCGTGCGGCGATACTTTTCAAAAATATTGCGCTATATCTTGATATATCGCGTACACAATTTCAAAAAATACCACCACACCTATTGGTAAAAATATACAATTTTGAATTAAGATTTTTTTGGTTTTAAATATAGTGATGAATGTATATCTTGAATGTATTGTACTGAATGACATATATTTTAGATTCAAATTAACATAAATATTTCGAAATTTCATTAAATTAATTTTACCCTTTAAAATTATGACTAGAATAATATATTATATATTTTTATAAATATAAATTTTGTCTATTTATTCGTTTATTTTCAATTTTCCTTCATTTTATTTTATTTGCACAATATTTTTTTTATATTTTTTTTTATTTTATTTATTTTTTTTTTTTTTTGATTTTTTACTATTATTTCAATTTTTTTTTTTTTTGGATTTTATTTTTTTATTTTAATTGTTTTTTGGATATAATTAAAGTGCCTAAGAACTATGCTTAAACTCGAGACGGCTATGCTTAAACTAAGAACTATGCTTAAACTCGAGGGGGGGGGGCTAAATATAGCTTGTTCCTACCCACCGTACTCCTTCGGCTTCTAGAAGTCGGAAAAAGAAAAATTACGACGAGAAACTATGGCAAAATTTTTAAATATGATACACGTGTCGGATTTTGTTACGGGAACAAACTAAATCAAGTTTAGCCTGCCAGCGTATATCTCTGTCCAGACACAATCGAACACCTTTTTGAAAAATAACAGAAATGTGGATTGCAAAAATATTATCAAAAATTGAACTTAAATTCTCCGGAAGGTTAAGTCACAAGTTAAATTTTACAAATGAAGTACATGATTTAAAGAATTAAAACAGATATCGATACAGCTTGTAGAGGTAGCACGTGTTTAAATTTTCTTTTGAAAACGGAAATGATTGAATGACCTTAAGATGATTTAAACCGTAAACACTATGGCTAACTTCAAAAATGCATCACTGCTTGCATGAGGCAGAGTCAAAAGTTCAAAAACGCATCAGACGCATCAGGTATGTAATATTTTTTATTCAAATAAGAATCGCATTCGCAAGAATCGCGGTAGACGCATCAGAAAAGTCATTATGTGCATCGATGCGGTAAAGTTTACATTTTTGAAGTTACCCTATATGTTGATTTTGTTTTTGGAAATTTATTTAATTAATAAAATTTTTCTAAATATAAACCTATCTAAAATAAACTAAATATATTAAATTTTAAACTACTACTAAATTATCTAAATTTAGTCGCAGACTTTTTGAGCGAAATCCCCGGAAATTTCTTTCGGAAACCCGGATGAATGCATAAGTACAAACGACGTGAAATATTGAAATATAAATTTTCTTACATACAACATTTATTCATTATCATTTCTTTTTTATAATTAATTTTCAAATATAAATTATTTTCATCTTTGATTAAATAAATTTCCAATTTTAAATTACAATAAAATATTACTTATCTTAAATAATTGATGCATTTTTCAACAATTACGTTGCAACGTTAAATATACATTTTTTGCGTTTTGTTACATTTTGATGTTAATGCCTATACGGTCACTTGAAAAGAGAGTGAGTTCCTTTTTTAATTAGTATAAGTTACCTATTTTTTTAATTATCTGTTATATAATTTGTTTCCTAATTATTTTGAAAATAAAATCTTTAATTATACACATCTTTTTTCATAGAGACAAACCAAATTTCATTTTTCTGCAAAAAACGTATAAGTGATTTGACATCTGACGTTAATATGAATTTGAAACCCATGATACTAGGTGTCGTTAGTACATATTTGATTCTACATTGAAATTCGATGATTTGACATATCGAACTGGTATTAACTTAAAATTAAAAATGTTAGATGTCAGCACAAAATTAAAAATGTTAGATGTCAGACATTTTTATTTATGCAAATTTGATCCATTTATTAATTAATGTAATTTTTTTTTGGTATCGCAGTGGCTGTAATAGCTGAATTCCATTCTGGAAATTCGCTAAGAAGGAATATTTAGTTGTAATTAATTGTTGTTATTATTAATGGGGTATTTGACTAATTTTGGGAAACCATTTTAAAATATGCATATTTATATACATATATATATTTTTAAATATATTAAAAATAATGCCGAAAATCGTTAGAAAAAATTAATTTAATATCTGTTTTTAAAACTTGCGCGAAAACGTTCATTAGCTGTCAGTTACGTCATATTCTTTAAATAGCAACATGTCTTCTATAACTAAGAAAAAAACTGTTTATTTTTCTTATAATTAGAAAAATAAATTGTTGATTTGTAAAAAAATTAATTAAATTTGGATTCATTTCTATTGTTGTGTTTGCTAACCGGAATTTAAGTAGCGACACTAGTGGCAATAGTGTTGAAATATGAGAATATAACGTCACAGCCGGTTTGTATTTATGTGGTTTGTAGCTAAAAAATTACTTTCTTAATTAATTTTAAAAAAATTAAATACTGATAGTTAGGATGAATTAGCATAATAAATTGCTGTTATTTATTATAAATTTTCATACCAGCGGTGTGGCCGAGCGTGCCGAGAGTAATGTAGAGACAACATATCCATCTTTATACTACTGGAACCAGTGTAACCAGTAAGAGATAGAAAATATGTTATATACGTGCACGGTGTTTACTTTGTATTGGTGCGCTAAACTGTCTTTGTGTGAGTAATCGAAGATGGTGGTGGCCGTCACGTGACCATGCTCGCATACATATGTGATACCACAACGCTATGTGTGGGGATGTAACAATGCCAACACAACCAACATAACAATCAAATCCATTGTCTTGTGACTGACCTACACTCAATGAGTGCCACTGAGAGAGTGACTACTAAGTAGCCTAAGGTACACAAAAATGCACACTGAAGATTTCATGATAGAGATAGTTACTCTGCCTCTGCATTACTCTGTGGTGCTCATGCACTGGCGCTTGCAGGCTGATAGATCGAGGGTTCAAATCTCACGATCGGTTATGTTCGTGAAAGTTTTCTGCAGTTTCTCTTCACAACTCCAAATGAATATCGGCATAATTCCTTTAAAAAGAAATCGGCTGCAGACGTACACCTTCCAGATCTTAGCCCTCAGCTCCACTTTCCTTGTCCTTCACCTACATCAAAAAATGTATGTGTAAAAGTGGATAATATGTAACGTATAAAATAAAATATACAAATAATGACGTGGGGTGGTGTCTGTTATAAATGGAAATTCTTAAAAACGGACGTTAAACTACATTGTTATTATTATTATTATCAATTTTCATTAAAATTTGTTTTTGTTTTTTTTTTTTTTGATACTGTCAAATACCCCATTTTATAAGATACCCCGTTTCCCCCACCTTATCGCCGAAGTTTACAAAACAAAACATTTGAAAAAATTTAGATAAATAATAGAAGATTTTTCATATAATATATATTACAGGAAAAATAAAATGAGGCTTCCAAATGTCTATAGCTTTTGGAAGAAAATGAAAAAATTTTGGTTGGAGTTCCAAAAACCGCATACGTACGATTGAGCTGAAATTTTGTTTACATAATCTTTTTGGCGCAGTTGGTCTTTTGATTTGTAACTTAAGAAGTAACTCCCTAAACGGATTTTTGGTGACGCGGTCCGAAAGTTGTATATCTGAGGATCCAAAGTAGCGAAATTAGTATAGGAGATACAGACAATTATCGGATACCTTCAGTTGAACTAAAATTTCAATTATATTCTCTTTTCGACCTAAGAAATTATTTTCTAATTTTTGAGAACACGCACCGGAAGTGTGTCTTTTAACCCTTTAAAATACCGACGACACTAAAAGGTTTTCGTTACCATAACAAAAATATTATAGAATATTTTAGAATTTTATAAGTACCTAATATAAATGTTATAGAAAATGTAAGTAAAAAAAGAAGTTTTTTCGATATTCTAGTTATTTTTCGAGGTAATACGTCTCCTATTTCTGAAATTTGGGGATGGGATAATGTATTTTTTATATGTACACACATATAGTATCAATTATTATGAATATAATTTTTAAATATAATTTTTTAAATGATTTATGGTAGTTCCCACTGACAAAAAAAAATTAGTGAAAAATGAACAGGGCAGCTCCATCGAAATTTCAATTTTCGGTCAACGGATAATTATATTTACTAATGGGGCTCCTGCTCTGTAGTCGCATCTCACAAACGATTTCTGATTGATTGAATGTAAAAAAGTGTATATTACTTAAGAGTTTTAAGTATAACCAGTGGCGGCGGTAAGCAATGAGAGGCCCTCCCGCGAGAATCGTTTTGGGGGCACCCTAATGCTGTGCGCGACTAGGTCGGAAGCGCGGCGCGGTGCGGTTCTTACATCAATAAGATCTCCGGGGCAATATCGCGCCGCTCTGTCGACCTAGTGGACGCACCTGCATTTATTCGAATGTATTTATCTTTTTAGACCTTTTTTTTTGCTTGTCAGTTGCAAAAATGCCGCCCTCTTTTTACAGAAATGGTTGCCACCGGTTTGCCCCGGTTGCCACCCCTGGAGCGGGCCCTGCACAGTGATGAGTGCGAGAACGAGACTGTGTTCACTGTGAGACTGTATTTAACAAATTAGTCTAAGAAAGTCTATATTACTCATATATTACTATAATTTTAAATAAGACGTTGGCTAACGAATACCTTTTAATTAACTTATTAATTACTCAATAACTAGCTAGTCACAAAACTTGTGAATTGTGTCACAAACATTCATAATCGATTTAAAAACGATCGGAATAAGTCAAAGTTTTTTAAATAAATGTTTATATATAATTGTAATTAATAAATAAAGAACTTAAGGTGAATTCAAAATTGAAAATAGTTCTAAACAATGTCAGCAGATATCGTACCTATGGATGTCATCTCGCAATTTTTATTATTTTTCTTAAAAAATACGGGGTCACAAACGTTTTAATTGATAAAATAAAAATTCACAAACTATTTCTGATCGATTGAGTATAAAAAAAGTCCATATTACTATAGTTTTGAATATTACGTTGGCTAACGGATATCTTTTAATTAACCAGTTAATTACTCAAAAACTAATTAGTCACAAAACTTGTGAATGGTGTCACAAACATTCACAAACGATCGGAATTGGTTTTAAGTAAGAAAATTAAAATTTTAAAATTCATGTTGGCTAACGGATACAGGCTAAAATGTTGGCAACATAGGGCCGATTCGTATCGGCGTAAGCCCAAGCGGCTTACGCTCATTTTTAAGCAATTTGTGCTTGAAAACAAGCGCATTTGGTTTGCTTTCGTTATGTTTGTATATACCTGTCTCACTTTTAATGTTCTAGAGAGAAGGGTGAGGGTATGTATACGATGTATACCGAAAGCTAATACTTGACTATAAACGCTATAAACTATTGTATGCTAGAACCATCGTATCATAGAGATGTACATGATATGATTTTATTCACAGCTTTTCTTAGTTTTATATTATACAGATACCAAAACTGAAATAAATAGAACTTAAATATTATATATAATATAATAATTCAAAAATGTCTATTAAGGGGGGAGTTCAAATAAAAAAGCAACTTTTTTATTTATGATTATTTTGCTTGTTAAAATTTTTTTCAAATTAGGGAGGGTTTCACATAGGAAATTTTGTTTTTGAAATATTCATTACTCTTCCCTGTAGGAGGAGGGGACCCTTTTTCACAAGTTTTTAAGCGTTTACAAGGAACGCCATATCTCAAAAAGATATTTTAAATTATTTTTTTATTATTTTATTCCTAAAGGACCTGCCCATAAAGCTGAGTATGGGTTTCAGGTAATTTTAAAAATTAACTATAAAATTGTAATCCCAAACTTCTAAAAATTATATAACCCAATTTTTTATTAAAAAAAAATGTTTTAAAATAGTTACAATTGTTCAAATGGAAAAAGCATACTCCACTTTATGCGCAATATGTTTATGAACAAAATTAAAAAAAATTAAGTCTCTCTCTTTTCTAGAACTTGAGATATGATTTTCCTTGTCGGGAAAAACACAACTTTCGGGAAACGGTAAAAAACAAAAATAATAACAAAAGAAGCGGTTTACTCACTGTGAGAAAATATGTCTACAAAGGCATACAAATAAAAGTACATTATCTCAGTACATACTATAACTCATGTACACACCAAAACTAAATATTACTGATCAAATCGCGAGGGAGGGGGAGCGTTGTCTGCAAAGGCGCAGCAACTTGGCTGTGCAGCGGCTCACAAATAAATATTTTTCTACTTGGAAAAAAATTTTTTTGGCCATGTTTTATATACTACCGTGTTTGTAAAGAACCACAGAACAAAATAAAAACAAAAAACGTGATTCGAAAAAAATTAGTTTATTAGCCGTTTCTGGCGTGAACTCCCCCCTTAAACACACAAAACGCGACCTTGGACCACAATGAGACATAGATTTTTGAAATCTACGCCTTTGAATTAGTAAATATATGTCTAAAAATATTTCGCAAAATTGGGCTAAGTAAGACTAATTTAAGGATTTAAATACAAGGGATTCTAGTGACACTCAGTGTTGTAGCCGCCTTAGTGGGCTTGTTTAGCCATAAAATATGGCGATGCCTTCCTCTCACCCTTAAAAAAAGTAAACGTGTGCGATTAAGGCTCATTACCAGTGTTTTCATCAGTGTGGAAAGGTCTCACAAAATATCATAAAAAAAAAACATGATCTCCGTCACAAAAAGGTAAACTGAAAATTTAAAAACAAATTATCTTTGAATTTTTATCGCAGTTATTGAACAGTTTTGTTAAGGGCTGTCATTTATCACCTAACAAGGGGTCGATTTTGACCAAAATATCACAGTCAGCACAAATGTTGAGTAACTTGTTGTAAACGATCATATCAGTAACAGTTCAACTAAAAACACATTAGTACACTCGTTTAGGGGTTTCTGAAAGGGTTCTCATCATATCAGTATACAGATAAGTTGGAGATAAGGAACTTTCAGAAGCATACGCCCTTAACAAAAATGTTCAATAACTGCGATAAGAATTCAAGGATAGCTTGTTTTTAACTTTTCAGTTTACCTTTTTATGACGAAGGTCATGTTTTTTTTATTTATAATATTTTGAGATTTTTCCACACTGATGAAAATACCGGTAATGAGCCTTAATCGCATACGTTTACTTTTTTTAAGGGTGAGAGGAAGGCGTTGCCATATTTTATGGCTAAACAAGCCCACTAAGGCGGCTACAACACTGACAAGTAAACGTCCCGAGGCCGGACCTATCGATTTTGATGAAACTTAGATATGTTATAGAACACTAAAAAATAAGCGACACGTATTTTTCTTTATCGGCGGAAAAACGGTTTGAAGGGGTGAAATCGCCCTCCAAAAATTGGGGTAAAAATTTAATTTTTTAAATATCTCGAAAACGGTAAGAAATAGAGCAAAAGTTTAAATTGGCGATATTGCTCTTATTTAAAGAGCTATCTATTGGTATGCAATTTGTTCAAATTGTGTCAACAGGGGTGGCTGGGGGTTAAAATTTAGGGGTTAATTTTGCAAAAAGGGGGTGAAAATTAAACAATATAAAAATTTTGTTTACAGATTTGAAATCTACGTCAAAAAATCTAATTGACCTGTTTTTGCTCAATGTCCTAATATTAAGTCTAGGGGTAGTTAACCAGGGGGTGACTGTGTCGAATAGCCGTACTACTTGGGTAGTTTAAGAAGTTTTTCTTCATGGAAAATAGTTTAAGACATTTAGAATAAGGTAGAAATGAAATTTTCGATTTCAAAATTCAGTTTGAGCAACATTGGAGAGGGGGTCAGTCACCCTCTTAAATTACATATTAGTTAACATACACTCATTTTTAACACTTTCAGTCCCATGGCTTCGGCATCCGAAACCAAATAAAACATCCCCAGAGGCCGACCGCGATCAATGATTAATTGATTAGTTGGTTACGCATTATGTGTGCGATGTTCATGATGTCTATCATCATTTATCACACGGATGTGTTCCTACTCACACAAATAAATACCAACATACACTACTCTTTTGGTTTCTATGTATAAAAAATTTTAAGATAAGCAAAAAATAAATAAAAAATATAATTTATATTTTTAAATAAAATTGATTTGAATGTCAGTGTATATGTAGTATGTACGTATCACGTACGTATGTTTACAGTTTTACACATACATGTTGATCTGTGTTGAATCTATTCAGTGTTTGAATCATTTTATTTTATGTATTTGTTTATATAGTTTTTTTTTTTTAAATATTGCCGGCTTCCGGGGAAGTTTACTATGAAAGTGCTCAGGTCTCATAGTGTTAATATTAACACACTGACAGTGGGTAATAATGTCACAATAAGTGGTTCTGAAGTTGGACTATCGTATGTAAGGTTTTTATTAGGTTTCCATTCATTTTCAAAATATCGTTATTTTCGATATCGATAACTTTCGTAACGAAAACTATAACAGCTATTAAAAAACAAACCTTATGAAAACCTTACATACGACAGTCCAACTTCTGCACCACTTATTGTGACATTATTACCCACTGTCAGTGTGGTAATATTAAAAATGAGTGTATGTTAACTAATATGTAATTTAAGAGGGTGACTCACCTCCTCTCCAATATTGCTCAAACTGAATTTTGAAATCGAAAATTTCATTTCTACGTTATTCTAAATGTCTTAAACTATTTTCCATGAAGAAAAACTTCTTAAACTACCCAAGTAGTACGGCTATTCGACACAGTCACCCCCTGGTTAACTACCCCTAGACTTAATATTAGGACATTGAGCAAAAACAGGTCAATTAGATTTTTTGACGTAGATTTCAAATCTGTAAACAAAATTTTTATATTGTTTAATTTTCACCCCCTTTTTGTAAAATTAACCCTTAAATTTTAACCCCCAGCCACCCCTGTTGACACAATTTGAACAAATTGCATACCAATAGATAGCTCTTTAAAAAAGAGCAATATCGCCAATTTAAACTTTTGCTCTATCTCTTACCGTTTTCGAGATATTTAAAAAATTAAATTTTTACCCCAATTTTTGGAGGGCGATTTCACCCCTTTAAACCGTTTTTTCCGCCGATAAAGAAAAATACGTGTCGCTTATTTTTTAGTGTTCTATAACATATCTAAGTTTCATCAAAATCGATAGGTCCGGCCTCGGGACGTTTACTTGTGAGTGTCACTAGAATCCCTTGTATTTAAATCCTTAAATTAGTCTTACTTGGCCCAATTTTGCGAAATATTTTTAGACATATATTTACTAATTCAAAGGCGTAGATTTCAAAAATCTATGTCTCATTTTGGTCCAAAGTCGCGTTTTGTGTGTTTTTATAGGTCATTTAGAAATTTTTTTAATATCTTCTTCTAAAAACCGTTTTTTGGAGAGCTACATGCACTGTCTTATGAAGCTCTTAGAACCTTACATGCATGTATACTTATGCACTTGGGGGGAAGGAAATTGGAAAATCGGCAAAAGTCCAAAATTGAACATTTTGGTACAACTCGAAAACGCAAAGCTACCTTGACCTAATATTGAAGCTATGGAATACATGTGCAAGGGCGAACGCTACCATGGCACTCGCCGCCCAAGTTGGGCCGTAGGCAGATTCACCTACCTTATCCAGAGGGGTCCTTTTATCTAAAATCTAGTACAATATTACTCTTGTATTTAAATTAGCACTCTGTGAACAAAAAAATATGTATATCTCTATGATACGATGATTCTAGCATTCATAGTTTATAGTCACGTATTAGCGTTCGGTATACATTGTATACATATCCTCACCCTTCTCTCTAGAACATGGAAAATAAACAGGATTACACAAATATATCACAAGCAAGCCAAATGCGCTTCAAAACAAGCGCAAAGTGATTCAAAATAAGAGCAAGCGGCGTTGGCTTACGCCGATACGAATCGGCTCAATGGCTGAAAGTATTTAACCCATTAGTTCCCGTCTTTATTTCTACTGGTCAGCTTTTGATGAAATTTCACACAATGATCTAGAATAGGATTATAAAGTAAATCCCGAGATAACAACGCTGCATCCTTCTCAAAAATAAAGGTTCGTATTTTATATAATATTCTGAAGTCGTGGTGTACCGTAGAATAAAATAACTCGGGACAGGCGGGTGAATAGAGACAAAACTAAAAATATTAAGTTTGGATTAAAAACACTAGATGTAAATGCGAACATGTATCTTTCTTAAACTATAGTAGAATAATTATTTTTTTTAGTAACAACAGTGACTAAGCTTGAGGTTGGACAAAAAATTTTAAAAAAATCAATTTAGATTGATATCTCCAACAGTATTATTTTTTGTTTCTTAAAACTATCTAAAAACTATTTACTTTGGTGCTCTTATGAATAAATTGTTGTTTAATCGAAATTTTAGTTATTTTGAAGCAAATTTGAGAAAAGAAGACTGTAAGCTTTTAGTTATTTTTATTTTTTTAAAGTAAATAGGACTTGATATTTAGGTTAATATTGGTTAATTGGGAAACATAGATCAATTTTTTCTTTGTTAAAAAAAATTCCCTAATTTTTTTTTATTTTTGCTTGCTTAAAGGCATTTCTCCTCTGAAATACTTATAAGAATTCAACCGGAAATTTTTTAATGGTAATTTTTACACAAGGAGAGAAAGAAAGGTTCAAAGAACGTTATCCCATTATGGTTTTATACATTTAGATGCCTTTAATTGAGAAAACTGCCCCTAAATTTGACTTTCCTACGGCAGTACGTGTAATATTGGCGTCACTAATGAATTGAAAAAGGTTTTGTAACGTGCAATGTAGGTCACCACCAATTGTTAGGCTGATTTTTAAATATATTTTCAGTAAGTAATGGTGGACTTGTATTTGTAATGGTAACTTGTATTTTATTTTTTAATATAGATTTTAAAGAAATTTTTCGCTGATGATGTCGTACAGCTACGACGAAATATTCGATATTGTTATATTGTTGGATGTATGATGAAATATATTGGTTCAATTAAATTTTGTCATCATTTGAAGTATGGTTCTGCTTTTTTTCCAACTTTTTCCAGTTCTGTTTTTTCCTGAATTGAAGTGTGTTGGAACTAGGAGCCAAGTTAAAAATCAAGGGGTATTTAAGGTCTAATTATAAACTAATCGTATATTTATGTTCCCCTAAATATTTTATATAAGATATAAAACTCATTAGGCCATTTTCCAGGCAAAATAACAAACAAGTTATAACTTGCTTTTTTATAATTTCGTTTTCTCATATTATTTTATTTAAAGTTTTGTTATTCTAGGTATATAAACAGTGTTAAGTAATAAATTGATGCGTTCGGTTTACTTTGTTATATTCATATAGTTTAATTATTTTTGAATTGTTAAAACATAATTTTAACAGTGATACTGTTAATTTGGAAGATTAAAATTGAATGTTCCTAAATGGATATAGTATATTGTGCAATAAGTGCGGGAAATTGTCGATTGCCCACGAAAGCGAAGTTGAGTGCACGAACGTAGTGAGTACGCTCATTCGCTTGAGTAGACAATCGACAATCCCGCACGAGTTGCACATACTATTTTTTATTACGAATTTCACATACATTTTTCTATTATTATTACTATTTTTAACATTTTTATTACTTTTTAAAATAATATTTTTGAGTATTCGTCTTTTTTTCTGAATTAAATATTGTTTAAATTACTTTGTTGGTGGTTTCTATAGAAATAATTATGAAATATTTATTAAATGAAAAATCAAAAGGCGGCTTTGCGTGTTTTAATTAAATTATGCGTGTTTTATTGCTAATTTGCATGTGGAAAGTTTACTTTCCGCACGCAAAAAAATATGTGGGAAGAGTAGTGGGCAAACAGCTATTTTGCGTACAGAAATGTGTGCGCCAAGTTAGTACTTCTCCCGCATGAGTAATAAAAAATTATTATCCATTTCCAGGAATAATCCAGAAGATTGAATAATCCAGAAGATTATTTCTGAGGAGTTGTATTTATGGTACCAAAATATAAAATCAAGTACTTCTGTTATAGAGAAAGTAATGGATCCTGCAGTACAGGATGGTACTGATGGCGAAGTTGAAGATTAGCTCTTGTAATTTTGGTCTATAAAAAAAATAGTGCCTCTAATATTCTTGTAATGCTGAGTATACTTATATAAAATTCTAAAACGTTTATTTCACAAAATTTTTTTATAAAATTATATTTAGATCAACAACTAGAGTTATATTTTTTTAACTTATAAGTTAATATGATTTTCATTTAAATAAAATGTCATTATATATTCAGTTGCAGTATTCTTATTATGTGCAAAAATTCATTAAGTACGAAAAACAAAGTTTGTGAGACACCTTTGAAAATTTACTAAATCTCATTTAAAATTTTGATTTTCTTATATCTCTAGCGGTTTTAACAACTTAAACAAAACAGATCTGTTGCTTAAACATTTTGGACAAGCAAACATAATAAACAATTTTTCATTTCCATTTATCTCTGAAACTGAAAAATGTTACTTAATGAGTTTTCGCACCAAACCGACGATATATTTAGTATATAAAACATGCAATTTTTGTATAATTCACTTATCTGATAATGATCATATGGATCGAAACATGTCAAATTAATTAAATAAAAAAGTGGTTTTTTTGCAAAGTGTTTTATTAACTATTAATGAATATAACAGTTTATTATTAGATTATTAAAAATTGATACATGACAATACAGTTATTAATTGATTGTTGTCAATACTTTTTATTAGTAAGACTTATTAATTTTATTTCAACAATATTCCACTAAAGAAGTTATATTGTTACCACAACAATGATCCAGAAACTTAATTACTGGTCAAAAATAAATACGTTAAAATGTCAACGAATTCCTAACTTTATCAGCTCATGTTTTTTAGCGAAATATGAAAGATACTGTAAAATTGTTAAATATTTCACTAGTGTTGATACTTTGATGTTAATTCCAAGTAATATCGAACAATGAAAAGTAATAGATACCAAATTTTTGATAGGTGCCCCAATTTCTATATTATATTAATATTAAAATGCAAATGTTGTTACCGTTTGTACTAGGTATCTGCCGATAATGCTAGGAGCTGTTAAAGGCACAAGTCACAATTTTGCTTATATCTTTTTTTCCTGTTTCACTTAGGCCACGCTAAATTTTGCCAGCGTTCAGGACTGTTTCACGTACATCTTGGATTTATTCTTCAATATTGTGTTAAAAAATTCATACAAGCATTTTTTCGCCTTTTTGTCCCATGTGTATCTTTTGGTTTTTGTACGATTACTTGATGTTTATTGAAATTTCTTTTAATTTTTTCTGTTTTCATACTAAGAACTTTTTTTTAAAGCTGGAAAGTAAAAAAATTTTGATTATTTTGCTGAAAAATTTGTCAGTGTTGGTGAGAGTGGTGGATTCTGTTGGATTTCCCAAACTGTCTATCTTACAACCATAAAACATTCATGACCGATTGCACCAAAATTAATTTAATCAGAACTTAGCTCTTTAAATGATTAAGACGAGTTAACTCGTCCTGTAATATGGCGGCTCAAAATGGTGTGATATGTATATATTCACTGGTACAGGTGCCGCCATCTTCCGAAACACGGTATTATTCTAAATAATGTTCAATCTTATCCACATAGTTTAGTATAATTTATATCTTTGATTTTTTTTTCTTTTTTTGTAACCTTATCTATTGTACTTATCATTGACAGTAAAAAGTCCGGCATTTTGAGACAAAAAAATTTTTCCACATGGTTTGTTTAAAAGAGTTAATGGCCATTAGTAAATCAGAGTTTACTAATGCGTTTTCGTTGTGATGCGTCTGATGCGTTTTTGAACTTTTGACTCTGCCTCATGCAAGCAGTGATGCATTTTTGAAGTTAGCCATTATTATAATTTTTTGAAAAAGTGTCTTTAAAAAGGGCGAAAATCAGTGCCCACGACTGCGGCCGCAGTTTTCATCCGAAAAAAAAAAAAATCAAATAGATTATAAATCTGTAGGTAAGCCGTTTTACAAAAAATGGCTCTTTACACTCATGTATGCGTAAAATACCACAGCTTACTATACTTTTATTAATTCTTATATTGTGTATTATATTAACATCTGTACAAAAATTTTACCTACCAGCTGAATATTTACATTTGTTTTGAATCTTCAAATTCTACATAATTTTAATGTATTATATTTGTATCAAATTTTTATCGTTTATTGTGAATTTCATGTTAGTCGATGTAGATAAAGTACAGTTCGTAACTCGGTTGTAAGTTGCATATTACACACTCACGCAATTACGCACTCGCCGCTACGCGGCTCTTGCGTAACTTTTTCGCTCGTGTGTAATATGCAACTTACAACCTTAATCACGTAATATACTATTTCATTAAAAAATACTTTATTTTATAGTAAAGAAAATGTTGATCCTAGACCTTCAACTTCAAACTTTAATGAAGAAAAACTACTTTTCGACATGTCAGCATTTTTTGACACTGAAAATATTGACAGTGAATGGCTAATTGTAGAACCGGATGCTAAAGATGATACTTCTGACGATTTTTATGACGAAGGAATCATAATGACTCCCAAATTAATTTATGTGTGGAGTTACAATATAAACATGCGCAGCGATGCACAAATGGTCTGTTAAAAATAAATTCCAGAGCCAATATTGGATTGATTTCAAGTATGAAATTTAAATGCACTGCTTGCAACACTACAGCTCAAGTGAACATGGACTTGAATAAAGATAATAAACTAAATAAAAGTGTAGTATGGGGTACAATTTCAGCAGGAAGCACATTTTCTCACACTGAATAATTGTTTTCAGTTATGAATATCCCGTTTATGTGAAAAACATATTTTACAAAACTGGAAAGACAGTTATCAAATATTTGGGATGAGAATCTAAAAGAAGAGATTATAAAGGCAGCAAAAATAGAAAAAGCAATTGCTTTTGAGAATAGAAGTATAACATTAATAGATTTGAGCGTTACTTTATGGTATTCCATATTTGTAAATAATAAACAAATATTTTACTTCGCAAAAATACCACTTTTATTTTGAAACTGTGACAATATTGTTTCGAACCGTCAGTTCATTTTCAAACAGAATAGATATTACATTCTTTACATGCCTTATATACTAATTTTATCTACCTATACTTATTAAGGGGGAGTGGTCTGTGATGTGGAAGTGGAAAGGGTGGGAGTGATTGGAGAATCCAAAAGTCAAGAAAAACAAGATTACATTACATGTGACAAGAGGCAAACAAACACGTGGCAAAAGATTGAACTTGAAAATGACAAAAAGACAATAATACAGTGAATACAGTTTTAAACAGAAATTAAAATTTAAATAAGTTATAATATTGAAAATAAAGTTGAACTGTAAATATCGGTATAATCATTTAAAAGGTGATCGGAGCTATGTTTATTTATTTCTATTGCTTCTAGGATTGTTAACTTCTGTCCTTTGCTTGCCTCGTGTAACACAGTAATTTCCCGTTCCGGTGTGTGTCCGGTGTCTATTAAGTGCCTCGCAAAAGCAGAGTCGGATTTCTTATTTCTATATGACCTAAAATGCTCTGCTCTCCGGGTTTCAAAGTTTCTGCCAGTTTGACCGATGTAAAAACCATTACAATCTTGGCAGTTTAATTGGTAGATGCCCGATTTTTTAAGTTTATCAATTTTTGTTTTATTGTTATATATTAAATTTCCTAGATTAAAGCCTGATTTAAATGCTATATTTATGTTTGATTTTGCTAGAATTTTCTTAATTTTATCTGATATTTTACCAAAATATGTTATAGTTTTAAAGTTAGTTTTTGGTTCTGGTTTAACGGAGGGGTAAATTTCTTTTAAGATTTGTTTAAATTCTTTCTTAGCTATTAATTTATCGATTAGGTTTGAATTATATCCGTTATTATTCGCTATTATTTTAATATTATTTATTTCTTTTTTAAAATTTCCTTCCGACAAAGGTATATTAAACGCGCGGTGGATCACTGAATTGTAGGCTGCCACTTTATGTTGATACGGACTTATTGAATCATTTGGAATTGTAATACTTGAGTAAGATGGTTTTCTATATATACTGAAATCAAGCTTATTGTTAATAGTGTTTGTTTGCCTCTTGTCACATGTAATGTAATCTTGTTTTTCTTGACTTTTGGATTCTCCAATCACTCCCACCCTTTCCACTTCCACATCACAGACCACTCCCCCTTAATAAGTATAGGTAGATAAAATTAGTATATAAGGCATGTAAAGAATGTAATATCTATTCTGTTTGGAAATGAACTGACGGTTCGAAACAATATTGTCACAGTTTCAAAATAAAAGTGGTATTTTTGCGAAGTAAAATATTTGTTTATTATTTACAAATAGAAGTATATATTGATAGTAGATGGAGTAAAAGAACTTACGGACACGGTTTTAATGCCAATTCGGGAGTCGTAAGTATATTTTTTTTGTGATTTATGGTAGTAATACTAGGACGTAACTATACTTTTGTACAAATGGTGTCATTATATAGATTATTTTTTCTTTCATTTAGGCTGTTATAATTGGTGCTGAAACCAAGAAAGTTTTATTCATGGGAGTGAAAAACAAATTCTGCTCGATTTGTGCGACAACAAAAAGTATCGCTAGTTGGACGCAGTTGCTTAAAACCAAATAAAGCGATTAGCAATCGCTGCAAAACACGCTATTATTTATAACAGCAAATCTGGCAATGTAGAAAATTTGAAAAACGATTTATTAAACAGTCCTTTCCATGTTTTTGGAAGCTACAAATATTGTAGGGATTATTTTTGCAAGAATCCAAAAGAGGTAAATAAAGTACCCCAGCTAGAAGAAATTAACTTTTTGGAATTAATATTAACTGCTGTTAATAAGTTAGTCATAAAAGCAGACCGATTGATTCAAAATAAAACCAATAATCGGGCTGAATTATTTATGAGCTTACTAGCAAATATAATGCAGGGAAGAGACTAAATTTGACAAATCGAGGGAGTTTTCAAACACGCTGTACCATTTCAGCTTTATCATACCGATCAGGTTATAATTGGCACTCTGATAGCTGGAAAAAGGTTACGCATAATAACGCTGGACGGGTCTTCAAAACTATTCAAAAGGTACATCAAAAATAGAGAAAGACAAAAGATATACTCTAAAAAACATATTTCAAGCTGCATAAAAACTAAAAATTCACATCTAGAATACGGACCTGATGCAGCAGATTTGGATATATAGATAATTTAAATATTCTTTGCGACGACGATCTAAAAAATTTTCAAATATCGAAAGAAGATAAAAAAATATTAGAAATAAAAACAATTGGCCAACACAGAAATGAGGAGTATAAAAAAATCGACTGACAGCTTCTATGTTTGGATCAGTATGTAAAAGACTGGCAAAAACAAACTGTACGCCACTCGTTTCCCAAATACTGTATCCAAAGAAATTTTCAAATATATTTACGAACTATGGAATTGAAAATGAATCTTTGGCAATAAAATTATTTGAAGAAAAATATCAATTATTCGTACGTCCTTGTGGAATTTTTGTGGACCGCCAATACGGATTTTTGGCCGCAACTCCTGATGATATTACAAATAATATTTAAAATTATTCAAATTGAGAAATTTTCAAAAAATTAATAAATTACTTTTTCAGGTGTAACTGACGAAGAAAATAGTTTAGTAGAGGTAAAGTGTGTACCAGGTTTAATAAAAAGTAATTTAACTTTATCTGAAGCTGCCGAAAAGTCTACATTCCTGTTAAAAAAAAATAATAGAAAAGATAATTATTACTTTCAAGTGAGTATATGCACAAATACACAAACTCTTTTGTGTAAATTAAGACCATATATAACGGGTTTTTTTTACAGCTTTTAAAATGGATTTTGATTTAATATACAACATTGTTAAAAGAAAAAAAAGCTTTGATGATTTTTTTGTAATAAAAGATTCAAAAATTTCATATTTTTCTATATATTCGATTAGAAAACAAAGTCAGCAAATTGTATTTTAAAGGGCATAGCCGGGTAAGATAGGGAAAACGGCCCTTGACGCAAAATTGATTGTTTTTATAGGAAATAATACTTCTTAGCCCCAGATACATACCTGCCAAATTTCAACCCTCCGAGGCTAATAGTTTATGAATACACAAAGAGAAAAATTTTCAAAAAAAATTTTTTTTTGACGAAATTACTGAGCCGATTTATTTTAGTTTAATATATATTGGGTATATTCCTGTTTCGCCTGTTCTCGTTTCGCCTGAAATTAAAATTTGGTACTCTTTGGTTGCGTTTTGCCTGGCCACATGTTAGACGGAAATAAATAGTTGTGATTCGCCTGATCTACTTTATAGGTAAATAAAAGAATAAGACAAATTCAAGAAAGCTACTTAAATAATGAAATAACAGTAGGATACACCTATCAAAAATTACTGCTAGTCCTAAGTAAGTAAACTTAGGAAGTAAAGTTGCTAGACTTTCTTTAAATTTTCCTTAAAATCTCTTATGGTGTTATTTTAACATTATAATAAAAAAAGGCAGCCATCGTCCAATTTATGGTCAGGCGAAAAGATATCACAATTTGAATCGTCAGGCGAATCGGGAAATTTTAATTGGTCAGGCGAAACGAGAACAGGCGAATCAGGCATAAATCATATATTGTGCACCTACCTTAGGCAAAGCAATTAAAAAAATATTAACGTTATATCCCTTTATTATACTAATTTTTTTAAATTTTTAAATTTAAGTAAATTTTTTTTTTGGCAGTTACGCGCTAGCGACACCCTCCATTTTTTGTTCAATAATATGTCTCTTAGTACTCTATAACATATATTTGTATGGAAAAATTTTAGTTGGTAGAACATAGTAATATTTCAAAACAAATGCATGCCATGTTCGGTACTACATATATTACTTATGTATAAAAAGGACTATAAAGTAAAATATCTACCCTATTTCTAGAATAATATAATTACATACGTTCATAACTACGATAAACTAGTTTAAATTTACAAAAGTCCAAGATTATCTGCCGTTTGTCTCTTTTAATTAATAAAACAAAATAGATATTGATTTCTCTTTTGTTAGAGTTTTTTCCTTTGTAAGATGTTTAGTTCATACACCACGTCTTACGACGTCAACAATTTCATACAAAGTATATTAGCTGTCAAAATAATATACCAGTTGGTGATTTCGTTATAATTCCTCATGACCCGTCATCGTGTTAACAAAAGACAAACGGCAGATAAAGCTAGACGTTTGTCTAAGCTTGTTTGTCGTAGTTATGAACGTATATAATTTTATTACAGGAAAAATCCACTTTCTGCACCCCCTTAAGAAGTGCAACAAAAACATCAAGGAAGAGGAGCGAGCTACATATTGCGTATACATATACGCTACTTTCTTCAAGTTAGTTATATGTACATGTAATTTACCTACATATTTTTATAACTACAACAGGTTTTAGCCGGCCTGTTGTTATTACTATACATTTTTGAAGTTTTTTGTTCCAATTTATTAAGTTAATGTTTATTATTAAATTATTATTAAAACAATATAACATTTAAGACGTATTATTGTTATTATTATTATCTTTATTTAAATAAAGTATTTGAAACTTTCTAATTTTTGTTGAGTTAGATGTAATTCTAATTAGTAAGTATGCTGAGATAATTTTATTGATTTCATTCAAATATTCAGATTCATGGTAAAATTAACCTTGAAAATTATTTTTAACAAGTTAAAACATATTTTTTATAACAAGTCAAAAAATATATTTTTTTAGACCGTCACAGGAACTCCAAGAGCTGCAACTTAGGGGGGAAGAAAACATTTTATTGCACTCCTTAGAGTTCTACTGTGTTTTAGAAATAAGGCAGATGCTTTACTTTATGGTCCTTTTTATACATAAGTATTATATGTAGTACCGAACATGGCATGCATTTGTATTGAAATATTACTATGTTCTACCAACTATAATTCTTCAGTAAAAATATATATTGTAGAGTACTAAGAGACATATTATTGAACAAAAAATGGAGGGTGTTCCTAACGCGTGAGTGCCAAAAAAAATTTACTTAAATTTAAAAATTTAAAAAAATTAGTACAATAAAGGGATACAACGTTAATATTTTTTTAATTACTTTGCCTAAGATAGGTACACAATATGTATTAAACTCAAATAAATCGGCTCAGTAATTTCGTCAAAAAAAATTTTTTTTGAAAATTTTTGTTAAAAATTAAAGCATATACACTGCCGGGCCTTCAAGACGGGCTCCGGTCTATATTTCTAGAAAATTTTAAATGTATTACAATGTAAAAGGATAGAAACGCGCAAAATTTTAAATAAATTTAAAAAAAGTTATATCAAAATAAAAAATAAAAAATTTATCAATATTTTCAACTTAATTTGCAGAGAAAAGTGTCAACTTTCAAAAGAAATAAAAAGCAAGTCTCTACCATTAATGGTTGCCAAACAACAGGTACATAAAGTTAATAAATTTAACATTGCGAACATAGGGACTCCCAGTCCCCTTAAAAAGCGATATGAATATAGTTCATTTTGTTATCAGATTTTAAAATACAATATCAAATTTTTTAATAAACTATTTAAAAAAATATATCGAGTTTTCTCATTCTCTCAATAACAATTCTCATATTCGACTTTTGTATACAGGGTGTTAGTGAATAAGTGCGAAAAATTTTAATGGGTGATTGCTGAGGTTTTTTTATGTAAAAAAGTTTATATAAACCCAGGTCCGAAAACGCTTAGTTTCCAAAATACAGAGTGTCCCATTTCTTGTTTTTTAAAAATATTTTTCTGTATTAAAATAAAAACAAATTATGTGGTCATACTGTAGAAATGAAGCGTCTTCACCTTTTTGTTGGTAAGACTTTTTCATAAAATGACCTCAGCAGTTAATACGAGAACCTAAACCGATTTTGTACTAAGAACAGTAATTGAAAATTGCTTTTTATCTTGAAAACGGACACATGAACGACAAAATACTAAGAGGTCATTTTTGTCAACAATTTATAGAACATTTAAAAAAACATTTTCAAATTGAAAAAATCATTGGCGTCCCTTTTTTTTCTTCAAAAATATATCATATGGCCGTACGGACGCCACTGGTTTGAATGGAAATATTCTGTCTACTTCAGAATGTGGGTATTTATCCTGTCGTAACGTATCCCAAATTTTATGTGAATATCTCAAAACGTTCTTGAAATATTTAAGAAAATATTTAAAAAAGACGAGAAACTGAACACTTTGTATCTTGGAAACTAAGCGTTTTCGGACATTGGTTGATATGAACTTTTTTACATAAAAAACCTCAGCAATCACCCATTAAAATATTTCGCACTTATTCACTAACACCCTGTATACAATACATACATACGATAGATTACAGTAAAAATAAATTTCAATTTGAACAAATATCTAATCGCTTGTGGACGTTTTGTATCTGAATTGTCCACATCATAGATAAAATACACCAGACTTTATAGAGATATAATCTTTGGTCCACACTAATAAAATATGTACGTATATTCGTGCTAAGTATGGCAGCAGTGTATGACAAATTTGCATAGGAAGAATGGACTATTATAAGATGGAAATCTTACTTATATGGGAGGAATTGACAAAATTGGTCACGAAAATGGCACATATAAGGCTTTCTTTTTTTACCGCTCGTGGCGTTAATTATCTCAAAATACTGATGTGAATATAGTGAATATAGTAACATAAAACGGATAAAACAGAATGTAAATACAGTACTTATTCTCAAATGGAAATACGTTGGGACTGAGGAAGTGAGTGTTTCCATTTGAGAATCATCAATGTCGTTTGATGATATTTCATAATAAGAAAATACATAGAAATTAAATATTAATGAAATAAACTCTTATAGTTTAAATTACTTTATACGGTGAATATTCAATGGTACTGACTCCGATTTTACACAGTGACGTCAGCGAATTATGCGACTAAAAATAAAAATTGTTAAGTTTATTTTAAAAACGATCGAAAAACCCACTTTATAACTGAGTTGAATATTGAAAAAGATTCCAGAAGATTCTATTCAAAAGCTAATAAAGATAATATAGAAGCTCGCGTTTTCATTTGAGAGTGTTCAATTTGAGAATAAGTACTGTACCGCTTTCGTATCTAAGTCACACGAATGCCCTCTTTTATTTAGACACTTTTTTGAATACACTGAGTTAGGTCACCTTGGCTAATCACCATAATAGGAAGTATCGAATACTTGTTAATCGATACTAGCGACAATTTCGGTGAACTATAAAACACGAATATTTCATTTTAAAAATATTAATTAAAATTCTTTTAGCAATATTTTTATCTAATATTGGTTCAATGTAATATATACATAAAACAAAACCTAGTCCCACTTATATCTGTTAAAATATTTTTAATAGTTTTAAGAAAGTATGTAAATTAGAATTTTATGTGGTAGTCTAGTCTAGAAGAGCCATTTTAGTGAAATTCTCATAGAGGGCACCAAAAATTATGATTTTGGTGTCATTCGATTCGTATTGACCTATAGAAACTTTTTGAAAAAATTGAAAATGCGCTCATGAAAATTGCAATTGTTATAAACAAAAGAGTGAAAAAAAATAAGAGTGTTTTTGTTTTTTTGAAAAATTATTAAAGATTTTTGAAATTAAAAAAAAGATCTGAAAAGAGCAGGAAATTTCACAAAAATAAGTCCCGACTCCCGAAACTGTATCTCCAATATTTATAATTTTAACAGAGCCCTAAAGTTATTGCTAAAATGGGGTGTTTGGCGTTCTCGCGCGCCGCGTCATTCAAACACGGTAAACAAAAAAAATTATTTAAATATATTAAATATCAGTATTAAGGAATGAAAAAATTCACGTACCTTCGGAATAAGTTGATAAACAATAATCCGTGCAAAAAAAAATTTTATATGTATTTTTCCATTAGTTATGCTATTGTTAATTAACAAAATTTTTGAAACCGAAAGTTGACATAGAAACCTTAATAATTATTTAACTAAAAAGCTCAAATTTTTTTTGCTTCGTAGAATTGTTCTGAAGAGGTGAAAAAATAGATTCCCGTTGAAAAAATCAAAAATTTTTAATTTTCCACTTATTTATAAACAATCAATTGCATTGAAAAATAAGAAATGTTGATAAAGCATTTGTTTTTTTTTTTTTTTTTAAATCTTAATTATTTCGTTTTTTTCTCATTGAGCACCACCTGAAAATATATTTTTTAAATTTTTTAATGCTATTATTTAAAAAATTGTTATAAACAAATGCATTGTTTTTGAGGCAATGGAAAAATTTTCTTTTTGATTCGAAGGATCAAAAAATATTATGATTTTTAAAAGAAAAATCGTTTCTTAAAAAAATTTTTTTATTGCTCAAAAATGCATTTGTTAATAAACAATTTTTTTGTGTAATTTATTATTAATATTAAAGATCCGTTTTTTTTTTTTTTTTTTTTTTAAATCTTTATTTATATTGCTCTTTCATATTCCGAAGAAATTACAATTTTTTATTTATATTTAATAAGTTTATTTAATAAATAATTTGTTATAAACAAATAAATTTTTACGTTTAATTTTTTTTTAAACTGCCGTAATAAACAAAAGCAACTATGTGTCATTTGGTTTATAAAAAAATTTTTGTCTATTTTTTAGAAAATAAATGATACAGAAAAAATGTTTATTAACAAATTCATTTTTTAGCAATAAAAAATTGTTTTTAAGAAACGATTTTTCTTTTAAAAATCATAATATTTTTTGGTCCTTCGAATCAAAAAGAAAATTTTTCCATTGCCTCAAAAACAATGCATTTGTTTATAACAATTTTTTTAGATAATAGCATTAAAAATTTAAAAAAAATTATTTTCAGGTGGCGCTCAATGAGAAAAAACGAAATAATTAAGAATTAAAGAAAAAAAAAAATGCTTTATCAACATTTCTCATTTTTCAATGCAATTGATTGTTTATAAATAAGTGGAAAATTAAAAATTTTTGATTTTTTCAACAGGAATCTATTTTTTCACCTCTTCAGAACAATTCTACGAAGCAAAAAAAATTTGAGCTTTTTAGTTAAATAATTATTAAGGTTTCTATGTCAACTTTCGGTTTCAAAAATTTTGTTAATTAACAATAGCATAACTAATGGAAAAATACATATAAAATTTTTTTTGCACGGATTATTGTTTATCAACTTATTCCGAAGGTACGTGAATTTTTTCATTCCTTAATATTGATATTTAATATATTTAAATAATTTTTTTTGTTTACCGTGTTTGAATGACGCGGCGCGCGAGAACGCCAAACACCCCATTTTAGCAATAACTTTAGGGCTCTGTTAAAATTATAAATATTGGAGATACAGTTTCGGGAGTCGGGACTTATTTTTGTGAAATTTCCTGCTCTTTTCAGATCTTTTTTTTTAATTTCAAAAATCTTTAATAATTTTTGGGATTTTTCAAAAAAACAAAAACACTCTTATTTTTTTTCACTCTTTTGTTTATAACAATTGCAATCTTCATAAGCGCATTTTCAATTTTTTCAAAAAGTTTCTAGAGGTCAATACGAATCGAATGACACCAAAATCATAATTTTTGGTGCCCTCTATGAGAATTTCACTAAAATGGCTCTTCTAGACTAGACTATGGTGGACTCCGCCGTTAATCAATACATTGCATAAGAACATAAGTTATTGCATCATTTAATTTTTTTACAGATGAATTTTTCAAAATTTTCATAATATTATAAAAATGAAATAAAATCTTTCTACGTGTAAATTAAGACTTTATCTTGTTTAGAAAAGCAACTTCTATTGGAATTGTGAGGTTTTCAATGTTCTGAGGTATGTATTTTCGATGAAACTTCTTTTATGCGGTTTTTTTTTTACAATCTGGACCGAACTAATCTTTTTATAGCTATTTATGATATTTTTGAATATATTTTTTTTGTGCGATTTTTTATGCGGTCCCTATTCACCGTATAAAAGAAGGTGCAGCTGTACTCTTCAATTCTTATTGTCTAAATTTTTTTTGTTCGTCGAAAATTTCATGTTTTTAGCTCAGTAGTTGTAATTCGGTTTTACAGTCAAAAATTAAATTCTTGAGCTCAAGCGACTAAAAAATAAATTAAAAAAAAAAACTCTTAGGCTGACCCAAAAAATTGTATTATTTATAAATTAAAAACATAATTTTGAGATAAATAATAAAATTTGAAATTTTAAAGTTGGTTTTGAAAAAATACATGAAGTAGTAGGAAGATAGCCTTAGCTACAAAAATTTTTTTGGTTTTTGGTTTAAGTTTTATTTTAATACATACTTACATAGGCTGTTTTTACCAATTTCAAAAATATTTTCTTTAAACGAGTGTTTTTGTTTATCTTCGAAGAAAGAATCCCCCAAAAAATTTTGATACAGGGCCCACTTAGGGCTAGCCCAGTTACGGCTATAAACGTAGTAATTTTTCTTTGCCTACGACTTTTTCTAACGATAATATTGAAAAAAAAAATTGTAATAATTTTTGTCAGAGTTCTACACAATGTTGTCATTCTAATTGGAACATTTAAAAAAAACATGAATGTGAACGTGAAATTTCATAACCGTGAATTACTTACGACATTTTGAAACTTGGCAAAACTATCTCAAACAGATTATGTTACCATTTGGTCACGTAAAGTGGGTGCTTCAATGTACCATATCACATCAAAATTCCCTAGAATAGAATAACGATCGACTACGGCGATCTCATCTGTAAAAGTGGAAAAAGATTATCGAATAATAGTTAACACCTTTTCTAAATATACTACTACAAGAAATTAAGGGAGCAAAAAAAAATTGTTAATTTTTTAATAATTTTTGAAGGGCTGTATTTACGTAAAAAATGGTCGTATCGAGATGATAAAAAAAGCATTTTGAAGCTCCAAGATTCTAGTTTTGAGATCTTTCGTCCAAAAATTTTTAGGAGTAACAGTTAACGAGCAATTCTAAGGAATAGCACAAAAATGTTTTTGCAAATTTTTTGCCCTTTTTTTGGTCTGGGGGCTTGAAATTTTTTTTTACAGTAAAACCATGGTATTGACTTGATAGCCTATTTATTCAGCTTCAATTTCCTTTCTTAAATTTTTCTCTACGTTGAATTGTTCCGGAGATATCCAACTTTGAATGCAAAAAGATCCTTTTTGGTTTAACCATCGATATCTCAGTAACCAGTGATCGGACAGAAAATTGAAGGGCAGTTTTGGAATCTGGAATAAATTTGCTACAAAGCTATGCCGCGTACTTTAGGGAAAATTTTTGTTTATCCGTAATTTTAACCTGAAAAATGTGAAAAAAGGGACCTTTTTCCTTGTTTCAAAAAATTGTCCGCATCCTTGCGAAAATTGTTGGGGAATCTAGTGTTTGTACAAATTTTGTATACCTCACTCTACCCCCAATAACCTTGCAAATCGGTAGATCGATCTATCGAATGGTTTTCCTAAACCGTTTGTTTAAAATTTCAGAAAAAAATTAAGGGGGCAAAATTGAATGAAAAATTTAATTTTTTGTAACTTTTTTCACAGAAGTTAGGCATCTTTAGACATCTCGTAGAGAATAATTTAAAAACGGAAATTGAAGCTGAATAAACAGGCTATCAAGTCAATACCATGGCTTTACTGTAAAAAAAATTTTCAAGCCCATCGATCGAAAAAAAAGAGCAAAAAATTTGCAAAAACATTTTTTGTGCTACTCCTTAGAATTGCTCGATAACTGTTACTCCTAAAAATTTTTGGTTTTGATTTTGGTTTTGATTTGATTTTGGTTTCTAGTTTTGAGACTTTTAAGGTCTCAAAACTAGAATCTTGGAGCTTCAAAATGCTTTTTTATCATCTCGATACGACCATTTTTCACGTAAATACAGCTCTTCAAAAATCACTAAAAAATTAACAATTTTTTTTTGCTCCCTTAATTTTTTGTAATAGTATATTTGCAAGCAATACCTACCATGCTACATAAGAACCGTCATGACCGTCATCTATCAGATATTGGGAACCATCCAACAAGAACTATTGTGTCCGCTTGACAACCTGTACCGGCTTTAAACATTGTAAAGATACTCAAAAGAAGCTAGTTTCAAGCAATCCCGATATTTTAACAGAAGAAAATCACGTTCTTCACGATTCTTCAACATATAATTCGTATTTCGGCGCTGTACACCAAATCGAAGAAGTTTTTGTCTCGCTGGAATAAACCACAACGTATTCTTCGGTTCACCACATTCGTCAGCATGTAACTTTGACACTCGCTGCATTCATAGGACACACCAAATTTAAATAAAAAAAATCACCTAGACCATTATCACCACCGACAACCTGATTCCTGTAAAACAAAGGCCTGAATTCGGATATCAGAGAATCGTCTTGATCCGACCGACACTATGACGCACTATAGGCACATGGCCTAGCTATCCATACTACGATATCGTCCTGCAAGAAGAATATGTCAATTAGCGGTCCACACGCGGTTCGCCATCACTGATAGCCTTTTCCACATTTCCTGGATACGAATCGATGGAACTATTTCCAAGAACATACTCATCTTTTCAACTATTACCATCGAATCTATAATTCTTGTACTGTCTATTTTTATTAATATATACCACATATTTTATTAATTGCCTGTTTTTAATTCATCGAAAAGAAGTTAGAAGTATTTTAATTACAACTGACCCCTCGAGTAACAACTGACCCAATAATCGAAAATTTCGAAATAATCCATCAGGAGAATTCACTTAATTAAAAACAATTTTGGTAACGATTTTTAACATTATGTTATATACCAGCCTACAAACAAAATTATAGGCATGCTGTTATGTATTCTTTTATTCATCGCATTACGTTTCATTTTATCATTTTTACTCTTTTTTTCCCCATTTTCAATTTTATTTTGTTTTTCTCAAGCCTAACCTTTTATTATTACATATTTACATATTTTCACTTTAACATTTTGGGTAGGGTTTCCGATCTCGATTCGATTTTATCGAAAATCGATTTTTGGAGGGTCGATCTTCGATTTTTTGAATCGATTCTTTGGAGATCAAATCGATACAGAGATCGTGAAAAATTTACGGGATCGGAGATCGATCTTTTTCAAATTTAAATTAGAATATTTTTTGTAAAAATATGATTTTTTAAAGTTATTGTAGAATATATTTTAACTATTTATGTTGTCAAATAATTTTACCACTTTTATGATTCATTTATAGAAAATTGAATCAAATTTTTGATTCGTGTGACATTTTTAGCGCAAACTGGAAACCACTTGATTTATATTTTATTTATATTAAATTCAGTAATTCAACTTCAAAGGAAATTGAAATTTTTTTGAAACTGATTTGTGATTTACTAATAAAAAAACTTAATTAAAACTTTTATATTTCTTTTATTTTCTGTAAGTACAAAAATTGAATCGATTTTTGTCAGATCGATCTTTTGTAAGTCGATTTTCTCCTGCATCGATCTTTGATTTGACGATTCGAATCGATCCACAAGATCGATTTTTTGGCCAGAGATCGGAAACCCTAATTTTGGGTATGTTCCGAAATATAATCTAGCATACTGGCCAGTGTTAATGACGTCATGAATTGACACCATACTGTTGATTCGTTCCGAAATATACTAGCCAGCGCTGCCGCCGTAATCTAAAAAGACGTAACTGACAAATTTTGACTTTTTGAAGTTTACATTGATTTCCATGTTTTCAACCACGAGGAATCTAAAAAACTAATCAAAAAAGACGTATCTTTTCTAATAGTTTCTAAGATACAGCGGTTCGTAATAGCCGTATCTACACTAAAATTGCATAAATACTAAGGTAAAAGGCAGTAAGTTACATTTCATAGAAAAGAAAGCAGTATCTACAGTGTAGTTACTGCTATTTGGCTTAGCACTAGTCAGTTACTGCTTTTTAACTTGGCAAATTTTATAAAACGATTGTACGTAGGTCACTACGAAAGTTTTGAGATTCGTGCATTCGCATCTAAACACTTGGTTGTTGCATCATGACAATGCACCAGCACATCGAGTGGCTCTTACACAAGAGTTTCTCAGTAAAAGTGGCTTGGGTTTGCTTGAACATCCACCCTACAGTCCGGACCTAGCGCCCTGTGACTTTGGATTGTTTCCTATGATTAAAACAAGCTAAATGGTCAACGTTTTCCTAACGATACTGAATTAATTCACGCATGGGATGCAGCTTGTGAAGAAGTACAAACAGAAACGTGGGAGGCAATCGTTAATGACTGGTTTCGACGCATGGAGAAGTGTATTGCTCGTGACGGAAAATATTTTGAAAAGATGTAAAACGAAGATATAAAATCTCAAAACTTTCGTAGTGACCTACGTACTTACGTTCATTTGTTTGTCTTCAACACATGATGTTATACATATAATTATGTTAAATGTGGAAATTGATGTACTGGTAATTGAATCTGTATAAGTTTTCGCTATGGTCTGTTGTCAGTAACTGGCAACTTAATTTCTTAACACTATGAGGCCCGAGCACTTTCACAGTAAACTTCCCCGGAAGCCGACAATATTTTTCAACAAATTTTATGTAAACAAGTACATAAAATGATTCCACAGAACACTAAATGATTCAACATGTATGTGTTAGACAGATCCAAATATGAGTACATAGTTATTATTATTTTGATAAAATTCACATATACATACAAACATACAATACACACATACATACATATGTGGATATAGTATTATTTGTAAAGAAAAGATGCAGCCTAGATATTTTGATAATAAAACATGTTATGTAATTTATATGTACAAAAATGAAAAGTGTCCAGTACATAGTAATAAATTATTTTTATTAGAATAACATAAAATCTTTTTTATAAATATTTTTAAGTATTTTGTTTATTATTCTAAATATTGATCGCGGCCGGCCTCTGAGGATGTTTTGTTTGGTTTCGGATGCTGAAGCCATGGGACTGAAAGTGTTAGTGATCAGCTGTTTTTAAAAACGGGAAATAATAGTTGGTATATGCAGAGATGTGTCTTATTTAAAATACAAGTATTTGAAATACAGATACAAGATACCAAATACGTACTTTCATCTTATATCTGAAATAATCTTTTAAAAATTCATTTTGCATCTTGTATTTAGATACATTATCTTGGTATCTTAGTATTTTGTAAATATTTAGTTTGCTAAAATACTTTTATTAATTACCTATGCATTTTTTTACATTACCTACGGCATCCCATCATAAGGTGAATGCACCCTTAAAATGCCGAGTTCCGCCCCTGTGGAGCGACTCTTGGGGAGATGATAATCGACGTGTTCGTTGCTGAGTTTTTCTGCTCAAAGTGAGCTGCTAGCGCATGCGCAAGAACTTTTTTTTATGGAATACACAAGTATTTTGTACTTCATAAAAATGTTTTTGCGCATGAGCTAACAGCTCACTTTGAGCTGAAAAACTCAGCAACGAACACGCCGAATGAGACCTCAGCGAAGAGAAATGAGTGATAAAATTGTGGAGGGTAGATATCAGGAGCACCATCTCTGTATCAAAAAGTGTCCATAGAAGTGCATAAATAGTGGCGACGCTACTGTAGCAAAAGGGTAAATTTCAGAGAACAAAAAGAACGAACATTACTATGTTTATACTAGGGAAACGAGCGTAACCACAAAGGATAGAAAATAACCCACCACTATGTTATATATGTGCACGCGGAGTTGTGTGTGTTAGTCCGTTGGATGGTGTGTGTATTAGTGTCTTGCATATATACATACATAATATATACCTGGTGATGGAACGTATGATGTACGTATATCACGTACATATACCGCGTTAATACGAGAGGTAACAATATAACAACAATTGAAACATACCCATTGAGTGCTCGCGAATGAATGAGGACTAAGCAGCCTAAGATGCACATAAAAGCACATAAGTGATTGCAGAAAAGAGACAGATGTATTCGTTCTATTTGTTCTGTGGTAAATTTAGAGAAGTAAACAAGGAAAATATGGAGGGTAGATATCAGAAGCACCATCTCTGTATCAAAAAGTGCCCATAGAAAGACGTAAATAGTGGCGGCGCCACTGTAGAAAAAGGGTAAATTTAGAGAAGTAAACAAGGAAAGAAAAACATCCGCGTTGTTATGTAATTATTGTTTTTTTATTATAATTGTTACATATAATAGTTTTATTATTTTAAAATTTTTTATAAAACTCAACACAAAAAAATCACCATACTCTTTTGCTACTCTAGCGCTATTCTGGCGAGTTTTTGAACTGTTACTTAGTACTTAAAACGGGACACTTTTTGAACTATTTTTCTATTGTTTTTCGGCCAAGATAGTCCTCCTGATATTTATCCTCCATAATACTAGATGCTAAGTCCACTCTACTTCCATGGCCTCACCCCACTGCAAGCACGCCCCCCAAGTACCATTTACAATAATTTTAGTGATTTCATTAAAATTTCATTAGTAATTCCGGTCGTGTTCCATTAAGGAAACAAACGACACTGTATAATACAGTGCATTTATTTTTTCACAAAAAGACTAATATTTTTTTAAAAATTTTATTGCAAAACTGATCTTTTAGTTGTTTTTAGATGCAATTAAAAGATTAGTTTTACCATACAATTTTAAAAAAAAATTAGTTTTTTTCTGAAAAAACAAATACACTGTGTAACTGTGATCGTATTCCATTATAAACAATATTACACTGTGAATGACACTGTGTTAGGCTAAGCGCGCACTACGTTTTTCCGCCGCTGTTTTTTTTTTTTTCAGCAAAAAAATGTGAAGCATTATACTCCATATAAGCGAACGCGCTACGCTTTTTTTTCAGCGGCGGAAAAAAAAACGCAAAAAGTTACATTTTTTTTTTGCTGAAAAAAAAAACGCGTCATTTTTGTAACACGTATAAATATATGACAACACGCGCACTTGCGTAAATAAGCAAGCGGTTTTTTTGATTAGTGTGGTTATGTATCATATTATGATGCATTGCTACAGAACAGAAATGTATATAAAGTAATATTTTAGTCAAAATATCGTTAGATTTGGAATTTTATGGAAAATTTGACGAAAAATATTATATATGAAATAGGCAAAAGCCCCCAAGTATGGGATAAAACCCTAATATTAAGGTAACAATATTATAACATGTTTTTGGCGAGAAGTTTGTTAAAAAATAGTAATAAATTGGACTGCACTACAAATAAAAAACGTAATTTAGGTTTCGGTAAATAAATCTTTCTACAAATATAATTATTTGAAAAGAAGATTGGTTAAATCCTTTGTTAAATATGTAAATAGGAGAAGCAGGAGAAAATGAGAATCCATTCATAAGTTTGACATTTTAATAATAATTAATTTTGAATTATTTGTATTTATACTGATAATAATTATGTATTTTGAAAATAAAATGTCTTAATATGTTTATTGTTTTGTATTTTTATTTATTTAGTCATTAAATTATACAGAATTTTGCGCACAAAAATTATTTTGATTTTATAATGTTATGTTGCCATCAATGCCATCGTAAAGTAAAAGAAGCTTAACGAACGTCCTGCATTTGATAAAATAGTTAATTTAATAAAGACTGCATTATAGGTAAAAAAAGATAATTTAGATCTTGGTAAATGAATATTTTTATAAATTTAATTATTTAAAAGAAGAGTGGATACTATCTAAAATATGTAAATGGTCGAAGAAAATGGAAATTTGTTCATAAGTTAGACATATTTTGATAATTAATATTGAATCATTTTTATTTCTTAATAATATTTTAAAAATGAAAAAGTATTAAAATTAAAACTTTCAGAACTTTACATACTTTAAATTATTTTTAATTTTATAACATCATATTACTAATGTAAACCACCAGTGCAACAAGCTTATTGCAAGTCCATTTTCGAAATAATTTTAAGTCCCGCCAATTCCGCTACTGAAAAAAAAAAACGTAGTGCGCGCTGATGACGCGTTTTCAGCTTTTGTGGAAAAATGCCGAGCGGAAAAAAAACGTAGTGCGCGTTTAGCCTTACACTGTGTTTACTTTTTTCACTAATGCAACATCAACTTTTCTTGTGTTTCTGCAGAGGGCAGCATAGACAAAGATACTAGATTAAAAAAAAAATAGATTCAATCTGCTTGGTTAAGTGTTATCAAACCAGTATGGACTTATGGTATTCAACTTTTGGGGTACTGCTAGTGTTAGCAATATTGAGATATTGCAACGTTTTCAATCTAAAGTGCTACGAGCCATTAGTGCTTCCCCGTGGTACGTGCGTAGCGATGACATACATCGCAGTCTTCAAGTGCCCACAGTGCGTGAGGGAATAGTACGATACAGTGATAAATACATTCATCGCCTAGAATATCACCCTAATGTGTGTGCGCTTAACCTACTTGACAATAGTGACTTTTTGTATAGACTCAATAGACATAATATTTTAGAATTAAGATATAGATTTATTTAGTTTTTAATGAACAGTATATTATATTTAGCATATAATTTATTTTGAGTGATTACCAGTGGATAATCACCATTCCTGTTATGTTCCATCATCACTCGATTTATAGTTCTATTTAAAACTGATAATCGATAAACAAGGATGTTAAAAAAAATCGGCTTGGTATACTTTCTATGATTACCCAACTACATGTATAATTTAACTAAAAGCAGATAAATGGTTAGTTTTGCTATAAAATTTTTTAAAAACTTAGTCTTTTTGTGAAAAAAGAAAGTACAAAAATCACGAAAATTTGGTTGGCATTACTTTTACCCTATGCAATGTTACACAATGTCGTTTGTGTTTCCTAGAGTCCCTATAATAAATAGAGTCGTGACATGTCATCCATTTTCTTTCCAAAACAGAGCGGGGAGCTTCAAAATTAATTATCACATGTTTGAGTAAATATTTTTGAGTACATAATTATTGTTAATAAGTTATGAATTAATGAAAAATTAAAAGGTTTTAATTTAATTATTCTTTCTAGGTTAAACTAAATGATTTTTGTTAATATTTAATTTATTCCCAATGTATTTTACGCAAACTTGGGACAGAAAATACCGGAACCAATCAGCTATGGAGAGTGGATATCTACCCTCCATACAATCAGCGTTTAGCATACATGTCACCACTCTATTTATTATTGCCACTCTAGTGTTTCCTAAATGGAACACGACCACCATGTGGTATTAGTGCAACTCACAAGTAAAGGTCCCGAGGCCGGACCTATCGATTTTGATGAAACTTAAATATGTTGTAGAACACTAAAAACTAAGGGACACGTATTTTTTTTTATCTGCGGAAAAACGGTTTGAAGGGGTGAAATCGCCCTCCAAAAATTGGGGTAAAAATTTAATTTTTCAAATATCTCGAAAACAGTAAGAGATAGAGCAAAAGTTCAAATTGGCGATATTACTCTTTTTTAAAGAGCTATCTATTGATATGCAATTTGTTCAAATTACATCAACAAGGGTGGTTGGGGGTTAAAATTTGGGGGTTAATTTTGCAAAAAGGGGGAGGAAAATAAACAATATAAAAATTTTGTTTACAGATTTGAAATCTACGTCAAAAAATCTAATTGACCTATTTTTGCTCAATATCCTAATATCAAGTCTAGGGGTAGTTAACTAGAGGGTGACTATGTCGAATAATCGTACAATTTGGGTATTTCAAGAAGTTCTTCTTCATGGAAAATAGCTTAACACAATTAGAATAACGTAGAAATGAAATTCTTGAATTCAAAATTGAGTTTGAGCGACATTGGTGAGGGGGTGAGTCACCCTCTTAAATTACATACTAGTTTATATACACTAATTTTTTTTGCTATTAACACACTGATAATGGGTAAAATAATGTCACAATAAGTGGTTCTGAAGTTGGACTAAAATGAAATTCTCGAATTCAAAACTGAGTTTGAGCAACATTGGAGAGGGGGTGAGTTACCCTCTTACCCTCTTAAATTACATACTAGTTTACATACACTAATTTTTGCAATTAACACACTGACAGGGGGTAATAATGTCACAATAGATGGTTCTGAAGTTAGGCTATCGTATGTAAGAGTTTTATTAGGTTTCGTTATTTTAGGTTAGGTTATGTAATTTTCGGTATCGATAATTTTCGATAAGGAAAACTATAATATCCATTAAAAAACAAACCTAATAAAGACCTTAGATATGATAGTTCAACTTCAGAACCACTTATTGTGACATTATTTTACCCACTATCAGTGTATTAATAGCAAAAATTAGTGTATATAAACTAGTATGTAATTTAAGAGGGTGACTCACCCCCTCTCCAATGTTGCCCAAACTCAATTTTGAATTCGAAAATTTCATTTCTACGTTATTCTAATTGTCTTAAGCTACTTTCCATGAAGAAGAACTTCTTGAAATAACCAAATTGTACGACTATTCGACATAGTCACCCTCTAGTTAACTACCCCTAGACTTAATATTAGGGCATTGAGCAAAAATAGGTCAATTAAATTTTTTGACGTAGATTTCAAATCTGTAAACAAAATTTTTATATTGTTTATTTTTCACCCCCTTTTTGCAAAATTAACCCCCAAATTTTAACCCCCAACCACCCCTGTTGATGTAATTTGAACAAATTGCATATCAATAGATAGCTCTTTAAAAAAGAGCAATATCGCCAATTTAAACTTTTGCTCTACCTCTTACTGTTTTTGAGATATTTGAAAAATTAAATTTTTACCCCAATTTTTGGAGGGCGATTTCACCCCTTCAAACCGTTTTTCCGCAGATAAAAAAAAATACGTGTCCCTTAGTTTTTAGTGTTCTACAATATATTTAAGTTTCATCGAAATCGATAGGTCCGGCCTCGGGACCTTTACTTGTCAGTCAAGTGATCAGTGCTTACAAAATAACCACTTAATTTATGTAGTTTGTAAGTGTTAACTTTGAATAAAAGTAAGCAAATTACTAAAAAATAGTTTAAAAGAATATTTTAATATTTATAAGGGTTATAATTAATCAGTTTTAAAAACTACCTTTAAGAAATTTAAGACGTTATGAAATAATATAAACTACTACAATTAATATAAAACTTTAAAGAAGAGGTTAGTTTGAATTAATTTATTTATTCTATAGTAGTTAGAGAAATGCACGAGAATTGTAAATTATTTTGTTACAGTAATAAGTTTTTGGTTAACAAAATTAAATAATTAATTTTTTTTTTCACTTATTTAATTTATAATGAATGGGTGGCTAGAAATATTTTCTCCTGAATTGTAGTCTGTGTTAGGGTTTCCGATTTCGATACGATTTAATCAAAAATCGGTTCTTGGAGTGTCAGTTTTCGATTTTTTGGAGACCAGATCGATACAGAGATCGTGAAAAATTCACGGGATCGAAGATCAATCTTTTTCAAATTTATATATTAAGATATTTTTAATAAAAGTATGATGTTTTGAGTTATTGTAAAATATGTTTTTATTGCTAAGATTGTCAAATAATTTTACTACTTAATGGTTCATTCATAAAAAATTGAATCGCATATACTTATACCCGAAGTATTATATTTAGACAATTACGTCACAAATTAGTTCAACCCTTCAAAATGACGTCATATAGATTTTAAACCAATAACTGAATACAAAATTTTTAATACTCCTTAAAAATACTCCTTCTCGATTTAAATTACGAGTTAGAAAAAGATAATATAATAATATAATCCAACCTAATTAAACAAAAACAACTGAAATATTAATGATAATAATATAAAGAGGCGACTTACGTCGTTACCTATTTGTAACCACACTCCAGAAGAAGACGTAATTATAATGAGTTGTCTGTCAAATGTTACTCTTAATAAGATTTTCAAATTTGTTTAATTTTGTACAGTAAGGCTCAACGTAATGGTAAACTAGTAATTAGATTTTACCGTGCAAATAGTTTAAATAGTTATAAATTATAGCTATTTAATGACAAACAAATCAACCAAACTTTTCAATCTTATACCTAAACTTTTTCTATTAATAACAACTCACTCATATTTTATTTTAAAAATGCCTATTTTTTTAGCTTATGGTACTTTTTAACTTGACCTAGTAGTGTACTTTTAAATAGTTTTAGAAATCAGTTTACTTATTGCAATTCAAATGTTTGATGAATTTCTGCAAGGAAAATTCAGCTACTACACCATATCTCACCAGGTCACCATAAAAAACGCTTTTATACTCTCCAGCCGCCATATTGGAATCACTGTTGTGTGAGGACAATTTTGCCACGCATATTTGAAAAATAGAGTCCATAACCTTTAATTTTAGATATTGCAGATCTATTTTAAGCAACACCAATTTTTGACAGCAGGGTGTCCCGTTCAGAAAGAATGTTCTATATATATTCCTAGGTTATATATAATATCCTAGGATTGTGGCAACTTCCAAATAAAATTCTATCATAGTCCCAAGCTCAAGTCTTACCATGACAGTGACAGTAGTAGCTGAATTTTCTTTTCAGTCGGAAATTCATTCAAACAATTGAAGATAGGAAGTAATGAAATAAAAATTTAAAATATATTTAGAAATACACTATCAGCTCAAGTGAGAAAGTACAATAAGCTAAAAAAATAAATATTTTTAAAACCAATCAAAGGGTCTCGCCGGGTAAGCATTATGTGATTTCGGCCCAGCGGCTTTTTCGGTTATTCTTTTTCACGAATGTTGCTCATGGTGAGTAATGTTCGAAAATATAGGTATTAGACCTGTACCCCCTATATTGTCAGAGATATGGGGGGTAAGATTAAAATAATAATTGAATTTTTGAGGATGCATGTTTTACATCAACTCCTTGAGTGACACCTACCAAAAAAATATATGTTATTTGGCTCTAATATAGTTATCGTGTGTAGAAATTTCAGCAAGGTGAGATTGGTGGAAGGTGTATTAAAAAAATATAAATTTAGGTTAAGTAACAATAAGACACCCCCTCGAAAAAAATCAGGGTTGTGATTTGGGTGAGTGACTATGGTATTTCTTTGCATTTTTCGACTCTGAGTGCGAATCTGGGATCAAGAAAATTCTTATACCCCTAAAATTTTTGTATAGAGCCACAAATATCCCTTAAGTAGGTGTAAAGTTATGAATATCAATATCATTATTACAGAAAGGAATATAAATATGCATTTTACAATCCTCGTGTCCTTATATTATTGCCAAGGGCTCCACCAAGGTGATTTTAATGGGTAGTATCATCATTCTAGAATTTGGATTGACCCATGTCTTTAAACTTTAAATAATAATTTATTTAGCTATCTTCTAGTAAAAATACTCATTCTAAAAATTCATCATTAAAAAGCATTACTAAAGTTAAAGGCACTATATTGATTGGTGAGCCGGATTAAAAACAACAGGTGGGTCAGGTCTGGCCCAGCGACTGTAGTTTTCTGACGTCTGGTTTAGAAGATTAATGAAAAAATTAATTTACTTTGTTATTAGACCTTGTACTAACGAAAACTGAAAGCGATTCAAAAAAATCATTTCATAAATAAAAGTTAATTGACCTTAATTTTTAAGGTATAAAAAGTTTAACTACCATATTTGATAAAAATAATATTGTTAGTAACCCTTCCTTCATCACTGGAAAGCTTTGATATTAAAAGTTCACAAAATCAAATATGGCAGTTCTTATTACTTATTGTAATAGACCGTGATTTTGGAAAAGAGACATCAACGCCGATTTACATATGAATTTTATAATACGGGAAAGGTTAAACTTATCATTAAACGGATGCGTATGAAATAATAAGGCCCTTAAAACCCCCAGAAAATTAAATTTATTTCCAAAAACTTTTAAAAAACAATCAATAAATTCCAAGTACATGTCTTTGTATCTTACAAAGTGCAGTGCATTACAAATCTATAAATACATATAATAAAACTGTAAATGGACCCAGGGCCGTGGAGAAAAATAGTGGGCCCCGGGAATAAACTACATTGTTTTAGAAAATTCCTCCCAAGAAAATAAGGTATGAACAAAAAACCTTTTTTCCTTTGCCCTCTATCGACAATTACGGGCCCCCTCCTTAAGCCCGGGGCCCGGGTCTCGAACCCCAGTTACCCCACCCTCTCGTCGGGCCTGAATGGACCGTGTCTGTATGTACATGGTATATTTTTGGAAAATTGTGAAAAAAAACTGATATTATAGACAGTTATTAATTTAGATACCAAAACAGCGATATTTAAATTTTGACCTGTCCGTCTGTCTGTGCACGCATCATGCAAAAGCTACTAGGACGATTTTGATGAAATTTGATTGATTTTAAAAATATTTATTTTTTTAGCTTATTGTACTTTCTCACTTGAACTGGTAGTGTATTTCTAAATATATTTTAAATTTTTATTTCATTACTTCCTATCTTCAATTGTTTGAATGAATTTCCGACTGAAAAGAAAATTCGGCTACTACTGTCACTGTCATGGTAAGACTTGAGCTTGGGACTATGATAGAATTTTATTAGGAGGTTGCCACAATCCGAAAATGATGCCGATTCGCCAAAATTTATTTATATTTATATATATATATATATATATATATACATATATATATATATATATATATATATATACATATACATATATATATATATATATATATATATATATATATATATATATATATATATATATATATATATATATATATATATATATAGCAATTAGTAATTCTCCAACAAAAATTTAAGCAACCCAACTTTTTGATAACGCAATTCTCCGATAACATTGTAAAATATTATCGTAAAATGTCGTCTCCGAAAATTCTGCAAATAAAAAATACAAGTAAACAGTTTAATATGATTAAAATGAATGGAAGGAAAATTTGCGTAATTTTCAGGGAGTCGGGACCCCTTGGCCCCCACCCCCACCCCCGGTTTTTGCGTCCCAATATATATATATATATATATATATATATATATATATATATATATATATATATATATATATATATATATATATATATATATATATATATGTATATGTATATATATATATATATATATATATATGTATATATATATATATATATATATAAATATAAATAAATTTTGGCGAATCGGCATCATTTTCGGATTGTGGCAACCTCCTAATAAAATTCTATCATAGTCCCAAGCTCAAGTCTTACCATGACAGTGACAGTAGTAGCCGAATTTTCTTTTCAGTCGGAAATTCATTCAAACAATTGAAGATAGGAAGTAATGAAATAAAAATTTAAAATATATTTAGAAATACACTACCAGTTCAAGTGAGAAAGTACAATAAGCTAAAAAAATAAATATTTTTAAAATCAATCAAATTTCATCAAAATCGTCCTAGTAGCTTTTGCATGATGCGTGCACAGACAGACGGACAGGTCAAAATTTAAATATCGCTGTTTTGGTATCTAAATTAATAACTGTCTATAATATCAGTTTTTTTTCACAATTTTCCAAAAATATACCATGTACATACAGACACGGTCCATTCAGGCCCGACGAGAGGGTGGGGTAACTGGGGTTCGAGACCCGGGCCCCGGGCTTAAGGAGGGGGCCCGTAATATATATATATATATATATATATATATATATATATATATATATATATATATATATATATATATATATATATATATATATATATATATATATAAGGACATTCTTTCTGAACGGGACACCCTGCTGTCAAAAATTGGTGTTGCTTAAAATAGATCTGCAATATCTAAAATTAAAGGTTATGGACTCTATTTTTCAAATATGCGTGGCAAAATTGTCCTCACACAACAGTGATTCCAATATGGCGGCTGGAGAGTATAAAAGCGTTTTTTATGGTGACCTGGTGAGATATGGTGTAGTAGCTGAATTTTCCTTGCAGAAATTCATCAAACATTTGAATTGCAATAAGTAAACTGATTTCTAAAACTATTTAAAAGTACACTACTAGGTCAAGTTAAAAAGTACCATAAGCTAAAAAAATAGGCATTTTTAAAATAAAATATGAGTGAGTTGTTATTAATAGAAAAAGTTTAGGTATAAGATTGAAAAGTTTGGTTGATTTGTTTGTCATTAAATAGCTATAATTTATAACTATTTAAACTATTTGCACGGTAAAATCTAATTACTAGTTTACCATTACGTTGAGCCTTACTGTACAAAATTAAACAAATTTGAAAATCTTATTAAGAGTAACATTTGACAGACAACTCATTATAATTACGTCTTCTTCTGGAGTGTGGTTACAAATAGGTAACGACGTAAGTCGCCTCTTTATATTATTATCATTAATATTTCAGTTGTTTTTGTTTAATTAGGTTGGATTATATTATTATATTATCTTTTTCTAACTCGTAATTTAAATCGAGAAGGAGTATTTTTAAGGAGTATTAAAAATTTTGTATTCAGTTATTGGTTTAAAATCTATATGACGTCATTTTGAAGGGTTGAACTAATTTGTGACGTAATTGTCTAAATATAAAATTTCAGGTATACTACAGTTACTACTCCTTACTTACACCCCTCCCGTTAGTTATTAACACAAAATTAAATTTTATGACATAATAAAATTATGTGCATTATGTTTGTAAAATGCTACTTTCTTATAAAATAAAATTTAAAAATATATCATTTCGTATTTGGCCTTCGTTAAAAAACATTCACTTTGCAACAATGGACCCAAAAAATTATGGTGACTATTTTGAACTAACAAAAAATGTTCAAAATCTTGTAACTTTCTTTCAACAAAAAGAGATTTTGCCAAAAGAAAAAATTTGTAAAAAATGTAATTCAAAAATGAAAATTTGTTACGAGTAAGTATTTTCAAATTATTATAAAGTAATAATATTTCAATACAGTCATGTTAATTACTTCCATTTATTATTTCAGAAAAGAGAATCCACGATGGATATGTTACAATAAAATAACAAAATCAAAAAAAAAGCAAAATATTGCCGAAATAAGGCTTCAGTTCGCCAGGGCACGTGGTTCGGGCAAAGTGTTCTGCCCCTGCGAACAATAACACTGCTAACTTATTTTATTGTTTGCAAGATGGGAAATACCACCAGAATTGCCAAAGAACTTAATATAAGTACTCATACAGTTTGTGACTGGGTGAATTTTGTTCGAGAGGTACGAAGTTCAATTTTTCATTTTTTTACTTTCCTAATTCATTCATTAATTCATTAAGTACTAATTTTTATTTATTTTCCTTTTTAGGCGATTCTGGAATGGTATATGGACCATGCCCAACCGATTGGCGGTGTCGGAAAAACTGTCGAAATTGACGAGTCCAAATTTGGAAAACGGAAGTATAATCGAGGTAAATATGTAGAGGGACAGTGGATTTTTGGAGGTATTGACAGACAGTCCGGTCGGGTGTTTATGGTTCCAGTAGAATCCAGGGATGAAAACACCCTCACTAATTTAATAAAACAATGGATTCTGCCTGGAACCACCATCATTTCGGATTGTTGGAAAGCTTATTCAAACATCCAAAATGAAGGATATAAACACCTCACCGTGAACCATAGTCTATGTTTTAAGGATCCCACAACGGGAGCGCATACAAATAATGTGGAGGCATTGTGGCGTGCGACAAAATCCACAATGCCTTCCAGTGGTAGACGAAAACATTTGTATGCGTCATACTTAGCGCATTATATATTTTACAAACATTGCAGAATTACAAAAAAAAAATGAAATAGACTTTTTTGGGGAAATAATTAAAAACATTAAATACACAGAAAAAACAGATACATCACCAACAAAGAAAACATACATCACCAACAGAACCACTACCATCAACATCAAAACAGTAATAATCTTCCTTAATGCACTAAGTATATCCTTAAATATGCCTTCAAAAATCCACTATTTTAGAATTCTAAAACTTTTTAATTTTTCTAAATTTGGATTCGTCAATTTCAAAAATTACATCTTCAATAATGTTTTACGATTTCAAATTCAGCCTATATATGTACATTTATATTTTAGTTTTTTTTTTTCTCTTAAAATTTTTGTTTTTAGTAACTTTCATATTTGTTATGTCTGTTTTCATGTTTTCTCTCTCTTACAATTATATATCTATATACCGTATTTCTTTATATTTACTAATTTGTTTTAAATGTATTCAGTTGGTATTAAGTACATATGTTATGGATGTTCTCTATGGTATCAATACTCAAATCACAATATGTAATAATACATGTAATATGTATGTTCAAATATGTCATAATTAAAATAAAATTTTTCTCTTTCTTTTTTAAAAATAAATTTTTTGTTTTATTTATTTTACTAGTTATATGTAAGTGTGTTTCGCTATGTTTTGTTATTTTTATCGTTTCCTATAAATAAATTATACACTAACTTGCTTTAAAATATGTGCTATATGGTATAGTTGTCATTATAAAAAATTGTGAAAAATATTAATAAATTTGAGTTTTCCAAAACAAAAATATGCTACCGCGCTTTAACTTTTCATAATTTAAAATTTCCACCACTATTCCTTTGTTTTTACCGGTTAAAAAAAAATATCGCATGTACCGGGCCTCTACAAAATTCCCAAAATCGTATCACACTTTTGTGCAAACTGGAAAGCACTTTATTTATATTAAATTCAACAATTCATGGTCAAAAGAAATTGACAAATTTTTTGAAACTGATTTGTGGTTACCTAATAAGAAACGTCATTAAAACTTTTATATTTTTTCTATTTTCTGTAAGTACAATTGAATCGATTTTCGTCAGATCGATCTTTTGTAAGCCGATTTTTTCCTGTATCGATCTTTGGTTTGACAATTTGAATCGATCCACAAGATTGATTTTTTGGCCAGAGGTCGGAAACCGTAGTCTGTGTCGGATTATCGGGTTTAAACTACTACACGGAAAAATAAACGTATAGGGGAAGATTGGGACCCTTCGTACGATTTTTACATTTTATTTTTTCTAATTTAATCTAATTCACCTAGAATTTCAAATGAATCAGCAAATGCTAGCTCATTCATTTAGCTTTTATTTAAAAAAAAATTTAACGCACTAAATTTGAAATATTATGAGCTACATTGATTTTCCAAAAATTTGCAACACGTACCCCCCAGGTGGGGTACCTTCGTTCATCCCTGGGGGTACTTTCGTACTACATGGGGTAATTTGGTACAGGCATTAAAATTCAGTTAACAGCACTTAAAATATGTTTATTACGTAAAAAAAATTACACAACGTAATAAATAAAATAAATGATCTTACATTCTCCTCAATATTCGTGATGAATAATGTAAAAATTATATTTTTAGAATTAGAAAAAAATAACTTATTTTCCAAAAGAAAAAAGAAAATTTTTCTTTAAAAAAATATTATATTTGATGATATTATATAAATTTTATTTTCAAAATGATGTAATTAAAATAAATAACTACTGGTTAATATAACAAAAAATAAACTGCCTTGAATAACATTTTTTCACTAAAATCATTAATCAGTTAATGAGATCCATTTTTACAGTATTTTTTTTCTTTAATAAATTTTGTTTATATAAGGTCATAAATTAACTGGACTAAATTACTCATGAAATATGACATAGATTTTACAAAATGTGACAATGATTACTGGATATTAAACTGACTTAAATTAACCGGAAAAGTGAAAAGGTTTGCAGTTCTAGCTGTACGAATCGTTGGTGATACTGGATCAGGTAGAATTAATGTAACATCGGTAATGTATACAGTATGAGCATCTTCAATGATCGGAAAAACAAATGACCATGACGATCCTGGTTTCTTTCTTAAATAAGAGACCTTGAATTCTGTTAGAGAATAGTGTCTTAAAATTTTTCCCACGTAATAGATAACAGACTTTTTCCTTTCGAACTTAACTAAAACGAAGCAACCGCCCTTAATATTTTCAGGTCTTACGTCTGAAATTATTTCAGCTTCAAACTGATCATATTCGTCAGCACTTAGTGCAGATGATGAACTTTCCCGCAAACTTATCACAGACTCCTCAGACTTCGAATTGCTGCTTTCTAAGTTTTTCTTCTTAAGTTTCTTTTCTTTGGGATACTTCAAATTCAAAGTTACTAGAGCACGTTTCATTTCTCTAGCTTTAGTCCGTTTTTCCTGTTCTAGTTTTTTCAACTCTTTTTCTTTTTGTTTATCTTCAAGTCTACTTTTTTCGGGCGAGTCTGTATAAATTCTCGATTTTCCCAATGGTCTTCTTTTACTACTTTTCTGTTTTCTCTCAACAGTCGGATATGGCCGAACCATTTCGGGCCTAATTGAAACGTTCAGTTTTTCTGTTGCCTCGTATGACAAAGATAGCGACTTTGGGAAAGATTCTTGAGTTGGATGTATTAAAACTGAAGACTCGGATACTTCCATGGGAGAATATTCTGCTTGATATGATGACGCTGACGGTTCACATGAGTTAGCAACAATTGAATGGTGAGGCACTAATATGGATGGAGAGGGAGTATTTCGTTCCAGGTTGTCTGTTACCGCACTTTGACCAAGAGGTATATTTTCAATATTTGTCGAGGTGTACATTTCAATCGGAGCAAAGTCATTATCGCTAAAAGCTAATTCGTTAAAGGGCCATATTCCTGGTGTACTAAATCCACTTGTGATATTTTTTACTGTGAATGACTCAAAATATGCAATTTTAGCTATTTTGGGAATGTTGTAATTGCTGATAGTTTTTCCTGGATTTGAAATGTGCCAGTTGTTGAAAGCAATTTTCAGTTTAGATTTAAATGGACCAAATACCCCTACATCCAATGATTGTAGACGGTGTGAAGTATGCGGCGGAAATGATAAATATATTATCCTATTATTCCTAGCAAAATTAATAGCCTCTAGGCTAATGTGAATTTCGTGATTATCACATAATAATAAGATTGGGTTCTGTTTGGAGCACAGAGTATGTTTTTGAATGTGCTTTAAAACATCAACAAATATTTTAGTGTTAATCCAGCCACTTCTATTTGCAGCTCCAATACTACCTTCGGGGCCACCTTCAAGAAAATAGTCTTTATAATTTACACGTGGAAACACAAGAAGCGGGGGAATTGTGTTTCCACTAGCGGAAATAATACCTCCGAAAATAACAAGTTCGCCTCTTTCGGCTGACACTATTTGTCCGACTTGCTTTTGTGTCTTCGTTGCCATAACTTTGGGGGTTGCCATAACAGTAGATATCCCCGACTCGTCAAAATTGTAAATTCGATCTGCAGTAAATGTATGTCGTCCATAAACTTCCTTTAAGTTTTCATAAAATTAATTTACTACTCTTTTATTAAAAGCGAATGATCGGGCTGCACTCGTATTTTCCGGTTTTCTTAAAGTCAAGTTACTGTTTCGCTTCCTAAAGCCATGCATCCAGTCTATTCCGGCCATTTGATTTTCATCCCAACTTAACACTATGAGGCCCAAGCACTTTCACAGTAAACTTCCCCGGAAGCCGACAATATTTTTAAACAAATTTTATGTAAACAAGTACATAAAATGATTCCACAGAACACTAAATGATTCAACATGTTTGTGTTATGCAGGTCAAAAGATGTGTACATAGTTATTATTTTGAAAAATACACATATACATGCAAGCATACAATTAATACACACATACATATGTGAATAAAAATATTATTGTAAATAAAAGATGGAGCCTAGATATTTTGATGATAAAACATATTTGATATTACATATATGTATATTTATATGTACAAAAAATGAAGTGTCCGGTGTGTAGTAATAAATTATTTTTATTAGAATAATATAAAATCTTTTTTTATAATTACAGTCGAATACCCGTTATAAGACTAGTCTAGGGGACGTAGGGGAAATTTTTCTCAGAATTTTAATGCCCTCACTACCGCGCACTTAATTTTGTCGCTCGACTACTCCTTATAAGACTATTTCATTTAACATTACCATAGGGCGGACGAAATAATTTTTCACAGGACCGGCTTAACGATTTCAGTGTAATACTGTTAGACTGTTTGTATTTATGTATGAGTCTGCTACAACAGAAACAACAGAATCCTGAAAATTTATTGAAATTCAACATAGAGAAGCGAAAACTTTTTAGAAAAATTTTATTACAGTCGAATACCCGTTATAGGACTGCCTCTTATAAGACTCTTCCCCTCAATTAACAGTTGCAACTTCTCCCACTTAATCACTTTCTCGAGTTTTGTGCCAGACCATTCCTTATAAGACTAAGCTGGAACGAGCAAAATTATATGTAAACTAAATATAGGAATGCAATTGTGATTTATTAAATAAAACATAACACTGAAAAAATATTGTAAGGAATTGCAAATAATCTTTAAGAGTATGCATTAAAATAAAATTTACTGTTAATATATTACATTATTATTATTAAAGAGCAGAAAAAATACACAAACTAATATGGAAAATTCACAATTTGTATTTTGTGACAAATAATTAAATCAATATTAAATAAAATATTATTTATTGTTCATAATATTATAATTATTAATTACATTTAGAGCTTCTGTTATCACTGAAAAATTCGATTGAAACGGTAAATCCATCATTTCTAAATTGTTAGTATTTCCTTGTTTCTCCATGTCAACTTCACCTGCATAATTTATTCATAAAAAAATTAAAGTGAAAAGAAAAAAATAATTTGGTTGCGAAATTAATAAGTTTGAATTTATTAACTAACTCAATAAATCTATACTTTTAATTATCTATATTTTATTCAAAAAATTTGGTAGCTATATAGTAGGTAATATTTAAAAATTATCATCATTTGAAAAATTATTAAATAAAAGTAAGATAAAGTTTATATACCCCAGTCTTCATTATTCATCATCCACAAGTCGACGGTTTTTTTTCTCAATATCTGCATACTCTTTTAACATCGTCAATGATTGAAAAACCTCATTATTATTTACCAGTTTCTCAAGCATTGTTTCATCTGACTCATTTTCTACCATCAAATACAACGGAGTCAAAACTTCTGATGTTGGCTCCGTTTGTGTCTCAGCATCATGAGTTTGTACTGGCCAAATTTTTCTCCAACACCGGTAAAGAGTCGATGGTAGTATTTCTTCCCAAGCTTCGCTCATCCAATTAACTACATCATTTAATGTGACACTTCTTAGATGTTCAGGAATAGAAGTTCCTTTTTTCCCAGCTTCAACAATAGATGATACAAGTCGAGCTCTGTATTTTTTTTTTAATGCCACTAAAATTCCTTGATCCATAGGTTGCGCGATCGACGTTATATTTGGTGGCAAAAATTCTGTCTTAATATCTCCAACATTTAACATCACATGTGATCGACAATTATCGACTAAAAGAATAGCTTTCATTGGTAATCTTTTTTGACGTAGAAATACTCGCACTTTCGGCACAAACTCTGTCTCAAACCAATTTTGAAAAATTGTAGTGGTAATCCACGAGCTTTTGGAATGAGTATAAAAAACCGGTAATATTTCATCAGATCGACTTTTTAAAACCCGAGGTTTTGCTGAACGACCAATAATAAGCAGAGGAATTTTGAGTGAACCATCAGCATTTGAACACGCCGCAAATGTGACACGACTCTTGTCTTTTTTAAAACCAGATGCACGTTGTTCGTCGCTTGATACAAATGTATAAGTTGGCAATAATTTAAAATTAAGCATGCATTCATCAAAATTGAACACTTGTGCTCTCGTTAATTCGTTTTTACTGATGATTTCTTTAAAATTATCTTTGAAGCTGATTAAAGCAGATTCATCAGCTGATGATTTTTCGCTTTGTATCCTCAGCAATCGAACATTTTTACGTTTTTTCCAGCCATCAAGCCAGTGATCACTTGCTTTGAAATCTTTTATTCCTAAGCTATCGCTTAGAGCCAACGCTTGTGCTTTTAAAATAGGTCCAGACAAAGGAACACCTCTGGCTCGTTCAGAAAGGAACCAAGTATACAAAATGTCATTTAGTTCTGTAATGTTGGTTGTTCTTTGCTTTTTCAATTCTTTATTGTGATTATTATTACAAATCTCTTTTATTTTTGCAGACTGTTTAATCCATTTATTTAAAAGGCATTCGTTTAAAGCAAATTCCTTGCAGACATCTCGTTTGGATCGTGTTTCCAATAAATTAATTATTTGCAATTTTTCTTTGTAAGAAAAACTTCTTCTTTTTGTACCTGTATTTTCTTTATCCATTCGAACCTGATTGAATGATTGATTCGGTGCTTCTGAATGATCATTGAATGTTCCCACAGAACATTCTTTAGTAGATTTTGAAACTGCTTCCATGTTTTCGTGCAAATACTAATATTAAAATAATTATTATTATTACATATTAATGTAAGATAAAAAGAAATATAATTAAAAAAATATTCAATTCATAGTTTTTCTATTATTCAAAAAAAATGTTCTTTTTTTAATATTTTTAATAGAAGTTAAAATTAATTTATTACAATTGAGAGTTTTAAAGTAAACATACATACAATTGAGGAGCTCAGTGGAAAAGTGGTACAAGTGTATATTGCTAATATTGAGTTATTGAATTTAGCATATTATGGGATGATATTATCATTCCATAATATACTATATTCAATAACTCAATATTAGCAATATACACTTGTACCACTTTTCCACTGAGCCGCTCATTATTATACCAACATTTATTCAATTTAATAAAATAAATTATGTGACATTTTACAGATTTTTTTCTTTGACTGCACAAACGCAAATTAATTTTGCAACAATATTTAAAAAAAAAAGTTAATTACATATACGTATATGTTATTTAAAATATGTATTAATTAAATAAACTTATCAGTTAACAATAAATTTTTCCTCTTTTATTATATCACTACATAAAGACAGACAAATAACAATCTGAAATGAAATAGTCTTATAAGGAGTAGTCGAGCGACAAAATTAAGTGCGCGGTAGTAGGGGTACCCAAATTCCGAGAAAAATTTCCCCTACGTCCCCTAGACTAGTCTTATAACGTGTATATAAAGGAACATTATTTGCTCTAGCAGAGTCATACATAAATACAAACAGTCTAACAGTATTACACTGAAATCGTTAAGCCGATCCTGTGAAAAATTATTTCATCCGCCCTGTGAACATTGCATTCCTATACTCAGTTTCTAAATTTATCAATAGTGGCCTGACACTATAGTGTACTATAAATCATCCTGTCAAAAAATTGAATGTTCCCCAGTAGCGCAAAAACAAGTATGAGGGGTTAAAAAATGATACTTTCAGTGAAGTGTATCACACCTTATTAACATATTAATTTTCAACAAAACAGTAGTCCTATACTGGCTAGATGTCTAGATGTTAGTTGCAACTAATAATAATTAATAACCAATGACAATAGTATATTGTACAATAAGTGGGAAAAGAGGCTTATTTCTCACGAATATGAGTTTGTTGCGCGAGCCCGCAGGGCGAGTGCAACAATTCGTATGAGTGAGAAATGAGCTTTTCCCACGTATTTTACACTATACATTTTCTACGAGCACATTTTTTTTCGTAAAATTTAACATAAATAATTCAAATAAAATTTAAATAAGTAGTAAAAATTTTTTAAATTTATAATGTCTGTAGTAAGATGTTCAAATTTTTGCCAAAGCATACTTTGAAACTATGGAAACAATAATAAATAATCAACATACATACGTATATTTTTAATATTATTTCTATATATTATATATTAAACTAACGGAACAGCCTACTTTTTTATTATATTAAGGCGTGCGAAATAATTTCCCACTGTATTCCCGTACAGTGTGGGCAATTGTTAATTTTCACATATAGTTAGCCGTGCACAAAATGTTACTTTTGTAGAAGTAGAAAAAAATATTTTTTTTTTTTTGCAACTAATGACTGAAAAATTCAACTATTAGTATTAACTACTAAGTAATTTAGCTTTTAGTTGTAATTGTTAGTTATATTAAGTATGTATGAAGTTTATTGAAATTATCGTAGAAGCAAAGTAGTAGGAAAATATTTTATCTTCTGATTATTTATTGAACATAAAAACGTAATAAACCAACATGAGTAACAATATAAAAAATCACAACTATAAGTTTAAAACAATTGGATACTATTTGCAATCTGTTTTTGATCGAAAGATTTGGATAACGAAAAGTAAGTAGAATAGCAAATGTTATATATTTGAAAGAATACTTCCTTTCCTTATATCATCCATTTTGGAAATATCGTTATTTTCGATATCGATAATTTTCGATAACGAAAAGTAGGTTCTGACAGTCGCAATACGTTCGGAATACCCACAACTTGCTTCGCTTAAGCCTTCAAAAATTTCGTTATTTTTGAGCTACGACGCACCGTTTACGAGATATTTACGATTAAAGTTTTCGATAGCGAAAATTAACGAAAAGTAGTTTTTTAAAAAATTGTTCTGTATCTGACCAGGTCAATGGGACAAACAGAGCCTAAATTAACTAGTTATAACCAATTTATGACATGTTACGCGGTATCGATAATTTTCGATAACGAAAAGTAGGTTTTGACATTCGCAATACGTTCGGAATACCCACAACTTGCTTCGCTTAAGCCTTCAAAAATTTCGTTATTTTTGAGCTACGACGCACCGTTTACGAGATATTTACGATTAAAGTTTTCGATAGCGAAAATTAACGAAAAGTAGTTTTTTAAAAAATTGTTCTGTATCTGACCAGGTCAATGGGACAAACAGAGCCTAAATTAACTAGTTATAACCAATTTATGACATGTTACGCGGTATCGATAATTTTCGATAACGAAAAGTAGGTTTTGACATTCGCAATACGTTCGGAATACCCACAACTTGCTTCGCTTAAGCCTTCAAAAATTTCGTTATTTTTGAGCTATGACGCACCGTTTACGAGATATTTACGATTAAAATTTTCGATAGCGAAAGTTAACGATTTGTCATTTTTTTAAAAATACACTATCGTTGATCGAATCAATGGGACTAATGGAGCCTAAATTCATCAATTATAACCAGCTTATGATAAATACTTCGTTATCTTTGCTAGTTCTCGAACAGAACATTCTAAAACTTTTGTTAAATATCTTTATTTAGCTTTTATTTCAATAATTCTTCTAATAGTGATATTGGTTTTTCGACATCTTTATTAATTTTCGAATAGAAACTTTTGTCAAATCTTTTCAATCTTTTTGTATTCAATTTGTTTTTCGATGACTAAACAAATGATGAAGTAAATTTTTCGTAATCTTTGCTGATTTCCAGATAGAACATTCTCGAACTTTCGTTAAATTTCGCTACATGGATCCTTTTTAAATAACTAATTCGATGGTGAAATCAAGTTTCGGATATCTTATCTGATTTTCACATAGAATATTCTAGAACTTTTGCCGAATTTCATTTTTTGGTCACCTTTTTGATGAACAGTCTAATGGTGATGCCAAATTTTCAATAATTTTTCTGATTTTCAAAAAGAATATTCTAGAACTTTTTACGAATTCTGCTATTTGGATACTTACCAATGGTGAAGTCGGTTTTTGGATATATTTTCTATTTTCCGAATAGAATATTCTCGAACTTTTGCCGAATTCCGTTAATTGATCGCTTTTCGATGAAAAATTTGGTGGTGAAATCAGATATTCAATATTTTTTCTAATTTCCAATAAGAATATTCTGGAACTTTTTCTAAATATCGGTACTTGATAGATTTGAGCGTTACTTTATGTTATATTATATCGGTACTTGGTTACTTATTCGTTGGTCAATCCATTGATTAAGGATTTTTTATATGTTTTCTGATTATTGAAAGAATATTCTAGAACTTTTGCCAGATTTCGCTGTTCAAGCATCTTTTCGATGACCAACCCAGTGGTGAAATCGAATTATGTAATAGTTTTAATTTATCTGTATCTTTATACAAGAAATATCTCCTCATAAAAATTTACAAGACCCGCTCCTCTCATATATGTTTTTTCAACAATTCAATTTTTTGACAGGATAATTTATAGCTTCAGTGTATGGAAAAAATTTTTTTCGTCAGGTCGCTGTTTACATAAGACAGATGCAGTTGATCAAATTAAACTGTGTTCGTTCGTCGCGCGAGCGATGTTACAAACTTAAATTGAGCGACTATGTTATTTATATGAAATTTTATTGTTTTCAAAACAAAATATATTTGCAGTGTACCTCTTTAGTTCCTGCCACAAAAACTATAGAGCGAATTTAGAAAAAAATTATAAATGTATTTATGAAAAATAGATAAATTATGTGCCGCTGCTAACGAATGGTGATACGTTTTTTCGGCAATTTTGACAGGATAATTTATGACCCGCAAAGGAATGATCTGGCACAAAACTCGAAAAAGTGATTAAGTGGGAGAAGTTGAAAAATGTTAATTGAGGGGAAGAGTCTTATAAGAGGCAGTCTTATAACGGGTATTCGACTGTATAAATATTTTTAAGTGTTTTGTTTATTATTTTAAATATTGATCGCGGTCGGCCTCTGTGGATGTTTTGTTTGGTTTCGGATGCCGAAGCCATGGGACTGAAAGTGTTAATGGATATTTACATTTTAAGGCTTTTGCATATTCATATACAAGTTTTCTCACTTGAATCATTGTAAATCCATAATGCATTTTACTACACTTTGTTATGTAATCATTTAAAAGAATCTCTTCTTCAGTAGAAAAAACTTGAAGACTGGTGTATTTAGAACTAAATGTACGAGGGCTGTTATCTTTTCCAGTATTTTTGCTCCTTAATTTTTTTACCCGACTTTCTAATGTAGATGCTTTAATGTTATATTTATCTGCGGCTTTTCTGTATGATAAATTTCCTTCAATTATATCTTTTATTGCAGAGCTCATTGCTTCTTCATTAACTTCTACGGTTCTAGTTTCCTTTTTCTTATAAGTACGTACCATGATTCTGTAAAAATAAGAGCATATATTATTTATAACTTTATAAAGTATACTTTCACACAGTCGGGGGCACATTCGTACGCGTACAAATGTGCCCCTAACTTTCTTGTCTGAAACTACCCCATAGTCCACAAAACCATATATATAAAAATTTACTGCCAAAGTAAATATACAGATAACGAAATGTTTGTCATCAATATATCATATATAAGATATTCACTTACCATCAAAGCAGAAATTTTTAAATATACGCACTAACATTCACCATAACACACTTAAAAACTTCGATAAAATATTTAGTCAGTGCATATAAAAACAACACAGGTTCGCTCATTTCAAACACACTCATCCAGCTGATGGCAAACATCATTGACAAAAAGACTATTCAGTACTCTTACATACAGACAGTAAGTTTTGTCTTCACATCTCGTTGTTTGTTTTTAATGTCCAACGTACGAATGTTCCCCGTGTACGAATGGTGCCAATCTTCTCCTATGGGTGCAAACTATCGTATTGTTAAACCCCCTAACTTTACCTGTTGAACCTAACTCTACCATACCTCACTTTGTGTGAAAAAAAAAATAATTAAAATTTCATTGCTTATAATACCTATAAAAATTTTTTGTGACAGCTATTTAAAAAAAATTATCAGTGTTCTGTAAATTTTTCTGAAATTGCCAGCCGCTATTTCTTTAGAACATTAAATTTTTTCAGTTTATATTGTATATTCATGTTTTTAAGAAGTTTATATTGTATATTCATGTTGTTAAGAAGTTAGTTGATATTTCAGAAGTTTTAAAACTTAGATAGCTAATTTTATCATGTGAAAAATTACACAATCTCATAAGTATTTAGAAATAATTTTCACGTTTATTTATTCGCGTATTATAGTGTAATTCGCTTAAGTAATGGTTACTAAAAGTTAGGTTTCTTTAATATTTCCTAACATTACCAACGGACGCCTAATACTAACGGTAAAAACATTTACATTTTAACATTAACAGGTTGGCTGCCATGAGATACGCCGATGGGTCTCAATAATTTGTTGTTGCTATGCCATGAGATCCGCCGGCGTGTGTTAAAGTAACATGTATGGGGTGCCACCACACAGTATTCATGAACATAACCCAGAGGCCATGATAGGATTTCGTATGAAATACATCAATTTTAACATAAGACATTATTTTATTGTGATCTAGAGGGTTTCCATTCACTTTCGTGGAAAACATGGCTGAGGCTACCGGCGGATCTCACGGCACATAAGCAATTAATGTTATATTCTCAGTGCCATGAGTACCACAGGTAGTCTCATTATAACAAATAGCAAATTTAATTAATTCAAAGCAATTTTATTTATATTTCCTCTGAATTTTAAAAATTATTTATTATTATATTACATTCATATGCTAAAAATTATAAATGAATCTTAGGAAAACATGGCATACATATGAACTTGTTGCAGCTTTTGCAGATAGTTGACACCTTCTTCGTATATTTTTGCGCATACACCCTTCCCTTATTTTTAACGTTATCTTTGTAGCACACTGCACAGCGATGTCTTATCTTCCTACCCCTCTTATCTTTCCTGCCATCTTCTTCAATTGCATGCTTTCCACTCACTTGTTGTGCTGTCGACTGAACAGATGAACGGACTGACAACAAATCCTTAATTAGTTCTTCCCTGAATGTAGTAATCTGCATCTTCCTATTACTTAGTTTGTTGAAAATAATCCATGAATTTACAACGGCGGTACTCAGAAGAATTTCGAAAACAACTTTATGATACCAACGCACCATTTTTCTTAGAGGGTTAAAGTAACTGGGCATTTGGCAGATATATCCACACCTTGTTTGCCTCTGTTGTACTCCATGATAACCGATGGCTTCATCACTTCTTCGCCCAGTTTGTTTCTTCTTCCTGATGGTATCAACTGAATATCATGTTTCGTAGTTATAAAGAGGACATCCCTTTTGTCCCGCCATTTGCCTACAGTCACTCCTTTACGATTCTGCCTGCCAATTATCTGTCCTTTATTTATTTTCGTGCTGATAACTTTCTTAGGATTACCTTTGCGGTTCTTGCGTAAAGTCCCAACATAGTGTGTATTTTTCTTAAGTAATTCTTCTGCTAGTGAAACGGAAGAATAATAATTATCTCCAATTACTGTTCTCCCTTGATTGAGGTACTTTTCAGCAAGTTCTATTACAATTTTTTCTGCTACGCCTTTCGAATCTTGTGGGGTTTGCGAACGTCCAGTATATACGGAAAAGTTTATAGTGTATCCCACAGAATTGCACAGTTTGTAAATTTTTACTCCATATTTATGTGTTTTGTTGGGAATATACTGTAATATAATTAGTCGGCCTTGGAAAGGAATCATTGACTCACCAACCGCGATTACTTCCCCAGGTGTATATTCCTCTGTAAATTGACTTTGGACCATTTCTAAGAACTGTCTTATTTTGTATATTCTGTCATTTTTATCAGTTATGGTATTATCTGCAAAATGAAGAAACCGGAGTAGCAACTGAAACCTGTTTCTGCTCATAATCGTTGGTATGAGTTGATTGTTATATAAGTCATCTTTGCGCCAATAGTCAGTTAATTTTGGGTAGACAACCAGTCCCATACATAAAACTATTCCGAAAAATTTTGCTATTTCTTCCTCAGTTGTATCAGTCCAGCTGTGTATCCTTGAAGAACGGCCGAGTCGATGGCTTTCAATGAATTGGCGAGCATTTTTATTAGTTTCTCTTACAACTAAAGACAAAATATCGTTATTCAAGAAACGACGATACACTTGTATCGGCGTTAGGAGTTCTCTTTCCTCTGGGTATTCATTTTGATATTTATATATTTCTTCACCGGAAAAAGCTATATCTTGACGACATCGATTGATATTAACTTCAGTCCAGCAATCATCATTTAGTACATCATTTGGTGCCGCTACAGAGAAAGAACGAGAAGTGCCACTAACCTGCGATGTATCAAAATCACACTCCAAAGTGTGATGTGAACTCCCTTGAGATGAAAGAAATGAAGAGCTACTCGACTCTGAATCTTCTGAATCAGTGTTCGGAACATAGTCATCTGATGAACCACAAGAAAAATCCGAAACACTTGTATTATCTTCTTGAAGAATACGAATTAATTCTTCATTGCTGATAGGTTTTCTTTTCGCCATTTCACTGCAAACATTTAGCGAAGTATAATCATCAATAGAAAAATAAGTCAGTCAAAATAGAACATTATTATCATAAGACATAGACTTTATAAACCTAACCCCAAAAAAATAATTTTGTATGAAAAATGTTATTATAGTACAACAAAAATTTTTATAATATTTAAGAAAACAACTTACTACAAAGTTCTTGATATTCTCGTGAGTGATATTTCCAGTGTATATTGTATTATTCTCAAAGGCAAAATAGTTTTATTCCCTTTCTATCATTAATAAAATCCTAAGGTTGTTTACCCAACCAAGCGTTTTACATGTAAATTTGACAGGCCTGTGTTGTCAATATAAACTTACAAAAATATCTATTTTACTTCTATATTCTTCCTGTGTCACTATATAAATAGTTAGGCATTAGCGCAGTGTCAGTGAAAAGATATTTGCATACAAAATGTAAGTTACATGAGACCTGCTAGCGGGACTCGTGGCCTGTAGATAACGCAACACTAAGACTTGCTGGCGGCTCTCATGGCACCTTAAATAAGAAAGTCATTTATTATGATGGCATGCGATAAATACATTATTTTCAATAATGGTGGCAGCCAACCTGTTAATATATAGTAACTAGAGTACCTGTCAACAATTTGAAATCGACATAGCACGCTCCCATTTAACAATTACGTCGCACACAAGATGTGTATAATGACACTCCTCCGTGTTTTACAGCGAATATGTTTGAATATGTTAGTATCTAAGTAATAGTTTGTAACAGTAAATCATACAAATATTTAAATCAGAAACATTGACGCCCATTAACTTTGACTCTCTCATTTAACAATTTCTCTCCAGTGGATTGCGTAATGGGAGAGTCCTATGTATTACGTTTGATTGTTAGATATTACTTGGAATTAACAAGAAAGTGTCAACAATACTGGAATATCTAACAGTTTTACAGTATGTGTCATACTTCTTAAACTCAATTAATACAGACAAAATAAAAATCAGTCCATTCTTTGATATATTTTAATTTATAGGAAAAGTTACTAACAATTTCTTAAAAATTTACCTGTTTTTATTAAATAAAAGAAATTAATGTGTACAAATATGTACCTTCATTAGCCCAAGTTGTAAAAAATATAACAAATGATGACGCTTCATAAAACTATTGACAATAGTGAATGCATTTTAACGGAGAATTTGAAAAAATATAGGTGTATAAGTACGTAAGTACGAAAATTATTATAAGCAAATGAAGCAAAGTAAGCATGAGCACATTAAACAAATGAAGCAAAGTAAGCATGAGCATATGGAGCAAGTGTCGACATTTGAGCATCTCGACATTTGAACAACCTTTAGAATGTCACTGAATAAATAATCAACAATATATTATTTATTAAGTAATTAGTAAGATTGTATAAGTTTTTTAAGCAAATAATAAATCCTACGAACCCTGTACTCACGGAATCACAATTTACAACTGATTTACGTATAGTATTAATTTTATGATTTACATTTACATCGTTCTTAAACCTACTTACTAATACCTGATTTTCTTTCTGCTCGATATTCTTTGGCGATATTTAATTTTACATCGATTTCTAAATTTTCAATATATTCATCTGTTTTCTCACTTAATTGTTTTAAAGAATCCTTATTAATACTCATTTGGTAAATGAGTAATGAGTAATTTGGTAAAATTTACTTCTAACATTTAATAAATCAAAAATATCCTTGAATTTTTTGCAAAATGTTACTGTTGAAGATGAATTTTTAAAATTGTGATCATTTAAAGTAAATTCAAGAAATCCTAAGGCATTTGAGATACTGTTACTTAATACGTGGGCAGCCAAAAACACTTTCATTTTTTCCTTATAGAAGTTGACATGTCTGTTTACAATTTTACATGCACAGTGCAACTCTTCATCCTGCTGTTTGTTATTCAATTTTTTAATGAACTCTTAATGTATATACTCCTTTTTATTATAAATTATTTGGCCTTCTGTAGCAAAATAATTACGAACTAGTTTCAGGCAATGACAAGGATCATAAAAAATATATACAGGTTGTAAAGAATTTTTTTTTTCTAAATTCTTGATCAACAATATCTGCGACATTATTAATAATTTCTTCAGAAATTCCTGGTCCATAATTGTTTGTGTATGTCCAACTGTTAAGCGTTTGAACGCAAGGTAAACACTTAGCAAAACTACAGTCAATCTGGATAACTTTGATCCACTCTTTCCTAATTTTTAGATATTAATTCATCCTCATTTAGTCAATATTAACATTTTAATATTAAAAACTATAGAATTCTACTAAAATTTATGTTTTAAAACAGAATAATTGATTTTTTATATGGGGAACAAATGTAAATATTAAAATTTATGGTGGTTCAAAGTTAGACCGCTGTATTGGGTAACTTGGAACTACCTAGTATTTTCTTCTTTTGAAATATTTATTATTTGTGAAATCGAAAAGCTGTTTAACTTTGCACCATCTGTGTATGTTTTGGTACAATTTGTTAGCAACAGGAAACAATTTCTTACCTGTACTACAGTTGCAAGTTTTTATTTTTGTCGAAAATTAAATCGCGGGCTTAACGGGGAAATTGAAAATCGAACTTTTTGCATTGAATTAGTTTATTTTTACATTTAATATGTACAAAATTGTAAAAGTAAAAACAAACTGTAACATTTTCTTATATTGAAGTTTGCTGCAAATTATTTCAATCAGTCTTTACAATTATTATATAGTTCATTAACATACGTTGCTAAGTAACCCTTAAACAGTCGGTGATGTAAAAAAGGCACTAAGGTTTTTTCTATAAACTTAACGGTAATTTTAACTTGTTAAGTTTAGTTAAAATCAATGCTTTAACAAAAGTTTAATTAGTGGCTAAACCATCTGGCCCCCAGAAGCGGTTCTTCCACTTTGAACACTCCACGACTTGTCACGGGCACAATTTTTTCACCATCAATTTTCCTTCAAAGTTTTTTTCTGTCATAAAACATTTCATCAGGAAGGATAGGCCATTTGCAATGGGGTCCACTTTTCTGCATGCACCTTACTTGATACATTTGCTGTCCAGTTTCAATTTTTTTCTCCAAAATCTGGCCCGGAAACAATTCTCCTTCATAAATTACCATAACAAAATCGTTTTCTTCGAATTCAGTGTCAATAAATTTCTCTTGGATTTTTTGCATTGACTGGACTTCTCCATTTTCTGCTAAGAATTCAACAATGATCTCCTCTGACTGAACTCCTGTTAGATCTTTTTTATCAATTAATTCCTCTAACATGTTATCGTTACTGACATAATTTTGCTCATTTTCAATATTATTTTGTCCATCCTTTTCAACATCATTCTGCCTCTTAGCTTCCTCTTTTTCTTCCTATAGCTTTTATTCCTCCTCCTCTGTTCTTTCTTGATCTACCTCTTATTTTTGCTCCACCTCTACCCTTCAAACTTGTTTCAGCTGCTTGGCGATTGGCATAATAGTCGGCTACTTCTTCAGCTGATACACTTTTACCAGGCGTTACGGGCAAAAGGTATTTTTTTGGTTTTGGGACAACATCTAATCTGATCCAGGAATTTTGAATGTATTCTCCCCAAGAGGTAAGGTTTTTTTGAGAAGTTGAGAAAAAACTGCTTTTGGAAGGGCAATACAGCGTTTTTCATCTCTTGTCTGTCTCCAGTCCAACAAAACTTGCCTCCAAAATGTTTTCAATGATGCAAAATACGCAACATCTAGGGGCTGTAAAAGATGCGTTGAATTGGGGACCAAACAAATAAATGCAGTATTGTTTTCTTCACAAAGTTTCAGAGTTGAAAGTGATATGTGTGCAGATAAGTTATCACATATCAGTATTTTCTTACCTTCATTTTTTTTTTGGTATGAGGTAGGAAATGGTTTTTAAACCATTCATCAAAAACATCGTGATCAATCCACCCACTTGGGGACACATTCACCTTCGTCCCTGGAGGCGCATCGTCCAACCAATCGGACCAAACCTGCTTTCCTTTAAAAATGATATAAGGAGGTATAAAGTCCCCAGCAGCATTACCACAAAAAACAATAGTTATGCATGATTTTGTTGAGTTTTGTATGCGTTCAGGGTGACGGCACAGACGACGAAAGAGTAGTTTTCTCTTTGCAGGGACGTCGTGAAACCCTGTTTCATCAAAGCTATATATGTGGCACGGCAAAACTTCCATCGACATCCTTCATTTCCTTTTCAAGGTTGGAAAAAAAAATCAATCATTTTTTCACTCACCTGTGCCCTCTTACGAGCAATATTGTTGGCAAATACATCTTTCAGCTCCCTTTTGTGTCGTTCCAAAAATGATTTTCCCCATTCCCATCCTGGCATATTGTTTTTGAATTGGGAAATTCTAGTTTTGTTGTGGTCTAAATTAGAGATGTCGATTCTCCAAAAAAAAGATCGATTTTTGGGTCGATTTAAATCGAAATCAAAAAAATCGATTAAAAAAAATCGATTCTGTGAGATCGATCTAAAAAATCGAAATTTTGAAAAGTTTAATAAAATTAGCTGATAATTTTTGTTTAAGGGACTTACTTTATAGTACATAGGTAATATCGGTAATATCGTGTAAAAACACCTTACATTATATTTGTAAAGGCGATGAATGAGTTAACTTTTCAATTATAATTATAAAAAATAAGGCAATTGAATATGTAGGACGAATACCACGAATTGAACCAAGTTTATTCAAAAATTTCAAACAAATTGACAAAAAAATGTTTTCTAAATAAGTCGCTTTTGTGGGAAAGGAATCGTCGTTTGCACAGATAGGTGGTCTCTTCCTTCCTTTTGTATTAATAGTCTGACTTATATAGAGCCATAGGAGGGGTTCGTTGATATAACGAGTAAAAAGTGACAATCAACAATAGAGTTTTTGGTGTTTCAGTTTAACACATTTTCTTTGTAGAATTCTGAATTACTATTAAAATGAAGATATTTTTGGAAAAAATCGGTTATCGATCTCTTACTTTTAATAATCCATTCATGAATCGATTCAAATGAAAAAAATCGAAAAAAGAATCGATTTTTTACGCTTCGATTAATCGATTTTCGATTAATCGATTTAAAATCGACATCTCTAGTCTAAATAGCTCTTTACAATGCAGCGCACATTAAACAGTGTAATTGGGATACCCATATCACTAACGGCAATTATGTGAGCAACAAAAACCTGTTCTTCATCAGGGGTAAATACCTGAGGTCTACCAACACTTTTCACATGATGGCCATAAAGTTTATTCCCGCTGGTGTTTCTTGGGATATTGTATATTTTAGCAGCCTCACGCTGACCCATTCTTCCACTTTTTATTTCCCCTAAAACTTTGTTCAGCTTTTCCTCAGTGTAGTTACTTTTGGTGCCATACCTCCTGGTACCAGGCTTTGATACTTTAAGCTTCCCCATTGGAACAGCAATCCTGGAACAATCAAATTGTATCAGTTTAAACAGTCAAAATTAATCAGTCAAAATAGTCAGAACGTTTATAAACCTATCGTAACAAGACTTGGTTAGATGTAAGCTGACTAAACAAAGAATTCGTTGATTCGTTTCTTTTAAAATAACGGCCATTCTAATTGTTAGTAATAACGGTTTAAATTTATAGGTGTTAATCACTATATGGTTGTCAACCATTGTATCGTTTACCCTAAACTAAAACCGTTTTACCTAATCTTACCTAAACTAATGGTATTATTAGAGAGGTATCCAGATTACTAACTAGTCTAACTTTGCACCGGTTCAAAGTTACCCTGAACGTGGTTCAAAGTTGTACTGACTACAGTTTTGTTTAATTATAACAATTTTGTTTTGTAATTTATTAAAATTTATATTAATTTAGATACTAAAATGCTCATTAAATGAAATAAATGTATTTGAAATACTCACCTCTAGAATTAATCTTCTTTAATCTTCACTTGAAATCACACTATCTAAGAGACCACTTTAACACACAAGTGAAAATCCTAAAATGGAGGGAAAGAGACTACCACAACAAAAAAACAGGTTAGAATATTAGCTGCTAGAGATCATAGAGAAAAAAATCATGTATTAATTATTTTTCTTCCTCTTTTTATTAATAGCAGATGGTTATTTGAAATGAAAAGTGATGTTGGTTCAAAGTTAGCCTGACTGGCTCCAAGTTACCCTAATTGACTGTACGTCTAATCATTTCGTATGCAGCTGGAGAGTGAAAATGGAGAGTTCGGGCGAAGGTTTTCAAACTGTCTGGAAAAGGAGTAGTTCCCCTCCCTTCTTTTATACGTACTAATAATTCTTTATATGTTCTAGTAAATTCTACAAACAAATGAATAAATAAATTAGTTAACATAACCAATTTTTCTTTAAAAACATTTATTATAGTAATACAAAATAATTAATATGCACAATTTAGTGTTACATACATAAATCGTCATTATATTATTTATGTACAATTAACTTTTTTGTTATAACTTACTGAAAATAATGTAAATATTATGAGATATTACCTTGAAATATTCAGCAGCATGAAATTCATTTTTTGCTGCGATGTATCTATCATACCTTTTAAATTATTGATTTTCTTGTCTTTTCTGAGATTTCTGTTATAGGTAGCTGCAGCTATTGACTTGCGATATAATGAGTATCGCAGAAATTTATTCGAAGCCTCTTCATTAATAAAATCTTCTTGATAAATATTCTCCGTTTTATATCCTGTCATAAAACGCACCCTTCTTATTGATTTGACATCAGTAGATGAATTTTTCTTATAATTAAAATCAAGATTTTATAAAGTTATAATAAAAACAATTGTTCCTTAATTAAAATGGACAAATCTATTTATTACCTTTTTCTACTATCTGATGAATTGTTTTCAGTTTGACTATTAAGACTGGATAAGTTTGAATTACAATTTTCCCAGCACGTTTCGTCTATAGTATCAAACGTGGAAATTTCAGAATTTTTATATAAATTTGACTGAAAGCTTATTTCTTTTAGTACATCACTTTCTTCAAAATCAGAGGAATTTAAAAAAGTGACCTCATCTTCCTGAATATCTGTTTTTTCATCATTTGTATCTTGTAGTGTATTATGTTCCTCAGAATTACCCTCACTAACTACAATTGTTGATAGTTTCACTGTATTCATCAGTTGTGGGACAGCATCCGAATATAATCGACTTCTTGGACGTAATTTATCACGATCAAAAAATGATTTTTTATCAAAATGATCACTGCAAATGTATGCAGTTTTGAAATTTATATTTGTGTTTGATAATTTCAACGATTCAATGCACTTATTTCTTGTCAAAACATCTTTAGGAAATCTGCATAAAAAATATACATAATGTATAAATATTGTAAGTTTGTTTGAGATTAAAAAAATATTTCTGTCTTTTGAAAAATGTTATATGTATTTTTAACAGTATAATATTTTATAAATAGAGTACTTACATGTGAAAATTACGTTTTTCAAATGGAATGTATACTGATTTACATATTATACACTTTCTTGACATTCTGATCAATACTTGTTATAATATTATTTTCAGACACAAATAATAAATACAGTAGAACTCCAATTATCCGAATTAATGGGGACCGGGACCCATTCGGATAATCAAATATTCGGATAATCGGATTTTTTTTTTAAAAATTGCCATTGGAGAGAATAAAAGCTACGTTTTGATATTGCACTATTTTTTTATTGAATTAAATGAATTTGAATTTGAATTAAATGAAATAAAAATCATTATTTTTTAAACATCTCCGTCAATGTAAGCTGTTTTGCGGTCTTCAACCGTTTTCGGGCAGCCAGGTCACGCATTCGCTTGACGGTGAGCAGTTGCAAGTGGTCACACTCGGGCTGACGCTCCATCCACTTCAAAGCAGTCTCGAGGCCGGCAAATGCTTCACTAGCTGATGGTCCAGCGTCTACTTCAACATCAGCAGAAAGTTCTTCTTCCACTTCCACTTCAACATCTTCTCTCACACTTACAACAATTTCATCGTCATTGAGAATTTGAAAACCAGGGTCAGACGTGTCACAAGCCATCCACTCTCCTACATCTTCAGCACTTACTTCTGTACAACCAGGAATTTTTACAATCATTTTTCTTATTTCCTCTAGTGACAACGCATCTTTATCATCATCATCCTCTCCATATTCTTGTTTCTCATTTTCTTCAGATTCTTTTTTTTTGTTTTTCTCAGACGGTAGGCCTTTCAGTTTATTCCACGCACGTCTTAGCGTCACTGCCGTAACCAAACTCCAAGCTTCCGCTACCATGTAACAGCAGTCCTTTAAATTTATTTTGCTATGATTTGCCAAAACCAATTCTTCATCTTCAGCACCTTCGATCAGCAGTTTTCTCAGCAGTTGCCTTCTGTAATGGCGCTTCATTGTTTCAATAACAGACTGGTCCATGGGTTGCAGCAAACTTGTAACATTGGGAGGCAAAAACGTCGTTTTAAACTGCCCATTCTCTCTTTCCAACAGTTCTGCTGTAGGATGAGTGGGTGCGTTATCAACAATTAAAAGCACCTTACTGCCTTCTTTTCCCACCGATTTTTGGTGCTTTTTCACTTCAGGAATAAACACTTCATCATACCATTCGGTAAACAAAGCTGCAGTCATCCAGGCCTTGGGTTGACTTTTGTAGAAGAGTGGAAGTTTTTTTACGTTTTTAAATGCTCTTGGATTTCTTGATTTTCCTATCAAAAGAAGTGGCAGTTTATGATTTCCAGTGGAGTTGGCACAGTTAAGCACTGTAACACGTTCTTTACAGACCTTATGTCCAGGGGCACTAGATTCTCTTTTAGAAGCCAAAGTGGTTTTTGGTAATGCTTTCCAAACAAGGCCAGTTTCATCGGCATTATAAACAAACTCCGGATCATAGGATTCTGATGCAGTTTTAAATTTTTCAATAAAATTTTCAGCAGCTGCAGAGTCTGCTGAAAGCTTCTCACCAGCCAAATCTAATTCGCGTACACCATGCCTGAATTTAAAATTCCTTAGCCAGCCGTTACTAGCCTTAAAAGATGAATAACCAAGCTTTTCTGCTAAGATTTTGGCTTTTTCACAAAGGATTGGACCTGAAATCGGATTTCCCATAGACCGTTGCTGCAAAAACCATTTAAACACGGCATCTTCCAAATTTTTGTTGGTTGCTGTCTTCATTGTTTTCCTGGAGGAACTTCCATCTTCATTTTCAAGCACCGAAACAAAGTTTAAAAGTGTTGACTTACTGTTTTTAATGTCAGAAATTGTTGCTTGTCCAACACCATAAATCTCAGACAACTTCTTACCCGTTACACCTTTATCGAGTTGCTCTATAATTTTCAGTTTGTCCGCTAACGATAGCACAACACGTTTTCTTTTCGAAGCCATGGTATAAAAACAATACAGTATTGTACACGCACAAACAAAAGTAAGCCGTAGCGAAAGAGTAGCGTCCTCGAGCAAGGTCAATAACACACTGGCTAATCAAAACAAACAATGACAGGTGCGCCGTGACTGCAATGCGCCGGAACTTGTCTTAACTTGCCGTTGTGCCTACACACGCGGGGGGAAGTCAGTGTAGGCACAACGGCAAGTTAAGACAAGTCAAGTCAAGACTTGACGCGCAAACACTGGCTTCGCGACAATTTTTTGTGATTCGGATAATCGGCGATTCGGATAGTCGGAGTTCGGATAATTGGAGTTCTACTGTAAACAATAATAATTTGCAAATGAAAATAACAAAGCCTCAGAAGCACATAACGACAGAATACATATTAGGCTCCTCGTCCTTTGGATGCGGAAACGTGCGATATTTAATTCGGACGAATACGCATGAAAACGGACGAACGATCCAAACAGCTGTGAAACTATACGTCCTCGTCCATTGAAGGCGTCTCGTTCATCCGTTTCCGTGCGTATAATTACGACGTGCGAACAGATCCAATTTTGTATGGATTTTGTCGCGCGAAGAAGTCCGTTCCATGAGATTTTTATTTTTAGTGAAATGAAACTAAAGGTAAATTACAATTATAACTGTGTACCTTTGCATATTACGTGCCATAAATTGTTTTTTACGTATTTTTATAGCATTTATAGCTTCAGAAAAAAAAATTAAAAAGGAAAATACTGACGAATATTGAGCTAGTGGACGGACAGTAGACATATCATTTCGGACGAACGACAAACGTACGTAATCGACTGAAACAAATATCGCACGTTTCCGCATCCAAAGGACGACCGGCCTTACACATAACCATACATTATTAATGTTGATGCATAGACCTATGAAGATTAGACAAGGAGACGAAACTCAATATATTCAAAAAAGTGTCCAAATCAAAGATGGTACTCGTGTTCGACGGATACGAAAGCGGTACAGTACTTATTCTCAAATGGAACACTCTCAAATGGAAACGCGAGCTTCTATATTATCTTTGTTAGCTTTTGAATAGAATCTTCTGGAATCTTTTTCAATGTTCAACTCAGTTATAAAGTGGGTTTTTCGATCATTTTTAAAATAAACTTAACAATTTTTATTTTGCGTCGCATCATTTAGGTATATTGTATATTATATAATTCGCTGACGTCACTATGTAAAATCGGAGTCAGTACCATTGGATATTCGCCGTATAAAGTAATTTAAACTACAAGAGTTTATTTCATACATATGTAATTTCTATGTATTTCCTTATTATTAAATATCATCAACCGACATTGGTGATTCTCAAATGGAAACACTCACTTCCCCAGTCCCGGCGTGTTTCTATTTGAGAATAAGTACTGTAGTTACATTCTGTTTTATCCGTTTTATGTTACTATATTCGCTATATTCACATCAGTATTTTGAGATTATTAACGCCACCAGTGGTAAAAAAAGAAAGCCCTTATATTTACCATTTTCCTGACCAGTTTTGTCAATTCCTCTCATATGAGTTAGATCTCCATCTTATAATACTCCATTCACAGATGTGTGCGCACAGATCATTGTTAATGCGCAATCGCGGAGAAAATGAGGTAGAGGGACCTGTTAAGCATCGTTCTCTTTTTATTCATCTATCGCATCAAGATTGGTATATTGAGAGGTTACCTCATTCGCTTACATTTTGGGAGATAAAAGAGACCTGCACGATTGAGGACCGTATTTAGTATAATTTTCTTCCGTTAATTTTATTTATTTATTTATTTTTTTTTTAAATAAAAAGTCGTTTATTTATGTATATTTAATAAATATAAACATTAATTGTGTGCTAAAAATTGCTATGTAAAATAAATTCAGGTATTTAATAATTTTCTTAATAGTAAAAAATACAAATGAATATATTCCATATTATTGTTATACTTACGTATACCTTCTGATACAAAAAAAAAATATTAGGGTGAAAGTACGTAGATAAATGGGAATGCTAATAATAATTTTTTATTAACAAAAAATAAATATAAACAAATATACTTGAAATAAATTATATAGTTAAAAAATGTAAATAAACTTAAAATACCAGGTGTACGCTTAATATTGAAAGGTCAGTCCTCTTAAAATAAGTATAATTTTGCTTTAGTTATTAATTTTTTATTAAATTTTTCTTAAATTAAATAACCCGATCCCGATCCAACAAGCCGATCATTTTTTTTTTTATCATATTCAAGAATTTCTGCTACTTTCATTTCATCAAATGAAATCACAGTTATTTTTTCCATTTCTGATAAATTACTACCGGCAGCTGACATCAACTGCAAAACACCACTGAAAATTCCTTTCTGCTCCAGTAATTCCTTTCTGCTCCAATTTGTAATTTGGAGCTCCTTGAAAAAAAAAAAATTATGTAATTCAACTACGAAAACTTTAAAAAAAAATTAATTTTGATAGCAAAACATACCTGGTAGAGGATAATTTAGTTTAGTTCTCAAGTAATTATATGAACTTAAATATAAGTGTAAAAGCTGAAGTTAACTCCTCGTTAGTCCAAGCAACTTTTTTTACTTTTTTAAAATAATATCCATTTGATTATTTGTGAAAACACCTGTGAACAAATTGTCTTGTTTGTTCTTCAGTGGTCTTTAAACTGAAATTATTTCTTTTAGTTTCGTTTTCTTTTAGTTTACGTGTTCTATCTCAAATTTTAATTATTTGATCTGTTTTTTAAAATCTGTTATTTCACTTGGTATTCCTGTTGTAGACGTTGCGAACATTAATGGAACGGCACCTTCTTTAAGTATTTTCTCTTCTTTATCATTGCTCATTATAAGTGTTTGTATTTCGTCAGGTCGAAAATGTAAAGAGCAAATATACTTGTTTTGACAATTGAAATTTTCCTTATTTTCTTTACCACATAGATATCCATTCGTCGCGAACATTTACCAGTTTTTTTTGGAATCTAAAATAATGAATTTCTTCATTCATTTTGACGGTGTTTCTCCTATAATTATGGCAGTTAAGCATAGCACATCCTATTCCAGGCATCGTTTATCTAAAAAATACAACTGATTAATATCTAATTTAAAAAAAAATTAAGAAACATTATTACAAGTACGATCATATTTTAATATGTATTTATTTATTAATTTTAAAAGAAATCAATAAAAATATTTGCCAATAAAATTTTCAATAACAAAAGAATGCATGGCAAAATTATTTTTAACATAATATAAAAATCAATCAATGTTTCATAGTCTGTCACTGATTATTATAAGTACATAAATATACAATGTTGGTTAGAATAAAATGATAACTAATTTCTTACCTATTTCAGTTAACACTTTCACAGTCCGAGTACCGCATTTGGGACCCGGGCGTACAGTTCTACACGTCCGGGTCTTACATGCGATACCCGACTGCCATAGTCTTTAATAGAAAAAATATCCCTTAGACCAGCGATTCCCAACCTTTTTTACGTTACGGCACATTAACTTAAATCCAAATTTAGTCACGGCACACTTGATTTACGTATTTTAATATATTATATATCATTATGTTATAAGTTATACCTAATGTTATAGTATAGTCTTTGTATGGTATGATAAGACCTAAATAATGATTAATAGCATGTTTTAATGAAAAAGTGACCAATGAAAACTACATTTCGGTATAACTAAATAAATATTTTAATATTGAGAGATTACAGTAGGTACATCACAAAATTAGATTACATAAGGTTATTTAGGATATTAAGAGTGAAGAAAAATCTAGTGGGATATTTGTGCCTGATGTCCATTCAGTATAAGATCCTTTCTGGGTCGAATAGTTGACAAGCACACCCTCATGTCGCTTTCCAAAGTCTTCAGCTGTGAACGGTTTTTTGTCTTGATAGCATTCATAGATGAAAAGGCGGCCTCACATATATATATGAAGTTGAAAACGGTAGTATTCCTTTCATTGCTTCCATTGAGATTAACGGATACTCATTTATAAGAGGGATCTAAAAGGACGGAATGTCTACATTTACTTTATTTTTCTCAAGTTTCGACTTTGCTTCAGCTTCTTCAACCAATTTACAGTACTGCAATTTAAGACCACGATCATTTCTGATATCAATAAGTTCACTCTCTTCATCAGTACTAAGAGATGCAGTTTCATATACAGAATCAATAAAAGGATTTCTGACCCAGTCCATTGAAGATACATCAAGAGGTGGAAAATATTTTTTATGTTGTTTTCAAGCTGACGAAGGCTTTTCAAAATTAGATCGGAAAGATCCAAATCAATGTTGCAATCTTTTGTAAGATCGAACATATCCCATGTTTCTTGTTTTTCTATTTTGGATATCCACAAAGAAAGCTTCTGTTGGAAAGAACTGATTTTGTCTGTAGACGTGAGAATGTTTTCTCGCTTTCCTTGCATGCTCTTATTCAAAATATACAATTTCTTAAATATATGGGCTAAAAATGCCAATTTGGTACACCAAGAGTCGTCACCGAGAAAGGTGGCATACTCTGACTCTTCACAGGTGAAAAATACTAATAACTCCTCTCTTACTTCTGTGTGTGTGCAACAACAACTGGGCGTGCTCAGCATCCATAGCAGAACACAGATTGCTAAATAATCTCGCTTTTAAAGGCATACTTTTAATAAAGTTAACCATTTTCACAACAGTCTTTAAACATTCTTCAAGCTCAGGAACAAGAGACTTAGCAACCAGAGCTTCTCTATGAAGGAAGTAATGAGTAAATATAATATCTGGATTTTCTTTCTTTACTAATGCCAGAAATCCTGTCAAATGGCCGACCATTGAAGGGCACCCGTCTGTGCATACACTTAAACAAGACTTCCAAGATATATTAGCAGCGATAAAATAGCTATTTACTAGCTGAAAAATGTCTTGTCCGGTGGTTGTTTCAGGAAGATCTTTACAAAATAAAAATTGTTCAATTACTTTGTTTTCGTTTATAAATCTAACGAATGCTAAAACCTGGGGTTTCCCGGTTATATCAGTGGACTCATCCACTTGGAGAGAAAACAAATCAGCTGCTTTAAGTTTTTCATTTACTTGAGCCCCAACATCTTTGGACATGTCTTGAATACGCCTACTTATGGTGTTATTGGATAAAGGAATTTTCCTTATCTCTTTTTCACATTCTTCTCCGAACATGATTTTAACAATTTCACAACACGCTGGTAGAATCGTTGACTCAGCGGTCGTATGAGATTTCATGTTTTTTGCTATTAGTTCAGCCACGGCATAGCTGGTTTCTTGAGCTTTATCAGACACAAGGGATACACAATTTTTTTAAATGTTGAAACCTGTGTTGATTCATTTACTTGCAGCCTTTTGAAATATTCAGTCGGCTTTTCAGAAGCAAATTGATGTTTAGTGATAAAATGTCTCCAACTTACTTGGTACCATTGCTTCGTTCGACAGCTGTTCGCCACAAATTAGGTATCGAGGTTTGGGTTTTTCTCCACCAGATGACGTGAAACCAAAGGCTAAATAGCTTTCATGATATTGACGAACCGTCCCTGTGTCGTCATCACTGTTACTACATCGTTTACGTTTATTAGGCCTAGTTTCCAAACAATGAGTCTTCGCACTAACAGGGAGATTATTTTCACTCGAACTCGTACAAAGTAGTTCGTTTTTCTTAATTATGAAACGATCCATTTCAACACACGAAAACAATAATAGCTCAAACTACAACCAGAACCTCACTGGCACTGACGTTTCGTTTGGCCAACGCTCTGCAGCACTGCCGCTGTCATAGCGAAGAAATATTGAACTAATAGAAGCGACCAACACTGTGATTCACTGCAACTGACGTTAGGCGCTGCCGCTGTCATAGCGGAGAAAGGTTTAACTAATAGAAGCGACCAACACGATGCTGCACACTACACGGGTGAATACTAAACTATAACTATTGTTAAAAATAACAGAACATTATTTTACAACAATGTTATGTGCTGCCGATTGCGGATCGTTCTATAAATAAGTGGGAAAATAAAACACCTTAATGAAATGTTACCGTGAACTATACTGCCATCTTGTCCGAGTTAACTTTTAATTAGAGTATCGAAGTGGTTTAAGTTGCAAAATTTTCGCGGCAAACATACGGAGCACACCGGTTGGGAATCGCTGCCTTAGACTCTACGAAAATGTGTTTATCAAGAAATGGACTTGTAGGGCTTGAAACTAGCAATCTAAAAATCTTTTGTACCTTTGAATATCTTTATTTTTGACGAAATTATGAGCAAAATAATGAACGAATAATACAGTAAATGAAATATATAAGTTTGACACTTTTATGTAACTTATCCTAAATGAAATTTAGCAAAACATGGCAAACAGAATGGTTTATCACATTGTTTACATATATGATCAACTTTTTTGGCTTTTGATTTTGCTTGAGCAACCGTCAGTCCCAATTTTCGCTATTCATCGTAACATAGTGAGCCGTCTTCTTATGACTTTTTTGCCATCCTTACGGGATATTTCCTCAAGATAGTGATTTGTCGTTCTTCGTGACTGTGGGATGGATATCATGGACGATGGTCGACGACCAATGTAGGAAATGTTCTCTTCTAAATTCAACAAAAATCGTATTATACGTAATTTGGCTTGTAGTATAGTCACTTTTTCTTTACGTAAAGCATTGAGGCGTAATTTGTTATAAACCACGACGCTGTTTGTAATTGCTACATCAAAAATCATGTCGATTACAATTTTTTTATACCATATCAATGACTTCCTTATTGGTGATTGATAACTGCATAACTGATCCGAGAAATCGATACCCTTTTTTTAAATTATATTCCAAAACTACTCTGGATTTTGGTTTAGCATCTTTTTGGCCAGTCATATACATTTCATTACTATGACATGTGGAAATCATAAGAACGTCTCTTTTATCCTTCCATTTGCTCACGGTAACATTTTCTTTTTGGTAGGCAATAATTTAAACCCTTTTTAGCTTTTTTGCTTTCACATACTCCGGCAGCTGTTTTCGATTTTTTCTTAGAGTGCCATAAAGATCAGTTTGATTCGCTAAAAGATATGTCGCTATGGGAAAATTAGTATAAAAATTGTCTGCGACAATCAAACGACCAGCACCAAGTAAATTAAGACGTAATTTTACGACGATACTTCCAGGCTTATCCAAATTCTCTATTGTTTCATCAGTGCCGCAATATATCTCATATTTCCAAGTATAACCATTTGCAGTACATAATTTATAAACATTTATTCCATATTTATTTGTTTTGGATGGATTGTATTGGTGAAAAAGAAGACGATCTTTGAAGGGTACCATGGACTCATCGATTATAACACAATCGCCAGGAGTAAGTAGTTTTTGGGATTTGTTTACGACTTTGTCAAGAAGGGGCTGCACCTTGTATAATAATCTATTATTCGGATCTCGTGGAGCCGAATTATCAGCAAAATGCCAAACCTAAGCATTAGAGTAAACGTATTATAGAACATGTCTAGTTTGTGCATAAGTGGATGGTAAAAAATTATGTATTTTTTCCAATAGCACTCTAGAGTCGGCTTTACAACAATACCGGTGTAAAGAATAATTTCTAGAAATTTTTCCATCATATTTCGATCCACGTCTTTCCATCTAGCAAGTCTGCCAACGTCCGAACGAATTTGCGCTGCGTATATATTAGTTTGTTCCATCATTCAAAAATTCGTCGTCTATAATGTACGTAAAAATAGACTCTATAGTGGAATAACTTTCAGTATCTACACCTAAACGTTCTTGCTCAGTAAATGGTAAACGTTGTAGATCATGAACGTTATAACTCCATCCATTATTCATGTCCTTAGTTTTCAAATGTTCATGTGGATCATTTTGAAGGATCGAATTATTTTGAGAAGGTAATTCACTTACTGAAACTCCAGAAACCGACGGTACAGAATGTTCGACAGGATTTGGTGATTCAGCAGCATCAAAATTCATAGGAATATCATTAAAACCTCTCTTGTCATCAAAGTTAGCATCATCGTGCGATAAAAAGAGTTCCTCATCGTCGTCGCAGAGCATCTGTTCGGGCTGAGAATCTTGAATGAATCTGTTTATATTTTCCAACGTTTCATTATCAGAACTTCCTGAATCAGCTTGATTGTCTTGAGACACTTCATAAATGGATCATCTTTGTCACTAACGTGAAACGGATCTAATGACGTATCACTCAAATAACCTAATTCTTCGTCACTGTTTTCTAAATAACGCAAAATATCTTCGTCACTTGTTTTACGATACATTTTTTTGTTTTAATTAGTAAACAAATTGTAACTTATGATTGCTACAGATTAGTAAATTGTATTATAGACTAAAAAAAAAAAAAAAAAAACAAAACAAAAAAAAAAAAAACAAATCATAACTCCACAGAGTAAAATAAACTGTGATTGAAATAACTGTGTTTGTCCAATTTGTTGCTGGAGTCCAGGGAACCACATGCGGCACCCGTCACATACCAAAGACAATTGCTTGGACGTGCCGGTAAATTTATAATAAATATGAGAACTGTGAAAGTGTTAAAATACACTTAAAAATAAAATTTTTGAATGTATAATCGCCTTTAAATATATTATCACTAAAATGATTGTCCATAAACACTGATAAAAAACAAAAAATAATTAAAAAATCTCTAAAACGACGTTTCAGTACAGAAGCAAACAATAACATATGTTTGCAGGTCTTCGGATACCTAAAAAAAGTACATTAGCTTTATGAAGATGAGAGAACCTGTACATATACCAATCTTGCTATCGCATATTACGCCCACTCCCGCCGTCTATTGTTATGTGTTGATATTATATTTTATTTAAGATAATTATTTGTATTATAATAGCTGAACTGCATTATTTAATTACCCTTTGGTTGAAAATGAGGTTTCAGTGGGCTTCTCGTGTTCTGTCAAGAAATAATATCATTAGTTGTTTTAGAAAATATCCAACGTCATACAAGTGGTATGTATTACATATAATTATAGTAAATACTCAAAAAGTTAAGATTTTAAGAATAAAGAGTTTCCTAGGTTTAAGTTTCTGAATACAATAATTTTCACCCATATTCGTTTGTTTATTCGCGTAAAATTTGTAATTATAGAATCTGGCACAGACTACATATTTTCCAAAATTTTAACAAGATAGAACTTTTTAAAATTCTTTGATTTTTATTTTTATAACTTGAAGTGGCTAAATAGTAATGTATGTTAACATCTTGGATTTAAATTACTGTATTATTACACAAAAAAAAATGTATATGGATTATATTACTGTATTCAAAATGCTTATGAAACATTTGTATTTGGGAATCAGTGTATTTTGTTTATTGGTAATCACTAATCAGTATATATTTTCACTATAAAGAAATTCTTATACTTTGTTAGTATCTGATATTCGAAATTTCAGTTGTAAATCGAATAAGGGGTAAATTTTCTGGTACTTTAAAGAAAAAAGTACATTTCGATAAAAGCTGGCTTAAGGTGTCTTTTATAAGTGATGTGCTAAAAAAATCTTTTTTTAATATTTTTTTTTTGAGGGAAACTATTAATTGTAATAATAAAAGAAAAAACTTTTATACATTAAAGTACATACTTTTATAATAACTGACTTAAATTTGCGATACAAAATAAAGATTTTTTTTTATAGAATCAAATCAGTAAAAACATTTCGATCGACTTCGATGCTATTATAGAACCATTATCAGGAAAAAAACATCAAAAGGACTCATTATGAGTCTCGAAAAATTTGACAAAAACAACAAAGAAATACATAAATTTATTAAATTTGAGAACTTTTTACTTTTGAGATAATAAATTTTTTATTGATTTGATTTTTTCCTGATGATGGTGCTATATTGGCATCAAAATCGGTAGAAATGTTCAACCGGTGGAGATTGATTTGATTCTACCAAAAAAATAATATTTTGTATCGCCAATTTAAGTCAGTTATTATAAAAGTGTTTAACTTTGGTGAAAACTAGGATTTAATTTATACAGTCGAATACCCGTTATAAGACTAGTCTAGGGGACGTAGGGGAAATTTTTCTCAGAATTTTAATGCCCTCACTACCGCGCACTTAATTTTGTCGCTCGACTACTCCTTATCTTATAGTCCGGAATGGATAGTGTAAGTCATAAATTATCCTGTCAAAATTAAATTATCTCCAGGAGCGTAAAAACAGGTATGGGGGACCAAAAATGATAGTAAATTGTAACTTCAAAATTTATAGTAATTTCCTTATTTAAGTTATTATTAGGTTTACGCAAGATAAATGGTTCACTTTCAGTGAAGGGTAGCTCGCTTTTTTGACATAATAGTACAAACAGATGCTGTATCCTACAAATTTTTATACTATTTTACAACAATAGGAAATTGTTTATTAAGAAGTTCACAATTAGTATTTTTTAATATTGATACAGCCACATACAAAGTAATGTCTACGATTGCTATTGATAACGTTAAAGATGCAAGGGTCGATATTCTGTAAGTGAATACGTATGTATGTAGAACGCGTTCTACCACTTCTGACTACCTACATATCTTACCTATACCTATGAATCCATACTCACAATCAATTTATCAATTCAATGCGACGCATCATTAATGGTACCACTTGGTACATCCGTACATATACTTATTTATATTATTTGCAATCTGTTTTCGATCGAAAGATTTTCATAACGAAAATTTATAGTAGATGTTATATATTTGAAAGAATACTTCCCTTCCTTATATCATCCATTTTGGAAATATCGTTATTTTCGATATCGATAATTTTCGATTACGAAAAGTAGGTTTTGACAGTCGCAATACGTTCAAAATACCCACAACTTGCTTCGCTTAAGCCTTCAAAAATTTCGTTATTTTTGAGCTACGACGCACCGTTTAGGAGATATTTACGATTAAAGTTTTCGATAGCGAAAATTAACGAAAAGTAGTTTTTTAAAAAATTGTTCTGTATCTGACCAGGTCAATGGGACAAACAGAGCCTAAATTAACTAGTTATAACCAATTTATGACATGTTACGCGGTATCGATAATTTTCGATAACGAAAAGTAGGTTTTGACATTCGCAATACGTTCGGAATACCCACAACTTGCTTCGCTTAAGCCTTCAAAAATTTCGTTATTTTTGAGCTACGACGCACCGTTTACGAGATATTTACGATTAAAGTTTTCGATAGCGAAAATTAACGAAAAGTAGTTTTTTAAAAAATTGTTCTGTATCTGACCAGGTCAATGGGACAAACAGAGCCTAAATTAACTAGTTATAACCAATTTATGACATGTTACGCGGTATCGATAATTTTCGATAACGAAAAGTAGGTTTTGACATTCGCAATACGTTCGGAATACCCACAACTTGCTTCGCTTAAGCCTTCAAAAATTTCGTTATTTTTGAGCTACGACGCACCGTTTAGGAGATATTTACGATTAAAGTTTTCGATAGCGAAAGTTAACGATTTGTCATTTTTTAAAAAATACACTATCGTTGACCGAATCAATGTGACTAATGGAGCCTAAATTCATCAATTATAACCAGCTTTTGATAAATAATTCGTTATCTTTGCTAGTTCTCGAACAGAACATTCTAAAACTTTTGTTAAATATCTTTATTTAGCTTTTATTTCAATAATTCTTCTAATAGTGATATTGGTTTTTCGACATCTTTATTAATTTTCGAATAGAAACTTTTGTCAAATCTTTTCAATCTTTTTGTATTCAATTTGTTTTTCGATGACTAAACAAATGGTGAAGTAAATTTTTCGTAATCTTTGCTGATTTCCAGATAGAACATTCTCGAACTTTCGTTGGTCAATCCATTGATTACGGATTTTTTATATCTTTTCTGATTATTGAAAGAATATTCTAGAATTTTTGCCAGATTTCGCTGTTCAAGCATCTTTTCGATGACCAACACAGTGGTGAAATCGAATTATGTAATAGTTTTATTTTATCTGTATCTTTATACACGAAATATCTCTTCATAAAAATTTAGAAGACACGCTCCTCTCATATATGTTTTTTCAACAATTCAATTTTTTGACAGGTTGATTTATAGCTTGAGTGTATGGAAAAAAATTTTTTCGTCAAGTAGCTCTGTTTACATAAGACAGATGCAGTTGATCAAATTAAACTGTGTTCGTTCGTCGCGCGAGCGATGTTACAAACTTAAATTGAGCGACTATGTTATTTATATGAAATTTTATTGTTTTCAAAACTAAATATATTTGTAGTGTACCTCTTTAGTTCCTGCCACAAAAACTATAGAGCGAATTTAGAAAAAAATTATAAATTTATTTATGAAAAATAGATAAATTATGTGCCGCTTCTAACGAATGGTGATACGTTTTTTCGGCAATTTTGACAGGATAATTTATGACCTGCAAAGGAATGGTCTGGCACAAAACTCGAAAAAGTGATTAAGTGGGAGAAGTTGGAAAATGTTAATTGAGGGGAAGAGTCTTATAAGGGGCAGTCTTATAACGGGTATTCGACTGTAATTAAAGTACATGTGATTAAGTGTACCTTGAATTTTTGTTTCTTTTTTTTTTGTTGTGGAATTCCATCCTCCCTTGTACGTCTGTTGAATGTCACACGTCAGTTTTGTAGTTCAAAACGGTACCAACGATTTCTCGGTTTCTAGAACATATATTTAAAAAAAAACCTTAGTTCATAAAAAAGATAATATTAAAAACTATAAGGCTATTTAAAATCAGCCCATCAGACCTCATATATTTTTTTTAAGCGGTGCACTAGGCCATTTTCAATAGTCTATTCTACTGTTTGTTCATTTTATAACAATAAAATTTACTAATATTCTTGCTAAAAATCTTTTTTGGAGAGAAATCATCGTATCTGATAATAGCGTTTGATTTAATGATTAGTAAACAAACTAGCTTATTTTCTTCTACACTTATTGCTTGCTGATTTGTGTTTCAAATTTTCTTTATACTAAGAAATGATTGTTCCACTATACACTTCTAGGTTATCTGATATTGGATTGTTCGTTGTAAGTAGACTTCCACAATGGTGGATTTACCAACAGGCTGAGTAGGCTGGAACCTAGGGCGGCAGATTTTAGGAGCGACAAAATTAGAATTTAAAGTTTTTTTTTCTTTTTGCTCGTCACTTACTTTTTTAAAAAATTGTTATCAAGAAATTTTTTTTTTAATTTTGGCGTAAAGCAGGAGCCACATTCTTTACGGCCTTAAAGAAAAAAGAAACTTTAAATTCTAAATTTTGTCGCTCCTAAAATCTGCCGCCCTAGGTTCCAGCCTACTCAGCCTGTTGGTAAATCCACCACTGTGGAAGTCTACTTACAACGGACAATCCAATATCAGATAACCTAGAAGTGTATAGTGGAACAGTCATTTCTTAGTATAAAGAAAATTTAAAACACTAATCAGCCAGCAATAAGTGTAGAAGAAAATAAGGTAGTTTGTAATTCAGGAAATTTCTCAGGTGATTGATTACATTTAGGTATTCATCGATTGGCGGTCACGATAAGAATCATCGTCTGGCAATGCCACTCTTATATGTTTCTATTTTAGTTTTATTCATTAAATTTCGTAAATGTATTATTATTATTATTATTATTATTATTATACGTAAATATCGCGACTGCACTTAAAAAACCCCCAGGCGGAGGAAAAAGTGTCCGTGCAGCGTACCAGGTCAGGTACTTCTAGGTCAGGTACGTAATGTCCGTCATACAGCATCCCCTTCCTGGTCTTCCCTACCTAATAAATCCCCGAACCTCGCTGCGAAACCATAACAGTGGGAGATTCGAGGGCAGGTCCAATGGATGTTCGAGGACCCGCTCTAAACGGGGCATGGGGTTCAAAGGTGTTCATGAACTCCCGGAAAAAGTCGTCTCGTGCGACCGAAGCGTGCGGAGCGTCCCGATGATAACTGCTTTTTGCATTGACGCCGCTAACATGTTGGCTTGAGATCTACAAGCCGGAATGATGTTAAAATTGCGCACAAAGGAGTTATGCATACCCCCCAGACATCCGATTATAAGTACGACCAAGCGGACCGTATAGCCCGGGTACAGTTGTCGCAGCTCGTGTATTAGATCTTGATATTTAATCCTTTTTTGCTCCTCCTTTTCGACTATGTTAGTTTCCGTCGGAGCAGAGAACTCGATAACATACATAGTCTGAGATGTTAAATCTTGGAGCACAACATCAGGCTTATTAGCGGTCAATTGCCTGGTAGTTGCAACCGGCATATTCCAAAAGATCTTGCACTTTTGGTTGGCAACAAAGGATTCTACTTCCGCAGGATCGTAGGGCAAGACTGGTGTTTTGTCAACTTCGTAATGATGACGAAGATAAAAGTAGAGCACACGCAACGCTGCATTATGGCGATGGATATAGGTGGATTTAGCATAATAAGAACAACCTGAAGTCAGGTGCATTAAAGTTTCCGGGTATGCTTTGCATGCCCGACACGAGGTATTCGAAACCCCTTTATTACCCATCACATATTTTTGGTGTGTTAAGGTGTTCCACACTCCATCTTGAGCTGCCATGATAAAGCCCTCCGTTTCCGATTTAAGTCCATTAGCTCTCAAGAAAGCCCAAGTGAGTTCGCTCGAAAGGCCAAGGTTGTCAAGATGACGGTAGAACATACCCTGGTGAACTTTGTCGCGATGCTGATTGAGCAGATGTTGTTGCTCGGCTCTCTTGATTGCCGACTTTTGGCGCGACTGTGATAGTGAAAGAATGTTATCATCACCGTCGCGATTACGCGGATCGAAGGCTAAGCCCAAGATATCGGCGGCACGTTGCGCTGCTGTGAATAAAAATGCGCCTACGCCAGCAAGCTCGTGATCCCTGACGAGTTGCAATAGCGGGTCTGAACTGTTAAGTACACGACAAGCTGTACCTAAGACTATACGGTCATGTAAACGTTCGACTGACAGGAGCCCCCTACCCCCTAGGTCTCGTGGGAGGTAAAGTCGTTGTGTCGATGCGCGTGGGTGCAAACTACGATTGATGTTCATTATTTTTCGCGTGTCTCGGTCTAGTTCCTCCAATTCATTCACATTCCACTTAATTGAGCCAAAAGTATATAAAAGGATGAGTATGGCTAACATATTTGTAGCGCTGGTTTTATTCTTCGCCGACAATTCGGAACTCCAAATTTGTCGGAGAAGGCGCTTATATCTACTACTTAAGGCGGCCTTCATGTTCTTCACGTCCTGGATGTGACTTTCGCCAACACCAAGGTACTTATAGGTCGCTCCTTCATCAAGATGTTCTATGATGCTTCCATCCACTAATTGGGCGTGTGAATCAAAATTCGGAACTACACCATGCTTACAGTGCACCACCGCGCATTTGTCCAGTCCGAACTCCATACCGATCGCGTGCGTGTATTTGTGTGTTAATTTTAGAGCGCAGTTGAGATCACTCTCCGACGAGGCATACAGTTTTAAGTCATCCATATAAAATAAATGTGTGACTTTATGCTCGCGATTTCCTACCGGGCCACACAAGTAGCCGGGTTCCTCTCTCAGACTGATTGACAGGGGCAACAACGAGATACAAAATAAAAGTGGACTGAGGCTGTCTCCTTGGTATACGCCTCGTTTGTATGTCACCAACTCCGTCGACACAACGTGTTCACTGGATGTTATTGTGAACCTTGTTTTCCAGAGCGGCAACAGGTGTTCAATACATTTAATAATGTCGGGGTGGACTCGCAGACAATGGAGCAAATAGATAATGAGCTCATGCGACGTTGTGTCAAATGCTTTTTGATAGTCCACCCAGGCCATGCTCAGGTTGCGTTTGTGCTGTCTAGCGTCCTGACAGATACATCTGTCGACCAGCAAGTTGTCTTTGCAACCCGACATTCCTCTTTTTGAACCTCGTTGTTCATAGATCGAACTCCACACTGGTTCAATCGCCTTCAAGATGCGTTCGTATAGAATGGAAGTGAACGCTTTATACACAGTGTTCAGGCACGTTATCGGTCTGTAGTTCTGTGGTTGTGATAGGTCTCCCTTTTTCGGTATTAGGACCGTTCTTCCCTCAGCGAGCCACGATGGTATTAGCTCACAGTTAAATAACCAATTTGAAAATATACGGGCAAGGTGGTGGTGGGTACTAGTGAGCTTCTTCCACCAGAAATTCGTTATTCCATCAATGCCCGGAGCCGAATAGTTCTTCTTGCCTTTGAAAGCAAGTTCGACTTCCTCTTTATCAACAGATGTTATAATGGTATGAGATGGCACTTTGCCAAGCTGTTGTTTGCAGTACCATTTAAACTGGCTGATGGGAATACAGTCCAAGTCAGTCTCTTTAGTCGTCTCATATATCCCCCGCCAATAATCTTCTATTGCGTCGACCGTCGGTGGTTGCTCCACAACAGGGCTTTTAGATGCGAACAGGCGTGAAGGGTTCGAGTTAAAGATCTTATTTTCCCGAATACACCGTTCACGCCGGGCTACTTTCTTCTTGGCCAGGGCCAATGCGCGTATCTTATCCAAATGTGTCTGTTTGATGGTCAACAGATTGCCCAAATTTATCGTGTGATAGCGGTACCTTAGTTCTCTGGCAAAAGCCCGTACCTTTCGCGTAAAACGCCTGTTGGTCTGAGTATATTCTATCACACATTGGATACGCGATACCAGCTGTCGTAGTGCCCTCACCTTGGTGTCAATTTGTTTAAGACGAATACGTGCCTTCTCCTCTGCAGTCTTTTCCTGCTTAGAACATGGGGTCAGGACACGCATCGCTGCATATACTGCGTTGTCGACGTCGGTGAGATCACTGGATGGGGATAGATGATCGTCCAAAATTTCGTTTAGTAGGGTCAGTTGTTCGCCCTTTACATACGTCCGTTTGTATTTGGAACGTGGTCGTTTGTCAAAGTTTAAATCGGTATCGAGAAGATCGCGAAATTGTTTTCTTAAATTGTCTGAGACAGAAAGGGATTTATTTAGATCGGCATCATTCTGTGTGGGAGTTGAACTTGTTCTGGTGTTAGACTCTAGCACAGTATCTGTGTTGGCTTGATTTAACAAGTCCGTCTGTGCCTCAGTAACTACGCTGCCACCGAAAGTTACCGGTTGATCCCGCTCTATGATGTTATTGGTCGAGCTCTCACCGTTGACCGCAGAATTCTGTTCAACTTCCACCACTGCAGTTTCAGCAACCCTAGCTTCTTCGCGAGCTTCTCGATTATCGTCATGTCCGGTAGGTATGTTTAATTTTATAATTCGGGCTACATGGTCACGCAGATTTTGTGGCGTTAAATTAGAGTGTTCGGGATGCATCTGGCACCATATGGCGTGCATGCTTGCCATGTACCCTCTCTTATTTGGCTCACTTTGTGTGCGGCACGTGAGCAAATCTCTCCTCAAGCTGTCCGTCCACTCCAGGCGCACGAGACGAGAAGATGAATTTTGACTGGTTCCGCCTTTATTAGCGGGCCCACCCGAGAGACCCGCAGCACGACCAGCCTTCCTAGTTCTTTTACCGTCTGGAATTAGTAGAAAACCTGTTAGGGGTAGTTAGCCCGTTAACAGAGACCACCATTTAGCGCTGGTTGACTCCACGCACCAGGTACCAGAAAGTACCTGGCCTTAGCTCGGGGACCCGGGAGCGCTACTTCCCGAATTGTCGTAGCAACCAACTACCGAAGCAACCGGGTGTTACAACAAGCCCCTGGGGGTTTATTATTATTATTATTATTATTATTATTATTATTATTTATTTTTTTTTACAGTGGAATCAACTGTCTCGAAGCAAAAGTATCCCAATTCTTTCACAATGGCTACTTGTGTCTGTCTTGTGATCCTTGACAACTATAGCATGGTTTTCGATTGAACTTTTTATTATGGTAAAAATATAAACAGTGGTTACCTACTTGTATTATATATTTTTAAAATATCTAATATTTTGTAGACTTTAAAGGAAATATTCAAGTATAAATCAAGCAGACTTTGGGGGTGTAAGGATTTAAACTTTCCAGTACGAGTAGGGAAGATACTTACTCCTTACTCGTACTGGAAAATTTAAATCCCTACACCCCCAAAGTCTGCTTGTTTTGTAATATTTCCGAAAGTAACTGACTCATTGTTGGAAACGCCGTAGGCGTTGAAAATGTAAACTTTGACCTTTCCCTCATTTTTTGCGTTTATTCCCTATTTTCCTCTTTAGAGGATTAATATTCTCAAAAAGTGTTAAAACATATATTAATCAGGTAATTTATTTCTGCCAATGTCAGTTTCGTTCGTGTAAAATTATGTTAACTGTGGGTAAAGCTACCTTAAATTAGTTATTCCGAAACAAATCGGACAAATTTAATTCCAAATTAGTTCTTTAAAGTGTTTCGCTTCGCTCGCCAAGCCCTTCGCTATACTAAATTCTATAAAAGGTTAATTCCATGTAATGCTTTGCTTCTCTCGCGAAACGACTCGAAAGTAACCATATTAATATATCTAATTTTCACATTTTAAGATCTTTCCATAGATTCTCATATTGATGGTTTTAGAATTAATTCAGTTTTAGATCCTTTTCGAGATCCGAGAACCTTGGGAGATTTTTTAAAATATTGTACACTTTCTCCGTGATTAGACTTTACTACTATCCTTTTCCAAAGTGAAATTTTTGTAAAAAAGTTCTGAAGTTAACATTTAAATTTTTGATTATTTTTATCGTAACCTAGGTAATCTTTCGTTTTTCTTTCTTTTGTTTCCGTTTATTGTTAAATGAGTATTTTTGATATATCAACTCCCATAAAGAATATCATGATAATTCTGACGGGGGATGTTGAGATGATAAAGCGTCTAAGGAATACATTTAAAAAGTTTCACTAAAATCTGTCCAGTGGTTTTTGCATCAGCCGTGTCCATAGAACATCTAACTTGTCATTTTATTATATAAATTCTGTGTAACTTCCAAAATGTCAGTTTTTGGTATAAGAATATCTGATATTAATAGACAGGTTTACATTTTTCTATATAATTATGATAAAAATATAGGTAACTCATTTAAAAAAAAAGTTGCACAATAAACAAAAAATATTTTAAAAATGCTTTATGTGACCACCCTGTATCAAGTTAAGGAAGCTGAAATGCCACTGTCATATAAAATATTAGTAAAAATTTCCAGCGAATTTGGTTGTCAAAAACAAAATAATAAAATTGGTGTTAACTTTCTGTATAACCGGAAATGGTAGCAAGTTAGAAATATTTTAAATAACTGAAAATTTCCACAACCAAATTTTCGAAAGTCTACTTTATTTAGAAAGCCATAAACTTTTAATGAAGATTCTATTTGAATCATTCTGTACATAACCATTTAGGAGAAAAAATTACAATGTGGTTAAGATTGATCGGGAGGTTAATATCTATATTTCCTGTAAATGTCACCTCAATAGCTTTAATAGCTTTTGAGTTAAATCGATTCGTACAAACCGACAGATAGACAGACAAAAATTTTTCTAAAGTTAGATTTGTTATATATGTTGAATTTGCTAACTGAAAAGCATATTAATATATCTAAAAACTCGAAAATCACAGATAGACCCTTCTATTTTATTTATAGGTATTGATTTTCTTAGTTTTTATTAGTTTGATCGACTTAATAAAACGTTTTTACTTTTTACTTTAAAACAAGTATCTATTTTTTTTTTTACTTCAATTTCTTAAAAGACTTGTGTTAAGCGCTGATGTATATTTTACACAAACAGATGGCTGAGAGAATGTTTTACGCACATATCAAAAAGATACGATTCTATGTAAGGAGTCTTCATCAACTCTTTTAAGTCACCCCCGCTAGACCATATTTTCAGCATGCACAGTGAGACCTCAGCCGCCCGTATTCCTTGAGTTATGTATAAATGACATACAAATGTATCTGAGATTAGATTTCAGATTAAAGCAATAAAACAACCAGTATTTTTCCATGACCAAGTATATAATAATATATGTCGAAGAATTTTTTGGAAATTATGGTTTAAAAAAAGCGTTTACGGTTCGTTTACGATGTCGTCCGACTCGGAGAATCTTTGTCACAAATTGCTTTAACTAATTAATTAAACCGAAAGACGCGAAAGTTAATAGCGGTACCTATCGACTTTGCAAAAATTATGTCTTCGATAACGAAAAGAAAAAATGATCATGCTGCTGCGGATTAATAATTCACCAAAAGGTAGTGAACGACAGCCTGTGAGCGATTGACAGCAAACTTATCATTATAAAACCAACCACTTGCTCCCATCTCTCAATAACCGCATGACGTCACATTGATTACCATCCAACGGGGATGTTACTCAAATATGTACACTTGTACAGTTACTAATAAGGAGAGGTTCCGGGTTGGGAAATTCACTTTGGGATGAATCTTGGTATATTAACAGTATATTTTTGCGAACTTATTTAGCAATAGACTTTTTTCACTCAGAATCACTAGGGTGGTAATTGTCATAGAAACATTCAAAATATAACGTTATTTACACCTTGCACAACATGTAAATGACGGTTTTTTACATGAACAAGTGATTTCAAAGAATTTTGTGAAAAGCAAACTTAATTTACGTTCATAAAAATATCTTGATAGATGGATAGTTTTGATGCAAACCAGGCATAGCGAATCATTTCTACCAAAGATTGGAGATGAAAGTTAACGATGAACAATTGAATGTATTTTGATACAGTCTTCACGGCTACTTACTTCTCTGTTTTGTTCAATCAAAGTAGAATAATTTTACATTTATTTTTATTAAATTCTTTACGTGCCCGTAAAAATAAACATCACAGGCCTGAATCAATGGCGTACATTTCGGGGGTATAATTTGATAAATGCAGGTAGGCATTTCTTTGTCATCTTGAAACACGCCGTAAAGCTGAGGATTTGTTGGTCCTCCCCAAGAATTAGTTTTAAATAAAAAACTGATTTTTTTTACATAGGGCTTCAAACAATTTCTTAAAAAATCCATATAGAAATTAGTTGTCATTTTCTCCAATTTTGAACACGTTATTATAACGTTATTGTATTTTCTCGAATACTCATACACAAACTTTTGAATTCTGGGATCAAACGTTCTAGTTAGCTCTTGCAGACAAATAAAAACTCTGTTCTTATTACAACTGTTTTGTGCATAAGATGCATAACAGAATAATTATGTACATGTTTATTCATCGTTGGTTACAGTGTTTGAGAAAATAATGCGTGCAGACCTATTTTAATAGAAATCCTCTTTGAGTTTAGTCTCCAGTGTCATGTGTTATTTATCTTGTTTGATTAAACAGGCATATCCTGCAGATTTATCTCTTTACATACCTATATAAGTAATTATAGTGAGGTATTAAGTGCTTTATTTAATCTTGTTTGTGCAATATATCTTTTTATCTAATAAACTGTGATGCAGTTAACTATACTTTTGAGCAGTTTTACCATGGACAGTTTTAAATACCCATTGGGTTCTTGCAACATGCTTAGACATATTAGCTTCATCAATGAATAGTTAAGCGCGGTTTCCTCTGAATGGTGGTAGAAAAATATTGTAATCTTCACAAACAAACTCGACAGCATCACGAAATCCACGATTTACAACGAATATACTGTCTTAATATAACAGAGACCCAAGGTGGGGATTTTGTAACATTTGCTTCATAATTGTGGCGTCATTTTATTTACCATAAAAAGCTCCACTAAAGTCAATAATAAACGTCTTCGTGGCACAGATTGTGAAAGACTAACACAGATGTTTTTTTTTATCAGGTTTTTTTTTTTTGGTTTCATTATTTTTACTTTTTTGGTGTCTGAGGTAAGTAGTTGTATTATGAGGTTTGGAACACAGTCATTGACACCACACAGGTGTTTCACCTGTCTGGAGGTCATGACCCTGTGTTCTAAACCTCACACACTATTTAAGGAGAGGACACTAACCTAATACCTTGAGGAAGGTCAGTGACGCGATAATTTCAATTATTGAGGTAATTCAGGTAAAAATATTTTTGTTTAATCTAAATTCTTAATATTATTTTGTAAACAACTGTCTGGACGTTAATGATTGTGTTCGAACCATCATATATGGAAAAATCATTGATTTCTCTAGCCTAAATTGGGGCCACTTGGCAACGCAATGTAATTGCCTATATTCAGGGTAAGTAAAAAGCATTGCATATGTTGGATAGTTCAGAAAATATTTATTTGATACATTCAAAAAATTGTATATGGACCTAATTCTTGCAAATATCAAAAAATTATCAAGTGACCTTTTTAACCTTTTTTCTAAAATTAAAATTGTTATGATAGTAGTATATATACAAAATTAATGATTGTGTTCGAACCATCATATATGGAAAAATCATTGATTTCTCTAGCCTAAATTGGGGCCACTTGGCAACGCAATGTAATTGCCTATATTCAGGGGCAAGTAAGAACATTGCATATGTTGGATAATTCAGAAAATATTTATTTGATATATTCAAAAAATTGTATAAGATCCTAATTCTTGTGAATATCAAAAATTATTATCAAGTGACCTTTTTAACCTTTTTTTCTAAAATTAAAATTGTTATGATAGTAACATACATACAAAATTAAAATATGTAAGATTTCAATTTTTGTGAATATTAAAATAACTTATCAGTTTTACCTGACCTTTTACCCCATTTTTTAAAATTTGGATAAATAAGGAAAAAAAAATAAAAAAAACACTATACATTTTTTCTCTTGATTTTTATTGTTGAAACATAAACTTACACTTACACTGTCTTAACATCAACTAAATAAAATGATTTCAATATAAAGAATATATTTCGTATGTTTATCAATTGACTTTTTGACATTACTTGTTATTATCTCATTTTTGATAGTAATATTTTCTTGTTAATTTATTAAAAATATTAAATTAAAACTTTTACATTACTGGTTAGTACCGAATATTCAACAATTCTCTCGTGAATTATAAGACAGTAGGCAATGGTTTTTTCTGCTGGCGCTTCTTTAAAACTAAATTCCAATCGTAAATCTACTGGACCCATTTTTAATGAATCATTTTGACGGCTAGCATCAAACACAATAATAGGAGCTCTCGTGCGATATTCATTGTAATTTAGCATTGGTTCAGATCGTCGTTGATAATATGCATTTTGAAAATTTGTATACATATCATAAAGTTGAGCGTATTTTAATCGATCAAAATCAGTTGCAATGTCATCATAAGGATATGCTTCGGAGTTTAAAAAAAGCTTCGCTTTAATGAGTTTGCAATGATCAAATATGGTGCTAGAACCTGTAGCAAGATCTTTGCGATTTGTCTGAAATGCTAGTATTACAAATCTGGGTTTTTCTAGTTGGCTTGATGTCTTTACTGTCCATGAGTGATCTGTTGCTTTTGCTAAAGAGGGGTATTCATGCAGTTCCCAACAGCGAAATGGAACTGTAACCATCTTATTGGAATTAATAATTTTCATCAGATGTAATTTCTGTTTATCAGAAACTGTAATATGAGGCACCCTCCATTGAATTTTCAAAATTTTTATTTTAACATCTCTTCCACCTGTTTTTTTAGTAATACAATTTGTATCATCTCTTGAACGAATTAAAACTAGTTCATGTCTTGAATTTATTAAAACTTTTTTATAATCTTCACAAAACCCAAAAATCATTTTTAAAGGTATTGATATTTGAAAACTATAATTCCAATCTACTATTTGAAGTTCTTCACCCCCAGTCCATCCAGCAACAGCCAATGATTTGCTTTCATTTCTGTTGTATGAAATGTAATTTTTAATCGTTGTACTTATAACAGGATATCTACACTTATCTATTTCTGTAGCATTTATTTCATATCGTATTTCATCAAACAGAGCCACACCAAAGTTTCCACTAAGCACACAGTCTTTCCCTTCAGCTGCTTTAGTCTCATCCTCTTTTAAAACAACTTGCGCCTCAATATGAAGATAACTTTCTGATGGTAAAATATTGATATCTTGCTGGTGAATCGGTATTCGAATTTCGTCGCCATAATTGAATGAATTAACATACGGATTATATGTATGTATTTCATTACGTGTTACACTATCATCAAAAATCGGTTTTTCATCAATATTTAAAATATCCATTATTATGTTTTTTTAATTTTAAAACCTAGCGATTTCAAAAATTTTTTATTTGATTTACTAATCACACGTTTACTTCTTTTTCTTTTTGACTTCTTGCTAGGACTAACAGAATGTTGTTTTGAGTGATTCTTTTTATACAATTGTTTTGAATCTGTATTTAAAATTAGCATTTTTATTCTGTTTTTTTAATGTGAACTCTTAATGTAATTTCTTCACCATTAAAATCTACTAGATTATCGTTTTGGTCAGTGATAGTCACAATTATGTCATCAATAAACCGTCTATTTATAGGAAAATATATTATGTTTTTTGGAATTTCAATAATTTTGTAGCCAATTCTCACATTAGGATAGAAACAGTATAAATGATGCGTTGTATTATTATTTAGATAAGCTCCTTTTACTAAATTACAATTCACAAATATTGCGTTAATTGCTTGAATGTGAACAATTTCATCAGAAATGTATTTTTTATTCGCATCTAAGATCTTTGTTTTCGTAAAACCAAGCAATTTTCCGAATGATTCATTTCCAAATGTAATTTTCTCTGAACAAAGAATTTCACTTTTTAACGTTGACGTGTTCACCTTTAAACTGAAGGCTGGTTTCGGTTTTGCTGGTTTTTTATCCCCTTTTTTAGGCGCTGGTGGTGGAGGAAAAAGTTTGTTGAATTGCTTTAAAATTTCGCTTTCAATTTCGACAATTTCATAACTTCCAGTTGGTAACGTAATAGCTTTATTACCGATGTTTATTTTATTATTACGTGGGTGGATATTTGGTATTGAGTTGTATGAGAAAAATTCAACAAGACCAATTTCATAATTCGCATTTGTACAATCTATTGGTGGAAAAAACTGAGCCTCTAATTTCGATTTTGTTCCACTTAATGTTATGGTATATGACATTTTTTATTTAAGTACTTTTCACAACAATAACAGAGAAATATTAAACACAGATGACCACAGTTTACTTCATTGTTTCTTTGATGAATGTAATAATTGTATAGAATGTTTTTATTGAGATACTGTAGAAGCTCCTTTGGAGGGGGTAGTCCAAAAGAATCATAGTATAATTTCAAGTTTCCCTTTTTAAAATATGTTACCCAATGAGAACCAGGGAAATTAGATGTTTGCAGATTAATAATACCACTTTCAATATTCCAAGGGTTTTGTGGTAATTCATCCCTCATAAATATGCCTCTAAAATATGGAATATTCTTTGTATAGTAAATCAAATCAATATTTGTCAATGCTCTTTTAGGTAAAATATTTAGAAAATGTTTTTTATGTTTATTTAAAAATGAATTAAAATCTTGTTTTATTGATAGTCAATATATATTTTTTTTATTATTCGTTTGTATGTCTGGATTTAAGTATAGACCAAAACCTTTTTTATATGGTTTAAAAATGATGGATTTCCCTTGTTTTAGATTCAATTCAACTTCTTTGTTGTGTCGCTTATTTTCTTCCAAGAATTCTCTGGCTTTTTTAGCATCACTAATGGTTTTGGCTATGCTACTAACACCACCAGCCAGACTACCAACAGCAGAAAGACCAGCAAGAAGAGGTATTAAAAACGGTAGTGCCCCACCAATTTTTTTAGGAACTGGTAACACTCTTGGTATTGAAATATTTCTTTTCCCATATTTGTTTACACTTCTTTTAGCCGCTAATAAAGCGTTTCTTATTCCTTGATTAACATTTTTGACGTCTTTTTGTCGTAGTGCTTTTCGAGCTGATTGAATTATTCTGCTCAGTGGAACCTTTTTCTTCGTTTTCACTTTTAGTTTTCCACCCACCTTTGTTTTAGCCTTCATAATATTAGTCACAAACCAAGCTGCTGATTTTTCACCTAAGCTAGCGTCCTTCGATTTAACACGTTCCCAAGCTTTTTCAATTAGTCGTTTATCTGCTTCTCTTCTTTCAAGCGAATTAGATGTTTGAGAATAAGCAATGTCGTGTTCAAGACAGGCTTTGTCTAATTGGTTTATTGGAATATCTCCTCGACGTAAACGTTTTTGTAATTTTGTTCCTGGGCCACAAAACTTATAAAATGGTAAATGAAATTCCACTGGTAATTTATCAATTAGTGTATTGAGTAAACCTTTTCCTTGAATTTCTCTTAATCGACTGAGTCTTCTGCGTTTTTGATGGTGCATTTTTTATAAATAAATTTTTTATTTCTGATTTTTACAAATGTGACAATTCTTTTTTAATGGAATTGGACCATCATTATGATCTCCCCACGTTATCAAATTATAATGATCAGAGCAACGATGCTCTTCCATAAGTGGTTTCTTCTTTAATAAATAGTAAAACACTTGAAGGCACATTGTATACAAAATGTATTGTTGCAAGTGTACAGGTATATAAATAGAGAGATACAATTACTCTGAATCAGTTTATTGCAAACATGAAATTTATAAAGCAACCCGTGTCATTATCGGTAAATAATCACGACAAAAAGCTTCATGTAATTAATAAAAATTATCAACGTCATAGTAAACTATTCCCTAATACAGTAAGATGTATTATTGCTGCACCATCTGGCGGTGGAAAAACTAATTTAATTTTAACATTGTTAGAAAATAAAAATGGATTATCATTTGAAAATTTATATATATATTCAAAAACTTTACATCAACCAAAATATATGTGGTTATCTGAAGTTATAAAGAATATAGATGGAATTGGCTTTTATACATTTACAGAAAATGATGAAGTGATTAAACCAAATCAAGTTAAGCCTAATTCAATTATTATATTTGATGATATTTCGTGTTCTGATCAAAGTAATGTGAGACTATTTTTTTCTTATTCCCGCCATTTTCTAACAGATGTTATTTATGCTTGCCAAAGCTATTCGGCAGCTGCCAAACACCTTTTGCGAGATAATGCAAATGTTATAATATTATTTAAATCTGATTACCGAAACACTTTTAATGCTTATAGAGATCATGCTTTTTCTGATATGAGTTTTGAAAAATTTTCTGAAATTTGCAATAAGATTTGGGAAAATAATCCTTATGGATTCTTGTCAATATTTAAAGAGTCTGCTATTAACAATGGTCGATATCGTCGGGGATTAGACGAATATATAATAATGTAAATTTTGTGTTATTAATTCAAATAGTGAATAAGTCTTTCAGAGTACGTTTTAAGAAAAACATGGATAAAGAAACAGCAGAAATTAAAAGAAAAATTATTGAAACCGGTAATGCTATCCGTAATAAATATTTAAACATAAAACGAGGTCGTTTGGATATGGAAAAAAATCTTAAAGATTTGTACAAACCGCTTACAGAAGATTTAAAAAATATTTCTGGTGTTAGAAAAACAGATATTGAAAATGTCTCACAAAAAACAAACAATGAAAAGATTAAAACAAGTAAAAGCGAAGATGAAGCAGACAGTACGTTTAATGAATCTTTTGTTACGCCAAGAAAAGATTTGAGTGATAAGGATTCATTTTTATTAACACCACAAACTTCACAACAAGATTATGAGTCATCTTTAAGTGAAAATTATGGAAAATTGTCTAAAAAATATATGAATAGTCTTTTATCAAGAAAAGATTTCGATAAAGCAGACTTAGGAATTAGACTTGAACAAAATGAATGGAAAATTGGAGAGGAAAATGTTGTTTTTCATCCTGATGATAATTTAACCATTAATGATAAAGTATATGAAGGAACACCGGGTTTATACGAACTATTATTTAAGAAAGTACCTAGGAAATATTCCCAAGATGATCTACAAAATTATAAACAAATTCTTCAAGATACAAAGGCAACGGACAATTTGAATACAAGAACATATAAATATAAAAACATATACAAAAAGTTATTTTCTACAGAAAAAGAAGGAGATGGTATTGATTTAGGCTTTAAACGTTTAAATAAAACAGATTTCGTTTATTATGACAGTGTTAATGATCTCTGTGAGCGATTACGTTTATTGGTTGCAGCACAAAGTCAAGGAAACACCGGAGTTTCGAACCAAATTGTTGAGATAGTACAACAATTGAAAAAATTAGGTGTAATTGAATAAATTCTACTTTTTTTTGGAAAATATTTTTTATTAAGAATGGATTGCAAAGAATACAAACCTAATAAAGAAAAAGTGTTTATTATTGTTGTAAGTGGTGTAATTTTGTTTTCTCTAATAAGTGTGTATCTAATGAATTGGGAATGTCAAGACTCATTAAATGAGTTAAAAATTAATAAAACTATAAATGAAACTTTCTTTTTAAAACAAATTGAAAGTAATTTCAATCAAACTGTTTTATTTTTATTAAAAACCTTTCAAAATGACAATGTTGATTACGTCATATCTAAAATGTTATTCATGGAAACTAAAATTCAGAATTTTACAAATTTTACAATGAAACATGTCAATGAAAAGACAAATTATTTAGTAGAATTAATTCATAATAATACAAAACATCTAAATTTAAAAATTGATGAAGAAAGAAGGCATATTATAAATTTACTACGTTCAAATATTAATTATTTAAAACAAGAAATTAAAAATTTACACAATGAGCAAACAACAAGTCGTCAATGAATTACATAAAGGTGTAAGAAGAAAATTTAATCGACGTAAAGTTAGAATAGTTGGTATTGATGAACAATGGCAAGCTGATCTTTGTGATATGCAACAATTTGCAAAAGATAACAATCAATATAAGTATATTGTAACTGTCATCGATATCTTTTCAAAATATGCGTGGGCAGTACCGCTTAAAAGCAAAAGGGGTGAAGAAGTGTCAAAAGCTATGGAATCAATTTTTAAACTTGGTCGAAAACCATTGCTATTGCATACTGATAATGGCACTGAGTTTTTCAACCCTTATTTTAAACAGTTAATGGAGAAATATGGCATTAAACATTTTACAACTTATTCATCTTTAAAGGCGAGTATCGTCGAAAGATTTAACAGAACTTTGAAAAATTTAATTTGGAAACAATTTAGCCTTCAGTCCTCTCATAAGTGGATTCAAATGCTTGATGATTTGGTAAAAAAATATAATAATACAATACATTCTACAATCAAAATGAAGCCAAGTGAAGTTAATTCAAAAATAATTGAAGAGAAATTACGTCATACAGTTTATAATTATAATCAGTTTCAAAATAAGAAAAAGCCTCGATATAAGAAAAATGATCATGTGCGAATTAGTAAGTTTAAAACCACTTTTGAAAAGGGATATACTTTTAACTGGACACCTGAAATTTTTAAAATTAATAAAGTACATAAGACGGATCCAGTCACTTACTCATTGATTGATTATGAAAATAAACCAATCCAAGGCAAGTTTTACGAATTTGAGATTCAAAAAACTAAACATCCTTCAGTGTATCTTATTTCCAAGATTCATAAAAGGAAAGGGGATAAATTACTGGTTGAATGGTTAGGATTCAAAGGTCAGAAATCGTGGATTCATAAAAATGATATTGTATAATTAATTACTTTTTTATTAAAAAAATGTATGTACTTGTTAAGAAAAGGAAAATAAATATTAAAAAACTCTTATTTTGTTTAATTTTTTTATTTTAAAAATGAGTGAGACAATATTTTTTTTATATGAGTGAAACAATATTTTTTTATACAATTTAAACATTTTGCAAACTGTCTTTATGAAACCAGGCTAAAGTCGAAATACCATCATCTTGTATTATTCTTTTGTCATCATCAGCGGATAAAGTTTTCTTATTATTTTTCAGTGTAAAAATATGATGATATTTGGAATTAATTAAATACATTTCAGCATACATGTTTTTTTTGAAAAACAACGTATTTAAATAATCTTCGAAAGTTATTTGTGACAGACACGGTTTTGTAATTCCTTTAGCCCGTTTTTCTACAATTTTATCTAATGTAATGTATGAATACATTTTTGCCCTTAACCCACAATAAGTAGTTATTATTTTTCCTTTTAACTCATCTTTCATTAAACCCATTATACTTTTATTAACAGGTGTAATATTAAACGGATTATTTTCTGAATATCCTGATGTATCAAAATAATTTAAATTTTGTTGAATTATTTGATATGGATTAATATTTTCAAACCCAACTAATAATGAATCTGTATCTGAATATAATAATTTAACATTATTTCCAAAAATATTTTTAAAAACATCGTAGTAATAATAATACATATGATATTTGGATAATTCCAGAATGGCCCACCCTGCATATATTGGCCTGTTATAGTATATTTCATCTTTTACATTTTCAACCATAATTAAATTTTCACACAAATAAGTAAATTTTTTACATAATGCACTGGCAATTTTTTTGCGAGCCCCATTTCTACCATCCCAACTGCAACATAATTTGATGTCACATCTTTTACGGAGTGATTCAATACATTTACCAAATATACTATTTACATTTCCTTTAAAATAATTTGACTCAAATTTTGTTTTAGCTTCACCTCTTAACTTCCCATTAAAATCAACGTATGGTTTTAACCAACAGGAATGTTTGAATTTTAAAACTTTGTGTATTTTTCTGAGAACTAAGCCATGTTTTAAGCATTGTTTTAAATTTTTAATGTGTAATATATAATTTTTTTTAGGTCTAAAGGATCCTATAAGTTTTGGAACTCGAGAATTTGATTTAGGTGGGATAAAATTTTCTGGACAAAATGGAAAATCGTTATGAAGATCATGAATATTTTCTGGATAGTCTAAATCAACTTCTAAAGCATACCCTATGTCGGGATCATTTTCGTTAGTGTTTTCTAAATCAAAATCGTTTACATTTATAAATTCAAAACCGCCATATGGTAAAGGAAAATGTGACATTATGAATCCATAAAGACTGTTAGCATCAAAATACATAATATATCTATCGTTTTCATTTTTGTTATAAAATTCATTCATGTATACATTATTGGCTTGGAAAAATCTAGTAGGAACAAAACAGTTTCCTCCTCTAATGGAAGTTTCAAAAAAATTTAATATGTCAATATCTGTAATAAGGTCAAGTTCAACCCCTGTATATTTTAACATCGCTTCGAACGAAAGACCAGGCATGCTAAAAAAGTGGGAAGCATCTAATTTATATATTTTATGGCATAGTTCTCGGAAATTTTCAAATACATCAGCCATAAGTAAAATATCTGTTTTCAAGTACAATTCACTATAATCACCCAAAGTTTCTATTTTAAAATGATTCCAAACCATTTGAGCATGTTCATAATCATTATCAGAAATATCTTCATTTTTTATATTATTAAAAAAATAATCTTTAGGTGGTAGTTGTGTTTCTTTTAATTTTTCATAAGAGTCAACGTAAGAATAAGGAAATACTCCTTTTCTAATTAGTAAATTAAAATCACTTTCTAAAGGAAAATGTTGTTTTAAAATTTTAAATTGATGTGGTTCCAAATTTTTTGACAGCTCATCTAAAGAAGAATTTAAAAATCTGCATGAATCTAAAAAGCGTATATAAACCGATCCAATTTTTTTCTGAATACAAATATAGTTTTGAGTGTTTAAAGGAATGGCATAAATGTTCTCCTCCGAGAATCCTAATTCTCTCAAAAACAAATGAAAATCATAACGACTTCCATTATGAAAGAAAACTGGTATATATCTATTAATTTGTAAATTTATATTACAGTCTTGATGTGCAGCACCCCTAAAATTTGAATTACCTGAATAATCTAGATGATTATGATCTCTAACCTTAATTTGTCCAATCTCAAATGGTTTTTCACATATCCAACAAGTGTTTGCATTTTGAAAAGCAATTTCATCTTCAAAAGACATTACCATGGGTGCGTTTGTTTCAAAAAATCTTTCAGCACATTCAGCCAACTCAATAATTTTTTTAATAAAATACTTGGTTGCCATTGGACCTATGTAACTATAATAACAATTAAGATTTTCGTTAAAATAACAAACAACCTTCATTCCTATTGCATAAGGAACGTGATGTTCAATTCTTTCAACATATGGCTCATTTGGATTTGGTGCGCAACTATGAAATTTTTTAGTTAAAGACTCAAAATCACAAAAGGCTATTATTGGAACTTTTAATAAATGTTTAATTTTGGTAAATTTCATAATTTTGTTATTTTCCGATGGGAATGTTATTTTAACTGGCTTTACAAGTGAACATTTTTCCAAATGCTTGTTTAACAAATCTATATTTGTAAAATAATTTAAACATCTTTCACAAATATAATGTTTATTTTTATTGCGGGAAAGTTGAGAGCCACATAAACGAGATAAATTTTTTATATAACAATAATGATGTCTATTATTTTCATTATCAGAAATTAATAACAAATTAATATGAGTATTATTTTTATATTTGGTAAAGTGTAGAGGGCCGCAAATTTTTCCTAAATTATTTAATCCATATACATTGATTGAAATATTGTTTAATTTCTCGAATGTGTCTATATCTTTTAAACTAATTGGAAAGGTAATATTAGTTAAATTAAAAATTTCTCTAAAATTTTGTGGATACTCTCTATTTGGATTACTTTCTTGTGGGTATAGAGCAGCTAAAATTGACCAAATAAAACAATAATTATCATGATTTTTTACATTAATTACAGAATTGGTTGTTAAAATATTTTTTGGTAATGGAATATAAGTACCACCTGAATTTAAAGGATCGTATTGAGCTAAACTTAACTCCAAATACAAAATTCGATTCAAAGTTTTTCCGCTTTCACCTCTTTCAAATGTATCCATTTTATCTAAAATATCTTCCATTTTTCTTTTATATATAGCACTAATTTCACTAGTACGGTCTAAGACAGATAATCTATTTTGAAAGTAAACATTATCGAAAACTTCCTTATCAAGTTTTTCAAATTTATATTCACAACAAAGACTGAAGCTTATTTTTAACAAAGTATATTTTTGTTGATATTCAGTTATTTTAGATTTTACTAAGTGGAAACACTTTTCGAAAAATTCACTTACTGATTTTATATTATCATTGTTTTTAATTCTACCCACAAAAATTCTGTTATTAAAACTATTTGTAACATTGGCCCAATGTAGATTACTAAATGAGTTTACCTTAGTGTGAACTCCTGAATTTAGATTAGCCCCTGATGATTGAAAATTTTCTTCAAAATTTGATGAAGTTGACGGTTGAATATTTTCTTCAAAATCTGTCAAGGTTGATGGTTGAACATTTTCTTCAAAATCTGTCGAGGTTGATGGTTGAACATTTTCTTCAAAATCTGTTGAAGTTGATGGTTGAACATTTTCTTCAAAACGATTGGGGGTTGAAGGTTGAATATTTTTTTCTGCAACTGAAAATAAAAATATTAAAGCTTATATAGTAATAGAATGAAAAATATTTACTTACTTTCACCCTCGTATTTCCTTTTAATTGCCTTTTTCATTGCATTCGATTTAAATATTCATTAATATTGAAATCTGGTGAGTATCTTGATATCTGACTTGGTTGATCAAAAGCTATTGGATAATCTTCAGCTGATATGTGATTTACTCGAGACGGACCTGCTTCGTTTATGTTTGTATGGGTTGAAGGCAATTCTTCTCTGTCATTGCAATTTCCAGCTAATAATTCCAATCGATAATTACCTCTGTTTGTTCTACTGTAATGTGAATTTTTTTTAATTTTTAAAATTTCAGGATCAGGACCAGTATTGGTATAATTTGGAAAATTTGTATTGTTTACTTGAGAAGAAGCTGCAGTGTCTTCCAAATTTGAAAATAACACTTGACTGCTATCAGAATTTAAAGGTGAAATTATGTCTTCTAAATTAGTTGGATAATTCGAACGATTGTTGGGAAATTCAAAATAGGTTCTATCAGAACTTACTATACTGTTTGTTGATTCAGTATCACTATTGCTCACTTCGGAAACTGATTCTTCAAAATCATTTCTAGGATTTAAATTAAAATTCATTGTAATTTTACATTTTCTGTTTTGAAGATGATTTGCTGTATGATGTGCTATTTCCGTATTTGGTACGTTATTTACGAAATTAAGTAGTAATCTAAAAATATCAGCAAAACATGATCGTTGATTATAATTACCATCTATTTCCTTATTTATATCTAGAAATTCAATTTCGATCTCAGATGAATCATTATCAATAATTTTTATATAGAAATCTTGTAAATCTTCAAACAAACAAAATAACGAAAGATTAATACCATCAGCTGAGGTGTATTTTAATTCCTCATAGTCATTCTTAAACAAATTTAGACAATAATAAAAATCTTCTTTTTCTTTTATGTATTTATTAGAGTATTTCGTTTTAGTAAATGTGAAAAATGAATAAATCTTAGAATTTTTTGAAACTCTGTACTTATAAAATAAATATTCATTAAAAATTTTAATTAATGCCTTTTTTCTGTCTTCGCAGTACAAGAAATTGGCTGCTATGCTTTCACCAACAATGTTTACTCGCCCTAGTAAATTATCTATTTCCATATTGTTCCACTCACCTTCCATTTTTTTTAAATTGATTGTTAAATAATATTTCACACACTTTTTTTAACTTTTTTAAATATTGTCTCACTCACTTTTGTATTTTTTTTAATTAATAATTAAAAAAGAAACTAGAATTTTTTTAATTTTTTTACTTTTTTATTTACAAAATATCCAAGACATCGCTCATCCAACCAAATAAAGTAGTAAAAAATAAAAATTTTCACTTTTTGACCCACATAAAAAATAGAAAACCTATTCCTATTAACATATTTTACAAATACAACTAATATATTTTTTCCCTTAATATTAAACGAAGTATTAAAATATTTTCAAATATTTTAAGTCCAAAAAAACTCTAATAAAATTAAAAAAACGTTATATCAACACTTACCACCTTATTTGGTTGGATGAGCGAATTGTTTGAAAAAAAACTATAGAATGGTGTACGTGTTTTAATTGCTAAAATTTCTTCGTATTTATAGCAAACAACACAATCTAATCACACCACTGAAAAAAACAATTTTTTGAGGGCACAACATTTTGAACCATAATTGATTATGGTGTCACTTGACATCACAATTTTTATTTACAAAAATAAGAAAAATTTCCAAAAATTTTTTATTTTGATAAATATGAGCTATTAACTTTTTAAACTTTAAGAGATAAAATAATTCACTGAACAACATAAATAAAATCAAGGACTTTGAAAAAAAAACCTCGTGTTCAGTAACATAAATAATATCAAGGATATTAAAAAAATCATACGATCAATAAGAAAAATAAAATCAAGGTTATTACAAAATCATGTGGTCATTTGCGTAAATAAAATCAAAGATTATTCAAAAATTATGGGTAGTGGAATAATTTGCTTCGTAATTCAATAGAATAATTGTAAAAAAATAGTATTTTATCATACAAAAAAATTCTCAATTATGGTGGGAAAATATGTTTTAAATACAAAGAGTTGAGAAAAAAATAGCAAATGTAAGATTGATTTCACAACCACAACTAATTAAATATAAAATTGGAACAAGTATGTGTGAAAAATATATTAAACAGAGTGTTGCAGAAAATGAGAAAGATGAGACATTATCGGTTCCTACTCCAAGCAAAATGAGCAAACTTAAAGAAATACCGAAACGTTTCAAACTACTTTTGGCTACAACATATGCAATCAACGCTAGTGAAACCAAATTAATTGAAATTGGAACATTACCCTGTCAAGAGTTCAAAATAGTTGTAAATTTATTCGCTCGTAGAGGATCTGAAAATATTTATTTGGAGAAACAACATCTAGACATAATTTTCGAGAATCGAGAAAATATACTGGATTACTTTCACGAAGACACCTGCCAAGATTTGTATCTGAATTTGGGTGACAATATATGTGTTAAAAGTGAAATTTTCCAAAAAGGTGATAAAACTATAAAAACAATTAAAATTTTTAAAAATACAAATTTCATTTTCCTTGGTTTATCATCATTTCAAATTTTATGTGATATAAAATTTATAATTTACGCACAGATTGAAAAATTATCTAATATGAATCTTTTCAATTATTTCACTCATATCATGATACATATTAAAAATAACCAATGTAATTTTCATCCGATTAAAGTTGCAGAAAATTTTGCTCAGACAGAAACAAATCATTTTAAAATCCTTTTATTAGAATTAATTTACTTTTATCCAATGTTACTTATAAATTCATACTATTGAGTTAATAATTTACTTTTATCCAAAATGTTGGTTGTAAATTTATATTATTAAATAATAAAAATTTAAATATTCATCTTCAAATCCTTTTTTGTTAATTTACTTTTTTATTTAGACATAAAATCATATTAACTACCAAAAATTAATCTTTTTTGTATCTTTTTAAGTAATGTAGAAAATAAAAAAAAAGACTTTTTTCTGAAAAAAATGATGAAATAAAAGATAATGTATGATATTTTAATATTTTATTTTACAAAATATAAGATACACCAAAAAATATTGTTGTATTTTGAAAAACTGAAAAAAAAGTACATACTGTTTTTCCTGAAAAATAAGTAAGAAAAAAGGAAGAAAATAAAAAAATTATGTCATTTTAATTTTTTTATTTTTTAAAGAAATTACAAGTATTACTATTGCAAAGTATATATGTATATGTTAATCTGTAATAAAAAATACAAAATTGTTAACAATTATAAAAAAATATTTAAAGCTTATATTTTGTACTTACCCCCATATACCCAGATGTTCAAACAATTGTTCTCTACAAAGTAGAGAACAATACATGATCCGATGTTTAACCTCCTCATCCATGGAGGCGGTTCAAAAGGTGGAACCGCCTCCGTTGAAAACATCAGAAAAGTCGGTATGTTCTAAAAAAAAAAATTTTTGCAATAAAACAAATAGTAATTTACTTTCTACTAACTCACTCTTAACTCGGGTCTCAGGTGTGCCCTCACCCTCCGTATGATTCTTTCTTCTCGTGTAACTGTAATAAAAATTAAAATATGTATATATTAAAAAAGTAATAACAAAAATTTTTGGTGTTTTAGTACTTACTAGCCATTTCTCTTTTTTTTGAAATAATAAATTTTTTCAATTCAGAAAAACTGTAAAATGTAAATTAAAAGAACGAAATTTTTTTGTCTTATATACTATTTTTATTTCAACAAACAACAATTTTTTAAGAAGTGTTAAAGGTCATCACTTACTTTAAAAATCATATTTTTCTAAACTTATAAACAAGTACACTAAGACCTCCACGAATTAGGTATTTCAAGAGAGTTTTTTTTTCACAATGTACGAAATTTTTCGAATACCCCACCACCAATTGTTTTCCATCAGGTATATAATTATAAAAGAAAATTACAATATTTATCATTTCACATATGAAAATCGGTGAAAACTTTTTTAAAAAAGTAATTATAAAAAAATGGATGAAAATAGTGTTAAAAAATTTGTTAATGAAAAAATTAGAGAAACAAGAAGTTATTTTGAAAGGCTGATTAATTCACATATTAGCAACAGTTTAAGAGAATATGAGAAAAGAAAAGACTTTGAAATGAATGATATATTTGAGAATAAGTTAAAGCTTTTTGAAGATAAAATATCAATGCTCCAAGTTGAAACCACATCTCGAATTGAGGAGTATGAAAGAAGAATTATTGATTATACTAGAAACGAAATTATTAAAGCAAAAAATGATATACAAAATAATATTGAGCAAAATATTTCAAACATCAATAAGGAAATAATAAGATTAGAGACATTATGTGTTAGCGCAAATCAGCGAGAAAAGCTAGCTGTCTCTTCACTTCCTTGGAATACACAAAAAGAATATGTAACGAAATATCTTGATGAAAAATTAGAAAACTTGAAAAAAGTCAATGAAGAAAATATTTCAAATTGGAGAAAAGAGTTCAATAGTCTACTTAAAGAACTGGAAAATGAGTTTTCCAGTTTTAAGCACCATGTGCGGTTGATACTAACTGACATGACAACTGAATCACGTACAAATTATTTTCAAATGATTCAGCAAAATTTCGAAAATTGTCAAATTGAACTAAATAAAAAAATTGATAAATTGAGGCAAGATTTATTTTTATTTAAAATCACCAACAAAGAAGAGAAATAACATTCTGCATTCGAGACTTCAATTAATTCACATCATGTTACCAGACTACTTAAACAATCAACAAAATTCCAACAATGAATTGGGAGGAGAAACAGATTTAATATTGGGACGAGAAAGTCTAAAAATACTGAATCATATTTTGGAATTCATGTTAAATTTTAAACAAGAAATTTCAGATAAAAAACGATATTTTATTGATGAAAACTTTGTTAAATTTGCAAGAGATTTTCAGAAGATTATTGAAAAAGAAAGTCAAGAATTGTTACTTGAAATACTTTCTGTAACAAAAGAACATATTGAAAAACTAGAAAAAGATGTTCACGAACAACTGAAGCAGTTTTAGAAAATTGTAAGAAAGGGAAAATGTATAAATACTTTCATTAATACATCACCACAATTTAGTTTACAAATAAGTTTTTTGGTGAATATTTGATTTTTGTTGGTTCAATTGTTTCCAAAAAAAATGTTCACCATTGTTGAAATATATGGGATGCGCGGGGTTGTTGGTGATTTTATTCCCAAAGAAGTTGCAATCATTCAAGACAATAAAATTGGACACTGGATTTTAAAACCACCATATGAATGGAACAACATACCGAAAAAATATCAACGAATTAACGAATATTTAACTAAATTTGTACATAACCTGACGTGGTTTGACGGATCAAGCGATTATTTTCATGGAAAAGAGGAAATAAAAAATTATTTACAATATTGTAGTGAAATTTTTGTGATGGGCGAACAAAAACGTAAATTGCTAAAGTTACATTTTAACATTGATTCAATCAATATCGAAAACATTCGACCCGAAACATCAGCTCATTCACTAGAACATTCTTCGTCCTATACATGTCTATTTCATACCGAAAACTCAAAGAAATGTGCGCTAAGAGAAGCTTTAATTTACAAACAATATTTTAACTGAAAAAATTTTTTAAAACCTTTGTAAGACTAATAATTTTTAAGCACAGTGTATTTTTTAGTATAAAAAAATGAGATTGCAAAATTAATATTTGAAAAAATAATATCTAATCAGTCTAATTAAATTTATGTGTAAAAAAAATTATTTACGCAAATTCGTTTAATCAATTCAAAAACTAATTAAAATTATTTACGCAAATTCGTTTAATCAGTTCAAAAACTAATTAAAATTATTTTTTCCATTTTGTTATTGAAAAAAAATGATATCAAATAATTTTTTTCATCCAAAAATATGTGTACATATTTAAAAATTTTCCTTGAAATATACAAAACGCGTGTGGGAGGTTAAAAGCCAAATTGATAAAATTTATACATAATTTTTAAATGTAATAACAGTTTTTTGTAACATTTAGAGCAATAAACACTGTTAATTGTTGACAATTGTTGAGTTTTTTTGTTCATTAATTATTAACCAATAAAAATGTAAAAAGTGCTTTTTTATTTTTTTCTTGTCATTTTTTTAAAAATTCGTGTGTGCAATTCTCTTGGGTAAGTACCTAAAAATAATTTTTTTAAGTATGTGTATTTTATTATTTGAAATAAGATTAGTTGATTCAAAAAATTACGAATTAGAATGCATTAAAGTTAGATTGAAAGGCTGTTACTATTGAATTTACATAAGAAAAATGGTCAAACTATTTTAAATGAATAATAATTACATCTGTTTTCACTGTATTAAACATACAAATCTCAGCATTTTATCAAATAAAAATTTCTATTTTTAATCGAATTAGGTTAAAAGGTCAGTCAACAGAGAGATTGTGTTGAATGTACTCTGTTCAATAAATATGTAATAGTCTGTATCAAAAAATGGGTTAAAAGGTCAATTAACAAATTGATAAATTTTTAATATGTTCTTATGTGTTTTAAAAATTCATAAACTTTGAAAATAATTTTTACCTGGAATTTTTTAAATAACCCTATGTGAAATTATCGCGTTGGTGATCATTCCTCAAGGTATTAGGTTAGTGTGCCCTCATCGCGTCATAGAGAAATCAATGATTTTTCCATATATGATGGTTCGAACACAATCATTAACGTCCAGACAGTTGTTTACAAAATAATATTAAGAATTTAGATTAAACAAAAATATTTTTACCTGAATTACCTCAATAATTGAAATTATCGCGTCACTGACCTTCCTCAAGATATTAGGTTAGTGTCCTCTCCTTAAATAGTGTGTGAGGTTTAGAACACAGGGTCATGACCTCCAGACAGGTGAAACACCTGTCTGGTGTCAATGACTGTGTTCCTAACCTCATAACACAACTACTGAGGTATGTGCCATCAAAAATCAATATCAATTGGTCTTCTTTAATATCAAGTAATTTTAGAACAGTTGAGCTTATGTTTGTTAATTAAAATCTTCCCACGAAAGAGACTTAAATCCATATTTAGTCTAAACATGTTTTTTTTTTTTTTTTTTGTTTTTTTTTGGCTTTTGATTTTTTTTTATGTTTCTTAATACATACTTCACCACAAAATGAGAATACTTGTTGTTCATACTCCACATCCAGAACCCCTGCAATCACTGCATTAGCGTTCTTAGTTTTTATTTTAAATAAAAATACAATCAAAACTTGGACTACAGTGCGTTTTTCAAAATTTTTCATAGAAATTGCTAACTGCCTTAACTTATTAAATGCCTCAAAGTTTTTCACTTTAACCCAGTAGGCTAATCTTTGGACATGTTTTTATCGATTTCATCAGACCTTAAATTTTGGGAATCTGATGAAAATGTTTTCAAAAAAATTGTTTGCTTTCCTACAGAGCCTTTCAATACGAACTATATGGTGTTGAATTAGAATAAAATGACTATTTAAGATAAAACCATTATTTTTTTTTTTAATTTGAGGCTTAGTTTATGACATTAGGTTCTGAATAGCACATCATTCAAATGACCACTTTAGGTTTGTTTACATAAGCGTATCCGATGAACCAAATTTTCAATGACATTTTTCTAATAAATCATGTCTGGTTTCACGCAAGCAGCGTTTGATGTTCAGTTTCAAGTCATCAAAGATTTGTGGTTTATCTGCATAAACGAATTGTTATGTTCGTGGTAATGTTGACTAGGCAGAGGGCGCTGAACCGCGATGCACAATTATTATGTTGATGAAATTACCACTTATCTTTTGTTTGTCTTGACTGGTACGTGAAGAATGACGTGTCCTTGTATCTATGGCGAAATAAAACCATGTGGCGATGCGCTTCAGTAATAAGTAAAAGAGATAACCCTTAATTAAATACAAAATTATTTTAATTCAAACTAAACATTAAAATTGTCCATTTGATGCAGTGTAAAAGAACTTGCTAGAATATATATATATATATATATATATATATATATATATATATATATATATATATATATATAATGCATACAGCTAAACAGGTCAGAGGTACTATTAACATCTTCTATGAAATAAGTACCTACAGTTATAATACTGTGTGAGTTTTTCGAGAGTTGCCATTTTTATTACAGCCAAACCGTTGATTTAATCGAAAAATTGTTCAAATAAGAGTTGTAGATATCAACGGGGGCAACCGATTTCTATAGTCAGGAGTTTTATAGCTCTTATGGTTTTCGAGCTATGATACAAACTTATAGATTTTTAAATGGGACTATATATTTTTCGATAAAACTGATCTAATGCATTAATTAATAACATAAATGAGCAAAAAAATTTTTTTTATCCAAGTTTAATTTTTTAATTTTTCTTTATTTTATCAGTTAGGCGGTAAAAATGTGCATATGTACTTGAGGCTACTTCAACCGATAGTGTTTTTCTTGGTTACATTTCCATTAAATCCAAGAAAAGAATCTTTTCCAGGACCATTTCTGTCATAAAAATTTGGTTGTAATAGAAGTGGCAACTCTCAAAAAACTCACATGGTATATAAATTTTAACCGAAATGTTACTTAATTTATAACTGAAAAATTATTATACTCTATATCATAAGGCGGTTTCTAGGACTGAATGAGATAAATTTATGTATTTAAAGAACAAAATGGCGGGTCGCTTACCGCTCATATATTGTAACCGTTACACAATGACTTCAAATAACCCCATAAATAGTAGTTCAAAGGAGTTAAGTCGCAATTCTTTGGAGGCCAGTTAATTTCAGCACTCTTTGAAATTATGGATTCACCGAACTTTTCTTTCAACAAATCAATGGCAGCGCGAGCAGTGTGGCATCTCGCACTATCTTGTTGAAATCAAATGCCGTCCAAATCAATTTCATTCAATTTCGGATTGTGAAGAGTGGATGTCGACTCCAATTTTTCTACAATACGTCGAATAGTGAACACAGTAGATCGATTATGCGGACCAAAAAATTCACGAAGCCCACGTTGAGTATTCATAAAAAGAACGTTGATTTTCATAAAATTTTTGGATAATTATCAAACGTTGTTGAAGTATGTATTTTGCCATGATGAATTGTCAGACGACACTGAAAACAAACACCACCTTTTGACATTTGTGAAATTTCAAACATGGCGGTGACGCCGTTTTAAAAATATATCGTTCGTCAATAAAATTATTTTGGTCGAAAGACTCTACTTAATTGCTGGTGTGAAATAATTCGATTTGCAAAAATTTTTGTCAATCATGTGGGTAGTGCATCAACGATTACCTTTTTTTTAAATGGATTTATTACCGTTCTTGAATTGTACAAAAAAGATTTAGTAAACTACTTTTCACTATGGTTACTTACATGATGTAACGTTGTGCCGGTTTTGTCACAATGATGGTGCTCGCTTACAATGCCGATATATTGTTCTAGACCAGGGATTCTCAAACTTTTTCGTACCACACCCCCTTTTGTTGAAAGCTTCTCCCCCCCTAACATTAAATTGTGTGGGCCTAAGAACAAAACAAAAACAAATAAGTATTACATTGAAAACAAAACATTTATTTATACTGCCATAAGGTACAACAATATCAGTTTTCATAATATACAAAAATTATTAATAAGAGAAAAATAGATTAGGTTGGTTAGTGAGATGGATGGGCTTGCATTTTTCTTACTAGTATGCCTATTCGTGGCTGAGTTTTAGTAAGTGCACAACGTAAGTCACTAGCAACATCAAGTTTATTCCGATACTTTGTTTTAATTGCCACAAGTGTTGAAAATGCTTTTTCGCACAAATAAGTGCTTGAAAAAGGCAAATATAAACGAAGAGCTTCCCGTGATACACTTGGATACACTTTGAAATATTTTAACCAAAATGAAGGTTTGTCCATTATATCAAAGTTGTATTTGACAGAGGAATCATGTTTTATTTCCAAAGCATCTTCTTTGTCTATGTTTACATGGAATGGGTCAGTTGACATTCTGTAAATACTATCGTCACAAGTGTTTGGGAAGTATTTCTGGAACTCTCAATTAGGCTCTCCAAATGGTTTAATATTTGGATTTTCAAACTGGATTCTTCATAAATGTCCTTGAAGCGTTTTTCTTCTGAGATTGACTCTACTTTAGGGAAATTTGAATAACTGCAGGGGTTTGATGATATTTTACGCCTCCAAAGTTGCAGTTTCTCAATATAAATCTTGATCACATCACGATGAGTAACTATATTTGAGTCTCCGCCCTGCAGTTTTAGGTTAAGGCTATTCAACGAGTCAAAGATGTCTGACAAATAAGTTAACATTACTTGGGCACACGGTTTTTTGAAGGCCACGCTTAGTTCATTTTGCTTTTGATGTCCCAAGAAGGTGATTACTTCATCTCGAAGCTCAAATAATCTTGCCAACATGTTTCCTTTTCAGAGCCATCGTATTTCTGTATGAAATAGCAGTGTTTTGTGATCACTTCCTAAATCTTCACAAAGAGTTCTAAACAGTAGAGTATTCAACGCACTGTTTTTCTATGTAATTGACTACTTTAATACACAACTTTAAGACAGCATTGAGTTCATTTGGAAGAGTTTTTGCTGCCAAGGCTTGTCGATGTATAAAACAATGTATCGCAGTCACATCAGCATTTTTCTTTCTTACTAATTCCACAAAGCCTGAGCGAGAACCAAGCATTGAAGGCGCGCCATCCGTACATACACCGATCAGTTTTTGCCAAGAGAGTTCATGTTTGTCAAAAAAGTCTGACACTGCTTTCATAACATCAATAGCTTCTGTCGTGGTCTCCAACTCTGTAGAAAAGAGTAGCTCGTCTTTCATTCTTTCGTTTTCAATATACCGAACATAAACAATTAACTGAGAACATTGTGCTATGTCTGTACTCTCGTCTAGCTGAATAGCAAAAAATGGCGATTGTTTTACTGGATCAACTACCTGGTTTTGTGTGTCTTCGGCTATATCATCAATGCGACGTTTCACAGTGTTGTCAGAAAGAGGTATTTGAGATAACTTTTGCTTATTCTGCGTTCCAAGAATAATATCAGCTGCCTTTAACAGACACGGTTTAACAAGCGTCTCTCCAATAATATGGCTCTTTTTTTCCTTAGCAATAAGAAGTGATAGCTCATATGAAGCTTCAAGCACTTTTTCAGATGATTGAGCGGTAGAACCAGTATTATCCAGCTTCATGCGTTTTAAATTTTCAGATTTTGTAGCAAAAAATTCCTTTGGTTTGTCCTTAAAAGAGTTATGTTTGGGTGACAAATGTCTTTCAAGACGATTAGGTCTTATTCCATCATTCCATCATTGCTTAATACTTCATAGCAAATTACACACTGAGGGTGTTCGACATTATCTTTAAGCATAGAAATAAACCCGTATTTGATATAATCATCATTATACTTGCGTTTCTTTGCTGAGCTCATCTTGACTACAATATCTTTTCTCACTTAAATCACGCTATATTGAAAGGCAACTACGACGATTAAAATCTCACAACACGTGAACACTCTTATAATGCAAGAACACATTGACGCTAGGCCGAGGTATCTCAAACACTGAGTCACAACTGGTTAGCAGGCCCGCGTCTGGTGGTGGGAGATAAAAGTTTTACATAAAAGTTTTACATAAATCAGTTTGTAACTTTCGCTTAGAAATTGAGGTATTTGGATATTAAAAATTATATTAAAATTCTTATAGTGTGCTTTCAGTCACAACAACTCCTACAAATGTCCATTTAAATGGAGCTTAATTTGTGAATTTGCAACGGCTTTTGCTGTAACTAATTCCACGAGTTTTAATATGTGTTTAGATATTATATATCAATTTTAGCAAAAGTGATTGAACCAATAATACTATTCAAATAATTGTATTTTATGTGTACCCAAGCAAAATTTAAGCATCGACACAGTCACCCCCTAGTTAATTACCCTTAGACTTAACATAAGGAAATTGAGCAAAAACAAGTCAATGAGACTTTTTTATGTAGATTTGAAATCCGTGAACAAAATTTGTACATATTTTATTTTTTACCCTCTTTTTGCAAAATTAACCTCCAAATTTTAACTCTCAACCACCCCTGGTGATATAATTTGAACAAATTGCATATCAATAGATAGCTCTTTAAAAAAGAGCAATATCACCAATTTAAACTTTTGCTTTGTCTCTTATCGTTTTTGAGATATTTGCAAAATTAAATTTTTATCCCAATTTTTTAAGGGCGATTTCACCCTTTAAAAACGTTTTTTTAGCAGCAACTGATATATTTTATGTTATTAGGTAGTCACTCTCTACAAACTGACAACGTTTCAGATTTTTTTAAATTTTCGACTTCGCGACCTTTCCTTGTGAGTCATCGTCCCACTGCTGCCACCACTGTTACGCATGGACACCCCTATTGGCCAGGGTGATGACACTATTTAATCCCATTGGTGCCATCATTGTTATAATTGGAGGCCTGATGGATGGTATTAAAGTAGCATTGGTTGAACTCCGACCGGATGGGTTCGAACTCCTGATTTGAGTGAACCATGATAGCTGTGGCGGGTGGTGAAGAAATAAGTATTTAAAGTCTATAAAGAATTATAAAAACATACTAACAATATATTAAATTAAAAAGTGATGGTTGACAAAATACGTCTAACTTACAAAACTATTCTTACTATTAAGTTACAAATTTTTTAGCGTTAGGAAGATCCTTACCCCCGTGTCTTCCCATCAGGCCGTGTGACAACCTTGATGTGAACCCATGGTCGATCGTGTGTCTACGAACGTCGGATTGTCCGCCGACTAAACTGTCGTGTGATCGTTTGATACCTGTATTGAAACAGCTGTCCATATATATATACAGTGAATTTGACCTGCTTATATTAGCTGCAGTCAGCAGTTTTGCATACATTTGAATCAGTGTTTGTCAACACAGTGTCTTTGTGTTTATTATATGTATTTCATTACTGTTTATTACTAATACAATAATAAATATTAATACCAAAATAACCGGTTTGTAACAGGAATGTTGAGACCACATATTCTTCATTGGATTGAGATTCGGTGATAACGCTGACCAGTCTAACAATTCAGTTTTTTGCTTCTGAAGTCATTTTGATGTGGACCGTGAACAATGTACCGAGTCATTGTTTTGTTGAAATATCCAACTTTGGTCCAAAATATGTGGTAGTGAGGTTCGTGTCAAAATTTCCTGGTACTTCTTAGAGTCTATTTTCTTTTGGGGGAATCTGTCCCCACTGACAATTTTATATATCTACTACAGTTCTATCAGTCGTATCGTTTTCGAATTGCGGCATCGATGGCTCATTCGTGACATTGTTTTTTGTACTTTTTATTGAATTTTTTACATATTTTTGCAGTCAAATCTATTTTCCCATTTTTTTTCTACAGGACTGATGATTATATTAACAACTGATTAATAACTTTTATACAGCAAGAATTGCTTGTGCTTGAAATTTTTTCAGTAATTATCGAACATTTTCTTCAGTAATTTTCGAACTGCGGCATCGATGGCTCATTCACGACATTGTTTTTTGTACCTTTTATTGAATTTTTTACATTTTTTTGCAGTCAAATCTATTTTCCCATTTTTTTTTCTACAGAAATGATGATTATATTAACAACTGATTAATAACTTTTATACAGCAAGAATTGCTTGTGCTTGAAATTTCTTCAGTAATTATCGAACAACTAGTCAGAACGGTTATAAATAAATTGCGTTATCTTAATAATCTGTTTCAATGGACTATATTTTATTTAATGTGTTAACCCCTTCAGTGATCATTAAAAAATGAAAAAAACTCCCTTTTTTATTAAAGAATTTTATTCAGTGAACATACATCTCCTCCATAAAAGCCATTTCACGTCTAAAATGGAGGTGAAAGTTAATATTATGGTGCATAATGTGGGCCAAGAAATAAAAGCAATTGAAAAAAATATTCATTTTTGTTCACTATAATTAATTAATAATCCCCTATAAATAAAATGAAAATAAAAACTTAAATATGTAAACATGAGGTATGTCATGAAAATTGTTCTTTGGTGTGGTAAATTCTAAAGCATAGAGCAGCACAAAAGCCTACATTGCAGAGCTCGCAGTAATACCGAGAGTCTCTTCCAATCTTTTTCTCACTCCCGTCACGCTTGCAGTAGACAGCAGATTGTCTCGCCGGAGCTTGTTTCTTGTCGGTTGGTGGAATAATTTCGAAAAGTGCCTTTCCTTTTTCTGTTAGCCTCAGTGATCCTGGCTTTTTGAGTGGTTGATTTTCTTTTCGTAAATTTTGATCGGAAGGTAATTCGTTATAAGCTTCTCTATGAGTGTTTTCCCGATACTGTAAAGTATTTTTTTTCCTTTTTCTTATAGAGTACCATTAAAGAATTCCACAGTGCTATATCCATAAAGTGCAAAAACACTTCCTTCCTTTCTTTCGTGTTATTTTTTTGTTATACTTTTCTTTCTTTCGTGTTATTTGATAGTCCCGTTCATAGACTTCTAGGTGTTGTTTTAAACGATCTACCTACTTATTTAAAGATTTTTATGTAATCTTGCTGTGAATTTTGCCATTCATCTTCTACCACCTGTCCACAAATTCCAATATATGATCCAGCAGTTCTGGATGAACATATGTTATCATTTTTCGCATCCACAGCGTAAAATAGTGCGTCGTTATATCAAATCCATCGAAGCGGTTTTCCCCAATATCACATTCATCAATTGTAAATGTGAATATGAGATCAAAAATTTCCATAAATCCGTTCGAAGACTTTGTTAGCCAATGAAGTTTTTGAATGTTATGGTCAGTAAATCACTTTTGCATAATTTTCGCTGAATGTACGGTTGCATTATCTTCTTGGAAAATAAATTGCAAGTGCTATTGCAGTATACTCTATCAGGATTTCTTCTTCCAGTATTATAAGATATCTATCTTTGTATGTTTATGAATATTTGTATATTTATATTTATGAATATTTATGCTGTATTTATCTTCCCCGATAGAGCCCTAATTTTTGAATTGCTGTTATATCTAATAGCAGTACATATTATTAAAGAACCGTCACTTCCTTTGCTGCCAAGAGATGACCCGTGGTTCTTTTGTTAAATCATGGTAATAAGAGTTAAAACCGTCAGAACCAATCCAAACAGAGCCTACGTTTCAGTCAGACGTGAGCCTGGTGAAATGGTTGCACTTAAACTAATAAATTGAATAAATTAAACTACGTGCTAGCCCTAATTAATATTAATACTAATGAGAATAAGCTAAATTAGATACGAATACGAAAGATAAAGGTAAAGGTAAGAGAAAGTAGACGTAAATATAAGAAAGATAAAGATAAATGACCTGAAATACGATTTCATGACATGCCTAAAGTTAATGCGAAATCAACATTAACTAAAAGCTTTCGTTTACCTACATACCAGAAGCCTGAGGAAACGGAACGTAATTACTAACTAAATTTAAATCGCTATTTGATTAAACGAAAATTGATGGTAGGTAAGATAAAAGATAGGTAATATGTAAAATTTTTTAAATGACATGAAGCTTAATTCATGCTGTGTTCGAAGTTAACGATTAAACTTTAAATTTGGAACCTTCGTTTCGGTCAAGCCCTAAAAGCATGTCGACACGGAATACAAATATACAAAAGATAATTTTAGGAAGTTAAAGATAAATTAAATGCGTATACAAATTTTACAAGGGAATGAGGGTATCTAACTAAAATAATAACGGAACGTAATTTTAATTTGGTGGCAACTGAGACGGACAGACAAACAGGTTAAACGGATAAGATAAGAAGAAAACTGATTGGTCCAGATGATAAAGATTCCTTGTCTGTTTGTACGGAATTTTACCGACGAGCCAACAAGAAAAGTGCGCTCACCATCCAATTTTCATGCCGGGAATGGTACAGCAAGATATGACTAGATAAGAGATACAGAGAAAGAGTTTAGATAATGAAGTCACCAAAGTTAAATGTGAAATATAACGTACAATTGAAGTAAAAAATACATACGGAGTGACTTTAAATTTTAATTATTACGCTCAACATAAGGTTTCAGCATAGAATCGTGGTATACGTCTAGGTTTTTGCTATCAACAGAAGTTAACTCGTAACGATTATCGGACAATTTTTTAGATACCTGGTCCTTTATAAATTTTGGAGCTAATTTTGAACTAAAGTAGTTACCAGCGTCAGATAACGGGAAATGTCGTTTCCATACGAAATCGCCAACATTAAAAGTAGCGAAACGATGACGGTGGTTGTTTCTAACAGCACTACTATTTTGAGATTTAGAAATTTAGAATTGACCATAAGATCGCAAGCAGTTCTTTTTCGGTCACGGAATAATTGACCTCATTTTTCGACAGAGCACGAGACGCATAAGTTATTACCTTCTCTTTACCGTCAGGGGTTTGTTGAACAAGGCAACTGTCAACCGAGTGTTGTAAGGCATCACAATGGATCGTATACGGCAGGTACGGATCAGGACAACTGAGAATCGGAGGTGACAAAAGACGTTGTTTCAGTGTGTCAAAGAATTTCTGCGTGGCGTCGTTCCAAATCCACTTGCAGTTCTTCCACAGTAAGTTTAAGTAACGGGGCTGCAAGTTCCGTAAAGTGTGGGGTCCAACAACGGAACCACGATACGATTCCCAAAAAGGAAGGGACTTGCTTAGTCGTTTTAGGAACTGGGTAAGATGAAATTGCACTCATTTTTTCTGGGTCTACCTGGATCCCATTCGAATTCACAATGAATCCGAGGTACTTTATTTCGCGCTTGGCTAAATGACATTTCTCTCATGAAAGCGTGAGGTTAGCAGCTTTCAATCGAGCTAACACTACTGAAAGAGTTTTCAGATGATCGTCAAAGGTTGTGTTAGCGATGGCTATGTCATCCAGGTACACGAAAACATGTGGTTCAAGACCAGGACCCAAAATAGTATCTACCAGACGTTGTTGCGTGGTTGGAGCATTAGTTAGGTCAAACATCATTCGTTTCGGCTGAAACTGGCTATGTCCAGGCACAGAGAATGCACATTTCGGACGACTACTTTCCTCTAAAGGAATTTGCTAAAAGGCGGATTTAAGTTCCCAGGGTGGTGAACCAACTGGCATTGCCTAACCGATCTAGAATTTGGTGCACAAAAGGTAGTGGATAAGTGTCCTTAAGAGTCATGGCGTTCAGTTTCCTAAAATCTAAACAAAATCGGAACTTAGGAGTACCGTCGGTACGCTTCTTATTGATTACCACGATGGGATTATTCCAAGGACTCTAAGCCGGTTCTATAATCTGGAGATCGAGCATACGATCAATCTCAGAGTTAATGAAGTCTTGGATTGGCTTAGACGCTACGTAATTCCATTGCCTAATAGGTGGAGCATCGCCAGTATCAATCCTGTGTTTAATAGCCGACGTAGAGGGTAAATCGTCAGGTTGACGGAAGTTTTTAATCAAGTCCTTCAATTATCGTTGCTGACTACAAGTTAAAGATTGTTCTATTTGTAGAGAACAAATATCAGAAGTAGTGGCTTGATATTTGTTGCTGGCGAAGTCGACAGAGATGCCAAACTTAAGGTCAACACCAAGCAACAGGTCATTGGACAGACCTTCAACAATTAGAGTGGGTACCGAGGCGGTATGACCGTGAAATTGACAAGATATAAAAACTTTACCTAGAATCTGACATGCGGAACCATTTGTTACAGTTACCTGTAAATGTAGGTTAACTTTTATACAAAGGTGGTTGGTTGTGTTTAATTTGGTCGAAGAATCTGTTTAATAACAAAACCAATCAATAAATAATTCCTTTAGTAAACAGAAGATTTTTAGATGACGCTGTGTAAGTTGTGTAACTTGCAGTAAAACTTCGCTTGATTATATATGTTGGCGTTTAAGTTTTCAATAATTCAAAATTCGAATTTTTCAATAATACCGCTATGCATAATAACGACAATATCATAGATTTGTGGGTATGCGTATTCCCTCTACAAATTCTAAAGGTGTGGCCTAGCAGAATGCCTGCAGTGCCACATAGTAGTTGCTTCTGTGAACTAACGTCTTGCTTCAGTTTAAAATTGTACAAAAAATTAACACAGGTTGCGATTTCTACTTTATGTCTATATTCACTGGTATAATTTATATACAGTAAAAGAGGTGAGCGCACACATACAGGTGTCACAAATGTCAACGATATCCCTTGGATGGATGATAGACCAGCTCATGCCTGACCAGAATATCAAAATATCGTCTGGTAAAGTATCGCTGCTTTTTAAGATATTGACACTTTTATGAATTTGAGGAAAATCGACAATTTTGATCAAATTTTCGCACACCACAGCTGAAAGACCAGATTTTCTGAAATTCTAATTTTTATTACGCAACCTTGAAGAGTCCTTTTATAAATTTCAATCCAACGTAAGAGTAACAGACTCAATATCTTGGAAAAATTTAACCTTTTTTGCCAATTCATAAATAAATCTCTTTTTATTAGCTAAGTTTGACTCTTCATACTGCAAAAGAAATATACCACCCTACCCGGGCAAGTTATGTTAAAAGATTGCTCATTTATTATAGTTTTTAAGATGGTATAACATTTGCTTCGCTTTACTTTAGAAAAAAAGGTATTGCTATTTTACTGCAAAAAAAGATCATTGAGAAATTACTTCAGTATTTACTTTCAAATTATTTCAGTTACTTGCGGATGCTTTTTCGCTTGGTAAACCGAAGATAAATGATAATCGAAGATAAATGATAATCGAAGATAGAAAATTTGTACTATTTGTCTATGAGACGACGATCTCTAATAGCAGGACGAAGGGAAGAGGAAAATTGACACGAACTGTTATGCTAAAAAGAGACAGACGGAATACATATCATGCTAAAAAGGGACAGATCACAATGGTGGCAACTACGGCGTCAGAGATCATCGTCTCATAGACAAGTTGTAGGTAGTAGATTTACATTGGTGTGCAAATGTTGCTTCCTCGTGATTATGCTAATAATGTCCAATTTTGCCGAAGTATATTTTGCGGTACGAATTTAATGAAATCGGTTATTAATATTGGTTTGTCAACATTTTTATCGTTGAGATTTATAGGAAATAACCACTGATGATAAAATGCAAACATTTTTTGATCTGCTACAAGAAATGTATTTAGCGTTTTTAAATCACATAAAACTGGCGGCGCTGATGGTGTTAGTGGCGGTGTTGTTAAAGCAGAAGATGGTGTTGTTGGAGATGCTTCTTTTTTGGAACCGTATAAATTTTTAATATTTCGGATATCATCTTGAGTTAATTTTTTATTCCAATTTTCTCGATGGTATGGATACATTACAGAATTAATATCGTTTGAGTGATCGATCCCAAGACTATGTCCTATTTCATGGGTTAAGGTCGTAAAAAGGTCAATTTTACCTTCCTCTGGATAATTGTTTATATTCCAATTTTCATCTTGATCAATGTGAATTTCAATGCTGTAGTTGTAATATGGAGGATGTGCATGTGCCAATACGTTACCAGGACCATCAAACAATGAAGAGCATAATTTACCACCGAAATGCATTGAATGTTGTAATCGACTATTTAGTATTACAATGTCAGGAAATTGCCTGTCGTGTTCAAAAGTTAAACCAGAATGATCAGACCATATTTGAAAAGCTTTCTTTGCTAATTCAATAATTTCAGATTGTGCTAAATAATAGTGCCATTTTATATGAGTAGTATCCCATTTCTTAGAAGTAGAATCAAAAGTGTTAATATTATCTGCAACACCACATCGCGGTAATTTTATTAAATTTAACGTTTCATTATTCACTACCCCATCAACAGGTAAATGATAATATTCTTGAAATAACGACAGCGCATTTGAAAATAATGTCTTATTTTGCACAACACTGTATAAATCTGTAGATTTAATATAGCCAAATTTTTGTACTTATTCTGCTACATACATTTCAGGTTCGCCTAAATCCGCCGTTACAATAGATAAAATGGGTACTAATAATATTAATAAATACATTTTTATAGAAGTGATAGCGATGATGATCACAATCAAAATGATTGCAAATACTTCGGTCGATTAATTATATATGCATAAAAATAAAAAATAAGACAAAAATATAAATTTAAAAAAAATTCTATTTTTTTTATTTTTTAAAAAAAAAAACAATATTTCTAGTTCATTCTGTATTTATATTTTTTAACCATAGTTTAACTGACGGTGATACAATTTTCGGAAATTCGTTCGTTCCTAGTTTTTGTTTTAAATTCTGCCAAGGACAATAGGAAGAAAATTCCCCCGGGTGTTCGTTCCACTCGCAGCCACATAATTTTTGCCTCGGCTTCTCGAATTTTTTCTTATTTTCTAACAACTGTTCCAGTATGTTGTGTGCCACTTCTCTTTCCCGGTCTGGACATTGCTCGAAATGCTCCTTTTCCGTTCCTTCGTCCAAAAAAATTATGTGAGTTGTATTATACAAACACCGTTTGAATGGTCTCCTGCATTGCCGCAAACACTTGACCAGGTGTATTTGTATCCTGTGCGGCAATACACAATGAGATTTGTTTACTGGACATGTAATAAATTCCATCTTCGATTTTGAAAAAATGGACTGTACAACTTCAAACTAACTGGATCAATTTATATACGTTTTTTTGTATACTACATACATATTCCCCTAAAAGAAAAAATCGGATATCACATATACTCTATATGTATTCAACTTTACGTATGCATCTCGTATATTGTAATGGTCCGGAGGATCCGCGTGGTTTGCTCTCTTCCTATTTGCTTGTGACGATGATTGAGTTTTAACTTTTAATATTGATTTATTTGTTTCGATGTCCCTTTTATTGGTTCCAAAGTCGTGGGTTAATTAATTTGAGCCAGTTTAATTTAATAAATTTGCTTATTGAAATACGTTGTTGATAAAAACGGACCGTTACAGTTTAAATTTCACACTTTTATTTATTTATTTATATAAATTCGTTTTAATTTTATATTTCGATATTTATTTTATTAAAATTTATTATAATTTATTTTTATTTGAATGTTATATATTTTTTATATTTTACAACAATTAATAAATTTCCCAAACGGGATTTGTTACAAAAAATTACATCTTTTTTTCCTAATGTGTAGATTGCTAATAATCCTCATTCAAAAATCCCCTGTTGTACTTTTCTTCTCCATCAATTTCCTTTTTTAAAAGCAAAATGGCTTGTTTCTTTTTATTGGTTGACCAAATATCGTCATACCGTAAGCACCGCCCACCATTTATAGTTCATTAAAATCTTACCAGGCGGCGACTTACGACTTACGACCATATCGTTTATCGGCCACATAATCCCCGACCAAGTTCTGGCTTAAGTTCATGAAAAACGAAACTTAAGACAGAACTGATAGGAAAAGAAAGGACAAGATAAGATTTAGGCGCCCGATATTTCCAAGAAAATTTTTTTCTTTATTTTGAAATTAGCAATGAGAAAGAAATAGACTCCATTTTATTGATATATAAAAACTTTCTTTTTGTTTAAATTGGAAATCTCGGTCCTTTACAAAATACTTTTCGTACATGAATACATTAGTTAGGTATATCAATAGTAATTAATAAAATTTACATAAAAAAATAAAATATCCCTTCATTTAATTAAAATTATTCAATTTTCAAAAATTTATTATCGTTACTATTCAAAAAAAAAATTTTTTTTGTTACATTAATTAAGTGTGATAAATTAACCTAAAAATAAAATAATAAAAAATAATATGTGCGTATGTTCATTTCCTCTTTCAAATTGTAACATAATACCATACTAATTTAAATATAATCACGTACATCATATGAAATATTTTCATTAAGTATTTATTTAAGAGTTGAAATATTTATTTCATAAACAAAATTTAATCATTCTCGTATCGTTGCATACCATAAAAATATTAATCGACAATGAAAACAAAATTATAAAAGTTTTATTCAAAAGAAAATTCTAAATTCTCCCTTACAAATTGAAAATTACTTTTTGTTAATTCATTTAACTGTAAGTTAAGGTAGCTTTAGCAAATAAATTTATTACAATAGTTTGAAAAAGAAAAGAATTGAAATTATAACCTGCATTTCATAATACAGATTCAAATTTAAATAAATTTTGAATTCGGAAATTTCCTTACAGAAATGATTTCTAACTCTTCAAAATTACCGTTTTTTTTTTTTTGCTTTTATACATTAATTCATATGATAACATTGTATGAATGATACAAAAAATTAAAGAACTGTTTTATATTTTCAAAATTCAGTTAAACTCATTAACATTGATTTATAGATCAAGTTAGATTCAGATTGTTACATTTAGAACAAATTCATTCAATTTATTACATATACGTATAATGCCGATAAGACAAGTATGGTATGTCCCATGACTCACACTTCAGTATTATAAAATGACAAACTTTCAAAAAAAGAATTCTAATCAAATTAATTTCCTTAGTAAAAGAAATTCATTCACTCAATAACTGATGTCTCATTACTTATTGAAATATCCCCTTTTGAATTTAAAATTGGATTCACCAATAATATAAAAATTTATATAAGATTCCATTCCTTCCCTATCATGAAATGCTAATAAATCCTGTAATGTAATTTACACTTTATTTCCCAAAATTTACTCAAAATTAAGGAAACATTGTAGCAATTACAGTTTGTCATATTTGCAACTAAAATGCAATAAGTCCGTAGAAAATGTCACATACTGTACATACCTCAGTTGAACATCATCACATATACATTTACTTCGTTTAACTTGAATAGACATTGTTATTAAATGTTTTGAATCGTTTTTCCCTTTACGTTTAAAATCTTTATACATAATTATAATTGAAATACACAGAAATATATCAGAATCTATTACATAAAATCATTTCATTGCTCCAAAACTGAAAATTTCTTTTATTTTCATTAAGAATATTTTGTCAACAGATAAATAATTTTAAACAAATATGTTCACTTTTATGCGTCCTGTAACATCATGGTTCATTACAAAGCTGGTTTTGAGATTCAAACTATAAATTTTATTCAAAACTTAAAATTATTAAGACAAAATTATCTTTTGTGCAGTTTTATAATATGTTAACAATAAAATTGTTGATTATTAAACTTTTATTCTAACTAAAATTAAAAAATTTGACTCTAGCAGCAGGGATAAAACAAAAAAAAATTTTTTTTATACGAAGTGATTTTTCCTTATTAACACGACGTACGTTGGTTATAAAACCGTTAAAAACCCCAAAATTTATCCCCTGTGAAATCTACTTGGTTGGATCTGCCGGACGGCCAACGTAACGACAGATACCTGCAAAATTTATAAAACTGAAACTACAAATTAATCCCCCCCCCATATTTATTAATATATTGTTAAACCGGGTTAAAGCGAGCTGTCACCAGACCTTATTGGTACAGTTGACTTAGATTTGGAATTATGGATAATAACGCTCGCCCCCCTTATTCCAGAAATCATCAATAATTTTTTTGAAAAATTTGTTAGCTACTCCTACTACGAGCATCAGTAGAGTCTCATAGCGGCCGTCAACTAAGAGAACAGTACTGAACTCAACCTCATTTTCATTTTGAAAATGATTACGCTGTAACATATATTTTATGTTGAAGAAAAGAGAAAAAAAAATATAAATTCTTACTAACTAAATTTAATTGACTCTAACAACGGAGATATGCAAAGTGTTGTGTACAGAAAAAGCTCCCGAGGCTTATTATTTCTGTACGGCGACAGGATAATGCGTCCGCTACAGATCGCAGTCTCGTGTCTTAAATCCCCCAAAAAATATCTCCTGTGAAATTTACTTGGTTGGACCTGCCGGGCGGTAAAATTAACGACAGGTGCCTGCAAAATTTTAAAAACGGAAACTACAAAATTTAACCCCCCCCCCCCCAATATTCATGTTTAATTTTTTTAAATCAGGACAAAACGGACTACCTCCAAACCATAAGGGTATTGTAGGCTTAGTTCGAATAAAATGGAAAATACTGTCCGCCTCCCATCACTCAGAAAATCATATCAGTTAAAGGTTTTTTTGTTTTTTTTTTTTTTTTTTTTTTTTTTTTTTTTTTTTTTATAAAAAAAACTTTCTTAACACCGGATTCGGTCAAAGTCAGCCAATAACCGCCAATTAACGGAACATTGACCGATCCCTTACTTAAACCAAAATTTCAGTTTAATCCCCCTTTATAATTATAATGTATTTTATTTTGTATATAACTTATAATGTACTTATGGGTCCATAATGCAACTCAAATCAATTGATAACTTTCCAAAATTACTTTAGAAAATCTAATTGTTTCCGTCGTAGATGTGATAAAATTTATATTTCGGGCAACTGATAGAAAGGAAAAGGAAGCGAGATAACATGCAATCATAGCACGAGCTTAATCATTAAGTTAGGATAAAAATTTTGTACATCAATTAATGTAATCGCTCTATGTTCCATAAAATCATGTATAACTTTCTCATAGACATTAAATAATACGTATATATATTAATATAGATGACACGTGTACAACAACAAGTATATGCTGGTTTTATTATCGCTGGTTGTACTACCCGTGTGAATGCTATTTATGTTTCGAATTTGTATATTTTTCAAGAAGTGAGAGAGGTACAGAATATGCTTCCCGAAACACATATGCCTTCATATAAACTGATTACACCGTACTCACTCTCGTTGCATTCCTTCACATATAGTTAATATTTTAGTCATCACAGTAGCCTTGAAAAAAGATTAAAATTATTTATTTCTTAGAATTGCTTTTATAAATAACATACCGAAAAAGTTTTATTTTTGTATTTTTATTTCCCATCAAATAATAATGATTTGTATTTATTATGTACCAAATTTATTTCATGATATGATATTTCTAAACGGTTTACATACTTAAAAGAAAAGAAAAATTTTTATAGAATTTCTTGATTTTATTTCCCTGAAATGGAATTTTTTTTTTTTTTTTTTTTGAAAAATATAACAATAACTTAAGAAATTAGGTACTCTACTTTGCATTATCTCTTGATAAAATTATAATTTTCTGCACTTAGAAATAAATGATAATCCATCTTATTAATCGTATATCACTTTCACGCATAATAGCATTACATTGATGGCATTCAGGTTCCCGTCAATTCTCGTCAATTTATAAACCACACAACAGTTTAATACAACGAAAGAGAAGAAAATCGTAATTTATCAATTTCTTTCAATAATACAATAATATAAATTTCATCAATCGCCGCTTTTTAGAGCACTCGTCATACAAAATACCTTTAATATCTTCAATAACATTTTATTTTCATTAAACTTCCCTTACAAAAAACAATAAATTTTCTCACTCGTGTAATAGATATTGGGCTATATTCATTATTATTTTCTTAAACATACTTAATAATTGAACCTGAATGCAATCGATCGAAGAATTTGATACCTCAAAATCATTTTTATTACCAATTTATTTGCGTTAGTGTATAATACCGTCTTTGTTAGAATTAGAAAAAGAAAGAATTTATTTATTCATTTGACGAACTTATTTATTTTTGATATTATTTTGTTAATTCATATTTTTTTTTTATGGATTTGCTTACATCAGGGCAAAATTTGTATTAATTAAAGTCAGAAAGATAAGAAATTTATTTATTTATTTGATGAAATAAACTTATTTACTTTAAATATTATATGTTAGCTAATTTTATAGACATAAAGACCGTTTGATATATAAATTATTATTTCATTAATACGTGCTTGATTAAAATAAATGTCGCATGTTAAGCAAACATAGAACGATTCATTCTGGTTTGATCATTTAAATTTTGAACGCCAATCAAATAATGTTAATAACATTGATCCCTTTATAATTTTAATAATTTTGTTTCTTAGTTATTAGCATTTATTTAAATTTTTGTTATTTTAATATTTTGCTCTATTTAAGAACATACGAAAACATAAAAATAATTTCACTCGTTGAAGATTTTGAGATGAATTGCATTATAGACTCCTCTCACAATCCCCGAGTCCGGGTAAACTAAGGTATATGCATTAAAATTTTTTATCCCATTTATGACAAATGGACTTTCAAAAAGGTGAGCAAATTTTTTAACCTGTTTGTGTTTCATGGATGATCTCGGGTGTGTCCTTAAAAGTACCTTATCGCCGATATTAAATGTTTTTACTTCATGTTTATCATGTTTTTTCTTTCTGGCTTCAGCCATTTTTAAGGTTTTTTCATATGCCAATTTTAATTTATCATTAATATCAACTGTTACTGATTCGAGAAATTGTATTATTTCGCTAATAAATGATTTGGATTGTCTATTAAACATTAATTCGTATGGCGTAAAACCTGTGGAATCATGGGGTGTGGAATTAAGACAATATTCGATATAAGGTACATAATCTACCCAGGATGAATGTTTTTTACTGCAATATGTTCTGAAAAGGCGATTTATTTCTCTATTTACGCGTTCTTCGGTATTTGCTCTAGGGTTATATACGCTTACTGTTAAGACTCGTATGCCTGCTTCGGTTAATGCACGTTGCCAGACCGGTGATCTGGATTGTGATCCATGATCGCTTACTATACTTTCTATAGGGCCAACTTCTGGGATAAATGATTTCAATACCCGGTCCGCACATTGTTTTGCAGTGGCTCCCTTTAACGGGTATAATTTGACAAGTTTGGTAAAATTAGTTTCTATTGCAAAAATTTGATTCATGCCCAATTTTCCCACTGGTAACGGACCGTACAGGTCACAGAACACAACTTCTAATGGCCTAGTAGAAATAATATTTTTTAATGGACCTTCGCTATAATGGTTTGGTACTTTACATTTTTGACATAAAATACATTTTTTTACTATTGACTGTACCCGATTATGCAGATTGTTCATATAAAAGTGTTGATATATTAATTGTACACATTTTTGTGTACCAAAATGACCATGATATTTATGAAAAAATATTACATCTGTAGAAATTGCTTCTGGAAGAATAATTTGCCAATCAAATGGAAAATTTGATCTTTTATGGAAAAGTATATTATTATGTAGTTTATATTTATCACCAAAGTTATCAATATTCCTAACAATATCTGAACAATATGCATCCTGCTGTTGATATTTCGAAATATTACGTAATAATTTTTTAAAATTAATTTTGTTAAAATCTAATTTAATACCACAAATTTGTAATTCAGGATAAGTAGCTTCGTCATTATCTATTTCGTTATCAAAATCATCTATTTCTAATTCAAGATTTAAATTGTTCATTATTAAATTCTTATTCCCTATGCTATCGTTATTAAGTGGTTGTGGATTTCGTGAAAATAAGTCAGCGATAAAGTTTGCTCTACCGCTCAAATGTTCAATTTCGAAATTGAAATCTCCCAGTGAGAGAAACCATCTCAGAAGCCTATTGCTAACAATTTTTGCGTTACGCAAGAAGGACAAAGCCTTTAAAATTACCCGGTGTCCCAGAATATATGTTCGGAACTTCTTAAAGCTATAAACCACGCTTAAAAGCTCCTTTTCGGATATGGTAAACCCCCTCTCAGAAGTTGTCAAGCTACGCGAAACAAAACTTATTGGCAAGTGTTTCCCTTTATCATCCAGTTGGTATAAATATCCAGAAATCGCAAAATCCGACGCATCGACATTTACGTAAAATGTTTTATTAAAATCAGCGTAACTGAGTAGTACTGATTCTTTAAATCTATTTTTAAGTGCATCAAACGTTTCTTGTTCATCTGGTCCCCACGCCCATTTTGAACCCTTTTTAAGTAAATGACTTAATCTTGCTGTGAGAAAACTAAAATTGTTAAAAAAGCGTCTGTAAAAGTTAAAAAGGCCTAAGATTGATTGTAGTTCCTTTACATTTTTAGGTGGCTGCAATTTAGAAATCGCTTCTATCTTTTCCCCATCCATTTTTATACCTGAATCTGTTGAGATATGACCAAGAAATTTAATTTCCCTTTGAAAGAAATTGCATTTGTCAAAATTTACTGTAACACCCGCAGAAGACAATTTGTTTAAAATTATTCTAATATGTTCAATATGGGACTCAACGCTTCCAGAACACACCACGATATCGTCGTCGAAAACGTGACAGAAATCACGTACATCGCCTCCCAAAATTTTATCCATAGCTTTTTGGAAAGCTCCAACAGCTAAATTGATGCCAAATGGTAACCTTTTATATTGGTAACATTTACCGTTTATGAGAAATCCCGTGTATTTTCTACTTTCAGGGTGTAAAGGTATTTGCCAAAATCCCTTAATTAAATCGAATGACGAAAAGACCTTTTTATTTTGAAATTTTGCAAGAATATATTTTATTGATATAGGCGATTCCTTATCCTGTAGTATTAATTTATTGACCTCTCTGGCATCCAGAACTACCCGTACCTTGCCTGTTTTACTAATGACCACGTGTGTTGGATTAATATAATTCGTATAAGTTCGTTCAATAACCCCCCACTGTATCATACGTTGAATTTCTTTTTCGGCAGCTGGAAGTTTTGCATAAGGGATTGGGTAACATTTAGCCGCGAATGGGACATGTTCTTTTACTTTAAATTCACACATAAAGTCTTTTACACACCCGGATACCTTTGTAAAAATATGTAAATTTTCTCGAAATATATCCAAAAGTTTATTTTTATGATTGTCAGATAGTATGGAAGTATTATTAATACGTTGTTCGATAGCCTCAAATGGTGTATGAATTTCTTCGTTACACTCTGTACTTATGACATTATTATTAATTGCATATAAAGTATCACTATCCAATTTGTCACCGACCGGTATTATTTTAACTAAGTTATTCAAAGTTTAATGTTCGTTTTCGGGGATAAAAAATACATCTTTAAATTTTATAGTGTAATTCTGAGATTCAATGTTGAAATTGAAAGTGGAGTTACCAAAAACAATTTTTGCCGAATATTTTTCACACCATTCTGTCCCTAGAATTACGTCATAACTGAGATTTTCAATTACAAGGCAATGTAAAGGAATTACTATTTCGGAAAATTTTAATTCCAAAAATACCTGTGAATTCACTACCTTAGATTTTTTTCCCAATGCCGTTAAAATTTGACATTTTGCTGTCGGTATTAGGGGTATCGGTTTCCCAGTTAATTCTATGCTTTTTTGATTCAATTCGGTATATTTATCTTTATTTAACCCTGTTACATTACTCCCACTATCAATTAAAAGTGAAATTTTTTCAGTCAAAAACTGACATTGAATGACAGGTAATGAATTTAATTGACTGGTACTGTACATTGTAGCACTCGGTGTATCGATATCTTCTGTTAAGATATCAGTAAATTCGTCAGATATCGCATTACAAATAAAAGTTTCACAGAAATCAAATGTATCAGATGGGCAATCACTAATACTATAATTATTTTCAAAAGTGTTAATGTTTGTAGGTTCTAAATTAATTTTGGGGTCAGTAATTTGTAAGTTTTGACCAGTGGACACCGGTACTACCGGGCCACTGGTGATATTTAGTTTTCCTGATTTAATTCCATGGTATCTGCCCCTGTATTAGAAACAGGAATTGCTTCCGCAACATTTGCGGTTAATGATTGGTCCGACATTTCAAATTCAACATTGTTTATTATTCCCTCAATATGATTTATATTATTAGAAATATTACTATTGGGAGCACGTGGTTGTTGGTTGTTTCTATTAAAATTATTGTTATTTGCATAGTTGTTAGTATAACGACGATTGCCAGTAAAATTTCGGTTATTGTTTGTAAAATTTCTATTATTATTCGTAAGATGTCGAGAATTTTGAAGATTTCCATAATTATAATTATTTTGGTATCTGTTATTACTCGTACCAATATTATCCAAAAAACGAACAGACCGACTATTTGAATTAAAGCTAGGGTTATAAGCAGTATTTCTATTGTTACTTCCAAAAGTCTGCCCCGTATTTGCATTATTACGAGTATTATTATTTGTGCTAGCATTTGAATCTCTATTACTGAAATTCCCATATGCGTTATTGTTGCTATTCGAAAAACGATTATTACTAAAATTTGAGAAACCATTAGTACCATATGAGCGAGTAAAATAATTGTCAAAATCTCTTAATGAGCTTTCTAATTCTTGTATGGTTTTGCAATTTATCAAGAAATGGTTTATTTCAATAAAGTGATTTATTATAATTTTAATAAAATTATCAGTGTCGACTTTTTGATTTAAATGCTTAACCAACTTATGCCAATATGTTCAATGTGATAAATATGATCCTTTTCTAACAGTTTGATGATTTTTATTTGTGTAAAAATCGATAAGTATTTTATTTTGAATCTCTTGACTCCAGAAGGAGTTCAAGAACCATGATTTGAATAAAATAAAACTATTAATATCATTTTCATAAAGAGAAAATATATTTTTTATGTTAGAATTTAGTTTACTGCATGCAAATCTAATTTTTTCCTGTTCTGAAAATTCATTGTTTGAAAAATATTGTTCAAGAGATTCTATGAATTCGATAGGATGAAGCTCTTGTAACTTATTATTAAAAATTCCAACATTAATCGTTTCATTTCTAAGAAATGACAAGTTGCCTAATGATAATTTTGTAAACTAGCATTGTCTTTATTGTTATTTATTAAAGAAACGCTATTTTCCAATAATTCAACTTTATTATTAATTGTTAATAAATTTTCTTGTTGTGAGTTAAACCTTTTATCAAGATTTTCAATTTTGGAGTCAATCAAATGTTCAGTTTCAATTTTAATTTTATCTAACTTATTGTCCATTGTTTTGTGATTTTCGTTACAATTAGTTTTCGTGGAATTTAGTTTCTGTTCGAATTCACATTTTGTGTTTGTGATATCTTTTTCAAATTTATTTATAAAATGATCAAGCCTAGCGTTAGTATCATCAAATTTTTTATTAATTTGAGTAGTTTGTGAATCAATTTTATTAGATAGTTGTTCATTTATGGTATATAATTCTTTATTTTGTGAATCTATTTGTAAATCAATTTTATTGATTTTGTTAGATAATTCTTTATTTTGTGAATCCATTTTATTTTCAATTCTACTAAATAACATTGTAATCATACCTCTGAAGTCATCATGAGAACCTTGTACTGGATCATTTGCAGATTGAGGTTCCCCAGTACTGCTGCTAGTTGTTTCCACTCCGGAGTCTCGGGATGGTTGTTCTCCAATTTGAGGCTGGTCTGGTTCACCTGTTGATTCCATGTTGTCGCGAACAATGTTGCTCCTTGGAGTTGATGCATATAATTCTCCGGATGAAAATAGGACGCTGGATACGCCGGTACTGTTTTCTTCCATGGTTAAGTTGGTGGTATCCATTTCGGTTGATTGGCTTGAAATGTTTCGCGGGATGCCACTCTGTAATGGTCCGGAGGATTCGCGTGGTTTGCTCTCTTCCTATTTGCTTGTGACGATGATTGAGTTTTAACTTTTAATATTGATTTATTTGTTTCGATGTCCCTTTTATTGGTTCCAAAGTCGTGGGTTAATTAATTTGAGCCAGTTTAATTTAATAAATTTGTTTATCGAAATACGTTGTTGATAAAAACGGACCGTTACAGTTTAAATTTCACACTTTTATTTATTTATTTATATAAATTCGTTTTAATTTTATATTTCGATATTTATTTTATTAAAATTTATTATAATTTATTTTTATTTGAATGTTATATATTTTTTATATTTTACAACAATTAATAAGTTTCCCAAACGGGATTTGTTACAAAAAATTACATCTTTTTTTCCTAATGTGTAGATTGCTAATAATCCTCATTCAAAAATCCCCTGTTGTACTTTTCTTCTCCATCAATTTCCTTTTTTAAAAGCAAAATGGCTTGTTTCTTTTTATTGGTTGACCAAATATCGTCATACCGTAAGCACCGCCCACCATTTATAGTTCATTAAAATCTTACCAGGCGGCGACTTACGATTTTGGACATACATTCCGTAGTACCAAAATCGACCACTAGATGTCATTAGCCATATCGTTTATCGGCCACAATATGCATAGTACACGTACTCACGTCACAAGTGTACCCTATATGTAAACATTTTACATCAGCAAGTGTACCCTATACATACTCATGAGAAAAAACATTCATCGACCTACGTCATCAGGTATATTCTGTACGTACCCACTAGAAAAAACATTCATATTTTTTATAACGACTTACGTCAGACGATTTACGTCAGCAGGTATATTTTGTACGTACATCAGACATTAATTTCCCCCACTATTAACAATTTTATTACTATAAAAGTCGAAATATTTCAATGCAAAAATCAGTTTTCAATTTTTGCTTCTTTTCTTGTCATTTTCGTTGTACATCGTTGTTGTGAATAATGTTTAGCCAAAAATTTAATAACGTTAATAAACAGTGCAGTAAACCATTTGAGAACTTAGAAAAGTTAATTGTTGGGAAGAAGTATAAAATAGTCGACATCCGGAAAATCAAGACGAAATTCGGTGATCAGTGGGTTGTAGAATTAGAAGACGTTATCATCACATTACCTGCACGTTTTCAACGAAGTCTAACCGACGACGACGTTGCCGAGGCGAAAAGGAACAACGAATTCAATTTTTTAATCTGCGGCGGTAAAAAGGTTAATACATACCTATTGGAAATTGAATAATGGAAGCCATTCAACAGCGTTTATGTACCGAAATTCTGTGTATGAAAATTAAACTTTATCGACAATATCTTTTACAAGCAATACGTGACGGTCAATTGAACATCATCGAGTATTTTTTAAGCCGACATCCAGAACTAATCAATAACGACATCGATCCGTTGGTGTATAGTGTCGAATATGGTGTTCAACCAGCTATCCTCGAATATTTAATTAAAATAAAAAAATGGTATATGCAGCAACTTTCTAATAAAATTAAAAAAGATTTTTCTTGGGAATCGAAATTTTTGACGGAATTATTGGACAAATATTGTATAGATAAATGTATTAGTCAAATACTTAAAAAGTGTACTTACGTAGCAATTCAGTATACTAGACCTGATTTGTTAAATTTATTAATTGGTGCTATGAAAGAAGAAAAGGAATATAATTTCCGTTTGGATCAAGATGATAAGGAGGATAGACAGTTAATAAAATGGATTCAAGGCAACATTGAAAAAGGTGGAAAGAACTCTCTGGTTGGAATGGAAGATGTACCATGCTGTGGTCCGTCAGCGTCAACAAAATTATCTGATTACATAGCTGTAAGAGATATTATGTATAAAGAATGGGATATTAAATAAAAAACATTTATTTTTTTTCAAAGTTGTTTTATTTCTTATTTTTCTTATTTACAATACATCATAAATTTCTTTAAATTACAATATTAGAAAAGATCTGCTCCTGAATATAGGCAATTACATTGCGTTGCCAAGTGGCCCCATACCTACTTATACATCTTAAATTATTTTAGTTACAATATTAGAAAGAGCTTGATAATTTATAATTCGATCATGAATAACAAGTAAATAAGCTTTTGTTTTAATTGGAAAAGGTTTGTTTGCTTCAAACTCTAATCGCAAATCAACTTGAGTTGATTTTAAAGCTTCACTTTGTTTAGAACAATCAATAACAATAAGCGGGGCATTATTTACATAACTATCTTTATTTAAAAGTGGTTCACAGTTGTTTTTATTATAATAGTACTTTTGAAAACGTGTATACATATCATAAAGCAAAGGAGTTTTATTAGTTGAAAAATTAGCGTTAATATTATCATACGGGTACGTTTCACCATTTAAATAAACTTTCACGTCTCTAATATCACAATGATCAAATTTACTAGTATCTTTATCTTTTTGTTTATGACGATCAGTTTGGAAAGCTAAAACAACCCATCTTGGTCGTTCAGCGTTAAATGTTCTCTTAACAGCCCAGCTTTGCTTGTACGTTTGCTGTAGTTCAGGATATTCATACAAATCCCAACTACGAAAACTAATATTAAGCGATGCATCAGCATTTAAAATTTTCACTAAATTAAGTTTCATAAAATCAGCAACGTTAACGTGCGGCATTTTAAATTCTAATACATCAATTATAATTTTAACATCAGTTGTGGTAGAACCTGTATTAAACATAACAGAATTTAAATAACTGTTTGTTCGAATTAAAATTACTTCTTGTCGCAAATTTATGATAATTTTATTAAAATCTTCAGCAAATCCAAGCAGCATTCTCAACGGTAAACATACACAAAAATTACCATTAGCGTCTGTAATTCCCCCGTTTTCGTTCCAACCCGCATTTGCTAGCACTTTACGTTCATTGTCGTTGTATGATAGATAAGTTTTCATAGTACTTGTTATACCAACATTCTTGATTCGATCAATTTCAACACCGCCCAATTCATAACGGATTTCATCGAAAAGGAAAGCCACTGCATTATTGGTTAGTTTTACATCGCTAACCGCTGTATCAGTACTAGCATTTAGTAAACGTCCTTCCAGGTAAATAAAACCTGCATATGGCCAAGTGTAAATGTCCTGTTGCTGAATCGCAATACGAATTTCATCATTTAATTCATATTTGCTTGATGAATAAGATTTATAGGTGTGATACTCTAAACGGGAAATTGTTTCATCAAACATAGGCTGTTCCTTAAGTTGTAATATCTCACTTGTTGCCATTTCGTTGTCTTCTTCTTTACAAGTAAAATTACAAAGAAATTTTTTAGCTTTAGAATGCAGTAAATTTGGAGACGATGTAGGCGATGAGCCAGTATTTTTTAATTTGAAGCCGAGTGACAGTAAAAATGCACGATTTTCAGGTGTTAATACTTTAGATGTTGACGGTCTTAACGCCCGTGACTGACTGTTGGTGGATATTGTATATCTATGATTAAGTACTAATCCCATTGTTGTTGCGATTTTTTATGTTTCAATTAAATGTAATCTAATTGTTATTTCCTCGTTTCGAAAATTTACTAACACACCGTTTTGATCAACAATGCCCAGAGTAATATTATCGATTCGATTAACAGTCATCGGATAATAGATGATGTTTGATGGTACAATCACTATTTTATAGCCAGGCGGTACGTTTGGAAAAAACTGATAAATTGTATGATCTATATACGAACCGGCAGTTATGCTACACGTAATGCGAATAGCATTAACTTTTAAAATATCAACTGTATGTTCTGAAACATGTAATTTATCTGGAGCAAGTTTTTGTTTCGTAAAACTTAATAATGGCCCGATAGAATCGTTGTGTGTAAAGTCGATGCTTCTATTAAATTTTATTTCACTTTTTAGTGTATTGTTATTTGCTTCAAGTATTAGATTTAGATTTTTATCTCTTTTTGATAATTCTGAAGTTAAACGAGCGATATCGTTTAATTCATATGAACCCTCAGGTAATTCAATAAAATTGATTTTATCATTATTATCATCATCATCATTGATATAAGTTACATCATTTTTATGTTTAAATGGTTGGTTATAATAATAGAATTTGTTATTTTTACCAACCTCAATATTTGGTATAGAATTAAATGTTTCAATATCAATTAACCCTAAGGCATAATTTTTATTTGGATTTAGTTCAATAGAAGGCAAAAAATCTGCACTAATATTTGAATTTCGCGATGTAAATGTGAATGTTCTTGATGAAGACATTATTACTACTGAACAATTAATCAGTTTGACTAGCTATTATATAAAAATTTTAAACACAATTTACCACAAATTGTCTGATTGTAGGTTTGATCTTGATTATAATTATATCTTATTCGTACATTGGGACCAAAATTATCCAGTAATTCAATTGGTGGTTGCAAATTTCCAAAACTATCATAATAATGTACAATGTTTCTATCTTTTTTATATGCTACCCAGTGTGTACCGTTATTACGATTGCTATCTAAATTTACAATTGCCGATTCGCGAATCCAAGGTTTATTCGGTAAAGTGTCTCGCATATAAACGTTTCTAAAATTTGGTATTTTTAATTTTTTTGCATACTCACGTAGTTCAATATTAGACAATGGTCCACCTGGTATGCTTATTGGTAGTTTTTTGTTGGTGGTCGCAAATATAAACCAAGTTCTTGTTTATATGGTCTTAAATATAAACCTTTGCCTAACGCAATTGCCTCCATTTTTTGATTATGTCGCTGACTTTCCGCAAATTATTTTTTTGCCGTTTTTGCATCGTTAACGGCTTTTGCAATACCGGCTGCACCACCTGAAGTGCCCCCAGAGCTGATAGTCCAGCGAATAATGGAATAAGAGGTAAAAAGCCACCCGTCTTGGGTACTGGTAATATGCGTTCTTTTCTAATCTTTTGCAAATTTGATGAACGAATTGCAGCTTTTGCCACTTTTATAGCATGTTTTAAATCAACCGGTTTGGAATTTTTTAATGCATGCCATGCTTTTCGTATAGCACCACCCAGTGTTATTGTTTTCTTGCTCTTCTTTTTATATCGTGAACGCTTTCGCCGGTGTTTAAGTAGCCCCATACCTAATTTTGTTTTAGTCTTCATTACGTTTGTAATTAAATAAGCCGCTGCTTCTTCACCTAAACTACTGCTGTTTGCTTTTACTCGACTCCAAGCCGCCTCGGCTAATTGTCTATCAGCGCGATCTCTGTGTGTTAAATCGGAACTTTGCGAATACTGAATATCATGCACTTTACACCCCTCGTCGAGCTCGTTTATCCCCGGGTCGTTTTTACCTTTTTACTAATTTGGTGCCGGGTCCACAATATCGATAGCCCGGTATATGTAATTCAACAGGTAACTTATTAATTAATGGATTTACAATACCTGCACCACCTTTCTCTTTGAATGTTGAATGACGGCTGTTTGTTCTATTGTTGCACATCAGCATTTTTATACAATTTCTCAAGCGCAACTGTCAATATTTATCGAATTGCACTATTATATATATATATATATATATATATATATATATATATATATATATATATATATATATATATATATATATATATATATATATATATAGATATATATATGAACAATGTTCACTCATCATTATTTGTCAACATGAAATTGCAAGCAACATTATAAATTACCTGTACATGATATAAGACCAGCAGTTTTTTCAAAACAAGTACCAAATAAACATGGTCCTGTGTTGCCCAATAGTATTCGTTGTATTATTACCGGTCCATCAAATTGTGGCAAAACGAATGCTATGATTGCATTATTACAAGACGTAAATGGACTTCGTTTTGAAAATGTATATGTTTATAGTAAATCATTACAACAACCTAAATATCAACTGCTTGGTGAACTTTTAAACTCTATCAAAGGCATTGGTTATTACCCGTATAATGATAATGCGGAGATTATTCCACCAGCACAAGCTAAGCCCAATTCAATATTTATTTTTGATGATGTGGCATGTGATTCACAAGATGTAATGCGAGAATATTTTAGTATGGGGCGTCATCAAGATATTGATTCATTTTACCTATGTCAAACGTACAGTCGTATACCTAAGCAGCTAATTCGTGATAACTGCAACCTATTGATACTTTTTAAACAGGATGATTTAAACTTACGTCATGTTTATGATGACCATGTGAATACTGATATGAAATTTAATGAATTTCGTGATATGTGCTCACTTTGCTGGAAAGATGATAAATATGGATTTTTAGTGATAGATAAAGACAGCCCGCTTAATAATGGTCGATATCGAAAGAACTTTGATGTATATATATCACTACCTTAATATGATATTTAGTTAGTATTGTAAGAACCACTTACAAAGACAGGTGTTTATATAAAATTAATATTTTCAAACAGGTAGCTGTTTTTATCCAACAGGTAGCTGTTTCTTATCAAACAGGTAACTGTTTAATTACTGTTTTTAATCAAACAAATAACTATTTGAAAAATGGTTGCGAAAATTGATGAAAAGGTTAAAAAAGATATAACAAAATTAAGTGATGCAATACGTAAAAAATATCGATTATTAAAAGTGGGTAAACGGACCGTAGAAGAGTTTAAACAAAAACAACTAAGTCCAATAACAAAACTATTACATGAATTGATTGATTTAACGGGATACAAAGATGATGATGATGATGATGATAGTGATAAGAAAAATTTTAAAACACCTAGAAAACGTATAAGTCTAAAGTTGGGTCGTCATTCATGGTTAAAAACATCAAAATTTAAGAAAGAAATAGCTACTCCATCTTGGAGATCATCTATTACTACATTTAAAGATAAAATTAAAAACACCGTCGTAATTATTATAAGTATTCTATACTACTAAGAACACCAAAAGTGCCAATTTTAAAAAACCATTTATGTTAACATGTCGACTGTGGTTGTCACGAAAGTAATAACCACCACGGCCAGATCGTCCGCGTATGCCGCACTAGTCATGCCCTCCACCACTTCTAACTCAAGCACCCCGTTGTATCCATCGTTCCAGGGTAGGGGCCCCTGCTAGGACACGCCATCTACTTTTTGCGTTCCGTGCAGTGTTTATTACTTTATCTATTGCATTAATTATGGATTTCTTCATAAATCCAAATTGATTTTTGGAAATCGTCTCCAACTCCTCCAGGTATAATTCCTTCATACACTTTTCCCATTGTGTTCAGTTGACATAACGGTCTATATGATGTGACGTCATCTAGTGGTTTCCCCGGGTTAGGTATTAAAGCAAGCTTCACATTTTTCCATAGATTCGCAAAGGTCTACTTCTTTAGGTAGACCTTTTTAATTCCTTAGATAGATAATTTTCAAGATCCGTTCCAGGCCCACTTCCAGAGAAAGTGTGTGCAGTTTTTTTCAGAATAAAAAAAATTTTGCGAAAGTAATGATATGTTCATTTTAATTGCCAATAATAGATTATCAGTTAAAATTTTTGCTTCTTCAGGATTTGATGTCTTTTTCTCATGATATGCTGGTGCTTCCTTTAAAAACCGTACCAAACCAGTTGCTGATAATGAAGCATTTTTATTTTTTAGTTTTTGTACACTTTCTAAGTGTGATTTACTAATTAAATGCCGTTTTAAAAAGTCCAGTTTCCACACGCTATCCCACATTTTTCTACTAAGAAAATCACTACGTACCTTTCCATCTCGACAGTAATTACAAATTACACCCTTTTCATCATTAAATACAAATATTTTTTTTAACTGAATTTATAACTTATCATGACTTTTCGAAGTATCAGTTTCTACGAATTCATTAAGGGGTTATCCAGAGTTGCAGACATTAAAAATGCAGACAAGAAAAATTATACAAAAAGGCAAGATAATTAACGAATATTCACCGACTAACATAGAAGGAATTTAGCTTTTAAAAGATAAATAAATAGGTAATTGACAGGAGTCTTTCACACACAGATACGAGATAAGAGAAGTTAAATCTAGATAAATAAATAAGAAAATAAAAGCGTAATGAATGACTACTGCCAAAAAAAATTAATTAAATTGAACAGATTGATACGCCTAAGCCGTTACAAGCATAAGGTAAAATATTAACTACGTTACTACAAACGAATAAAAGAAAACACCGTTGCTATTTGTATTAAAAAATGAATTTAGTAAAAGCGAAAGTTAATTTTAAAATCACTGAATTCAACGTATTCATTTGCACTACGAAAAAGAATTCAACAAGCACTAATAGAATCTCAAGTTAGAACTACACGCGTTGAAGATGAGGTTAGAATTACTTAACTCAATTATTTCTGGAGAACATTCGGTGCATAACAAAGTAAACGTGCACAGCAGCAAACAACCATGAAATTCAGGGCGACACAATTCTATATAATAGTCCAGAAACGAGCCAGGGCAGAATTGCAGATGAATCGAATTGTAGCACGGTCACAGGAGCCTCAGGTGTAGAGTGAATTCCAACCAAAGTCCAGTGAACTCAGTTTGTGCAAATCATTGTCCAATACACTCGTGTTAAATAGGAATTTACAATCAAAGTAGAGAATTAGAATTAAAACAGAAATAGAACAGAAACCTGTACCAGAACAAAATGAACCCGATAAAGATGAAATTTTAAAAAAGAACAAATTCCCAGCCTCGCTGGTTCAAATAGCAATGATTAGTGCGTAAAATTAGTTGACAAACATAAGTACCAACCGCAATAAAAAAGTTAAAAGTCAATAAACTCGCTTAGTAACTATAACGTGTACAGTGCGTTCCAACTTACACAATGTACAAATGTCATTTACATTATGTACATCATAAAATTTTTTTTGTAACAAATTTTTAAATTAAATCGATTTTTTTTGTACAAAATTCGTTCAAGACTGTAACAATATATATATATATATATATATATATATATATATATATATATATATATATATATATATATATATATATATATATATATATATATATATATCTTAATCTTAATAATATTATAAATGTGAAAGTTTGGATGTTTGGATGTTTGGATGTTTGGATGTTTGGATGTTTGTTGCTCAATCACGCCAAAACGGCTGAACGAATTTTGATAAAATTTTACGTACAAACTTCTTATACACTGACTTAACACATAGGCTAAATTTTATCCCGATTTCATGTTCCTGGGGGATACAAAACGAATTAATCTATCCCGCTCTAATAACTGAACCGAATCCGACGGAATTTGATTTACAGGCAATATTTATCTTGAATTAACACATAGAATAATCTTATCCCGATTCAAGGCTCCTGTGGGATACAAAACCAGTTAGTTAACCACAGCAAAATGACTGAACTGAATTCGATGAAATTGGTATATAGAAAAAATTTACTATGGATACATACAGGAGTAATTTTAATAACACATAGGATAATTTTATCCCGTTTTCATGTTCCTGAGGGATACAAATTCAGTTAATCAATCCAGCTCAAATAACTGAACCGAATCCGATGGAATTTGATGTACAGGCAATATTTTTCCTGAATTAACACATAGAATAATCTTATCCTGATTCAGAATTCCTGTGGGATACAAAACCAGTTACTTAACCACAGCAAAATGACTGAACTGAATTCGGTGAAATTGGTATATAGAAACTATTTACTATGAATACATACTGGAATTATTTTAATAACACATAGGATAGTTTTATCCCAATTGAATGTTCCTGGGGGATACAATCCCAATTACTCAGTCACGTATTGTTAAAACCGAATTTGATAAAATTTTGTACACAGACACTATTTATGCTGAGTTAACACAGAGAATAACGTTATCCCGATTGAAAGTTCCCGTGGGACACTAAATTAGTTATTCCATTACACTAAAATGACTGAACTAAATGTGATGAAATTTTGTATACAAACGCTATTTACCTTGAATACGCACCTAGGATGATTTTGTTTCGATATGACGTTTCTATGGGATACAAAACCAATCATTCAATCACGACAAAATCACTGAAACGATTTCGATGGAATTTGGTACAGAGATATTAACTCTCAATTAATACAGAATCATTTATTACCGATTAGAGATAGAAATCGGACCGAGAGTTTTAAAGGTCCTCTCGAGTCTTACCGGCGGGAACGGGAACGCGCAGATGTGGAAATTTTTTGACGGGAATTGAAACGGGCGGGAGTGGATAAATATGCTGGGAATGTTACATTTTTATTTTCGTTATTTAAAACTAAAAATTTTTTTGATAAAGCGGGACCGGAAATAAAGATAACGGGTTCGGGACTAATTTGAAGGAAACGTGCAGAAGTGACAATTTTTCTATGGAAATGGGAGTGAACGGGAGCGATGGGTATAAAACAGGTTCACCGGGAAATGGACTAATTTGAAGGAAACGGGCAGAAGTGACAATTTTCTATGGAAATGGGATTGAACGGGAGCGATGGGTATAAAACGGGTTCTATCGGGAATGGGACTAATTTGAAGGAAACGGGCAGAAGTGACAATTTTTCGACGGGAATGGGAGTGAACGGGAGCGATGGGTATAATCGTGAGTGGGCGGGAACGGGTTAAGAAAATCACTCCCGTGAGTATCTCTATTACTGACTGAAGATTCATGTGGAATAAATTACTTAGTTACACTCAATTTATTAAATATAAGGTTTTATTATAATTGAATTTATTAAATTAGGTCAGTTATTTAAATCAGATGCATAGCAATAAACATTTTATTATCTACTCATCTTAAAATTTTGGAGAATAATGTAAATGATTTTTTTTTTTATACTTGGTACTTGAACTTATGTTTAAAATTATTTCTTTTCGTAATAATCCCTTATTTGGGTATAGAAAATACTATCTATTGTAGGTCATGTGATTAACAGTTTTAAAATAAGATGGATTTTCAAAATACGAATGTCATACATAAGCCAATAAAAATAAAACATAAGAGAGATTTGCAGAAAGGTGATAAAAGTAAGCAATGGATTTTTGAAGTTATAAAATTTAAGTATACGCCCATTTAATGATTTATTTATGTATTACCTTACACCGAGAGTATTGCAATAAAATGTTAGGTATAAATTTTTTTTTTTTTCATAGCCTTATTATAGGAATCCATAATTAAATCAAAATCAAATCGCTGAAACGGCTGGACCGATTTTGATAAAATTTTATATACACACTCTTTATACACTGAATTAACGTATAGGCTAAATTTTATCCCGGTTGTAAGTTCCTCAGGGATACACAATTTTTCAAACGCCCCACAAAATTAAACTTAATTCGATGAAATCTGATACACAGGCACTATTTATCCTGAGTTAACACATAAGATAATCTTATCCCGATTAAAGGTTCCTGTGGGATGACTGAACCGAATTTGATAAAATTTAATATACAGATACTATTTACTATGAACACATATAGTAATAATTTTTAAATAGTTTTAGTCGGGATAGTTTTATCCCGATTGAAGGTTCCCGGGAGAAGAAGGGGGATACAAAACGGGGTAGGGGATCGAATTCAATGCGTGCGAAGCCGCGGGTCAAAGCTAGTATATATATATATATATATATATATATATATATATATATATATATATATATATATATATATATATATGCAGTAAAGTGGTTGAATTGTCCTTTTGGATATACGTGTGTGTTTTTAATAAAGGGTCAGAATTTTTTGATATGCTCGGATTTAATATTGCACCGCATGTATAACATTACATTAACAAAAGAGACAACGGACGTATAAAAATTTGGGAAAAACCGTGCACTGCTAAATCCAAGAATGAGCAGGAAGAATTGTATGAGGAAACCTTCGGGCTTCTGTATGGTCCTGGGATAGCGGACTAAATAAATGTAAGCAATTTCTTTGGATTTAATCGATTTTAATGCAAAAAAATTTTTAAAAAAAGTCTTTAAATGCCTGTTACACAAAACTACATTTGAAATCGGCTGCCACGCTGTAGTCCGTAGCTCTCTATTAATTATAACGTATAAGGGTAATATTTTTTTTTTTTTAGTCCCTGAACTTAAAAAATTCACTTTATGTAAATTCCAACTGTTTCTTACAGACAAAAATAACTAAAAAAAAAACCCAGTATTTTTCGAGTTTTTTCAAAAGCTTACAATTTTTCATTTTCTTTCTGAATCGATGTAATTTTAGGTTCAGGGACTCAGAAAATTGTTTTCTTCAAAACACTTCAATTTTCTAATATCTGACCACCCTTTGAAGCTGTGTGCTGTGAGACGGTATTGTCTTGACGGCTTTACCAATTTGAAACTTTTGGTTAATTTCACCTCTCAGGTCGTCCTTTTAATGATAATTGGATAAAGTTGTGTCCCTGTTTTTATCCAAAATGCGCAGATTCTTCGTCTCCTTTCAGGATTCCGTTCTCAGGAAGAGCTCAGTAAAATACTTTCTTACACTTTACTACTTTTATTGATAGCTACTTTTGGTGTTGAACACAAAATAAAAGCAAATTTCAGTTTAAACGTTGCGGTAAAATAAAAATGCTTTCACCGGGGAATTGGATGGTGGTATGGTAATGGATAGTTCTGGTACAGAGTTGCCCATTGGGTGTGGAAGCATGGGTTTTAGGCAACGTCAATGATGATAAGTGTAAATCCAAAAAAAAGCCAAAGATTTCATCCTAACAAAGATTTAACAGTTTATTAAATTAAAATTTGCCTGGTGGATAAATCCCCTGGCCTAGTCACGTGGACGATTTACAAAATAGCTAACTTATAACTATTGGTTAAAATGAAATACAATATAAAAATTTTAAATTTACAAGAAGAATAAATTACTAACGAAACCTAAAGATGTTAATTTCTGACCTGAACTGCTCACTTATCGACTTATTAAAAATGAAAGAATAAATTACAATAATTAAAACGGCAAAGAACAATGATATTTGCATCGTAAATGTGTTAAATTTGATTTACGGAGCCACATGATAAAAATAAATAAAAAAAAAAAAATAACAAGAGAATTTAAGGTTATATTACGATTTGAGAATGTGTGCTCCTTGACCCTTAATACAAATTCCGAACAAACCTTTAAATAAACTACTAAGTTAAAGAAGTCTAAATCGAATAAACTTAGACGTTATGCATAATGACAGAATAATTTTTTAATGTTCACGTGTCATACACTACGCGAACTCATTTTGGTTAACTGAAACAAAGAACCACGCGGAAAAATTATTTAAAAATTGATCCGCTGAAAATTCATTATAAAATTTAAATGAATTTAAATAAATAAACGCCTAATTGAATTAAATACTAAAGTACATAATCTAAATTTTAAATAATAAATTTAGAATAAGCATGCTTAAGAATAATTACGTAAGCCTAAAATTAAATTTAAAAAAATAAAATATAATCTTACATGTTAATAGTTCAGAGTTTGTATTAAGAGTCTTTTATGATTTTAAATTGTAATATAAGCAAACTTATGTTTAGAATTTACTAGAAAAGTTTTGCACAACAACGCCCTAACTTTTAATATTCAAAACAAGGAATTAAAAATACAATTAGTTTAAAAACATATCGAGTCACTGCATTATCTTATTATTATAGTAGATTTTACATTTTGATAACAGATGTCAATGAACTTACTTATTGACTAAGTGATTTGATAAATAGATTTATGCAAGTATTCTATAATTGCCACGGATAGATGCCATTAGATACCATGGCAATATTGGGGGGGGGGGCGGAAAAAATAGCGAATGTGTACAGGAATTAAGCGAAAGCTCGATATGGTTTCAAAATTTACAATATTTATCTTACATCTTTTTTGTGATACTTAAATAAGATACCAATGTCGAATAAGTATTTCTGGAACATTGACGATTTGAGGCAGGAACCATTGTTTGAAATACACATGTCTGGACATCCACATTGCAAGAGGATGTTGTACAAGACGCCGATGACAATCTGAGTGGTTTGCTTTTTTTCCTGGTTTCGTAATAGCATATTTGCTTTTATAATCTAAAAGTACAAAAATATACTAAGTTTTGCGGTTTGACACAAATTAATTTTTTTACAATGTTATATAAGTTTTGAATAAAATAATTTTGAAATATTACAATAGATTTGTAGTATAATTTATAAAAATCGAATTTACTCTCGTGGAAACACTTTGACACATATTGAACAAATAATTGCGGTAACATGATACGTTTAAGTAAAATGCATGAGAAAATCATCCTTAATGTAATAAATGTAATTACAAAATAATTATTCTTCTTTAATAATTTGACAGAATAAAATCCATATTAGTTTGTGGTCAAACTATTAATTGCATTGAGTTAATATAATGTAGATCAGAAGAAGAATTTAAGTCTGAATCCACAGTATAGATAATGTTTATGAGTGTTCAACATGAAGGTTAGAATTTAAAATTATTGGTTCGAATCATTATTTTGTCGAAAAATGGCGATACTATTAATTTGTGTACTTATCTTAGTTGAGCTTTTGCTCCTGTAGGGCGACAATGTCCGTGATATGTTGAAAATCTGGACGACTTGTGACATTTGACCTTGAAATTCAGGGCTTCCTCCTGCAGTACTTGTATAACTTCAGACTGCGGTTGTAGGTGCTTACGTACACCATGTTGTTGATTGGTATCCAGTTCATCATTTTCAGTAACTATTACTATTGGTCTTTGCACGTTTTCGAGATACAGTACATCAAATATGCTGAAAGCAAAAGAGCAAGCAGAAACTAGCAAGAAGCAAACAGAGTTTTGAAGTTAACAAAAATATCAGGAATATTTTAAATTTAGCGAATTTTTAATGAATTTACACAGATTAAAATTTGAATAAACTTAGTAAGTCGATAAGTAGGTGATTGTAGAGTGAATAAGTAATTTTAAAATATAAGTTTTATAAGTCGTATGAATAAAATAAGTTTTTATAAATTTTTTAAGTCCTAAAATTTTTATAAATTTTATAAATTGTATAAGTTTTACGATTTTAAAATTTTTATAATTTTCATAAGTTTTATAATCTACATAATAAGAATTTTTTATAAGTTTTATAATTTTTTGTAAGTTTTTTATAATTTTCATAAGTGGTACAATTTTTCATAAGTCGATAAGAATGAATAAAGAATTGAGGTAAGTGGATCTTTTCTGGATAAGAATCCAGTTTTTGTCCGCTACCAATTGCGGTAAAATAAAAATAACTATGGTTTTACCGGGTATTGGATGATGGTATGGTAATGGATATTTCTGGTACAGAGTTCCGCATTGGGTGTGGAAGAATGGGTTTTAGGCAACGTCAATGATGATAAGTGTAAATCACAAAAAAACCAAAGATTTCATCTTAACAAAGATTTAACAGTTTATTAAATTAAAATTTGCCTGGTGGATAAATCCCCTGGCCTAGTCACGTGGACGATTTACAAAATAGCTAACTTATAACCAGTGTTCCCTCTAACTTTTTATGACCTGTGTGTGCACTTTTTAAGTGTCTGCAGTTTTTTCCAAAATAAAAATAATTTTGTGCGGCAATTAAAAAAGCGCATATAATAGAAAATACGCTGCCAATGGGGTGTGGCACACAGCTTCCTCGTACTCGTAAAAAATTTTAAAACAGTATTCTACCAAATATATATATATATATATATATATATATATATATATATATATATATATATATATATATATATATACAGTCCCGGCCACTTGAATAGAACCATTAACATTAATACGGATATTAGAGAAACTATATATTAATAAATTCTGATCTTTTAAGTTTTTATTACTTACATGTATGACTATTTAAATATTACATTATTAGATATTAATTTAAATATTATTTTTTGTATGAGCAATGTTAAATAAAAATACAGTTAATTTTCTAGGACACATGAATAGAACCAATAGTTAATTTTTTTAATAAAATAATTAAGAGACTCTGAAAATTATATTAATATTTAGTATTTTTTTCATTGTTTCTAATTACTTCAAACAATCGACTAGGCATTGAGTCGTATAATTTTTGAATGTAATTTTGAGGTATTGTCGACCATTCTTTCATTAACGCTGTTTTCAGTGCTTCTTTATTATCGTATTGGCGTCCACCTGCATACAATCTTCTCGTTAACCATCCCCATACGTTTTCTATAATATTGAGGTCTGGTGACCGAGAAGGCCACTCAAGAGTTTTAATATTATTTTTTTTCAACCAATCTTTAACAAGCATTGCTGAATGAATAGACGCGTTATCGTGTTGAAAAATGTAGTTCCGACCTGCCACCTTTGATTTTATGTTTTTTTTTTGTCGTTCTAACAATTCAATATACTTTGCAGCATTTTGTTTACCTTTCAGTTCAACTAAATCTAACACACCTTTATAGCTAATAGCGCCTCAGACCAGAACACTTCCTAAAGTACTGTGACGACGAGACAAATATTGTTCTTCTTTTCTAAGATCATGAAAATAATAAGTGTATTGAGACGTCGGTCTCTATTCCCCAAGAAGGGATGACAGAATTTGTAACACCACGGCAGTCTAGGTGTTCACTTTGTGGTACAATCCACGCCCTGTTTTAATAAGTGGTGAAAATAGCGCAGAGGATTTTTTGTTTTCCCACTCAAGATGGATGCCTTGCACTGGATTTCGTCCCTTCAGTCGTGTTTCCTTTACCTTTCTCGGCTTAGATGACACTGAGACGTTGCGGCGATTGGATAATTTTTAGGTATTATTTTCTAGTTTCGAACGAATAAAACGCAAAATATTTTTACGATAACAATTTATTTAATTCCAATTGAACGAAAACAATATTAACCAAATTCGATTAAACGTTACAAACAATTAAAAAATTATTTTTTAATGATAAAATTGGCTTCGAGCTCGGTAGAACGATCTAACGTAACTGTTTAGTAAAGCGGTTTTTACAATTTCAATTTTAATGGACTGTATTGAGCAGTCAATTAATCAGTTCGAGATATGAAAAAATAATAACGAAAATCAAAAGAAAAACTAAAGTAAAAAACTCACCAATTTGCTGATGTGTTGCCAGACAAATCTGCGATGCACTTTAAAGGGTTATAAGTGACTGAGGAAAGTTATTAGGAAAAATGGGGAAAATAACCATTTAATAAATGGAGGTTTTCACTTTATGAATTAATTAAATTTAAACAAAAAAATATAATAATTATTAATTAAATTTAATAGAAAAGTGTCGAATTTGCGATAAATACAAAACGCACGAGAAATCGAATAATCATAAAAAAATTAGCGTAATTAATTTTATAACTGCGGAACGAACAATTAATCCAAAAAAAAAAACGGAGTGAAAAAAAAAAAAAAAAAACTAGCAATCTATTCAAAGAGAATTTTCTAGTAATATACAATGCGGGCGAACAATAATGAATCTAAACGATTAATAATTTTGTAAAGTATAATTTTGTATTTTAAAAATATGCCTATTTGTGCCACCTTATGTAATCGTAACATACATAATATTTGTCAATAAAGGGATTAATCAATTAATTAAGTATATGTAATATGTTTAATTATGCTAAAAAATAAATTTATATTTTCTAAATTGTACAAATAATTATTGGCGTCAACATTTAAGATTTTGTATCGAAAGAAAAAAAAAATTAATATATTAAACGCTGGCGCCAACATCCCCCCGCCCCTGAAGAAATTTCAGGAACGTGAGATAAAATTATGAAACCATTCAAGTACTCAAGAGAAACTATTAACTGAAGTTATTCCATTATTGAAAAAACTAGCAATTGAACAGGTGATCTAACAATTTAATTAATGAATAAATAAACAAATGAAAAATGATGAAAATAATGAACGAATAATAAACAAGTTGTTTGTGAGAAAGAAAAGAAAGGTGTGATTATTGCAGTGGTAGTGGACAAACTTTTACGACCGGGCGTTTAAAAATTCCATTTTTGGTTTTTACAGATACCACTCTGACCACCCCATCTTTACCGGGGAAAGTTTCAGTTATTCGACCAAGTGGCCATTGTAAAGGTGGGGTGTTTGGTTGTTGTAAAATGACAATCTTTCCGATCTCAATAGATTCGGGTGAACTGGTCCAACATTCACGAACTTGTAACGACGTTAAATATTCGATATGCCATCGTTTCCAGTAATCTTGTACCATTTTATCAATAAGTTGGTATCTAGTTAAACGATTAATTTTAGCAGCAGACAGATCCTCAGCAGGCAACCAATTTAGCGGTGTCAGTGTGAGAAAATGAGCGGGTGTAAGAGCAATGGGGTCAGCTGGATCGGAACTCAGTGCACATAAAGGTCGGGAATTTAGCAAACACTCGATTTGTATTAGAAGGGTATTCATTTCTTCATAAGTAAGTAGTTGTTCCCCAATTACTTTGTGAAGATGTGTTTTTACACATTTTATGTTTGCCTCCCAGATGCCACCCATATGTGGCGCACTAGGAGGATTAATTTTCCACGTAACGCCTCTGTGACTGAGTTCGTTTCCAAGCTGATTTTGAAAATCAGAGGAAGCTAACAATTGATATAGTTCACTTAGTTCTGTTTTTGCTCCGATAAAGGTAGTACCGGCATCGGACACTAAAGTAGAACATAGCCCTCTGCGCGCTAAAAATCGTTTAAAAGCCTGTAAGAAATTTGGAGTTGATAGATCTGACACGAGTTCTAAATGGACTGCTTTAATACCAAGGCATATAAATAAACATATATATGCCTTTTGTGAACGAGTACCACGAAATCGATTAAGTAAAATTTTTATTGGCCCAGCAAAATCTACTCCCGTAGAGAAAAATGGTTTTACTTGTTGCACTCTATAAGCAGGCAAGTCACCCATCAATGGATATTGTGGTTTTGGATTCATACGAAAACAAAAATTACACTTCGAAATACGATTTCGAACTACAGTGCGCGCTGAAAGTATCCAATACCGTTGTCGAAGTAAAGCCAGTACCAAATTAGGACCTGTGTGAAAGTTAGTTTGATGATGATAGTCAATTAATAAATTTACAACAGGATCCTTTTTCGGGAGTAAAATAGGATGCTGGGTGTCAAAATTCAAATTTGAATTTACAAGTCGCCCACCAACACGAAGTATACCATCTTTTAAGAAAGGGCGAAGTTTACGCAAATAAGGGGAACATTGTTGATTATTATTTAGTGATCTGATTTCGGTTTCAAAATGAGCATTTTGTACGATTTTTAAAATGATTCGTTCGGCAAAATTTAAGTCGGTAGCGGTAATATTGGTTTGCAGAGGAAGCATTTTTGTAAAACGTAGTACATACACAGTCGAACGTAATAATTTTTTCCAATTTGAGCATCGATCAATTAAATTATACCAGGGATTAGGTGCGCGATTGGTAACAATTAATGTAATTTCCTTTTTCTCTAATTCCGTGACGTTTTCTAATGGCAATGACTGAATAGGCCAATCAGTTTCCGCATCAAGTAGCCAAGTTGGTCCAGAAATCCAATCAGAGAGAGACAAAAACTGTGATGGGGATAAACCACGAGATACTGCATCAGCGATATTTAACTTGGTATTGATGTAGTGCCAATTAGACGACGCAATTAAGTTTTGAATTTTTGTGACCCTGTTCGATACAAATGTTTTCCACTTGTGCGGTGAATCATTAATCCAACTGAGCGTTACAGTTGAATCCGAAAGAGCGTAAATTTTATCTATTTTTATACGAGAAAATATTTGATGTACAAAAGATAATAATTTAGCCAATAATAGAGCAGCACATAATTCAAGGCGAGGTACTGAAATGGTTTTTAATGGTGCAATTTTAGATTTTGCACAAATTAAATTTGAGGTTATATGGGTTTCAGTTGACGAGCGGAAATAAACCACAGCACCATATGAGGTAGTGCTCGCGTCAGCAAAACCAATTAAAATAATGGAGTTAGTATTTTCGAGTAAGCCTAAATGTCTAGGAATTTTAAAATTTTTTAGTAATGGAATTTCATTTTCGAATTGTTTCCAGATTTTAATGAAATTTTCTGGTGGAGTGGCATCCCAGTCTAAATGCAGTGACCACAAATGTTTTATGAACAATTTCAATTTTACAATAACTGGTGCAACAAGTCCCAGAGGATCAAAAAAACGAGCTGCGAGAGATAAAATGTTTCTTTTGGTACATTCTCTGGTTTCGTCTATGTTTAATTTAAATGACAAATAATCAGTTTCAGGGTGCCATTGCATACCTAAAACTTTCAAAAAATCTTTTTCAAAATTAACTATTTCGGGAGTACAGTTTTCCTTAGGTATAAAATCTAACAATTCATGTGAATTAGTTGACCACTTAACTAGATCGAAACCACCTCTTTGAAACATATTAACCATTTCCTGGTAAATCTGTTTCGCAATATGTATGTTACTAACACTTGCCAAGTAATCATCAACGTACATAAACTTTCGAGCATGTTCCGAAGCTAATGGAAAATCATTTTCTTCGTCATGTGAAAGTTGATGTACAGTTCTAAGAGCAAGAAAAGGAGAGGATTTTACACCAAAAGTAACTGTGGTTAATTCGTATGACGATATCGGTTCTGTCTCTGAATAGCGCCATAAAATTTGTTGAAATTTTCTGTGTTCCTCACATAAATTAATTTGCAGATACATGCGTCTAATATCTGATGTAATAGCAATTAAAAATAAGCGGAAATTCAAGAAAATATTTACGACATCAGTTTGCAATTTTGGACCCGCATATAACAAATCATTCAGTGAAAAACCAGTATCAGAACGAGCACTTGCGTCGAATACAATTCTGAGAGGAGTACTAACACTGTCAACTTTAAATATTCCATGATGTGGGATAAAATATGATGGTTCAGAAACAGATTTGTTTGATACTTTTCTAATGTAACCAGCTTCCAAATATTCATTAAAAATTTGATCATATTGTTCTTTATATTTTGGGACTTGTTTAAATTTTCGTTCCAAACTTAAGAATCGCCTAAGTGCCACCGCGTGCGAATTACCAAGATTAGCGGGATCGGACTTGAACGGTAGTGACACAGTATATCTCCCTGAATTTTGACGGCTATAAGTCGAAGCATAAAGTTCTTCGCATTTCAGTTCATCTGGATCTTGAATTAATTCGGACGGAACCTCTTCAAGCTCCCAAAACTTCTGGACCAAATTTTCAAGATGCGGTTCTACGACTGTAAAATGAATTTACGATATCTTGGCTATGTGTTACAGGAGTTTTACCTAAAAGTACATAACCTAAAGTGGTTTCAATGGCAACGGGTAAGTCCGGTGAGGCCATTATACGATTATGACCCAATAAATGGGGATACAACTCACCCCCCAATATGCCGTCAATATTTCCCGGAGTGTGAAAACTGTGATCGGCTAGCGGTAAATTTTCAAGGTACGTAAGTTTCTCGAGAGGAATTTTACAATGAGGTAACTGATCAGTAATATTTTCTATAACTAATGCATCTAAAGAATAGCGTTTTGACGGATCGAAACAAGACGAAATAATTAAATTTACTTGACCTTTTACTTGGTTTGTAGAAGTACCTATACCACGAACAGTTGATGAGCATTTTTGAATTCGTAAATTAAATTTTTTACAACACCCAAAAGATAAAATATTCCGTTGACTGGCTGAATCCAATAAAAATCGAGCTTTGTGTATGTTATTATGCTCATCAATAATATTTACTATAGCGGTAGATAACAATACAGTTGAATTATAATTATTCAGAGTTGTTTCATTAGTGGAGCACAAACTCAAACTATGAAAAATTTTTGTGTCTGCTGAGTTTGCCACATTTTCCCTTACAGATTTACTGTTAGGCGATGAACTAGGAGATTTTGTGGAAGAAGAAGAAATGGGATTTGTTGAAATATTTTCAGTATTTGAAAAATGCAGTAGAGAGTGATGTTTTTTACCACATTTTTTACACGAAGTTTTACTTTTACAAACAAGTACTTTGTGAGAACCTAAACAATTGATACACAGATTATTTTCTTTAATTAATTTGTAACGATCCAACGGCTTGAGAGCTGAAAATTTACCACAGTTATAAATACTGTGTGAATTTGAGTTACAAATTGAACAATGACTACCATTAGAATGATTTTGAGTACTGACAAAGGTGTGCGAAACTTTACTTTTTTCGACAGAGGAAACCAATTTTTGAGACATCGGAGATCTAATACAAATTTTGACTTGTTCTGAAACAAACTGAATTATGTCGTCATATGACGGTAACGATGATTGTCGACGTGTATTTTCGAATAATCGAATAGTTTCTGAATCTAGTTTCTTTAATGCTAAATACGCGAAAATATAATCACAAAGATTTTCAATTTTTAATTTTTTGAGAGCTCGTACCGATGCATCGAATTTTAATAAAAAATTATTCAGTGAATTAACACTTTGGTTAGTAGCAGGTTTGAAATCAAATAATTGATCGAGATAACTATTAGCCAATAATCGCTCATCATTATATTTTTCATTTAAGGATTCCCACAAAAAACTGTAATTTTGGCCGGTAGGTGGAACACCTGAACAAATACGAAGCGCTTTATCATCAAGTTGATCTATCAAGTAATGTACACGATCAGTGTCCGTAAGTGTGGGATTTTCGTGAATGAGATTTCTGAAACATTCCGAAAATACTGGCCAATCCTGTAAATTTCCAGAAAAACGCGGTAGAGAAATTTTTGGAAGACGTGGCATCGATTTACTTGGACCAGCAACCACATCGTCATTTACAGCCTCTGGTATAGAAGTTTTACGAGTTTCGGTATTAATGTCTTTTTTAATTTTTAAAATGTGGCAATATATTTCGTCGAAACTGTCTAAAACTGCAAAATCGGGCACATAATTTTCATCGAGTGAAATACTAAGTTCATTTATTTGATCAACAATGGAAAAAAATTCAGTTTTTGTTTCCTCCAATGACTGATATCTAATAAGAAAATTTTCGTAATTAAATTGGTTAGCAATTCTTTTCCCATCTTCAAGTAGTCGTTGAACTCTAGCAAATAGAGTTTCTTTCTTTTTGAGCAAAATTTTTAATTTTCTTGTGGGTTCCATATTTAAAGAAAATTAAACACTCAAAACAATTGTAATAATTACGAAAATATTGCAAAATGAACGAAAATGGTTTCAAACTATACGAGTGTTAAATATACGAGTACTAAAACTTTATATTTAAAAAAAATATATAAAAGTTGTAAAATAATTTTTATGAAAGAAAATTCTGAAATAATTTCAATATAATTGAAAATAAAGCTGAAACAAGATATCACTGTTTTATTTTGACTAGCCAATTCAATAAAACAAATTACGTATGCACAAAATAGGCGGCACAAATCCAATGAAATTAATCAGTAAAAATGGACGAACAATTCTATTTTTTTTTTTTTTTTTTTGAAAACCAACAGTACCGATATAAATTTGATTTTCGTTAAATTTTCCAAATATCCGGCGAGCTATGGACCAATAAATGTTTAGTAAAGCGGTTTTTACAATTTCAATTTTAATGGACTGTATTGAGCAGTCAATTAATCAGTTCGAGATATGAAAAAATAATAACGAAAATCAAAAGAAAAACTAAAGTAAAAAACTCACCAATTTGCTGATGTGTTGCCAGACAAATCTGCGATGCACTTTAAATGGTTATAAGTGACTGAGGAAAGTTATTAGGAAAAATGGGGAAAATAACCATTTAATAAATGGAGGTTTTCACTTTATGAATTAATTAAATTTAAACAAAAAAATATAATAATTATTAATTAAATTTAATAGAAAAGTGTCGAATTTGCGATAAATACAAAACGCACGAGAAATCGAATAATCATAAAAAAAATTAGCGTAATTAATTTTATAACTGCGGAACGAACAATTAATCCGAAAAAAAACGGAGTGAAAAAAAAAAAAACTAGCAATCTATTCAAAGAGAATTTTCTAGTAATATACAATGCGGGCGAACAATAATGAATCTAAACGATTAATAATTTGTAAAGTATAATTTTGTATTTTAAAAATATGCCTATTTGTGCCACCTTATGTAATCGTAACATACATAATATTTGTCAATAAAGGGATTAATCAATTAATTAAGTATATGTAATATGTTTAATTATGCTAAAAAATAAATTTATATTTTCTAAATTGTACAAATAATTATTGGCGTCAACATTTAAGATTTTGTATCGAAAGAAAAAAAAAAATTAATATATTAAACGCTGGCGCCAACAGTAACTTTGTTTCTGTCTATTATCAACTACGACTACTACTACTACTACTACTTGAGACGTCGGTCTCTCTTGTTTATATATCTTTTTAAAGTTCTCGAAATTTCCAGTAAATTCCATTACACTTGTTATTAACAAAGGCATCAACATCCTTAAAACAGAGTGAGGAAGAGAGATGGAATAGTAACAACCCCATGCAAAAATGGTGATGTGTTGTAATACTTAAACATACCACTCGTATTTTCTAGAACAAAAATCATCTCATCTCTCTTACTAGTATACAAATATAAACTATATCACTCTCTCTTCAGTTACATAAATTCATTTCTTGGAACAACAAACATACATACTTAAGTAATGAACTTTGGTACAAACATAAGCAATAGATACAGCAGCGTACAGAAATAAATAAACACTTTAGTACTGTAGTGGGTGAAATAAGAAGCAAAATTAAATGTATTATCATTTGAAAATGTTATAAAATGGCGTACCGACTATAACTGAAACTGAATATTGAATGAATGGGCGTTACAAACTCCATTTTATATGATGACGTCATAATCCAAATTGGATACACCCACTCCCAAAAACATCCAATCAACGTAGGTTTTGTAATAAAATGGAGGACCGAAATGTGTCAGAAATCTTGGTCGTTACAGTATCCATCTGGACCATCTAAATTAAATTTTTTTTCATCCGTAAATATGACTTGATGCCACTCAGACTTCCATGTCATATGCTGTCGTGCAAATTCCAAACGTAAAGAGTAATGTTCTTTGTTTAAAGCAGGTCGTTTTTTCATTTTAAGGCGTTTTAACGATGGGCATTGGTTTATAATGCGTCTTACAGTACGTACGGATGCTTGCGTTCCAACCTTGAGAGCTATTTGTCTCGCAGAAAGTGCAGAATTCGATGCTTCACGAAGTATTCGTCGTCTTTCTCGTTCTGTTGTGGCCCGTTTCGTTCTACCTTTATATCGTTTTCCATAATTTTCTGGATCTTCTAGATATTTCATGACTACATGATGCGATCTACCCAGTCGCCGAGCTATTTCACGTATTGAATACTGTTCTTCCCTTAACGTTTTAATCTTAATCATTTCTTCGTAAGTTAACTCCTTTCCACGACCCATTTAAATTGAGATACTTTACACTATATCTTATATAGATTTATTAATTGATCTCAAATACTCAGTAACACAATATTTTGAGTAACACGGTAGATATATTCACTAAAGAAGCTCAACAAAAACTGATCGGTTCTATTCAAGTGGCCACATGTTCAACTAGTAACACGACTTGAAAAAAAGTTATCTCTAAACAAGTGAATACGACGATGTTTATATTACCTTTCGTTCTTTCCCAGGAAGGCAACTTACATATAAACATAGAACATTTTTATCTTTTCATAATAGAATGAATCATATTATTTTTGAACTGGTTCTATTCTAATGACCGGGACTGTTGTATATATATGTATATATATATATATATATATATATATATATATATATATATATATATATATATATATATATACATGTGTATATATATATGTATATATATATATATATATATATATATATATATATATATATATATATATATATATATATATATATATATGTATATACCGCGAATTTATATTTTCGACTTAAAGTTCATCAAAAATTGTTGTAACTCAAAATACTTAAAGGCTAAATTATAAAATAATAGCAAAAATATTTTAGAATCTAACCCCCAAAATACTTAAAAAATTTGAGCGAAATGGGACTAGCAGTAAATTAGATATTGACTTTTAAGGGGATTTCAAGGTAGCGCCGTGGATACTATTACTCCGAATGCAATAAAAGTTGTAGGGGACCATCGAGGAACCAGACCGCACAACTTCTGAAAATTTCATAAAAAAGAATAGTTCAGAAGTTATGCCACTTGGTGCAATTTAGTATATTAATGGAACGACAAGCGGCGTAGCTACAGTTACTCCGATTTCGATTAAATTCATAGGGGACCATCTAGAAACTAAACTGCATAATTTTTGAAAATTTCATTAAAAAAACAATCGAATAGTTCAGAAGTTATGTGGTGCAAACTGGCGACACACAGACGGACGGACGGACAGACACCAAACCAAAATTGCTCAGGAAGCTCTAAAACGTAAAATTTTATTTTGGACGGAAAAAAATTTTTTTATTATTCAAGAGTTATCACAATACTTCCGCTACTTTAGTAGTCCCGGAAGCAAAATATAATACAGAATAGTATTAATATTCATCTATACCTATACACAAAAACTACAATTGGCGGTTTATTCAAATCTAAAACTACATTTGATTCAATTTTTTTTTATTTTAGTTTTTTATATGGATTTCATATGCAGGTACAATTTTTCTTTAGACGAAAAAAACTTTTGTACGCGCGAATATTTTTCATGTGCGCTATGTTTAAAATTTATGTGCGCGCGCACACGCGCACAGCTTAGAGGGAACTGCTTATAACTATTGGTTAAAATGAAATACAATATAACAATTTGAAATTTACAAGAAGAATAAATCACTAATGAAGCCTAAAGATGCTAAGTTAATTTCTAACCTGAACTGCTTACTTATCGACTTATTAAAAATGAAAGAATAAATTACAATAATTAAAACGACAAAGAACAATGATATTTGCATCGTAAATGTGTTAAATTTGATTTACGGAGCCACATGATAAAAATAAATAAAAAAATATAACAAGAGAATTTAAGGCTATATTACGATTTGAGAATGTGGGCTCCTTGACCCTTAATACAAATTCCGAACAAACCTTTAAGTAAACTTCTAAGTTAAATAAATCTAAATTAAATGAATCTAAATCGAATAAACTTAGACGTTGTGCATAATGCCAAAATTTAAAGGTAAATTCTTTAAATCAGTCAACAGAATAATTTTTTGATGTTCACGTGTCATACACTACGCGAACTCATTTTGGTTAACCGAAACAAAGAACCACACGGAAAAATTATTTAAAAATTGATCCACTGAAAGTTCATGATAAAATTTAAATGAATTTAAATAAATAAACGCCTAACTGAATTAAATACTAAAGTACATAATCTAAATTTTAAATAATAAATTTAGAATAAATAAACATGCTTAAGAATAATTACGTAAGCCTAAAATTAAATTTAAAAAAATAAAATAATATCTTACATGTTAATAGTTCAGAGTTTGTATTAAGAGTCTTTTATGATTTTAAATTGAAATATAAGCAAACTTATGTTTAGAATTTACTAGAAAAAATCTTGTTCTAAATTGTCATTTTTGAATGAATAAATTAATAAAAATCCATAAAAAAGTGGTAAAATGGTCAGGATTAAGTGAAAGGATTACTTGGCAAAGTATTTTTGTCCTGGAAGAATTTCTCGCGTTATTGAAAGACGTGATATATACCGTGGGAATGTACGTGGTAACCTCTAATTTCTCCTTCCACCTCTTCTAATTTCTTTCATTATTTCTGTGACTTTCCTTTCGTACTGTACTTATATTCGGTGACAGGTACCTTCCAATTCTTCGAAGTGGAGACAGATATAACTAGTTCTGGACTTAACCTGTATTATTTCTGTCTCTTTATTTACACCAACTTCTTATAGTGTGGGCACCTCATCCACAAACGTATGTATCCACAAACGTAAATTACCTAACCGAAAAAATTCACTAACCTCGGCTACATCAGTATTAAGCTCTAGTTTTTCCTATATAAGGCTTGGGACTAGTTCTTGTAAATCATTATAGTGAATTTTCATATATATATATATAATGGCGATATATATAATTTATGACACCATCAGGTGTACAGCTTATTAAATACTTCACAGTAATTGCTTTTTTTACTCCGACCACGTCAAAGCCTGATGTAGAGGTTTACTTGGTTTTTGGATTTCAATCTCTTGACAATCTATAATACAATAAATATTACTCTATTTATGCCGGAAAAGCATCGGTAAATTTTCTTTTATGGAATTTTTATTTGGTTTAAATATAAAATTTTTTAGTACGCTATCAATAACTGGTACATTTTTTTAAAAATATTTTACTTGCGTACGACAATGACATTCCAAATTGGTCCCCCAGTTCCAAGAATGTGATATTTAATCGAATCATTTTCAAACAAAATATGCTCTTCTGGAATTTTAGTATTATTTTCAATAATTTTAATTAAATAATAACATTCCTTCGGAAATCCAATGTAAAATCTCGGCTTTTTTTTTATTAACTTTACTGTACCAGGTTGTTCAATAAGTTTTGTCGTTCGATAAGAAAAACACGATTTAATGGTTTGAAATACATTTTATTATTCAATATAATCTTCTGAACCTCAATACACTTTTTTCAGTGGTCTTCTAATTTATGGATTCCATCCCTGAAGCGAGAATTCGGAAGATGTATGTTGAAATAAGCTTCCATGACTGTTATTAACTCTTCTTTCGATAAAAATCGTTCCCCACGCATGAATTTCTTCAAATGTAAGAACAGCTAGAAGTCAGAGGGTGTCAAATCTGGCGAACAGGGTGGATGTGGCAACAGTTCGTACCTTAATTCACTAATTTTCGCGATGGTTTTTTGAGCTGTGTGGGAGGGTGCGTTGTCTTGATGAAAAATGATTTTTTCTTCTGAAGACCAGATCTTTTCTCACGAATTTTTAGATACAGCTGGTCCAGAAGGTTGCAGTAATAATCCGAGTTTATTGTTTTACCAATTCCTTTTGCATCCCAAAAAACTGATGCTAACACCTTCTTGGCCGATTTCTGGACCCTAATTCGCCTCGGAGCCGAAGTATCGGGTTTACACCACTCCTTAGCCTTTTGTTTTGATTCACGATCATGTGGTAGACTCAAGTCTCATCCATAGTGATGAAACGACGCACAAAATCATTTTTATCCTTTCTAAAACGCTCCAAATGTTGCTGAGAAAGACGCACTCGAATGTGTTTTTGTTCCATTATGAGTGAACGCGACACCCATTGTCAATTATGAAAAACTACTGTGACACGTCAACTTTGAACAACAGTCGATATACGAATGAGTTGACAGATCTAAATAAAACTTGACACGTGTTAATAAAAATATAATACCATTGTTAAAAAAAAAAAATATATATATATATAATAGACCTAATAGCGCCATCTCTTATCGAACGACAAAACTTATTGAACAACCTGGTATTTGCGAGGCAAATTTTTCGAAATTCCTCGTCCTCACTTTTTTTTAGCTATTTTTTATATTTCTGTATCCAGTTCTTCCAATTCATACTCGTTGCACTGTTGTGACTGCTCAGAAGATGAAATCGAATTAGATGAGGACGGAGAATCTTCAATAAAAATCAGTCGTCTTTTAGCAGGAATACTACCAGATGTCGAAGGTTTTAAAATTGGATCTCCAACTTTAAATGGGAATGTTGAAACAGTTACGTGCGATGTCCTTATTGGAGATGATTTGTTAGTTGTAACGCAACTTGTTTGTGCTCTTACTTCTATATGGTATTTTTTCTTTTAAATATACTTGGGTTGTTTTACCTTTTAAATGTGGATCCACTTGTGTTGCATTATCAACAGGACCTGAAAAATTTTAATTAGATAAAAACTCGGGAATATCATTGTAACACAGACCAATGGCCGTTATTATATAACTAAAGACGGAGCGTAAAGCCACTTTATTGGTAGTTTCCCCGACACCGGTATTGAGTTTATAATACAAATCCTTTATCCCAGCATTAACTAATCATTAAGGTACTAGAATAAGTACAATTTACTTCTATAACATTTTCCGTTATTTTTTTATAGCCACCTAAACGTTAAGTGCGCCGTCTTACACGACACTACCCTAATCTTCTAGCTATCATTTTATCTAGAATTTTATATAAGTAGCTTGTTAGAGCAATCGGCCGATAACTAGCAGGATCTAATTTATCTTTAACCTACTTGTGGATAGGGATTATAAGGGATAGTTTCCAGTTTTCGGGTATATTTCCCTAATTCCATATTTGGTTATAAATTGCTAATAAGAAAGTTATTACTGTGGGATGTAAGTTTCTTATCATTTGAACATGAATTTTATCTAATCCCGGTGCTGAAATTTTCATGCTCTGTAGGGCTGCATGTAGTTCCGTTTCTAGCAATGAAGTGTTATATTGTTCCTCTGAATTGGGTTTGAAGGTCGGAGTTCTACTCCTTAATTGTACTTTACAGTTCAGATGTTCTATAGAGTAATTGCTGTCGTTTGTTATTTTTGAGTAAAATTTTACTAATTCCTCTTATAGTTCTTCCGGTTTTGTTATTAGGGAATTGTTGATTTTAATTGCATTAAGAGGTAACAACACCAATTTTAAAACAAAACTACTTTGAGTTCGGCAATAAATTCTTCTGACAGACAAGTAGCGTTTAAATGGGATCACTTCTGAGCTCTCTGTTGGCGGAAATTTATATGTCGAACTTAGAGCAAGTAATAATGAATAACACACTAACCAAACATGTAAAATTTTGATATAGATACTTAGACGATATTATTATAGGCTTCGGTGGATCGATCCGCCAACTAGAAAAATTTGTTAGAGTCAATAAATTCATTAAACCCAAAAATTCAATTTGATTTAGAGGTAGGAAAAGATAATAGTATAAACTTTTTTGATTTAACAATAACCAAAATTAACAGTAAGCTTGATTTCAATATACAGTTTGTTAAGTAAAAGCGTGGTCGAGGTAACTTATAAAAAAATTTAAGAAAATTTTAAAATACATATATAGATTCTACTTGATGAGGACTGCGATGCAGTTAGCTCAATTAGGTGTCCAATCACCACCGGCGTCGATAATTGCCTGGCATCTTCGAGGCATACTTTCATTTAAATTGACGGCATACTCTAGGGGCAAGGCCCTCCAAATGCGACGAATCTCGCTAGTTAACTGCTTTTATTAATAGATATGCATTTTCCTCGAAGTCTGTGCTTGATATACAGTTAAGCAAAACTGAACCAACCTCATAATATTTCGAAATTATTTGGAAAGTAAATTTTAATAATAATCCTTTTTGAAAAAAGTTTATTTATTTTGAATAACTATAGACTGTCAGCTACTTAACAGATATTAATTTGTATACATATCTATTTGTTTTGAATATGCGTTAATCCTTTTTCTTTGACTTACGTTTGCACCACATTTCTGTTTGTGCTGACACAGAGTTTTCTACGCGATAAAAACATGTCCATACAGATTTAGTGTAGTCTAAACAAAGAATACAGCATCGACTTATTCTCACAAGGAAAGGTATCCAACTGTATCTCTCAAAATTTTTTGAAACTTTGGTGGATTGTAGATCTTATTAAAAGTAATCACAAACCATATTTCATTCGTGCCCATAAGCGGTTTAAGGGGGTGAAACTCACCCCTGAAAATTTGATTTTTTTAAATTTTCTTAAATATCTTGGAAATGGTAAGAGCTTTGATAGGGAAATTATATATATTTGTAAATGACACTTCAAGATCTTTATTATGATACCAAAATTAAAGTTACAAAATCATTGAAATTTCATCCCCCACCCCCAACCCGAAATTTTATCAGGTATTTTTTGGTAAAAGAGGAGGCTGCCATTTGTAATTAAAAAAATTTTTAATTAATACATTTTACATCACACCAGTTTATTTCTTTCTGCATAAATACACCCTTTGCTAATATTAATTTGGGAAAAATTTTAACTTGATTTAATCAGTAGCAAAAATATGGTCAAACAATCTCGTATTTTAGTATTAAATTGTTACAGACTTACGATATACTTCAAAGTACATAATTTGGAAAGAAAAAATACATTGCAACGCAGAATATTGTTACGCTGATGTAAATCTATATCATACTCATTTAAAATTAGATTATCTGAAAACACGCTGATGAATGGTTGCCAGAGTCGAAATCCATAGACATCCAGAGATTAAAATATTGACAACTGTATTGATAAATAAAAATAAATAAATAAGTAAATAAGAATTTGTATAGATATCATTAAAGCATGGGAGCGGGTCGAGGGAGGGATGTCGCAGTGTATTTCTTCTTTTTAAATTATGTACTTTAAAGTATATCGTAAGTTTGTAACAATTTGTTACTAAAATACGAGATTCTTTGACCATATTTTTGTTTATTATTAAATTAAAAAGTTAAAATTTTTCCCAAATTAATATTAATAAAGGGTGCATTTATACAAAAAGAAATAAACTGGGGTGATGCAAAATATATTAATTAAAAATTCTTTTAATTACACATAACAGCCTCCTCTTTTACCAAAAAATACCTGATAAAATTTCGGGTTGGGGGTGGGAGATGAAACCCCAATGATTTTATAACTTTAATTTTGGTATCATAATAAAGATCTTGAAGTGCCATTTACAAATATATATAGTTTCCCTATCAAAGCTCTTACCATTTCCAAGATATTTAAGAAAATTAAAAAAAATCAAATTTTCAGGGGTGAGTTTCACCCCCTTAAACCGCTTATGGGCACGAACGAAATATGGCTTGTGATTACTTTTAATAAGATCTACAATCCACCAACGTTCCAAAAATTTTTGAGAGATACAGTTGGATACCTTTCCTTGTCAGTTTAAATAAGCTAATGAATAAAGCTACATTTATTTTTAATTTACAATAATGTATCCGATATCGAAATCTAAGAAATTAGTGATTGAATTATTAAAAAGTAGACAATCTACAAGATATATCGCTTGGAAAATTCATATTAGCCAATCGACAGTACAAAAAATTCGAAAAAAATGTAATTTACTAATAGAGAAAAATGTGATCGGAAAAAAAAACTATCAGGAGAGGATGTTAGAAGAGTTATTCGATATTTAGCTACCGATGAAGCATCTTCGGCTTCTGAGGTAACCAAACTTTTACAGAAAGACATTGGCAAGTCAGTAAGTAAGTAGACAGTTCGTCGAGCATTACATTCCGCAAAGTTCCGAGCTGTCGAAAGAAAAAAGAGACCACTTCTCACTAAAAAAATATTAGTCAGAAAATTTCTTTGTAAAACAATATATAAAATGGGATGATGGTGATTGAATGAAGATGATTTGGTCAGATGCGACTAAAATTAATAGATACAGTACAGATGGTCGCCGGTGGAATTGGAAAAGAACTAAAGAATCAAGACAACCAAAGGATTACATTCAAACTAGGGATGTCGTTTTTAAAAAAAAATCGATTTTTGAATCGATTCGTAATTGCCAACAAAAGAATCGATACTTAAATTATCGATTGTATTCAAAATCGATTCCAAGAAATCGATTCAAATTTGCTGTTGCAAAAGTGGCGGTAATTTTTAAGTAAAAATTTATAATTCAGAAAGATGAACTTTCGAAGTCTTTTAAGAAGAAAAATATTAAGCGTATACAACTGTACATACTTAATTACCAACATTTTTTTAGAATTTTATTCTATGGTGTAGAGATGAATCACAACATCACAGCAAAGTTGACAATTTTTATTTTCATATATAAAAATGCTAATTGTATAAATATTATCTAATTTGTACTAAATGTTGAGAAGTTTTTTTTATTTAATTACATACAAAGTTTTTTTATAGATTAAGGGATTAAAAAAGAATTATAATTTCTTTTTTTTAAATTTCCCGCTTAAACTTTATTGTTTTGTACATAATACAGTTGTCAATTTTGACAATTTGATTTGATGCATAGATTTGATTATATGCATTTGATGCGTTTGTTGCTTAAAATTTAATAATCTTAATACCGATAATAGATTTAAATTTAAATCAATAAATAAATAGCAACGTATAAATAAAAAAGCAATTTATGTTTTGAAAAAAAATCGTTTCGCGATTTCCATAAAATAAAAATTGATGTGTGAATCGATCTCAAAATCAATAATCGATTAAAAATCGGTTTCCATACTTCCGATTACTCGATTTATCGATTAAAAAACGACATCCCTAATTCAAACGATAAAGCATGGTGGTGGTAACATCAAGTTGTGAGGCTGTTTTTCAGCGTTTACTGCAGGTCCAACTCATAGGATTGATGGTAATATGAACAAAAAATTGTACTATAATATTCCCAGGATACACATATATTTAACAGAAACAGTCGAAAACATACCATATCCAGAAGATGAAATAATATTTCAACATGACAACGATCCGAAACATACCTCGAAATTAGTAAAAAAAATTGGTTAAGTAAACAAAAATTAAAAGTCCTGATGTGGCCATCTCAAAGTCCTGATCTCAGTCCTCTTGAAAATTTATGGTCATATCAGAAGAATAAACTTTTGAATGAATCTGAATTACCTCCCTCAAATTTAGATGTTTTATGGAAAGATGTACAGGAACAATGGTACAAAGTCTCAGCTGATTACTACGAAAAAATTTGTTAGAAGTGTTAAAAAACGATTACATGCTGTTAGAAAGGCAAAAGGTCTGTGGACATAATATTAAAGTTTAATTATTTGATGCTTGCTACAAGTGGTACAAAAGTGAACCAAAGGTCATTATGATTATTTTATTCTAAAATATACTTTTAAGCTAAATTAAGTTTATAACTTTATGCATCAATAAATGTACTTTACAGTTATATAAATATTGTTTTGATTGTTAAGTTTATAATATATTCAAGAAGTACAAATATCCAAAACTTATATTGGTTGACTCAGTTTTGCACCTAACTGTATGCCGACACATTCTCAATCGGATTGGCAACGGGCGACTGTGACGGCCAATCCAATGTAACGATGTCAGCACCTATGGTACTTTTATGTGTTATTCTAACAAGATACCAACAACAACTGAATTTTTCTTCAAAGTGCATCGATGACAAAGGTTCGCTCTATTGGCTCACAAAAGATTTAGACAAATACTTCTACCAGTTGTGAGTATGGTCGACCACGATCTTACTTAACAGACTGTATATAGAAAATCATCTTATAATTGGCATTATAATTCCAAACCGTTGGCATTATAATTCCAAATGATTCAATAAGTCCGTATCAACATAAAGTCACAGCCTATAATTCTATGATCCACCGAGCGTTTAATATACCTTTATCTGAAGAAAATTTTGAAACAGAAATAAATAATATAAAAATAATTGCGAATAATAACGGATATAATTCAAACTTAATCGATAAATTAATAGCTAAGAAAGAATTTAAACAAATTTTAAAAGAAATTCACCCCTCCGTTAAACCAGAACCAAAAACTAACTTTATAACATATTTTGGTAATATATCAGATAAAGTAAAACAAAAATTGATAAACTTGAAAAACCGGGTATCTACAAATTAAGCTGCCAAGGTCGTAATGGTTTTTACATCGGTCAAACTGGCAGAAACTTTGAGACCCGGAGAGCAGACCATTTTAGGTCGTATAGAAATAAGTAGAGGTGGGCTTAGTAGCGATTTTTACTGAGCAGCGATCGCCGAGAGCAGTTAAGTTAAAGAGCAGTTTGTAGTAGCCGTGATCATAGTAGTGATGTAATCAGTTTTTCCTTTATATATATATATATATATATATATATATATATATATATATATATATATATATATATATATATATATATATATATATATATATATATATATATATATGTGTAGGAATGCTTCAGCAGGGTTTAAGATCGGGTCAGTAGTTTAGTGCGTATCTGTGGAGATATTCACTTTATTATTGTTGTAAACAAAAGAAGCAGAATTGTCATTTTAATTATTAGACTGTGCTGTATGTTTAATTGATAAATATTATTAATTATATTCATTTATTGAGGAATTTGAAGTTTATTGTGTAATCTCTAACATTATATCAACCACAAAATTTATGGGGACTCAACCAGAGATAGATATTGTGCCAATTGTGAAGTGAACAAAGAAGAACGACGGTTAAAATAGTTCACTTTATATGCAGTAGCGAGAAGCCGAGTACATATTATGTCGTGGTACTATGGTGATATGTGTGCAGTTTGGATCAGCGTCACCGCACTAAACACTTTTTAAAATAAGCACCCGTATTGCGCAGGTCCGTTTATGAGTTTGTTGACAATTTCGGGGTATGTATTTTTTAAATGATGCTCATCAAAGCGTGCAGGGGGATGATCAAGTAAGGTGTCAGCTAAGAAGCGTCATAGAAAAGTTTCCCGGTAGGCCAAGAGGATGATTTAACGCGCGAAATTTGAATAACATCGCAATAATTATGTAAAATAAATTCTTTTTTTATTTTTATTAAATTTTATCACAAACCAACAAAAAATTACATACATTTTGGTATAAATTATTACAATAATTATTTATACATTCAAATTTTTAATAAGTTATAAAAACTTTGATTAAAATTTATTTTATTACTTAATTAATTTCCAGTATACAATTCAGTACTAAGAAAAGTTCTACTGATAATTACAGAAATTTAACAAATAAAATTATATTAGGTATATTAAAGAAACTAAATTCATTTTATATACAGTCAGTACAATATATTATAAATCAAAAATAAATACTTTTATATGATTAAGAAAGTTCATTTTTATTTAACATTGTTCATTTTAGTTTGAAATTGGTCTTTCAACAGAAATTATTAGCTCTGTTCCCGTACGGTAGTTACAGAAAATTTTCTACATTTAATTTATCGTCAGATAGCTAGCCCTTGATTTAGGAGTAGTGTTAATAATAGAAAATTTAGTAGTTTTAATAATACAAAGGTAAGATAGGTAGTTTTAATAACAGAAAATTTTAAATAATGCATTTTGATTTCTTGTAGTAAGGGAACAGACTCGATGTTATTATATAGTTGTAATAATTTGAAATATAACGTTTTTGACAAGATTTGTTACATTCAAATATCAGCTTTTAAAAATATTTCAGGTAATATACGAGGGTGAATCAAATTTAAACCGACCTTTAATTATAATTTTTTATTAAGTGATTATTTTATTAAACAAACAGCATATTATTATTTTTCTGTATACATTCCTTTTCTATTAATGCATTTTTGCCATCGAATCGGAAGTTTGTTAATTCCGTCACCAAAGAAAGAAGAAGGACGTGTACGTAACCAGTTGCACACGAACTGCTGTACTGTCAACTGTGTTCTATGGCTGTACTTGTCTGTTAGTCTCAAAATGTTGTCCTCCCAACGCGATTTTAGGCTGGCCAAACATGTGATAATCACACGGTGAGAGGTCCGGACTGTATGGTGGGTGTTCGAGAACAGTCCAATGCATTTTGGTTAATTTTTGTTGGACGTTTTGAGACTACCGAGTAAGGAACAAGTAAGCAGTTAGTGTGCAACTGGTTACGTACACGTCCTTCTTCTTTCTTTGGTGACGAAACTAACAAACTTCCAATTCGATGGTAAAAATGCATTAATAGAAAAGGAATGTATACAAAAAATAATTTGCTGTTTACTTAATAAAATAGTCACTTAATAAAAAGTTATAATTAAAGGTCGGTTTAAATTTGATTAACCTATCATACGTACATTTATATACACATATATAAGTTATTAATATATAAGTTATAATTTATTAGAAGTAAAACAAAATCAATTGTAAGTAATGTTTACATGTAACTGTAGGTAACATGAATAACAATTTTCTAATATTTGTCTTTAAATACCAAAGTAATTTTCAATGTAACAAATGACTTATTCAGTAATATATAATTATACAAAATCATTAACAATGAAGATAGAATTAACTCCAAATGAAAATTCTTGTTGTAAGAAAATTATCAAAGTTACAATCATATTATGTTTGTGTGGTCAGTGACATGTGTGTTCAAAGTGTAGAAAGCTTTTATATGTTCTTGTTCAGGAACATTAAACCACAAATGTACACTTGAAATTTCGATCCATTTCTTAAGGTATGTATTATTGTAACTGTTCTTTTTTATATCTCACAGAATATGTCTAGTAAGTCATTACTAACGTCATTGTAAATAAATTGGGATTTAGAAAATGTTCTGAGCTTCTTGGTTAAAAGTGACTTCTCTTGGAATGAAATATGTTTGTATGTCAGATGTCTTGTATGACTTGTATGTCTTATGACACAAAGTGAGGATTTTTTTTTTTATAAATTAATGTTGAATTTTAAGAAAACTGATTGAAATTAATTATTTTATGTAACGTAAAAGCCCCTATTATGGAACGGTATTTAATACTGGAACAGTTTTGACATTTACATATTCTAACGGTTAAGTAGGCTTCACTGGATTAATTCGCGTGTTTAATGACGTTATGACTGTTATTAATAGTTGATTGTGGGTTCTATATTGTAATAAATTCACGATAAGCACAACCGTTAGTATAAAAATATGTCCCTGAAGTAATGATATTGAATTGGTAATAAAATTAGGTAAATTGATGAGAATAAAACGACATACTTTTCAACAATGAAATATATTAAAACTTTATTAAAATCTGTTGTGGTTAGTTTGTTTATAAAAGTAACAATTAAAATAATTAAAGTGAATTAAGGCCCACAACAATACAAGGGGAATGAGATGTTTGCTCATTCCCTATCAAACCCCAATTGTCTCTTCCTCCCGACAATCAACAGTATAAAAACCAAACAATTCGGTCATACCACTCCCCTTGTACCACAACGACCCTTCCTGTAACCCTCAATCGTTGTCGTTGTGGTGGTTATCCGTGCTACAGCTACTACTGCTTTGAGGAGTAAGAGAGAGATGGAGTTAAACATATTAATTATTGTAAAAGCTGGTACACTATACTACCGTTAATGCATGTAAGTAGTGTTGGCTGCCTATAAATGTCGGTAAATTTGTCCTGGCTACAATATTAATGAAGTAATTGCTCAAAGAAACGTCTGATAACAAAAATTATTATTAATCGAATGATTGTTTTTCAATTTAAATTCACCTCGCATTTAATGTTGCCTTACTTAATTAAAGAAATTGTCAAAACTGTTCCAGAATTACAAACCGTTCCATAATGGGGGCTTTTACGTTACAAAAAAAATTTACTGATTTCAAATTTTGCAATATATGATTTTAAATATTGTTACGTTTTACGCGTCAGTTATGTTAAACAAAATAATTCTTTTAAACAAATCATTACTTATTGTTTTTAAAACCATAATAATTATCATTTTTCTAAATTGTATTACTTGTCAAAAAACCAATCGAAATTCGATTAAATAATGTTTCAGAACAATATCAGTAGTTAACATATGAAAATCTAGATAATGCATATTATTTGATAATCACTGTTTCTATGGTAAAAAACATTCATGATCGATGTAATAAGATTAATTAAATAAATTAAATTGTACTTTTTAATATATACACTGATAATTCTTAAAATAAAAAATTTATTCTTTTTCCATATATCGCAAAATTTGATCGTACCTCTCTTTAACACTTGGAGAATTTGTTTGGTTTTTTTTAAATTTTGAATTTTTTATTCTTCAATAATTATGCAGTACAATTAAACAAACAACTTCAACAGTCGCTTTTTTAATGTAGGAAAAATGACTGATACAAGTGACCCATGAAAAATCATTTGAATAATAGAAGATATAAGAAATAATAGAATTCTCTTGAATAATATAAGACAGTTGTTTCCTTACATTTTCTTTATGTTGGATTGTTTTTAAATTACAATCCAACATATCTAATAGATGACTGATCGTAGTAACTAAATTTTCCGAAGGGAAAAAATCATTACTACTTCGATTATCTACGAAAAATATACTCATGTCACTTATACAATAACTACCACTTAATATCTTCTTGCATTCTCCGCAATTATTATTCAAGAGATGCCTGCTAATGAAACTACTAATATGAACAACTGAAATTTTGTTAAAATCACGTTTTACAGCTTTCGCTGTACTACGCACTAATTCTAACACATTTTCTTCTAGGTTCATATTAGCACCATTAACATTTTCTAGGTCATTTCTATTAGACACTAAATGTACATTAAAAAATGTCTGTAGGCAATCTAATACCCTCCCATCATCAGGTTCACAGTTACTTTTGAAGGCACTCCTTGTTAAACCGCTGACAATTTGAGTTTTTAGAGAGCCCACAAATTGCAATACTGTTGGGTTGGTGTTGTTACCACACTCTGAACGGATTGATCCAAACAAATTCTCCAAAGCGTCCTGATTTAAATCCCGGGTACGGAGATATGGAAATCCCTTCATTTTCGAAAGAGTTCTCCAGATTCCAGTGACCGCCTTGATCGTCCTTATCAATCCATCCTGAGACTTGGGACGGGTGAACAAGGATGGATCTTCAACAACATGGTCACTTGCAACTTTGACAAATTTCCATTCATTAATGATTTCCACCATTCTTTGCCAAAATTCCAAATGACCAGAAGTACCAGTAAGTCGGCCACGGAGTGGTTTTTGTACTGGAGGAAGCTCCATACCCCCGTTCAGGCTGTCAAATAACTCATCCATTTGGCTGCAGAACACCACAGTGGCTGTTGCTCGAAATGGTAAGACATCTGAAATAAAGAAAAAACATAAAAATTAGTGCTTTTATAATGTGAGTAAAAGTAGTTTCATGGTTATTTTATCATTCAAGTGTGTAAGATTACAGAGAATCGTTTAATTTGTACGATTTAACTTAAAATATTTAATAAAATATTTGTTGTAAATAGAAAGAAAAAATGTTGCAATTTAAAAAATAAAAAATAAAGAAAAATGAAATTCACGTTTTATCTGTATTTGTTACACTGGCCACACTAATGTTGAAATAATATTTATTTACACAGATTAATTTTTAACTTACTCAGGGCACAAGCGTAGCTTATTGCGTGTGATACGGTCTGGGAAAAGATTTGTACTGCCAAATTCACTTTCATTTTGGCCTTCAAGACTGGATTTAAGTGAGCGTCGGTTATATGCAACATGAGCCGGTTTAAAGGAGGCTGTAATAATTACTTCTCTTTTTCATATGCAAGTAAAACATCATCCCATTTTGCGGTCGCGATTTGGTCCACACCCGCTATAGTGACCTTCAGGTGAACATTGTATTTCAAAAACATGGATATAATGTCCGGGTAACGATGGAATTATACATTGAATCGACAAAGTGCAGTTGACAAAGGAAAAAGTTGTTTAATGCAAATTTTGGACAAACTTCTTCCATACCAAGAACCATTCTTTACACCTTTATAATAATGAAAAACTATTAAAATTTTTGAAAAATATGTTTGCTATATTGGCGATGCAAAGATTTTCACTCTCGCCTCTGGTAGCAACGTAAAGAACTAGTATCAAGTAAAAGTATTTGGTAACAAAATTCAGTAATCTACACGTAATTTGTATAATACATATTTCTATTGGTAATTAAATGTATAGAAAAATTTTTACTTGATAAAGCTTCTAATTTAAAAAAACCAGAGGCGTTTACGTAATCTTTGCGTCGCCAGTAATATTTTAATAAAAATGAATTTAGTGATTCTTAAACTATTGCCTTCAAATAATTCATTTAATTCTTATGCTACTGATTGAAAACTAATAATTTTATTAATTGTTTGTTGTAGTTACCTTTCGGGATTTCGAGGAAAGCTGTAATTTTTCAACTTCTCTCCTCGTTGTCCTACATATGAGGCATTTTCGGGGACCACCCATGATATCTAAAAAGATAAATTCATTAAGTATTAAAAACAGTGGATACGCTAAAATCCTAATATCATAAATGCGAAAGTGAGTTTATTTGTCTTGCTTTCATGCCTCAGCAGCATAACCAATTTACTTAAAACTTTGCACAGAGAGAATTTGAGGACAAAGAAAGACATAGGCTACTTTTTATTATGAAAAACATTTCATTTAGCAATAATAACTCTTAGTGATGACATGATACTGCAGTTCGACAAATATACTCGATAAATATTGAACTTGATGTCGTAATTTCAAATACCACACGTGCAAAACCGGGGAAAACTCTTATGCTGTGCGTCTACTAGGTCGGAAACGCGGCGCGGTCCAGTTCTTACATCAATGAGATCTCCGGGGCGGTACCGCGCCGCTTTGTCGACCTAGTGGACGCACTTGCATTTATTCAAGTGTATTTATCTCCGAGAGCGGAACTGCGCCGCGCCGCGTTTCCGACCTAGTGGACGCTCAGTTTTAGTATGATATACGATTTCAATAATTACGACAATTTTTGTGAAAGAATTATTGATTGTACAAATTTTATTAACGTGTTTACTTACATTTATTTAAGTATGTATAATTCAGTTTGTGGAAACTTCCAAAACCTGGAAGTAGAATAGTCACACCGATTCTGGCACAAGCTTGTAGGCGAGGGGGGTAAAACGTTAGGTGGGGTGCGAGGGGGGGAGCGAGTGAGGGAGCGGGCGGGCGGGTGGCGGTGAGGTGAGTTGTTGATGGTGCGGGGAGCGGGCGGCGGGGTCATTGACTTGTGTTGGGTACGTATGGGGTATACTGGCTGGCAGATGTTGTTGACGATGGTGCGGGGAGCGGGCGGCGGGGTCATTGACTTGTGGTGGGTACGTATGGGGTATACTGGATGCCAGATGTTGTTATAAAAAATGTTTGAAAAAATTGTATGTTTTTTATGATGGGTACGTATGTAGTATACGTGATAAAAAATGTTTGAAAAAAATGTATGTTTTTTGTGATGGGTACGTATAGGGTATACTAGAGGATTATAAATAGTGTTATGAAATACTGGTGGGAGTTAGTTTTATTGAAAACTTTGTGTTTATTGTGCAACGATATAACAATACCAGTAGATATCTACAGCAATAAGGTAATGTAATTTTGAATTTAAGTTTCTGTTTGATAATATTTTATTTCTTAACAACTGAGTTTAAAATTATATTACAGATGTTGGAATGTAACAATGATGATGAAATTGCATTAATTTCTTCCAAACATTCAAAATTAACAATTGAAGATTCTGACGAAGATGTGCTATTATCACAAGTTTTTTCGGAGGAGGAAATTTTATCAGATGAAGAAAACAATAGTAGAACACCTGCGTATCAGATTAGGATCGATGTGTTAATATTATGTACTTTACAATTAATTTTTGATACTCCGGTCGAATTCCAGACACTTTGGACAAATGGATTGGGGATTCTGTTAAAATTACCGATGACGAAAAAGGAAAAATTAATTATAAAGAAATTTATCGAGATTTTTCAAAATTATTTCAACAAGTTGAAAGAAGACGACCAAACAAATATATATGGATGGATAAGCTTAGAAGAAATGCTTATGTCACATGATACTTGGCTCACCGAATTATTCGATGCGGAAGTGATTGAGAATTTGAACCAGTTATTAAGTAAATGGAAAAACGAGTTCGCAAATATCCAGAAAAGAAAAGAAATGTGAATGTTTTTATGGTGGGGACGTATGGAATATAATACTTAACACCCGTATTATTTTAATTTTTATTTAGAAATGTATTTTATTTTTCTAATAAATATGATTTGTTTAAAGAAATTTGGTTCATTTTGCTTTAAACCATCATTGGTGTTGCAACAGAATGTTTTTAATAATTTTATTTGCAATATGCTTGTTTACTGCAACGGCAGAAAATTTGAATAACAAAATTGAAAAAGGTGTAAACATATACGACTCCAATAAACGCATCACTTTATCATCGTCAACATTAAGACCACCAATTTCGTGTCATTGTAATAAACATATGTGTTTTACTACATTTAATTAATATACAGAAGGTATTTGGTGTAGTTTAAATATGGATCGTGTAGAGGAATTTTGTAGAAAATTAATGTTGTTAAAGAAATCAATAGAAACGTATGAAAATATGAAAGAAATTAATCGTCGAATGAAATATTTAAATATTACTTACAATATGGTAAAAATGCAGAACAAAAGTTAATTGTTAAAAAACAAAAGTGGTGGGGATGAGTAAATTATAAGGAGTGGGGGTAAGGATATTAATACTGACTCATAAAATAAAATTGAACTTATTTGTTTTTGGAGTTGTGTGTGTGTGGATAACTTGAAAGAATGGATATGGATCGAGAGCGACAATATATTTTACAGAAAATAGAAAAACTTCAAAAAGAACAAAATGAAGATATTATAAAAAAGTTTCTGTACGATGCAATTAAGGCAAATGATACGCTCCAGATACAGGCGATTTTGGAACAGTATCCGTATATGCTTAGCGGTGATGATGAGCATGATATATTGGAAATTATAATCCGTGAATACGATTTCTGTCCTGCGGAACTACTAAAGAAGATTTTTTCGCTAAAACAACAACTTATGGATAATCTAGAGGAGGAGATCAGTATTTATTTATCAAATATAAATACTAATTCGAAAAAATTTGAAAATTTTATTGAGCAATGGTTGGAGGAGAAAAGTTTGCAAAAATTTGTAAATCAAGCGATTCGATATGCGATTTTACATGTTAAACCAAATGTTTTGGAGTTGTTGTTGGATTACGCGGATGCTGAAAAAATCAACGTTGATTTCAATCCAGAACAAAACAACGTGGACAAATTCGAGTGGGAGTGGCTAGAAGAAACAGCACAGGAGCCGTGTAGCAATATAGATTTTAGTATGTTTAATATGTTATGTCATATTGTAAATTTACGTATACTTAAAAAATAAATAAAGATTTAATTTACAAGAAAACATGTTTTATTATTTAATATTTACAACAAAAAAAAATTTTTTTTAACAAATAATATTTACATGTAAAATTAGTTTTTGTTGTTATTTATTTTCTTCATCCTCTTCCGTAGTAAGTTTTAAATATTCAATATTTGCTGCAAATTGTGTCTTTAACTGTTGTAGTAATTGCATAAGTTGTTCTAAAATGTTAGCACTTTGACATTGTATATTGAAGATAGACACATCAAATTTACCACTTCGTGTAATAGAGTTTGTAAATTCATCAAATTCATAAAAATGTTCATCTTTAAAAAAGTATAATAATCCATTTGTACATCTAAATACTGAACCAGGAAACAAATCCGAAACAAAACCGAATTTAATTGCTCGCAAATCACACTCGTCAATTTCAGCAAAAAATTTGTTGTCATAAAATAAGTATGTTTTGCCGCTATAGGTATTAACTATACCGTTGAGATATTTTTTCATAGGTATTCCAAAAACATCATTTATTGGTTTTGGATATCCGGGTAGTAAAGTTAGATCGGGATATTTAACAATATAGACTAAGTTATTTATTATAAAAAGTATATCATTATTAGGTCTTTTATAAACAGCTGAGATTCTTTTGAAATTATGAGGTACGAATTTAATAAAATCGGTTATTAATATTGGTTTGTCTGCAATTTTATCAACAAGACTTATAGGAAATATCAATTGACGATGAAATGCATAAATTTTTTGATCAGCTACAAGAAATGTATTTAGATATTTTAAATCACACAAATTTGGTGATAGCGGTGTGGGTGGTGATGGTGTTGTTAAAGGAGAACTCGGCGCTGCTGGAGGTGTTAAAGTTGGTCCTTTTTTGGGACCGTATAAATTTTGAATATTTTGTATATCATCTTGAGTTAATTTTTTATTCCAATTTTCTCGATGGTATGGATACATTACAGAATTAATATCGTTGGAGTGATCGATTCCAAGGCTGTGTCCGATTTCATGGGTTAAGGTTGTGAAAAGGTTAAATTTACCGTCTTCTGGATATTTGTTTATACTCCAATTTTCATCTTGATCAATGTGAATTTCAACGCTGTAGTTATAATATGGAGGGAACGCGTGTGCTAGCACATTACCAGGACCATCAAACATTGAAGGACAAAATTTACCGCCGAAGTGCATCGAATGTTGTAATCGGCTATTTAGTATTACGATATCAGGAGATTTCCTATCATGTTCGAAGGTTAAACCAGAATGGTCAGACCATATTTGGAAAGCTTCCTTGGTTAGTTCAATAACTTCAGGTTGTGCTAAATAATAGTGCCATTTTATATGAGTAATATTCCATTTCTTATGTGTAGAATCAAAAGTATTGATATTATCAGCAACACCACATCGCGGTAATTTTATTAAATTTAACGTTTCATTATTTACCGTTCCATCAACAGGTAAATGATAGTATTCTTGAAATAACGATAGCGCACTTGAAAATAATGTTTTATTTTGCACAATGTTATATGGTTCTGTAGATTTAATGTAGCCATATTTTTGTAAATATTCCGCTACACACATTTCACGTTCGCTTAAATCCGCCGTTGCAACAGATAAAAATGGTACTAATAGTATTAATAAATACATTTTTATAGAAGTGATAGCGATGGCGATTACAATAAAAATGATTGCAAATACCTTTAACAACTTATTATATATGTATAAATTTGCTCCTGAATATAGGCAATTACACTGCGTTGCCAAGTGGCCCCATACCTACTATTAGAAGTGATAGCGATGATGATCACAATCAAAATGACTGCAAATATATTTAATGACTAATTACATATATGCATAAAAAATAAAACAAAATATAAAATTTAAAATTTTTATTACAAAAAAAAAAAAAAAATTAGTTGTTATTTACATTATTTACATTTGCGTTTATATTTTTATACCAAATTTTTACCGCTGGTGTTAGAATCTTGGGAAATTGATTTGTCCCAATTTTTTCTTTTAAGCTCCTCCATGGACAAAAGGTGGAAAATTCTCCAGGGTGCTCATCCCAATTACAGCCGCACATTTTTTTCGTTGTTTTTGGTTTTATTTTGGATTTGTCCCTCTTTTCCAATAATGCTTCCAATATATCGCGTGCTGTTTCTCGCGCCCGTTCCGGACAATTTTTAAAATGATCCTCTTCAGTTTCGACATCCAAAAATATTAAATGCGTGGTATTATACAAACACCGTTTTATTGGCCGCTTACATTGTTTTAGACATTTTATTAAATGTATTTGCAAACGATGTGATAAAACACTATGAGATTTATTTATCGGACACGTAACAAAATATTCCATGTTTTGATTCGAAAGTAACTGCACAGCTTCCATTCAGCTCGATCAGTTTATATATGTTGACTTGTATACTGTATACGTATTCTCATAAAAAACATGCATCTTTTTCATACATTTTTTATAGCATTAAGTATACTCTATACGTACCTAAATAAAAAACGTTTAAAAAAAATGGATGTTTTTTGTATGCATACGTATCGAGTACCCAACACAAAAAATGTTTGAAAAAAATGGATGTTTTTTGTATGCATACGTATAGAGTACCCAACACAAAAAATGTTTGAAAAAAATACATTTTTTTTGTGCGTGTACGTATATAGTAGCATTTCCCCCACTACTAAAAATTGCGTTAGTATAAAAGTCGAGACATTTGAATGCAGAGTATCAGTTTTTAATTTTTTTGTATTTGCTGTTGTTTTCGTTGTCAGTGTTATAGAGAATAATGTTTTCTAAAAAATTTAACAATATCAATAAACAGTGCAGTAAACAGTTTGAAAATTTAGAGAAATTAATTGTTGGGGAGAGATATAAAATTCTCGATATACGGAAAGTCAAAACGAAATTTGGTGATCGGTGGGTCGTGGAATTGGAGAATTTTATGATCACACTACCTGCACGTTTCCAGAGAAATCTGACTGAAGACGACGTGGCCGAAGCGAAAAAGAACGGTGAATTCAACTTTTTAATCTGCGGCGGTAAAAAGTATAATACATACTTATTAGAAATCGAATAATGGAAGCCATTCAACAGCGATTACATACTGAAATTCTATGTGTAAAAATTAAACTTTATCGTCAACATCTTTTACGAGCGATACGTGGCAGCCAACTGGACATCGTCGAATATTTTTTAAGCCGACATCCAGAACTAATCAATAATGACATCGATCCGCTGGTGTACAGTGTCGAACATGGCGTTCAACCGGCTATCCTCAAATATTTAATTAAAACTAAAAAATGGTATATGCAACAACTTTCTAATAAAATTAAAAAAGATTTTTCTTGGGAATCACAATTTTTAACCGAATCGTTGGACAAATATTGTATGGACAAATGTACAATTCAAATACTTAAAAAGTGTACGTATGCGGCAATTCAGTATGCAAGACCTGATTTGTTAAATTTATTAATTGGTGCTATGAAAGAAGAGGGATTTAATTTCCGTTTGGATCAAGATGATAACGAGCATAAGCCACTAATAAAATGGATCCAAGACAACATCGAGAAAGGTGAAAAGAACTCTCCGGTTGGAATGGAAGATATACCATGCTGTGGTCCATCGGCGTCAACAAAATTGTCTGATTATATAGCTGTAAAAGATATTATGTATAATGAATGGGATATTAAATAAAAAACATTTATTTTTCGAAAAAAAAATTGTTTTATTTCCTTTTTTTATTTACAGTACATCTTAAATTATTTTAGTTACAATATTAGAAAGAGCTTGATAATTAATAATTCGATCATGAATAACTAGTAAATAGGCTTTTGTTTTAATTGGAAAATGTTCGTTTGCTTCAAACTCTAATCGTAAATCAACTTGAGTTGACTTTAAAGCCTCACTTTGTTTAGAACAATCAATTACAATAAGCGGAGCATTATTTACATAACTATCTTTATCTAAAAGTGGTTCACAGCTGTTTTTATTGTAATAGTATTTTTGAAAACGTGTATACATATCATAAAGCAGAGCAGTTTTATTAGTTGAAAAATTAGCGTTAATATTATCATACGGGTACGTTTCGCCATTTAAATAAACTTTTACGTCTCTAATATTACAATGATCAAATTTGCTTGCATCTTTATCTTTTTGTTTGTGACGATCAGTTTGAAAAGCTAAAACAACCCATCTTGGTCGTTCGACGTTAAATGTTGTCTTAACAGCCCAGCTTTGCTTGTACGTGGGCTGTAGTTCGGGATATTCATACAAATCCCAACTGCGAAAACTAATATTAAGCGGTGCGTCAGCATTTAAGATTTTCACTAAATTAAGTTTCATAAAATCAGCAACGTTAACGTGCGGCATTTTAAATTCTAATACATCTATTATAATTTTAACATCAGTTGTGGTAGGATTTGTATTAAACATAACAGAATTTAAGTAACTGTTTGTTCGAATTAAAATTAATTCTTGTCGTAAATTTATGATAATCTTATTAAAATCTTCAGCAAATCCCAACAGCATTCTTAACGGTAAACATACACAAAAATTACCCTTGGCATCTGTAATGCCCCCGTTTTCATTCCAACCCGCATTTGCCAGCACTTTACGTTCATTATCGTTGTATGATAGATATGTTTTCATAGTACTTGTTATACCAACATTCTTGATTCGATCAATTTCAACACCACCCAGTTCATAACGGATTTCATCGAAAAGGAAAGCCATTGCATTATTGGTTAGTTTTACATCAGTAACCGCCGTATCAGTACTAGCATTTAGTAAACGTCCTTCCAGGTAAATAAAACTTGCATATGGCCAGGTGTAAATGTCCTGTTGCTGAATCGCAATGCGGATTTCGTCATTTAAATCATATTTGCTGGACGAATAAGATTTATAGGTGTGATACTCTAGACGAGAAATTGTTTCATCAAACATAGGCTGTTCCTTAACTTGTAATATCTCGCTTGTCGCCATTTCGTTGTCTTCTTCTTCTTTACAAGTGAAATTACAAAGAAATTTTCTTAGCTTTAGAATGCAGTAAATTTGTAGACGATGCAGGCGACGAGCCAGTATTTTTTAACTTGAAGCCGAGTGATAGTAAAAATGCACGATTTTCAGGTGTTAATGCTTTAGATGTTAACGGTCTTAACGCTTGTGACTGACTGTTGGTAGATGTTGTATATCTATGATTAAATACTAATCCCATTATTGTTGCGGTTTTTATGTTTCAATTAAATGTAATCTAATTGTTATTTCCTCGTTTCGAAAATTTACCAAATCACCGTTTTGATCAACAATGCGCAAGGTGATATTATCGATTCGATTGACAGTCACCGGATAATAGATAATGTTTGTTGGTACAATCACTATTTTATAGCCGGGTGGTACGTTTGGAAAAAATTGGTAAATTGTATGATCCAATCTACCATTTATATATGAACCGGCAGTTATGCTACATGTTATGCGAATAGCACTAACTTTTAAAATATCAACTGTATGCTCTGAAATATGTAATTTATCTGAAACAAGTCTTTGTTTCGTAAATCCTAATAACGGTCCAATAGAATCGTTGCGTGTAAAGTCAATGCTTCTATTAAATTTTATTTCACTTTTCAGTGTATTGTTATTTGCTTTAAGTGTTAGATTTAGATTTTTATCTCTTTTTGATAATTCTGAAGTTAAATAACGAGCGATATCGTTTAGTTCGTATGATCCCTCAGGTAATTCAATAAAATCGATTTTATCATCATCATCATTATCTCTATCAGAAGTAGTAACTGAATCTGACTGATAAAAAGAATATGAACTTTTTTTAAAAATGTTCTCAATAAATTTACTATCATCGATATAAGTTACATCATTTATATGTTTAGATGGTTGTTTATAATAATAGAATTTGTTATTTTTACCCGCCTCGATGTTTGGTATCGAATTAAATGTTTCAATATCAATTAACCCTAAAGCATAATTTTTATTTGGATTTAATTCGATAGAAGGGAAAAAATCTGCACTAATATTTGAATTACGCGATGTAAATGTAAATGTTCTTGATGAAGACATTTTTACTACTAAACAATTAAACAGTTTGACTAGCTATTATATAAAAATTTCAAGCACAATTGACCGCAAATTGTCTGATTGTAAGTTTGATCTTGATTATAATTATATCTTATTTGCACATTAGGACCGAAATAATCCAGTAATTCAATTGGTGGTTGTAAATTTCCAAAACTATCATAATAATGCACAATGTTTTTATCTTTTTTATATGCCACCCAATGTGTACCGTTGTTACGATTACTATCTAAATTTACAATTGCCGATTCGTGAATCCAAGGTTTATTCGGTAAAGTGTCTCGCATATAAACATTTCTAAAATTTGGTATTTTCAATATTTTTGCATACTCACGTAGCTCAATATTAGATAATGGTCTACGTGGTATGCTTATTGGTAGTTTTTTGATGGTGGTCGCAAATATAAACCAAGTCCTTGTTTATATGGGCTTAAATATAATCCTTTGCCTAATGCAATTGCCTCCATTGTTTTATTATGTCGCTGACTTTCCGCCAATTTATTTTTTGCCGCTTTTGCATCATTGACGGCTTTCGCAATACCTGCTGCACCACCGGAAAGTGCCCCCAGAGCTGATAGTCCAGCGAATAATGGAATAAGAGGTAAAAAGCCACCCGTCTTGGGTACTGGTAATATGCGTTCTTTTCTAATCTTTCGTAAATTTGACGTACGAATTGCAGCTTTTGCCACTTTTATAGCATGTTTTAAATCAACCGGTTTGGAATTTTTTAATGCATGCCGTGCTTTTCGAATAGCACCACCCAATGTTATTGTTTTCTTACTCTTCTTTTTAGATCGTGATCGCTTCCGTCGGTGTTTAAGTAGCCCCATACCTAATTTTGTTTTAGCCTTCATTGCGTTTGTGACTAAATAAGCCGCTGCTTTTTCACCAAAACTGCTGTTGTTTGCTTTTACTCGACTCCAAGCCGCCTCGGCTAATTGTCTATCAGCGCGATGTCTGTGTGCTAAATCGGAATTTTGCGAATACTGAATATCGTGCACTTTACACGCCTCGTCAAGCTCGTTTATTCCCGGATCGTTACGTGCTAACCTTTTTGTTAATTTAGTACCGGGTCCGCAATATCTATAGCCTGGTATATGTAATTCAATAGGTAAATTATTAATTAATGAATTTACAATACCCGCACCACCTTTCGCTTTGACCGTTGAATGGCGACTGTTTGTTCTATTGTTGTAAGTGAGCATTTTTATACAATTTCTTTAGCGCAACTGTCAATATTTATCAAATTACACTCTTATTTATATATATGAACAATGTTCACTAATCATCATTTATCAATATGAAATTGCACAAACAACATCATAAATTACCTGTACGTGATATAACACCAGCAGTCTTTTCAAAACAGGTACCAAATAAACATGGTCCTTTGTTGCCCAACAGTATTCGTTGTATTATTACGGGTCCATCAAATTGTGGTAAAACAAACGCTATGATCGCATTGTTGCAAGACATAAATGGACTTCGTTTTGAAAATGTATATGTCTATAGTAAATCATTACAACAACCTAAATATCAATTGCTGGGTGAACTTTTAAACTCAATTAAAGGTATTGGCTATTACCCGTACAATGATAATGCGGAAATTATTCCACCATCGTATGCTAAACCCAATTCAATATTTATTTTTGATGATGTGGCATGTGATTCGCAAGATGTAATGCGAGAATACTTTAGTATGGGACGTCATCAAGATATTGATTCATTTTACCTATGTCAAACGTACAGTCGGATCCCTAAACAGCTGATTCGTGATAACTGTAACCTATTGATACTCTTTAAACAGGATGATTTAAATTTACGCCATGTTTATGACGACCATGTGAATACGGATATGAAATTCAATGAATTTCGTGACATGTGCTCACTTTGCTGGAAAGATGATAAATATGGATTTTTAGTAATAGATAAAGACAGCCCCCTTAACAATGGTCGATATCGAAAGAACTTTGATGTATATATATCACTACCTTGATATGACATTTAATTAGTATTGTAAGAACCGCTTGCAGAGATAGGTGTCTGTATATAAAACTAATATTTTTTGAACAGGTAGCTCTTTAAAGCTGTTTTTATCATACAGGTAGCTGTTTATATCGAACAGGTAGCTGTTTTTTATCGAACAGGTAGCTGTTTTTTATCGAACAGGTAGCTGTTTCTTATCATACAGGTGACTGTTTATTTACTGTTTTAATCAAACAAATAACTGTTTGGAAAAATGGTTGCAAAAATTAATGAAAAGGTTAAAAAAGATATAACAAAATTAAGTGATGCAATACGTAAAAAATATCGATTATTAAAAGTGGGTAAACGGGTCGTCGAAGAGTTTCAAGAGAAACGATTAAGACCAATAACAAAACCACTAAATGAATTAATTGATTTAACGGGATACAAAGATGATGATGATGATGATGACGCTAACGATAGTAATAGGAAAAATTTCAAAACACCAAGAAAACGTGTAAGTTTAAAGTTGGGTCGCTCATGGTTAAAAACACCAAAATTTAAGAAAGAAATAGCTACTCCATCTTGGAGATCATCTATTACCACATTTAAAGAGGAACCACTCACACCTTTTAACATTTCTCAACAACAACAACAAGAACAGCAACAACAGCAACAACTACAACAGGAACCATTTTTTCTAAGTGATAGTGAAATATATGAATCAGAACCGCAAGAATTACTTGAACATAGATTATCTGATATAATAACAGGTGAACAATCTGACGAGGCTTACAATTATTTTATTGATAAATACGGTAATATTGCCGGTCCTTATTTATTTAAATATTTTGAAAATAGAAACTTATTTGATCAAATTTATGGTATAAGATTGGAAGACGACCATTGGTATATTGGTAATAAACCTATTGAAATAAAAAATAATGATATTTTTATTGATGATAAGCAATATGAAGGCACACCGGACTTATATGAATTACTTATGATGAAAAAACCAACAAATAAAAACCCACCAGAAAATGATTTGAAAAATTATCAAGCAATACTAATGCAAACAAATGCATTAAATCGACAATATAATCCTGAAAGACAAATAGCAGGCAACCGAGGTGCAAAATATAATTTAATTAAAAAATTGTTAAAACAAATAAAAGAGGGTGCTGGTATAGAAATGACGGTCAATCGAAATCCTCCCAACTACATTTTTTGGGATAATCCCAATGAGCTAGTAGACAGATTAAGATTATTGTTGTCTTCTCGGAATGCTGGTCATTCTAATCACAATAATGAAATAATATCGATTATTGAGGAACTAAAGGAAGCTAATATAATACAGTGAAGTGAACACTTAATTATTAGTTTGCAAATAACCATGGCAGTGGTTAGTGGTATTGATAAATTTGGACGACACGGTCAAATTAAACATAGTGAATTGGCATTATTATCTCGTGGAATTGGTTTTAAATTAACAGATGATAATAATTACGATATTGATAGAAAAAGATTAACTAATGTTGCTCCTCCTGTGGATGAATTTGATGCTTGTAATAAACAATACATCGATTCAAATGCATTAAAGTTGAATAAAGATCAAACATGTTTTAACGCTGTTCAGAAACGTATTTGTAATGTTGCCCACCCTGAAATGGATAGCGATGCTGTTGATTATGTGACAATTAAAAAATTTAAATATGATTTCGAGCATGCAACGGAAGAACTGAAATCAGAAGTAACATTAAGTAAAAACGATTCGCTTCTATTGTCAACAGATAAATCATATTTTGATGCTAAAAATAAACGTTTATGCAATTTAGACGATGCTCAAACTATTAACGATGCTGTGAATTTAAATACAATGCATAAATATATTGGTAGTTTTTATGGCTTTCTTGAAATTAAATTAAAAAGTATAAATATAACAAAAATTGAACCAAATAAAAATCCATGGTTTATTTTAGAAAATGGTCTTACATTTTATAAATATCAGTTACCAGTTGAGGCAGAAATTTACGATTATTTTGTTATTCCACATACAGCAGAGTACCATATCAATGGTGTTCAACAACTAAATTACGATAAACGTATAAATTATGGTGATCAACTGGGATTTAAGTATAATTATTGGGACACTCAAGACCAATTGATACCACAAACGATACCACAATTGCATGTTCAGTTTACTATTAAGTATAAATTGTTCAACAATTAAAATTTTATTGGAATGTTCTCAGCGGAGAAGCGCGCCCTCGTTGATGAACTTCATCGTGATGCTAGAAAAAATTTCCCACGACGTCGAGTTATAGTCAAAGGACTTAATGATTTATTTCAATGTGATCTTGTTGAAATGATACCGTATGCAAAACAAAACAAAGGTTATAAGTATATTTTAAATTGCATTGATTGCTTTTCTAAATATGCTTTTGCTATACCTGTTAAAACTAAGCAAGGTAAAGATGTAGCTAATGCAATGCAAAAAATTCTCAATCAACGAATAGCTAAAAACGTTCAAACCGATCAGGGCTTAGAGTTCTACAATGTACATTTTAAAAAATTAATGGATAAATACGGTATTAATCATTATTCAACGTATAGCACAAAAAAGGCCAGTATAGTTGAACGTTTTAATAAAACGTTAAAAAACATGATGTATAAGCAGTTCAGTTTGAGGGGGTCATATCGTTGGCTAGATATATTACCAATGTTAATTAAAACATATAACAATACAGTACACAGCAAAATTAAATGCAAACCAGTTGATGTTAATAAGAAAAATGAACAGCGGATATTGAATACCTATTACAACAACATTAAAATGGTGGGAATGAAAAAATTTAAAATTGGAGATAAAGTGCGTATAAGCAAATATCGTACTACTTTTTCACGTGGTTTCACACCCAATTGGACTACGGAAATTTTTACTATAGATCAGGTACAACATACTAATCCTGTAACGTATTTACTTAAAGATGAACAAGGTGAGAAGATAAAAGGCTGTTTTTACGAGCAGGAACTGCAAAAAGTGAAAAATCCTAACGTTTATCTGGTTGAAAAAGTGCTTAGGAAAAAGGGTAACCAAGTATTGGTGAAGTGGTTAGGTTTTGATTCAAAATTTAACTCGTGGGTAAATTCATCAGATATATTGTAATGTTTCACTAAAACCATGTCAAAATGCTGGCGGACGTGCAAGGATTCAAAGTAAATAAAAAATTTATTGTTAAGGAATTAGCTATTGTTAAACTTAACAATAATGATAATTTTGAATTCGAGCACTTTTTATTCAAGCCACCATTCTCGTATAATGAACTTACTGAAACTGATAAGAGACAAGCACATTGGCTTACGAAATTCTATCATAAATTACATTTCAACAGCGGGCATATTGAATACAACAAGGTGGCTGAAATAATGTCCACATTAAATGCTGCTAATACTGTGTTTGTAAAAGGAACGGAAAAGAAGAATTGGATTCAAGAATATGTGACGAGTGATGTTATCAATTTAGAAGATTTGAACTTCCATCGCTAAAAATTTTATATGAACAATTTTATTGTAATATAAATTGTTTAAATCATTATAAAAATTGTGCTATTTCTAACACTTTTGTATTATTCAAATGGTATAATAAAAACATATTATGTTAAATTAAAAATGTCTTTTTGTTTTTGTCTCGTTCCTGTAACTATTCAATGTTGCAAATATAAATCCCCCAGAGAGAAGAAGATTATGTTTCATTTAGATTTTATACAAAAATTTTTATAAGTGATGTAATTATAATAAACAGATACTGTACAGATGAAATTTTTTTTTTTGTGAGTTTGATGTTAGCCAGATGAGTATATGTGTATCATTTAATTTTTTGTGACTTTGATATTAACCAGATGTGTACATGTAATTATAATAAACAGATTCTGTACAGATGAAATTTTTTTGTGAGTTTGATGTTAGCCAGATGTGTATATGTGTATCATTTAATTTTTTTATGACTTTGATATTAACCAGATGTATACATGTACATCATTTAATTTTTTCTAAATATGTAATAATATTAATTCAAACATTTGTTACAATTACCACCTTCTTTTCAGAATGTTCCAGAATGAGACTCCCCCACAAAGTAATTTTGTCTATAAAAGGCAGAAACGATTTTTGGATTAATTATTCATCGCGATATTGTTTTAATTGTTAAAAATCGTGTTTAAAAATCAACATGGACTACTATGCAGTATCTAAACAAGGCACTTGCAAAAGAATCACAATAAGTGATATGATTAATATTGTCGCCGAGTACGTGAAAGAAAATATTGAAAATGAAGAAAATATAATAATTATTGATGACAACGAAAACAACTACGACGAACCGCTTGATTTAAGTCTGTCATCAAAAAATCAACCGGAACTGATGGATATCAATGAAATTGAAAACTTAGACCAAATATTAAATCAAATTTTGGTGGAGGATCATCAACAGCAACAGCAGCAGCAACAGCAAAATTGGGATTTGGAGCAGCAGCAGCAGCAACAACAACAACAACAACAACAACAACAGCAACAGCATCAGCATGAGCAGCAACAACAACAACAACAACAACAGCAACAACCGCAAGTACAAATTCTTGATCAAATAGTTTTTCCCCCAGACAATCCTTTAATAAATTATTGCGATTTTTTGGAACTCTTTTAAAATTAATAGTTTATATATAATTTTAGTCAACAATAAATAGTGTTTTGTTTAATTAGTGTTTAGAATTTTTAATATATAAGTTGTGTATCTTTAATATATATAAGTTGTGTGTGTGTGTGTGTGTGTGTGTGTGTGTGTGTGTGTGTGTGTGTGTGTGTAAACTGTAAAAAAATGAATAAATAAAATAAGTTTTTAAAAAATTTTATTGTTTTATTAATTTACAATGTCCCCATGGAAGTGTACGTGTAGAATTCGGAACAATGTATCGTTTCTCATCAAATGGTGATAAACCGATTTTTTGTTGTTTAATGGTAAAAAGTTGGTGTTTTTGAGAACGAATACATTGTTGAATTCTATACGTATTACAGTTCATTATTAAACATTTCAGATAATCGTCAAAGGTAAGTTTTTTAATTGTCGACATTTTTAATCCTTTTGATTTTTTCGTTTCTCCTTTATCCTGTACTCGCAAGCTATACATTTTACTCCGTAATCCAACAAATTCCAGAAGCACTTTCCTAGCACATTCATCTGACATAAGTCCTTTTTGTTTCCTGTTTCGTAAAGGCATATTGTATACATTCGGTTCTGGATAATCAGATGTGTCGAACTTATGAATATCTCGTTTCATTACCTGGTACACATCTTGATCGGTACGTATGTCATAAAGTAAACTATCAGTATCTGTGTATAGAAGTGACACATTTTTATAACCATATGTAGGATACATATAGTTATAATGAAAATCATAAACAAATGTCTTTGAAATGTCCAATATACAAAAACCAACGTAAACTGGTTTATTGAAAAATATTTTTGTTTTATTCATTTCAATAACTGTCACATCTTTATCCATAACAAGCATACTATGAAAATTCGGTTGCGCCACAAAATGTTTAATACCATTTTTTCCATCCCAGTGTTTTCGTAAAAACACCATTCGATGTTTTCGTAAATTCTCCATTGTTTTACCAAAAATTGCGTTTATTATTAACTTGTATAAATTTTTTTCAAATTCATTAACCGCTTGTTTGCGTTTCTCCGTATAAAAATCAATATATGCACGCAACCATGGTGATTGATCGAATTTTAAAGTACGATGCACACGCGTAATTTTTACACCAAGTTGTAGATAGAATTTTAAATTACGGTAATGCACCACGTAACGTTCCTTATTCTGTAAAGTTGTAAGTAATCGTTTTTGTTTGCAATTCGGTGGAACTCTGTTCTCTGGACATGGTGGTAAATCGCTAAAATAATCGTGCAAATACTCTGGTATTTCTAAATCAACTTCTAAAATGTACCCGACCGGTGAGTCATCGGCAACTTGACGTACATCAATTTCCTCTTCCACCCATGAAAAATTACCAGTGGGAAGATATTGCGACATAGCGTGTCCATATAAATTTACCACGTCGTAATACATTAAATAGTGCGTTTCATCGTTTGGATTATATCCCGTTTTCATATATTTATTATTGGCGCGCGCGTAACGATTCGAACATTGGCTAACGCCTCCCCGAATTCCCCTCTCAATAAATAATAACTGATCAATGTCGGTGAATAATTCCAGTTGTTGATCCGTATACTTTAACATAGCATCCCACGTATATCCGGCCAGCGTATAATAGTGAACAGGATCCAATCCATAACTTTTTAAACATGTACTACGAAAATTTTCAAAAATATCCGCCAATAACAACACATCAGTTTTCATATACAGATCGGAATATTGTCCAAGCGTGTGCAAATTAAATGATCGCCACACGTTTTGTGCATGCGCATAATCTGCATCAGAAATATCTTCATCATTAAGCATGCTGTAAAATGCGGTTTTTGACGGCAATTGTGTTTCTCTAAGTCGATCCCAACTTGTCATGTAATCATACGGAAACACTCCTTTACGCGTCAACAAATGAAACTGCTCCTCGTTTTCACACTCACGACGCAATATACACTTTTTATCATTGTCTAAGTATGAAGCTAATTTGTCCAATGAGCTGGCCATAAAGCGAAAGGAATCAATAAAACGTAATTGAATACTACCAACATGTTTAGTGAAACTAATGTACCTCTCTTTATTTATTGGTACAACATCCACCTTTCCATCGAATTCGCTAACCAATGGTACCATTAAAAAATGCGAGTCGTAACCGCTAAGATTGTGCATTATTATTGGTATTACATGTGATTTTTTATAATTCAAATTACACTGATTATGAGCCGCTCCACGAAATTTACCGGTAAAATGACAATGGTCACGAACTTTTCGATCGTCTGGTTTAAAATCTTCATGGCAAATGTGACAAATTTCTGCATTAATAAAATCCATCTCTTCCTCCGGTGTTAAATCCATTTCTTCTTTAAGTCCTAATTTCTCTTCAGCAAATCGAGCTTGCTGTTGTAATTGATACACAAACCACTTAACACAATCTTCGCCACGATATTCTCGGTAAAAAGATTGATTTGCGTCATGCGAACAATGAAAATAATATCCAACACTATATGGTACATGTTTTTGTGTGCGTTTTGTATACGAATGTTCGTAATCACTGTCATCATCACCATCATCGTTATCATTATCAGAAACTGGAATTAACAATGATTCAAAGTCTGCGTATATAACATACGGTACTCTCTCTTTCGCCATCCAATTATTAAATTTAACATAATTTTCCCCCTTCTCAGGCATACAAATTTTCACCGCATTACGTTCACCACAATCCATTAAATGCTGCTTTAATTTTGTCTCAGTTAAAAAGTAATTAAGACATCGATCGCAAATATGTACTTTGTGTCCATAACTACTTATACTGGCACTGGTTAATCTCGATAAATTCTTTATCCAACAGTAATGTAGCACATCATTGTTGTTATTTTTAACACACAACAAATGTATTTTTTTACCATCATTATTTTTACTTACGTATACGGGAAAAAATTCTATTTCTTTTTTACCAATTTCATTGTAACTGTATACGTTTATCGATAAATCCGGATTCATACGTTCAAATTTATGCAACTGACTTAATGGTAATGGAAATTCCAATCCATCATATTTTAATCGAGTACTATAATGCGGATACTTTTCGAATCGTTGGGGATTTTGATCCGCTGGATAGAGTGCTGCCATAATTGACCACAAAAAGCAATACTGATCATAATTTCTGACGTTGACACAAGCTTTTTTACTTTTAATTACTCTAGGTAATTCACAGTAAGTTCCTGCTGTTAGCGAACTATACTTATTCATATTGATACGCAAATTTATCACCATGTCCAGTGCCCAGCCCGAATCTCTTTCCTGAAAATCTTGCAATTTTCTCAATAAATTTTCCTTTACAAACTCATTATACCATTCTTTTATATTTGTCGTCATAAATAATTCTTTTGCCGGTGTAATAAATGTTTTTACATCCTCTTCACCAGTTTTTGGTTTAATAAAATTCCCCGAAAATACAACATAAATTTTCAATGGATTTTTCATCAATTCTTTACGTACATGTCGACGAAATATCGGGAAAGCTCGATCAAAAAATACAATTGGATCCTTATAGTCAACGTTAGTAATAACACCCGTTTTTACTCTGCCTTCATGGTGTACATCCATTTGTTCCCAATATAAGTGACGATGTCTTTGCCGTGTATTTAACCCACCACCTTGTTTAACGATGCTACGTTTTAATTGATGCAATTTTTTCTGATACGATTTAGACAGTGCAATGTTCGCCTCCAAACGTAAATGATTCTCTAATTTTTCATCAAACATACGTTTAAACAAACGTATATTATTTTTATTATGCTTTAACCATTTTTCCACGTCTTCTATATTTTTAATTCGTTTTAAGGCTTCTTCAACAATTTTCACCATATCTGAACTGCATGGTGTATTATTAATTTTTCTAAACTTTTCCGCAAATGTCATTGTTATCGTTGCACAATAAACACAAAGTTTTCAATAAAACTAACTCCCACCAGTATTTCATAACACTATTTATAATCCTCTAGTATACCCTATACGTACCCATCACAAAAAACATACATTTTTTTCAAACATTTTTTATCACGTATACTACATACGTACCCATCATAAAAAACATACAATTTTTTCAAACATTTTTTATAACAACATCTGGCATCCAGTATACCCCATACGTACCCACCACAAGTCAATGACCCCGCCGCCCGCTCCCCGCACCATCGTCAACAACATCTGCCAGCCAGTATACCCCATACGTACCCAACACAAGTCAATGACCCCGCCGCCCGCTCCCCACACCATCAACAACTCACCTCACCGCCACCCGCCCGCCCGCTCCCTCACTCGCTCCCCCCCTCGCACCCCACCTAACGTTTTACCCCCCTCGCCTACAAGCTTGTGCCAGAATCGGTGTGACTATTCTACTCCTGGATGCTTCGAACTTGTAGTAATCTAAAGACAAAAGTTTTGAATCAATTTTTGCAATAATTTTTATTTAATAATTTTAATGTTCATTAATGATGGATAAAAATAAAAAAAATAATATAATATTTTAATATTTTATGGGAAAGGATAAATGGCGCCTGTTGTAAAACAAATTTTTCCTAAGCTTAAGTTTCTATTTCTAAAAAAATTCGTCAAATGCGTGTTTTTGACACGCACTAAGTAATGTCATCTCAGTGAAAGTGTTAATTTATGATTTTTTGTTAACTCTATAGTTGTTAACTCTACAGCCCTCTTGCGTTTATTCAATATGAATGTACAACTTAATAATTATTCAGTCACAACGATATTAATATGTCATCTTCGATGACATAAAAAATTTGAATAACGTTTGAATATTATATTTAATTATAAAATAATAAAATATTACTTACAATAAATATAAAACACACAATTAAACAAAAATAAATATTAAAAAAACACTAAAATACAGAGAAACGCACAAAACAAGTTTAAATAACAATAATGAAATTTTTATTAAGTTGGCAGAGAAAAATACTTTTTTAATTAGACAAAAAGCCGCGAGATTTAAATTTAGTTTTTTTTTTTTTTAAATTAAACCAAATCTGAAAATATTAAAAAAATTTATGTGGATTGCATTACTTATTATTTATTAAAATGCGTCTATTATAATAAATAAATAAAAACATTGCTATTTCAGAAAAATTTATGTATGTGTGGGCTTTATAATAAATTGTAAATGCGATTTGTCTGGAATAAATTAGTTATAAATCATGACTTGGAAAATTAATCTAAAATCCTAATATGACTATCCACAAAAAGGTGTAAATTATTCACATAAAAGTTTATAAGTACTGGCATACATACAGTGGCGAATTAGGTTGAGCCTAGGGCGGCAAATTTGGGCAAAAAAATGTAGAATTGAAGTTTTTTTTTTTTTGCTCGTCACTTACGTTTTTAGGAAGGGTGGCAGATTTTTAGGGGCGACAAAAATGCACAAAATTTTTTTCCCCTTTTTAGGGGCGGCATTTTTCACTGAGCCTAGAGCGGCACTTAGGTAAATCCGCCACTGCATACATACCTTCAATAATAATTTTCACAGTACTTTTACACTGTATTGAAAATTTTTTGCAATAAATATATGAGATATTACACAGGAAAGATAGATATTTATATAGAGTAAACGTTATATGTAAACTTATTGTTATAAGCGGTATTGATGATTATGAAGGATTAATGGGATGATAAATAAAACATAGGCTTTATCAAATTATTTTATTATGACAATTTAATTACTAAGAAAAACTGGATATTATTGATCATCCGAATTGAAAGAATAAGTAGATATTAAAGTAAAATATATTAAAAAAGAAAATATAGTTTTTTTGCTTAACTTTTATTTTAATAACATAGCATTACAACAAAAATCACATTATTAGTGTTTTAAATTTTCCTTTTTGATACGGTGTTTTAAATCTTCCCATTTGATCGAAAATATGTTTGTAATAAGATAAAACATTGATTAAACTGGCCTAAAAAAATAAAAATTTTAAAAATTGCATTTAAAATTTGAATACTTACAGCTAATACTTAAAAAAGCACTTATGAAGAAAATTCCTCAAAGTTTATATTAAAGCTGCTGTATATTTATAGTAAATGTAATATTTCCTTTTAAACACTTATTTCTGTTGATTACAAATGGAAAAAAATTGTATTTTTCCTCTTTTATTTAAAATATTATTTATATAGGTGTATTAATGTACATAACCAATAAACGTGCATTTGTTTACAAAACAACTTTTTGACATATATACGTCAAAATTATCCACCAACATTTATAAAATAAACATGTATGGCGCAGATCCGTTATGACTTATGAGTTTGTTGACAATTTCCGGGTATATGTATTTTAAATTAGCTCATCACGGCGTACAGGACGAAGAAGTGGTACCACCTCATGTGTGTATTAAAGTTACAGACCGCTGGTTTGGATCAGGAACACATCAAGAAGTTTCAAGACGTGAAGATGAGGTGTTTGCTGTTCTTGCTGTTACATTGGTTGGTGTTTGAATCTACAGACATACAAAGCGTATGAGCCGTGCTACATATAGCTGTTGTTTTGAACGCGGTTGAATGAAATGAAATGACAACACGAAGATTGGCCGATATTAAAAAGAGATAAGTGTTATTGTGTAATTAATTTTTCATATTTTGGTGATGTTTTTTCTCTTTTATCAAATAAACAATTATTAGAGACATTAGTTACAATAGAATAATTCTTAAACAATTCTTAATATTTATTTAAGTTTGTTGATAATTATTTCAATTGAATAAGGGTAATATTGAAATTATTTTCATAGTAATTTAAATCTGAAACTAAAAATTTGAAATAAGTTAAATATTCTTAAAGAAAGAGTTTGTAAAATTAAGTTTATCATTTAAGAATTTTGGAATAAATTGTAATCTGTAGGTGATTACCTCCACTTGGGTCAGTTATTACGTACTGCTACTCGACGTTGTCATTATTTTGAGGTTTAAACTGAAAATACGCAAATTATGTCGACCTTAGAAGATATACCGAAAATTCAATATAATCTAAAAAATTGTTCGTTTCAAGCCGTTCGAGCGTTACACTTAGTCGCGTACGGTAATGAGGGAATTCCTCGTCGCGCTAGAAGTAATTTACGAGCGTTTAAAGGTTTTGATTTTGGGGAAAATACAGATATGTTTAAAAACAAAATAGAAGCCGTAAGTTCACTTATTCCCAAATCTGATTTAATATCAATCTGTCACATATTGAATTTGAATTATACTGGAAGTGATGATGAGATAATTAACAGAATTTGAAAATTTTTAATTAAATTCGAAACAGAAGAATTCGAAGGTAATGAGGAAGACGAAGAATTTGAAGACGAATACGAAGAAGATGAAAAGTTTAATGAACTTGAGCACCGACAGGATCAGTGTAGTTAATTTGTAGAATCATGCACCGACAGGATCAGTGTAGTTAATTTGTAGAATCATGCACCAACAGGATCAGTGTAGTTAATTTAAATGACGATGTTTTAACAAATTAAACAAACCGCCGTATTAACAAACCAGTCAGTAATACACGTGAACTGAAGACAACAAATTTTGCTTTAACATTTCGGGATATTGAGGATTCAATTCGACCCTTCGATGGCAAAGATAAATACCCAATAGACAAATGGATCAATGATTTTGAAGATTTAGCGGAAGTTATGCAATGGAATGATTTACAGAAGCTAGTGTTTGCTAAAAAATCGTTGAGAGGTTTAGCTAAATTGTTCGTACAATCGGAACGAGGCATAAATTCCTGGAATAAATTGAAAGAAGCATTAATTGAAGAATTTACAATTAAAGTCAATAGTGCTCAAATAAACAAGCTATTGATAAATAGAAAGAAAAGAAGTGAGGAAACAATTCAAGAATACGTGCTGACAATGCGTGAAATAGGAAGTCCTGCGAATTTAGAAGCCGAAGTAATCATTCAATACATTATTGACGGTATCTCTGACGAAACTGCGAACAAAATTGTTCTGTATGGCGCAACGAACTTTATTGAGTTCAAAGAGAAGGTTAAGCTGTATAATCAAATAAAATCAAGAACAGAAACCGAAAGGAGAAATATAAAGAAGACAGGAGATAGCAAAAAAGTTAAATATAGAAGATACGCAGATAATTGTTTTAACTGCGGTGAGAAGGGGCACAAGAGCAATGAATGTCCAGGCAAAAGTAAAGGTACCAAATGCTTTAGATGCGCAGAGTATGGTCACATTTCATTGTCTTGTCCACAGAAGAAGTATAATAAAGAAGTTACTAAAGACGTTAATCCGAGTATTGTCAACAGTATGACAATTACGCCAAGAAGATTTGTGAAATTGAATTTCATAGAAGTCGGAGCCGAAGTAGATGGATTTTACGATACAGGAAGTGATATCCATGGCATCAGAGAAGATTTTTACAATGAGTATTTAAAGGAATTAGTGGATCTAGATAATTTTAGGATACCTTTGACTGGATTAGGACGTAGAGATAAAGACTCTAGGTAGTTTTAGACAGACAGTAACTATCAATAATGAAACATTTGATTTGACTTTTCATGTAATTCCTAGTGATGCAATTTATTTTAAAGCTATTATAGGTGAAACAATTCGAGATGATGCTATTATTGAATTTGCAGAAGAAGAAACCATTTTTCATAAAAAAAATGAAAGACAAATTATTAGCAATTCAAGTTGGAGTAGAGGAAAATAAATTGGACAATATGTAACATATTACAGACTCATCATTAAGAAATGAAGTTGAAAACCTTGTTATGAATTACGAACCTAATAAAACGGAATCTGCAGATGTCCAAATGAAAATCGTACTAACAGACCAAGAACCAGTACATCAGAGCCCGAGACGTTTACCAGTTACCGAGCGAGAGGTTGTTGAGAAGCAAATTGAAGACTGGTTAGAGAAAAATATCATAAGGCGAAGTTCATCCGATTATGCCAGTCCAATAGTGATCGTAAAAAAGAAGGATGGAAAATTGCGAATTTATGTAGATTTTCGTAAATTGAACAGGAAAATTATTAAAGAACGATTTCCGTTACCATTAATTGAGGATGTCATAGATGCTTTAAAAGATGCCAAAATCTATACAACCTAAAAAATGGATTCTTCTATGTGGATGTGGCTGAAGAAAGTTGAAAATTTACATCTTTTGTAACACACCATCGACAGTGGGAATTTTTAAAAGTTCCATTTGGACTTTGTAATAGTCCAGCGGTGTTCCAACGATTTATCTACAGAGTTTTTGACGATTTGATAAGAAATAAAGTAGTGATTCCATATGTCGATGATTTCATTATACCTGCTAGAAATGAAAAGGAAGCAGTTGATAGTCTAAAATTAGTTTTAGAAACAGCGAGTAAATTTGGATTGGAAATAAACAAACAGAAATGTCAATTCCTAGAAAAGAAAGTCGAGTTTCTCAGATACTTAGTAGAGGAAGGTACGATTAGACCTTCATCAGCAAAAACACGAGCAGTCAAGGATTTTCCAGTTCCTAAAACAGTGAAATAAGTGCAGAGTTTCTTAGGGTTAACAGGGTATTTTAGAAAGTTCATCCCATCATATTCCATCATCGCCAAACCCTTAAGTGACCTTTTACGAAAGAACAACACATTCGAATTCGGAAGAATAGAAATGCAGTCATTTGAAAAACTCAAAGAATTGCTTTCAAACGAACCGGTACTACATATTTTTAAACAAAATGCCGAAACGGGGTTACATACCGATACTTATAAATTTGGATATGGGGCTGTATTACTACAGAAGATGGAGGATGATATATTTCATCCAATATATTACTATAGTAAAAAGACGACAGAAGCTGAAGAGAAATATACGAGTTATGAATTGGAAGTGTTAGCCATTATTCAGCTTTAAAGAAATTTCGAGTTTATTTGTTAGGGATTAAATTCAAAATAATAACTGACTGTGCTGCGTTCTAGAAGGCTATGGATAAGAAAGAATTAACTACGCGTATAGCTAGATGGGCATTACTCCTTGAAGAATTTAACTACTCTATAGAACACAGAAATGGTTCAAGGATGCAACATGTCGACACTCTAAGTAGATATCCGCTAATGATAGTCGAAGATATGTTATTGCGTCGCATAGAAGCTGCGCAACTACAAGATACAAACCTTAAACCCATAATTGAGATTTGCAAATCCAAGTTGTCTTATGAAGATTATGTTTTGCAAGGAAATATTTTGTATAAGAAGGATGGAATTAAATTATTGATTATACCGAAAAGCATGACCAATGAAATTATACGAATGGCACATGAACCATATTATTTTGGAATAAAAAAGACAAAGGAGCGAATATCATCAGAATACTTTATGCCTAAACTTGATCAAAAGATATCAGATTTCATCAGGACGTGTATTCCATGCATACCGGCAAACAACAAGCACGAGAAACAAGAAGGACTACTCAACCCCGTCCCAAAGGAATCCCCATTGAACACGATTCATCTAGACCAGGGGTCGGCAACCTTATCTAGCTTAAGGGCTCATTCTCAAATAATTTACTCCTGAAGGGCGCATGAACGGTTGACGCAAATCAAAATGCTACACAAAGGCAAAAAAAGAAAAATTTCATTACATGTATTAATCAAATTAATATTAACTTTCAAAAAGAAAGTTGAAAATAAAATATACAAAATCAAATTTATTTACAGAAGTTTAATTATTATTAGTGCGATCCTTGACCTTGCATTTCATCCGACAACTTGACGAAATCTGGTTCATAACTCGAAGTACCTGCCCTCATACAATGGTCTAAATTTAGATCGGTCATTCTGCTTCTGTATTTCGATCAGGTGCTTCATGGTGGAAAAAATGTTCTCGCATGCGTATGTCGAGGCAGTGTAAGCGTGTATTTTAAGAGACATTTTTCTTAAAATAGGATATTTTTTTTCATCAACAATCAGCCAGAAGTTATCGTCCCTCACATACGATTTCAGATTCAAATCGTTCTTCATTGTTATTATCTCCAGCTCTAGTTCGTCATCGTTTTCTATATTAAAATAGTTTTTGATATTTTCTGAAGCAATAGTGACATCACATTCTGCAAATGGATTAATAATGAATTCTAAAATAGGCTCAAGATTTTTAAATTGATTAAAACGGGAATTAAATTCGTCCAAAAGCGTATCTAAATGCGGCACAAACAAGGTTGTATTAATATCTTTTTCACGCACATTCATGTGATCGAACATTTTCTTTAAATTTAGAAAGTGAGAAACAGAATTTTTCTGTAAATGGGATTTCCATAAATTAAGTTTGGCTTTAAACGTGTTCACCGATGCAACCATTTTCGCAACATGAAGATTTTTTCCTTGTATTTCGAGGTTCAGTTCATTTAGTTTTACTGTTATATCAGTGAGAAACCCCAAATCTGCAAGCCATGAGGGATCAGTCAACTGTGGATAATCTTCGTTTCTCGCTGCCAAGAACTGGTTGATTTCGTTTATCAAACTGAGAAAGCGTACAAGCACTTTTCCTCTACTCAGCCATCGAACTTCGGTATGCAATATCAAGTCCGTGTACTCAGCATCTTCATCTTGCAAAAGCTGCCGAAACAAACTGTGTTGCATTGACGCAGCCCTAATAGAATTAATAATCTTTAAAACAATCTTCATTACGTGTTCAAAGCGAAGAGTTTTGGCACACAGTGCCTCTTGATGGATGATGCAGTGGTAATGAGCGAATCGAGGAAACTCGTCATTTGCCATATACAGCGCAACGAAGCCATTTTTATTACCTATCATTGCAGGCGCACCATCAGTTACTATGCCTGCTAACTTTTTTAATGGTAACTGACTTTCATTTGGAAAGTTTATAAATGCATCGTAAATATCTTTACCTTGTGTGCGACCTTTCAGCGGCAACAACTTTAAAAATTCTTCTTTTGTGGTAAAATCATTAAATACCATTTTAATAATAACACATAGCTGTGCAGTGTCGGAAATGTCGGTAGACTCGTCAAGTTGAAGAGAAAAGAACTTGCACTTATTAATATCACTTTGCAACTCCGATTTCATATCAATAGCGATAATTTCTATCCTTCTCGCCACTGTTCTGGCTAACAATGGTATCGCTTCAATCGCCGTAATAATTTCAGTTTTGTTTTTAAAATTCTGAAAGATGGAATCAGCAGCTGATAAAAATGCTTCCTTTATCAGTTCCCCGTCTACAAAAGGCTTTTTCTTCTTTGCCAATAAATGAGAAACCTTTAAAGACGCAATAGTAGCACTTTTTGAAAGTTGAACTGGCCTGGTAAAAACACTTTGTTGTTTTGTTAGGTTTGCTTTTAACTCGACGACACTTTTCTTCCGAATTTCAGTGTTTGGGGGAAAAGTATTGTTATACGATGCATGAAGAGAATTGAAGTGTCTTTCAATGTTACTTTTTTTAGGCACTGCTACACTGGCGTTACATAATAAACAGATACTTTTTCCGGTAAACTCAACAAAAAAGAACTGTTCCTCCCACTCTTTATTAAAGTAATAAGTCCTTGGTCTTTTACTCATGTTAAATAACAATTTCAAGTCTTCAAATATGAAGTAACTAAATCTTAACGACACAAAAAAGCAGCTACTTGACTCAGAGTATTGAAATACACTGGCATTGCACTCATGCACTGACATGATGCCGCCAGCTGGCGACTCACTCACACCACTCGCGCCACTCACAGGTAGAGGGGACTTCTCATATGCACGTGCGCAGCCAACAACTCGGCTTGGTTAGTCTGCTTGACTAGTTTTGTGTTTGACAATAAATAACATAAAATATTATGTTTTTATTTGGCCATTTTGATGAGACGTTAGAGGGCGCAGCTAAAAGACCTCGCGGGCGCATCGGCGCCCGCGGTCACCGCGTTGCCGATCCCTGATCTAGACCATTGCGGACCGTTCGAGTCTACAAAGAAAAATTACAAATATTTGTTAATAATGATCGATGGATTTACTAAGTTTACGTGGATTTTCGCAACTAAGACCGTCAATGCAAAAGAAACAATCGATAAAATCAAAATTCATCAAACTACTTTTGGAAATCCAAGACGTTTCATTACGGATAGGGGAGGTGCCTTTAGAGCCACCGAATTTATGGAGTATTGTCGCGACGAGAATATCGAACATGTACAAATAACCACGGGCTTGCCGCGAGGAAACGGTCAAGCTGAAATTACAGTGCGGACTGTGACTGCCGCATTAAGACGTATGTCAATGGACAAACCAGAGGCGTGGCATAAGCACGTACCACGATTACAAAAGTATTTAAATGCAAGTTTCAGTCGAAGCATACAGAATAACCTTGCTCTTTGGGGTAGAGATGAGAACAAAAGAAGACCTAGAATTAAATAAACATTTAGAAGAAATTAATCGTGAGCTATTCAGCGAAGGAAGGAATGAATTAAGAGAAAAAGCGAAACAGTCATTACAGAAAATTCAAGATGAAAACATTAAGACTTTTAACAGAAAACGACGTAAAGCTAAAAAATATAAAATTAACGATTTTGGTATATATATATATATACCGTTAACTGCTTTAACTAACTTCAAAGAATTGAAAAATATTTAAAAAGTAGAAAGATAAAAGGTTAAGTTATAATTCTCAATTCTAAGAGTAAGGGATATTGAGTAAACAATAAGGGATATAGTGCAAACTGTACATAAATATATACTAACAAGGAAATGCACCCAGAGTGAAATTCGGGATTTTGATAAAACTTCGCTGGTGTGTAGAATAGGCAAAAATAAGGGTCCCGTATTTTTTTTATCGGCCATCTTCCACGTTTAGGGGGTGAAACCAGAACCTAAAGTTGGGGGTTTAAATCGTATTTCTTAAAATATCTCGAAAACTATAAGAGATAGAGGAAAACTTTAAATTGACGAAATGTTACTTTTTGAAAGACCTATTGACCTGTATAGGTAAAACTGGGGCCGGGCTCATAAGAGTGGCTGGAGGGGTGAAAACAGGGGTAAATTTTCTTGTATAGCCTGAATGGTCCAATATATCAAATTTTTGGTATCACAAATAGAAAGAGCATCAAAAATTAGGGGATACGTGTCTTTGCATTTTTTCGAAATATGTGTGGTATCCAAGCCATATAAGAAGGAAAAAAATAGGGTAGATTACATTACATTATTATTGATTGCAAATACCTTCTATATTTTTTTTTATTTTTGTTTATTTTCATCATGAAAATGTAAATTTTTACTTTGCGATAATGATTTATGTATTTTTCGGTACTTACTTAATTGGTAATTTAGCCATTTTTATATTTGGTTACTAATATTCGATATTATATTTGGTTACTAATATTCTACTAATATTTTTATATTTGGTTACTAATATTCGATAATACTTTTGCCTATTCTACACACCAGCGAAGTTTCATCAAAATCCCGAATTTCGCTCTGGGTGCATTTCCTTGTAAGTAATCTACCCCACTAAACTCCAATACCATAGCTGAAAATATGTAAGACTCGCAAAAAAAAATTATTGGTGGATAAAAGGGCAAGAACAGTATGGATAAGTATAAATAACAGCAAACGATCTCGGTAGAAGGATAACACTTACCACAATTCAAATAAATATTTTTAAAAAAGAAAGTTTAAAAGAACAGTTTCAAAAGAGCAGTTAAGAGAACAGTTAAGTTGAAGAGCAGAGCAGTATGTTTTCTGCTCAGTGCGAATCAGTGTTCTAACAAGTAAAGGTCCCGAGGCCGGACGTAACGATTTCGATGAAACTTAAATATATTGTAGAACACTAAAAACTAAGGGACACGTATTTTTTTTTATCTGTGGAAAAACGGTTTGAAGGGGTGAGTGAAATCGCCCTCCAAAAATTGGGGTAAAAATTTAATTTTTCAAATATCTCGAAAACAGTAAGAGATAGAGCAAAAGTTTAAATTGGCGATATTGCTCTTTTTTAAAGAGCTATCTATTGATATGCAATTTGTTCATATTACATCAACAGGGGTGGTTGGGGGTTAAAATTTGGGGGTTAATTTTGCAAAAAGGGGGTGAAAAATAAGAACTATAAAAATTTTGTTTACAGATTTGAAATCTACGTCAAAAAATCTAATTGACCTATTTTTGCTCAATGTCCAAATATTAAGTCTAGGGGTAGTTAACTAGAGGGTGACTATGTCCAATAGTCGTACAATTTGGGTATTTCAAGTTCTTCTTCATGGAAAATAGCTTAAGACAATTAGAATAACGTAGAAATGAAATTCTCGAATTCAAAATTGAGTTTGAGCAACATTGGAGAGGGGGTGAGTCACCCTCTTAAATTACATACTAGTTTATATACACTAATTATATTATATATATATATATATATATATATATATATATATATATATATATATATATATATATATATATATATATATATATATATATATATATCCTGAAAATATCGTACCAAATTGCGTATATTTAAGTTTTAAATTAACATAGATGATTTGAAATTTCATTCAACTAATTTTATCCTTCAAAGTTATGACTAGAACAATATATTATGTATTTTATAAATATGAATTTGGTCTATTCATTTATTTATTTTTAATTTCCTCTTATTTTATTTACCTATATTTATTTATTTATTTTTTTTTTTATTTTGTTTAACCCTTTTTGGAACGCCCATTTGAAATAAAAGAAAATATGGATAGCAAAATATTATCAAAATTTAAATTCTCCTAAAAGTTAGGTTGCAAATTAGATTTCACGAATGGACTATATGATTTAAAAGATTTGAGTAGATATCTAAACAGTTTGTAAAAATATAGCACGTGTTTGAAATTTTGTTAAAGGAGAGAGGAAGTGATCCATATCTAATAACACGTTGAAACTAGATATTTCGGAAATATTTGAAACTTACTTAAATTATCATTACAATACTAGTTAATTTAATTATAAATTACTAAACTATCTAATTTTTTAGTCGCGGACTATTTTAGCGAAATCCCTGGAAATCCCTTTTTGAGGTCCAGATGAATACTTGAGTTCCTGACGACATGAATATCAAAATATAATTTTCCTACATACTACAATTTTAATTTTTTTTTTTAATAACTAAATTTTTAGAAATATATTTTGGTTTTTAATTTAAATAAATTTCCATATTTAGGAATTTTTTCCTTTTAAGTATCATTTAGTTCTTTTAATTTAAATAAATTTCCATATATAAGAATTTTTTTTTGGGGGGGGTATCATTTCCTTTTTTTTTTTTTGATTTAAAGAATTTTCTATATTTAAGAATTTTTTAAGAATCCTTTTTTTTATCCTACATACTATAATTTTAATTAATTTTTCCTAATAACTAATCTTAAAACATTTAATCATTTCCGTTTGTACTTATGCAACATGTTAGTTTTCAATAAACAATACTACATATCTTATTATTTTTCCTTTTTTCCTAACAACTAATCTTTTAGAAATATAAATATTTTGTTTTTTCTTTTAAATAAATTCCTTAAGAATTATAAAACATCTTAAATTAGCCCTAAATTAAGTAAATTACTCCGAAATATGTATACATTAGTTTAAGTAAGTTTTATTTTTAATTAAATAAATTTCCAAAAGATACGAAAATATATGAATTTTAAAACACAGAATACTTATCTTAACATTGACGAAATAATCTTGAACAATTACATTCTTAAACAATTAGCTTTTTAACAATTATACTAAACTACAACACTAAATCTAATTTTAAAATTTCTTTCTTTTTATTTTGATGTTAATGGCCCAACGGCCACTTAAGAAGAGAGTGTCTCAATGTATATCTCTGTTATTATATAATTTGTTTGTTAATTATTTTGAAAATAAAATGTTTAATTATACAAATATATATCCTTTTTTTCTAAGAGATAAACCAATTTCAGAAACCGTATAAGAAATTTTGACATTTAAATTTAATACTGATAATACTAGATGTCAGTATAGTACATATTCGATTCTTTATTGAAATTCAATATTTTACTAATTTAGTGTTTTGTGGTATCGATTTCCAAATGAAAATAGGATAACATATAAAAATCGACGTGTGTGACGAAATGTGACGGATTAACCTCGTCACACAAGCGCTGATTTGGCAACTTGTGCTTTATACATTAGGTATGGTCCAGCATTTATTTTTGGACAACTACAAAACATGTTTATGATTTATTTACACGCATGCTCGACCATGAACAAGTTACAAACATGTTTGTAATATACATGGCAGATTTCAACAATATTTTTTTAATTTTAAAAAATGGAGCTGCCTAAACTTCTGCTCTAATCTACCAAAGCAGTCTTCTATTATATACCTACCGGTTACTGGTTAATATTTTATTAAAGTTTTGTTGTACCCGTGTCAAGTGACCATTTTCTCTATACAGGGTGTAGCGTAAAAAAAATTTAAAAATTGTCTGATTTGATTGTTGTTGGTTTTGGTAATTTGGGGAGATTCGTTTTGGGGTTAAAGGGCGACATCTGGTTTCCCAAGATGTTACGGGAAAGGGCAGAGATTGGCAGTGGAAATTGCGAGGCCAGATGGATCGGTCCCATACCAAAGATTTACTCCCCTGAAAATTGAAAAGGTTTTTTTTTTGGAAGAAAGAAAAATATTTTTTGATTCTCCAACAAATGACAATTTATTTGCATTTTTTTTAAAAGAAAACTCGGGCGTAACAATTTACCGGTACATTTTGCAAGTACAAAGTTAGATTTAAAAATATAATAATACAAATTGATAATTCTTGGGAATAATGTTTTTAAAATATAAATTTGTATCTTTTAAACATAATAAAATACATAATTTTAAATAGAATGATTTAAATGAAATATAATATGATTTAGAGCAAATTAGTTTCCTAAATTTTTTTTTTTTGGAAATTAAAAATTAAAAATTACATCCCAGTATTTTAAGGTTCCTTGTTTGTTTTTTAATTTTATAAATTGAAATAACTTGGTTTAAATTGCTTTCATTAATTTATTTCTGACTGAAACTTTGTTAAACAAATTCTTTATGATAAATAACCAGGGTGAGTTTAGAGAAAACATTTGAATTTGAAAATAAATTAGTGAAATATACATTTTAAGATAACGTGAGGGCTGAATGCTCTAGCGAAAACATTCAGACGACACGTGTAGAGTTTAGTATAGATATATGTATAATTTTCTTTATTTAAATCCGAACGGTTGTGAGGGCTGAATACCTTACGTAAATGAAATAGAGTATTCAGACGACACGTGTTCAATTTGGGTTATGGTGAACCCTATATACGATACATAAAATATTTTTAAATTTCAGATCAGACAGAAAGTGCAAGCTTTTAAATAATTGGTATAGATTTAAATTGTGATATGATAATTTTACGAATAATATTAAACATTACTTAAATATTTTATAAAAATATTAATTTTATAGTTTTGTATTTTCCAAAAAAAATAAAATGCATGATAAGTATATGAAAGAAAAAAAATATTAAATATTAAATACTAAAACGACCGAAGTAACTTATCCTTAATTGAAAATATGGTACGAAATTACTAGACTAGGGGTTTACTCAATTTTGATACCGTAGCATAACAATAGTAATTCCGACCGAAGTAAACTAAATACTAATTTAGTTGCTGCCAGCGTTTGAGACGAGTATTTTTGTACTCCGAACAGGAACGTTTCCAGCGCACAACGTTTAAAAATTTCTTAGAAATTACACTATCCTAAATATAATACGATATAATTCTGTGAATAATTTTTTTTTATTTAATAATGCTATGCGAAATGACATACAAAAATATGAGGAAAATACTGGACTAACTAGACTTAACAATTGAAAATTCATCACTAAAATTAAATTTGATAATTTGCATTTTTGTTTAAAATTAATTGTTTTGCACTTTTAGGAAAATCACAGTTCGTTAAATTAAAAAAATGATTATTGTTTATAGGAAATTTATTTAAATTAAAAGAAATTGATTTTGAATCCAAATTATTACCATAGTTTACAAAGTTAAATAAATTTCCTTGAAATGTTTTTTAAATTTTTAAAATAAAATACTCATCTTTTAAAACCTTGAATTTGCACGAAGGTGTAGAAATATTATATTTTTTTTTATTATTAAACTGTACACTTAAAATTTTTTTTATAATTAATTAATTTATGGCGGTTTTACAATAATTAAAGCACGTGAGAGTGCCATTGTTTAAAGTTATTCCCGAGGAACCTTTTTGGTAGAAGATCCTTTTTCAAAAGAGAGTCTGATCCTTTTGTACATATCGTATTTATACAAAACGGTTATTTTGATTTTTAAAATAAATTTCTAACAAACAGATTATGTAAGTGTAATTAATAGATAAATAATTTTGAGTTATATTTTAAAATTTAAATTTTACAGTGATCTGACTTTTGAAAATACAAACTTGCTAATTCCATGCACACATGGAACCAAATAGTATAATTTTGTGAATCGAAATAAATTACATATATATATATATATATATATATATATATATATATATATATATATATATATATATATATATCTTTCGATACCTGAAAATATTGCTACAAGGGTTAATAAATTCCTTAGGCAAGGGGACGCGCTATCTTCGATTAAATAATCGTTTGCACGTTTTTCGTTCAGTTCTTGAAAGAGTGAAGATTCTCTAAATATGCGTACATCGTGCACAAACCCGGGATATCCTAATCATCTTTCTTTCGTCACAAACCTCTTGCATTTAAAATTAATCAACTGATTTTACAATGATAACTTTTATATCATTTTAATAGAATAAAATTATAGGTAATCAAACTGTAACTTATTCATACTTGAATAAAAATATTTCCTATTAAAATAAGACTGTGCATCATCTGAAGGCTTGTTGATTCTTAAATGAGTGCCATCAATAAGACCTATTACCCCCGGAAATCCATGGGCGTCAAAGTATCCTTTAATTATTAATTTTTCCTCATTGTTCGTCCATTTTATAACTACTTTTGATTTTAAACTAAAAGATCTTCCAACTCTTTTAATAAGTCTATGTAATTAACTTCAACTTACGTTCAAGCGATATGAGACATCTCTAAATGAGGCCCTTTCATGACCACAAAACCACACAAAAATTAATAAATTTTCGTACGGGCTTAATTTCCCATTACCACGCTTGATAACAGAATAGTATTCACTTTCTTCAAATTCATTTGATAAATCATAAATCAGATTTCGTGATAAGCGAAAATGTGTAAAAAATTTTTTGTGGCTGTATTCTTTCACAGTGTCATGAATGTAATTTTCAATTCTAATTTTTTTCTCTTGGAAAAGTAATATCGGAATTATTTCATTATCCGATTCTTCAGAGGTAGATGAGTCAGAATAAGAATTAACTGCTTCCTCTATGTCACTTATATTACACTAGTTTACAAAATAAAAAAAAATTTTTGTCCTTTCAGTGAATTTTATATTTTTCTATTTAACTGCAACAATTAAGCGCAAAGATATGTATTTTTTATTTTTATCACGTCACAGTTTAAAATTATCAACACATTTTTTTTTGACTACTCACAAGTTTGTTTTGAATTTAATTTTAAATTTCGATAGTGTGACGTTCAGTTAAATAAATATTTGTTTCCAAAATGTCAAAAAAAAATTATGTATAATGCATCCTGGCCATTTTTGTTACGTTTGCGGTGAACTTATTATATCTAAGAGACGATATCCCATAACGGAATCATTCAAAGAAGTTTATCTTTGTTATTTCAAAATCCTAGTCTCTTAACAGGATATATACCTGGTAAAATGAATATAAAACATAAGTGTCTCTGATACCCCCACAAAAAAATTATTCCACTGCCGCTTCACATAAAATTGGGTTTAGCTAAACACTTTGTTAAGGCGTTAGACAAAACTAGTGCAGCCTTTAAACATTTTTCTGGTCTTTCTGACTGAAACTATTCCATTAATAGCTAACTGTAGGAAACAATTAATTTTTTTCCGCCTGTAGAAAAGATTTATGAAAAGTTGCCAATATCTTTCAGGAAAAGATATTCTAAGATAGTATTTTATATTGCTTTGAAATACGAATAGAAAAAGCTACAAGTGCAATGAAACAAGCCTTGACATGGTCTCAATACAAACATTGCAACACTACTAAATATTTAATTTCCATTACACTTGACGGACTTATCAACTTTGTTTCAGAGTAGTATTTTATATTGTTTTGAAATACGAATAGAAAAACCTACAAGTGCAATGAAACAAGCCTTGACATGCTCTGAATACAAACATTGCAACACTATTAAATATTTGATTTCCATTACACCTGACGGACTTATCAATTTTGTTTCGGATGGTTACGTTGGGAGGGCTACTGATACGACAATATTTGAAGATTGTGGTTTTTTGCAAAATTTGACAACAGAATGCTCTATTATGACTGACAGAGGATTCAAAAACATATCCTATTTGTTAGAAGAAAAAGGATACCATCTCATACGACCTCCAAGCGTAACCTCAGGAAAAACTTGTTCGAAATTAGAAGTGATGGAAACAAAACGTATAGCAGCGCTTCGTATTAACGTTGAATGAACAATAGGCAGATTAAGGAATTTTTCTATGGTAGCACCGCAAGCCTGTACCGACATTAAATTAATTTATTTATTAGATTTCGTCGTTGTGATTGCAAGTGGGGTAGTAAATGTTCAAAATAAAGATGTAATAGAAAATATTGTGTTTTATTTACATGCCAGTCATTGATGACATGTGTCCAAAATAATAAACATTTTTTAATTAAATTTTTACAATAATTTTCATCGTAGAATATTTCATATATATTAACATTTTTCGATGTTTCGAAATCGTCATGTCCTATGCAAAATAAAGCTTCCTTTTTATTTGCAAAGTGCATTTGCAGTTGTACCTGCGCTTCGTATTTTTCTGTCAGTTTGTTTAAATTTATGCATTTTATAATGTTTTTTTTCCTCAATTGACACTTTATTTCAGTGACGGTATTCTTCGGTAATACCGTCCGGAGACGCACCTAATACCGGATGGTCTTTTGATATAAGTCAGCACTTCTTAATATTGATGTTTTTTATTTTTTCAACCTCTACTCTAACATCAGCTTCTAAAAGTTTTCCTAAAACAGAAAATTTACAGTACACATATACATTTATGTATTATTGCTAACATTATCAAACAAATACACTGTTAACTCGTTGTAAGCACCATCAAAATTTAAATAGAATCATATGCCTTACTCTTTTTGCTTATATACGAATTTTATTATCCAAAAAGAGTAAGATATATGATTCTATTTCAAGTTGCTTACAACGAGTCAAAAGTGTATTAATTAAATTACCTCTTTTTATAATTACTTGTTCTTTAAACTAGTAACTTCATAAAATTTTTTCTACTACAGTTCCATCTTCAGTATGACATTTTGATGCTTCGTAAGCTATGGAAGCCGTAATTCTCCCGTACCGCAACTCATACCATAATGGAGAAGAAGCCTGGTTTTTAGTTGCTTTTTCAACTAAGATACACTGATTTTGCGTTTTGTTATTCGTACAGAATTTAATAAAATCATCCGCACTTAATGAATTGGTTCCGTTGTTATATTTCGAAATAATGGAGTGAAGCTTTCATTTTTATATTTGTCTCCTCGAAATATGTCATAATTTGTGAATTTTGAACATTTTTTTTACACTCGGTTATAATATTACTCGAAAAATTTTGATCGTTGGCAACTTCTGGAAGTTCTTCTTCTTTAAAATGTTTAATTTTAATAAATTTTATATTATTGCCAACTTTAGTAAGTGCTGGCTTTATCCAATAACATTTTACTGAGGTCGTTACCGATTCTTCACTTCTTTTAAACAGCCATACTAAAAAGGCCACTGTGTGCTTGTATCCACTTTGATTGGCAGCCTGTATATCGATACACTGCAGTATCGATACTTTTTTTCGAACTGGAGTCTTCTTATATCGATACTTTTTGTAGTCGATACATCGATACTCGATGTTTTTCAATCGTAATATCGATAATGTGGAGACCTATGGGGCGAATTAATCAGGGTAAAAATATTTTGTATGTTCCGAAATATAATCGAGTATACTGTTGATTCGTTCCTTGTCACACCAGTACAGTATGGTTAGACATCAGTACAATAAGGCGTCGAATTCATGACGTCACTAACAACATCTGAATTACATATCCTGTAGCAATTTTAGCGGGTAGGCACTGGCCTACGGAAAGTTTTGGAAAAATGAAGAAAAATTAATTAAAAAATTAACAGTGTAGTCTCAAGCATTTTTCTAAATTTTGAAACTATGCATGCTCTCAGTTTTCTTGGTAATATCTGTAAATATAGTTTCTGCTAAACCAAACTTTTTTATTTTGAAAAAAGTGTCAAATTCCTGTTAAAATCATCCATGACTGGATAAATACGCAGTAGCTTGGGAATCATTGCTACCCACAGCTGAACCGTACAAATGTACCGTAGACCCATGTAACTTTACCATAATTTTCGATTCAACTTTGAATGGAACAAATTTCTAAAAATAATTTTTCCGGTTTCTTCTTCAATTATTGACAAAAAAAAAGTTAAGAACCGAGTCAAAAATATAACCGAAACAGAAAGACCGGTTTTAGGTTATAACCGGTTTTAGGTAACTTAAATGAATTATTCGATAATAAATAATTTTATTTAAATAAATTTAATTAATATATTTGGTATATCCCAAATAAATTATTTTTCAAAAATCAAAATACAAAATCATTTTTACAAATTAGTGATGTAACCGGATGTAATAATAATATTCAGAACTAACAAAGTAATGACAATGACTAATATTTTTATTGCTATATAACAGTGTGTCGTATACTTTTTAGTTAAAAAGTATAAAAAATAATATGTTGCTGCCACCAGTTATTCAATTTTGGGGAATAACACCCGTATAACTTAATCTCTTTCAATGTCTATACGGCACGTCATCATAAGACATTACTAATCGATGATGCTTGAACAATTCTGGATTTCTTTGTGAATACGTTGCAACTGCAGTTGATCACTCACAAATTTTCCTTACTAATTCGCCTTATCATAGACAATTCGTGACACTAGGTATATACACCGTTAGACAAAGTCTGTTTTGGATTAAGTCCTTTTTACGTGCGAAGAATGCCTCAATGAGTAGGTAACGTAACGTTCACAATTGATAACACCAATTTAATTTTTAATGAAATTTATTTATTGATTAATTAATTAAAACGATTACAATATTTTAGTGCACACAGTACAATACACATTCTTTGATTATTGATTATTGGTTTAATTGTTAGTATATTATTGTTACAATTCACTACAGTAACAATGAAAGCACTTTTAATTGTTCGCACGGGATTACAATAATGGTCATTCGTTATGTTAGAACGTATGTCATAATCTGTCTTATTATTTTTTTTTTGATCGAGCTTTTATATCTTTTCTTATCTGTTCTTTTGGTAGGCGTATTGATAGGCTTAAAATTGGTGGTTTAAATTTCCTGCTTTGGTAGGCGGTTTTTTAGGGTGTTTATATACGGCCCCCCCCTTTTAAAAGAAGGGTCTAATTTCATTAATTTATTAAGGTAATTTGATACCTTCTTGTTTCCTTTTAAGATTTATAAAGCGTACTGTATATTCAGGATTTGTGCTTGTTTCGCTTTCATCACTGTTCAGTTCGATTGAGATATTCTCAGTATCTGAGTTAGTTTTTGACTAGAACTTTCATATTGATTCTTTTTGTTCTTTTTACAATATATTTTACTAAGCATATTATATTTTCTTAATATTTTGCTTAATATACATATTATTGTTATTCTTACTATGGTAAATAGTATCCAATTGAAACTATCGTCTGTTTGCTGTATAATTTCAATGTGTTTTTCTTTTAATAAGTTTTTCTGAGCTTGTAATTTGTGCTCGATTATTTTTATGTTGTCTAGTTTAAAATCGTTTAATTCTAATATAGTTTCATTTGGATTGTGGCAAAAAAATAAAAAAATGCAAGGGGTTTGAGGTTCAGAGCAGCGCAGTATGTGGTGGAAGCGTATGGCTTAGGCAACGTTAATGGTGGTAATTGGAAAATGTAAATAAAACCAGAGATTTCATCTTGACAAAATATTTTACATTTATTGAAATAAAATTTTGTGCAGTGGACGTATCCCCTGCCCTGGCCGCGAGTACGGCAAACAAATATAGCTACCTTACAACTATTGGTAAAAAAAATACAATACAGTTTGTAACTGACTAGGAAAAATTAACATTAACGTAACCTAAAGGTGTCAAGTTACACTGACCTAAAACTATAGTACACTAAACTAAAGGAAGAAATTATGACTTTAAATGAAATTTGAAATGACGGACTGACTTGACGATTACATGCAAAATTAACACAAAGATATCATAATGTACTTGTCGACTTAACAAAATGAGTGACTCACTATGAATGCACAAGCCTTGCCGTAGGACAGTAATAATTGGCAAATAATATAAAATATCTAAATGGATGGAGCCGAATTTTACGAAACATTAAATAAAGTATTACAATGCTATTAAGTAGAAAAATTACAATATTATTAAGTGAAAAGTTACAACTTTAAATTTTAAGTTTAACGCACCTAAGGTGCCGGCTCCGTGACTTTGAGGACGGACTTCGGTTGGAACACAGTATATTAAATGCTGACATTAATTTAATAAACTATATTATGAAATTAATTAATAAACTAAGCTATAAAATTAATTTAAACATAGGGCTTGTAACCCAAATGATAAATAAACTTGAAAATATAACCTAAATTATAAATAAATTTAGACGTCGTTGGACATTTAAGCCAAAGAATAAGTAAAACATGAAAAACGTAATGAAATACTTAAACTGATTGACAGAATAAACTCATAAGTCCACTTGTCAAATGAATACAACGTGAATCAATTGTAAGGTTTGAATCAATCAAGCCATTAAGCGTAATTTGCATAATTGCCAAAATTTTACATTACAGGATAGAATAAATTTTAAATAAAAACGAAACGTCTAATTAATTACAAAAATACATATTATAAATTTAAAATAATGAATTTGAATAATTACATGCTACATTACTATTATGTAAGCCCAAAAAAAAAAATAAATTTAAAAGGGAATCAAAACTTACATGTGTCCATTACGAGTTCCGTACTAAAAGTAAGTTATGTTCCATAATTGAAAACATGATCAAACCTTTTAGAATATTCTAGATTTTTCGGTAAGTTCCATACAACAACAACGCCACGAGTGGCTAATTCAATAATAAGTTCAAGCGTAACATATTATTTGAGAACATACCGAGTTGAAATCCACTTATCCGTGATTTTAATAATTTTTATCATATCTCACTAGATGTCAATAAGTTCATATATTGATTAGTTATTTGATTTATAGATTTATGTAAGTACTTTGCAACGGTCATCCAGAGATGGCGTGGCAGGATTTACAAAGTTTTTAGTTTCTTCGCTAAAATTTTTATTCATGCTTAAATTATAATTACTTCTTGGTATCTTAATTTCTAAAACAGCATTGTTAATGTCATCAACACTGGGTATCAGTATAATTTTTTGACCTTTTGCTATACATTGTTCATTTATTTTAAGTAGTCCTACATCTTTCAATTTTAATTTAGTAATATTTTTTCCATTGCAAATGATATCTAACAAAGCTTCGTTGCTTAGACTATATAACCATTTATTATTGTTAATGTATTGCCATAGGAAAGCATTCGCGACTATTGTTTCAATGTTACAACTCTTTGGTTTCCTATTTATTAAATCTAGAAACAATTCATATTCGCATTTGCTTTTATCTTGGTTCATTGTGTGTATGTTATTGCATAGAAAATATTTATCATCTAATTTTACACAATTATTAATGTTTGTTGACAAATAATACTGTTCGTGGAGGGCGTTTACTATAAGATAATTGTTTTTGATTTTTATAAATGTTACTGTTTTATCAATTTCATTTGATATTGGGAGTGAATTTATTTGATACAATTCATATTGATGTCTTTTTATTATTGGGATTTTTATCATAGCTATTATGTTTCCTTCAGCAATGAATATATCTAATTTCAACAATTGATAATACTTTTGAATGTTTTCATTTGTGGGTGGTAATGGTAAAGGTTTCATTTTGTCTAATTTTGTCAATTCTCGTTGTAATATATCAGGGGGTAGAATATGATAACTAATTATTCCAAATTGCATTAGATTTATGTCATTTAGGAATTTTTGAATTATGTATTCGTAATCTTTGAATATGTTTATGAATGCTGCTAACGTTTCCATTGCTAATTCATGGTTTTCTATTGTGGCTATTTTTCATTGTTTTTATTTATTAATTTATTTGAAGTTTTAAAGTTTTTATTAATTTTATTTTCAATGTCTTTAAAATGTTTAATGGAATGTTTGAATTCATTTATTGTATTATTTACAATACTGATTTGATCTTTGATTATTTTATCGTTGAGTTTTTGTTCTTTAATTAGTATTTTTATGGTTTTTTCATAAAATTCTCTATCTTTTGCATCTGGGGTTCCTATAAGCCACTTTAATACTGTACTTAAACCATCTGCTATATATCTTTTTGCTCTATTTTTAGTGAAGGATTCTAACTGGTATAAGGTGTGTTCTTTCCTATCTATTAAAGGTTCGACTTCCTTTTCTTTTTCAAAGTTTATTTGTTTTGACTTTATTTAGTCAAGCATAGGTATGAATTTAAAATATTGTTCTTTATGTTCCTTAATAGTTTTATGTTAGTAATATTATAATTTACCATTAATTTATAATTATTACTGCTTATAGCTACTTTACCTAATTTTAAAAATAATATTCCGTTGTTTGTCTTAATTCTCTCTACTTTATAGGATTGGTCATTGAGGGAGTGTATGGCGTAGAGCATAGTTGCTATCACTAACATGTTCATCATAAGCCTCGCCATCTAAGACAAGAGAATCACTTAAATTAGTAGTTACTCTATCATTATAGGGTCTAATTTGATTCATGTGGTACTTTATGTATGGTCCGTTTATGTTTACCGTCACGTTTGGGGCGTTAACATCTATAATTTCATAAGGTTCTATGTAGCGAGTTTATGTGTCAATTTTTGATTATTTTTTATTAATATTTTTTGACATATTGAGAAATCTTTGGGATTTATTTTCCTATCGTAATATTTTTTATTTATTTCCTTATTTTCTATAGTATTTTTAAATGCTATTTCCCTATATTTGTTTGATTTATTCACTACTTCCTCTAGGTAGTTTTCATATGCGTTTATCTTCATTACGTCTTAATTGAATAATTCTTATCTGCAATGAACTATACATCATTTTATTATTTTGGCAGAAATTATAAACAATAGCTGGTGTATTTATTGATTTATTAATAAATTTAATAAAGGCGCATTAAAAAAAAAAATAATAACTGTATCAATAATAAACACTTAAAATACACCGACTTTTTTGAAAAAGAAAGGAAAAATTATTTGCAAACTGTGTGCGTGCGGATACGTCATCATTTAATAGCTTATTAAATTTATCCAACTGTATTTCATTTCTAAGCGGAATTTTAGGCAATAAATTAACACAAGTTGGCTGAGAAGTTCCGGATGCATTGTTTACATTTTCATTGATCAATACTACAGTATTTAGCAAACGTAACATAGTGTCTAGTTTATTACTACATGTAGCTGTGAATAAAACGATATTCCTATCTTAGTTAAATATATAAAAATCTTCATATATACAGTGTAAGCTGAGTATAAGGTTGTGTAGACATTTTACAAACACAGTGAAAAATTTAGTCATTAACACTTTACAGTCCGCGTTCACAGCATCTGTAAATAACCACAAGCATAGAGGCCAATCGCAGTCAGTGGTCACACATGTCTGCAACGTTACCGCAAGCAGGTATTGGCTTACGACAAACACACTCTCTATCTGTTGGTTTTTGTAAACATTTATAGAACAATAAGACTTAAAAATATAATTTTATATTATCATTTACTTTTAATTTTTTTGTAATTTTATTGAAATGCGTACATTTCAATACAATCACAAAAAGCAATGTGTTTGTCTGTTATTGATATCATTTTTATTAAAAATGTGTATGTTTTGCACATGCTGAATCATTTCCTGAATTTATTTATGTAGTTTTTTTTTTTTTAAATTCTTTAAATATATTGCCGGCCTCTGGGGAAGTTAACTTTGAAAGTGCGCGAACTATATAGTGTTAATATTATTTTTATACATTATTTTTACAATGAAATGTAACGCATTTTATCAATAAAATTCAATACCTTTCAATTTAAATGGAGTTGGATTTGCATTCAAAAATGTTAGATAATTACAATTTTAATTGTAATTATCCGTACTTTTTTCATATATTGGCCAAAGATTTTTACTGTGTAAGTAGACAATTTTGAGTTTAAAAATAATTATTAAAACCAAAAAATAGTAAGCAAGAAAAAATATATTCAAAAAATAATCATAAAAATAAAAAAAATTTTTGTATATACCACAACAATGTTGAGAATGTTGGTCTCTAACGATAAGATTAATTTGTTGTGCAGGTGTTTGGTTTGTATAAATTGATGCCTGTTCAGTGGCCGAGGTTGTTGCGAATTGTTGTTCGTTAGGTTCGTTGCTATTATTTGCATTATCATCAAAGAGGTGAATATTTACTTCAGAATTCAAAATTTCTGGGAAGAGTGTTGTTCACTTGACATATTGGTACGTCTATGGAATTAATTTATTTTATGAAATAACCGTCAAATAGCTATCAATCTAATACTAATTTATTTCATGCAGTACTTACAGCTTCTTATCAAATTATGTGATTCTAGTTTCAATGTTGTTTCTTCTGTTACGAAATTCTTATTAGAGTGGTCGTATTCAATATCATCAATATCATCATTATTGTTATTCATATCATCATTGTTTTCATAATAGAAATAATGATTCGGACTCGCTGCATTTTTAGAATCGCTATCTGTAAAAGTTATAAAATATTTAGGGAACTGAAATTACCTCGATGAATCAATAAAGATTTGATGTAATATATATACCTCTATTATCTTTAGAAATTCTATCACTGGAATCCTTTTCAATGAAGCTCCTGAAACGAGGTGGAATTTTTCGATTACGTTTTTTTGATTGATTTGCATTTTTTGTTTGGAGTATAGATGCCTCATCAGCGGTTGAAAGATCAACTGCTGCAATTTCTACTGCTCGAGATATATCATAAGTCTCTGAAAATAAAAATTTATTTAAGGGAAAATAAAAAATTTAGAATATATGAGGATAATATATTAGTAATATACTAGTATGTATAATATTAAATTATTTAAAATTATACATATTGGTATAAATATTAAATTATTTAATATTTCCGTGAAAAGAAAATCTATATGAATGGGCCTATTTGTATTAGCCTGCTCGCAAGTACAGACGTAAAAACAAGCACACTTAGCTTATGCTACTAGAGTCGCGGTAAAATAGAAACATATACAGGGGTGATTGATAATGAGTGGTATTCCTTTAAGGGGGTTATAGAAGAGGCCAATTTGAGTCGATTAGATCATAAAATGTCTTATCCAAATGTAAACCCTTTCTTAGATATTTTCAATTTAAGATGTTTGCCGAGAAAAACAAAAATATTAACTAAATAAATTATTTTTAAAAAACTGGTCGTTATTTGAGGTTTTTTTATTCGTTTTGCATTGTTTACATTCTAAAACATAAATGATAACCATAAAATGCAAATTATTAACGCACATTTTAACACTGTGCTCCAAAACTTTTGAAAACTCATAAAAAATTGCAAGAGATTCACACAAAAATGCCAGTTTAAAGGAAAAAGTCACTACAAATTTTTCCATGCATATTATCTTAAAAACATCTCCGTTTCATTAGCTTTCAAATCGGCCAAGGGTTAACAAAAATATGACCAAAACAATAGAAGCAGGTAGAAAAATCATTAAGGTCAAATATTGAACACACAAAACATAAAATTTTAAAAAAAATCATCACTTAAAAGTCACATTTATTTAAAAACAACTCAGTTTAAACATCTGGGAAGATTAAAATCTAACAAATTACACAGGCTTTTCTTGTATCTTACACAAAATTGTCTTGACTTCTTTTAACAATTACTATAGTTCATGTTCCACATGACTACCCCTATTTCTTATACAAGCACGCATCCTATTGCGTAGCTCACTTTTCACTACCTTAGTAGTCAGAGTATTCTGAGTTTCTTCAGCGGCATTGATTATACGTCTCCTCAGCTCATTCACGTTGGGAACAGGTGACGCATCATTGGGAACAGGCTGTAGTGGGCTGGGCAACTGTCGTGTTGAAATATCATATCCCTTCTTGTCTCTAATGGCATATCTTCCAAAAGGTCGAATAAAATATTTCTTAAAAAATCTTCATAATGCGCGCCATTCAGATCCTCTGGCAGAAAGTGGGATCCAATCAATTTATAGTTAATGATCCCCATCCACACATTTAAAGAAAATCTCCTCTGTGAACCTTTTGTTCTCTTTAAATGGGAGTTCCCCATTTCTTTCTCTTGCCAGTAATGAATATTGTGGAAATTTGATATTCCGTCTTTGTCAAATTTCGACTCGTCAGTCCATAAAGTTGTTTTGAGAAGATTGGGGTCTTCCACGTCTGCATTTAGCAGGAATCGACAAAATTGTATTCTTCTCAAAGGATCGCCTTCTTCAGTAACTTCTACAAGAGTGTAATGGTAAGGATGAAGACGTGTTTCATGTAGTGTGTACCACACCTTCCATTGCGATATGCCAAGAAAGTTTGCAACATCTCTAGTTGAAATAGTAGGCTCTTGTTGAAAATGAAAAAGAATTTCTTCTTCGTCGATCTCTTGGTAAATTCGAGGTCTGCCTACGTCACCTGATAAGAGAAAAAATTTTAAGTACCAAGAAAATTAGTAAATATTAGGTATGATCATAATAATATTAAAATAATAGTTACCTTGTCGTCTATGGACCAGTCTCTCGCAGCCGGCGATAAGCTCTATCAAAAACACGGGCATCTGGTATTCGGCGATTTTGGAATTGAGCCGCGTATTCACGACGAGCAACTGCAGAGTTGCCTCTAGCTAATCCGTAATAATACAGGAGATCTGCATACTCCTCGTTTGTGCACTAACGTCTTCTTTCTCTTTGAGCCATAATTAGTCCTTTTAGCCAAATCGAGAATGAGCAACCAATCAAAAAAGAGCAGTTCAGAAGCCAAGTCGTCAGGTGATCACAAAAATGGTTCACAAGCCAAGTCGTCAAATGGGAATCAAACACAAAAAATCTGTTCACAAATTAAATCCTCAGGTGAGCAATCAATCACAAAAATCGGTTCACAAACCCAGTCGTCAGATGATTAAACAATCACAAAAATCAATTCACAAGCCAAATCGTCAGGATAATAACCAAATCGTAAAGAACACTTTAAACACACCCGAATGCAATCAATCAAAATAACCGACTAGCTACCCTCATCATGCACTTCTTATGATGTTTTTCACAATTACCCTTGCAACCGTATTGTTATAACTTCTACCTGTTTTTATTGTTAATTTTTTGGTATCATAGCAAAAAAACCTGTGCAATTTTGTTAGATTTTAATCTTACTAAAGGTTCAAACTGAGTTGTTTTTACATAAATATGACTTTTAAGTAATGATTTTATTTTTCAATCTTATGTTTTGTGTGTTCAACATTTTTTCCAATATTTGACCCTTAATAATTTTTTCTACCTGCTTCTATTGTTTTTGTACCATATATAAAATTAAAATCATGTATTTTCTCTTTAAAATAGTTATTGGTCCGTCATCTATGTGGCAATGGGTGAACTACTTAATCTACCTTTACGGTTTGTTACTAAGCTCACCCCTTGTCACATTTATTATCAACCATTAGTTATGTAATATATCTGTATCATATTCTATGCACTTCTAGAAAAAACCAAAAACAAACATGTTTATGAAAAACGAACATACTTCAATACGAGATCCATACAGTCGAGACATTCGGCGTTCATTCGTCACCATTATTGAATGGTCACCTTAGCTCCAAGTATGCATAGTAAAGTTTAACATCGTACACGCTAGATGCATGGTTTAGATATACCACGCACACAATACATTTAGTACTTAGACAGTTTTGTTTGGAATTCAGTAGTATGTTTGATACGTTTGATAGGCAACATCGTCCTAATGTTTCGGCAGTATGGATCCCGTGAATTAATCTAACTTAGCATCTCCACGTATTGGAATTTTAATGTGAGTAGCATTTATTTTCCTATTTTGAATGTCATGTATTTTTTTTATAATTCAAGTTAGTTTTCTTACTGGGACGGGAGCCCGGGCAAACTAACCTTATTACAAATGCGTGAGTGGAAATGTTAAACACACTTTGTGTGCTTGTTACAAGGTAAATTTTCAAATCTAAACAGCATAAATTATATTCGCGTGATCTACTCTTTATCCGTAATATGTATTAACTTGTAAATAATTTACTGTTGAGAGGTTTATTTTGAGTTGTTTTAATGTTGAATTTAAATATTTTTAATATTAACTTGTGTTTAAGTTTTTTCAGTTTATAATTAACTTCTGTATTTAAGTAACTCGTATACGTTGTTTATATTTGAAAAGGTATTTATATTTATAAAAGTGTTTATATTTGAAAAGGTATTTGTATTTATAAAAGTATTAACATTTGAGATTTTATTAAAGTATTTATATTTGAGATATGATATTAAAAGTATTTACATTTCAAGATTCAAGTTAGTTAATTTTGTAAGTTCATATATTTGCTTGCAATGCTTAGTTGTGATATTTCTCTTCTTTTAAAGTATTGTTTTATTAGCTGATCGTAATATCGAACTTTTAACTTGATTGTAATCATTATTGTTTAAATAGATTGTACCTTTAAGTATTGTAATTTCTAGTCATTAAAATAAAATTATTTTAAAGTGGCTGTTTGTTGGAGATCTACAAATCCTCTGGGGGGAACAAAGTTCCTGGGGCCCTCTTTCTTTCAGGCTTGTAATACATTAGTTTATTATTCCAGTATTATGCCAGCTATGATTACAACTTATTTACTATAACTGATCACTAATTTCCATATCATATGGTAGCAGACAAAGCCAACAAACAGTTAATTATTGATAATTTCCTTATTACATTTAATAATATATTTTCTTTTTCCTTTATAAAATAAATAATAATTAAAATGGAGAACTGTCATAATGGAGATTTAATGGATGTTTCCTCAAAAGAAGAAAATGTAGATGTTTTCCTGGAAGCAAAACAAGTACCGCTGTCACCTGCAGTTAGTACCATACCAAAAAAGGATGAAAATTCCACCCAATCCATAGCTCACATTCTACGTGATACATCACAACTTGTCATGGATAATTCAATATTACTGCAGGCAGTAGCCGATCAATTAGCTCATCATGAAAACGCAATTAAAAAGATAAGTGAAACTATTCCTAATCAAAATCAACAACCAAAGATTAGCATTGAAAATTTAACAAATAAAATTCCAAATTTAGACATTTTCAATTCAGAAAATGTAATTTTATTTTACAAGTAGACGAAACTACAAAGTTACACATATTTGAAGATAAACAAATCCTAAAGTATTTTATTTTAAAATGTAATTCAAATTCTAGAGAAACTTGGTCAACATATATCAACGCTGATCTTACTTGGTCTCAGATTAAAAAACTGTTAATAGGTCACATTTCATTAAGCCAAAGACAAAATCTTATAGACAAATTTGTTAGGAGAAAACAATATCCAGACGAAAAATTTTCAACCTTCGTCCAATCGATAAAAAAATATAGTCAGATTTTAATTGAAAATATCCTGGATATTGAACTAATAAACATTATCTTTGCTCATGTGAATGCGGCAACCTTTGACTCGATCAAATCCTTTGACATCCCTAAAAACCTAAACGAACTGAATACTTTCATCATTAGGATAGAGGAAATAGAAAACAGATTAAAAACCTTTAATATCCCTCATTCCACACAATCTCCAGTATCTAAACCTATAAAAAAACTATTTTGCGCGTACTGTAAAGCTAAAGGCCACCATATCAATAATTGTTTTAAACGACAAAAAAACAAAATTCAAATTCCAAAACAAATTCCTAATCAAAAAAACTAATTAAACGCGAATATAATACATTACCAGTAGTAAACATGTTTATTAATAAAAAACCTTACGTAACACTCCTGGACAGTGGCAGCTTAATTAATTGTATTTCTAAAAATACCTTAAAAAAAATATTCAAAAATCTTAAATTTGCAAAAAATATTAAAATTCATTACACTAGCCATCAAGCGGTACTACCAGGTAGTTTTGTTCTCAATCTTACACAATGTATTAAATTACATTTTAAAATCGGGAATCTAAGTTGGACTGATAAATTTTATATTACGGACCGTTTACCCTATCCAATAATTATCGGCTCTCCGACTATACAAAAATGTCAAATAATAATTGATTTTTCTAGGGCCTTAATATCTTTTAATCACCATAAACAAATAAATATCCCCTTTTATTCAGATAGTAATTTAAAAACGGATTTGTTTTTAGCAATTTCCGAAATACAAGTTCCATTATCATGTACTCAGGAAAAATCTTTACAAACCATTTTAAAGAAATACCAAAAGGTATTGAATAAACAACCAAGTAGAGCACGTGATTTTGAATACCATATTATGTTGAAAGATACTACTCCTGTACGTAAGCATCCTTACTATTTACCAAACGATAAAATGAATCTTTTACAAGATTATATTAATGACCTAGTAAAACAAAGGATTCTAACGCCTTACCAATCCCCATATGCCTCTCCGGTCTTTTTCGTTAAAAAAAAATCAGGCGACTTTAGATTAGTATGTGATTTTACAGCAGTGAATAAAAAAATTTTTTTCGATCCGCTATTCGGGGTAACCATGAACACCATTTTCAATAATTTGTCAGATTCAGTAATATTTTCATCACTAGATCTTTCATCTAGTTTCTACCAGATTCCCTTATCCGAACAATCAAAACCGATTACCGCTATAATTACTCAATTTGGTCAATACATGTTTGAAGTTTGCCCAATGGGTTTAGCAAATAGCAGTCAAGCTCTTAACAGGTACCTGTCTCGTGAATTAGCAGATTTCCGACGCGAATTTTTAGAAATCTATTATGATGATATAATAATCCACTCCAAGTCAATCGACGACCATCTTAAACATATTGCAATGTTTCTAGCACGTTTAAAGAAATTAAATTTAACCATCAATCCAGAAAAGGCCAGATTCTGTATGTCTAGGCTTAAAATTTTAGGACATCTTGTAACAAGCTCAGGACGTTCCCCAGATCCCGATAGGGTTGAAGCAATTAAAAGTTTACCCATTCCTAAAAATCTAAAAGATCTTCAAAAATTTTTGGGAATGTGCGCCTTTTATGCTAAATTCATTCCAAATTTCTCTTACTTAACTTCCCCACTCAATGACTTAAAGAAAAAAAATACTAAATTCTTAATTACACCTAAACACATTCAAGCAATTGAAAAATTAAAAGAAGCACTTGCAACATATCCCGTATTAAGATTCCCCAATTTTAAAAAACAATTCATAGTATCATGCGATGCTTCTTCTCTCGGAATCTCGGGCGTTTTAAGCCAGGAATTCGAAGATGGTCGACATCCCATACAATATTTTTCTCGTCGGTTAAATCCTGCTCAATCACGATATTCGGCGTACGAACTCGAAACCCTTGCAGCCGTTGAATCCATTAATCATTTTAAAGATTTTCTTCTGGATCGACATTTTATTTTGGAAACTGACTGTTCAGCCCTGACTTGGCTTTTAAAAACTCCACAACGTTTTAATAAATTGAATAGATGGCTATTATCTTTATCCCGGTATGCTTTTACACCAGTACATATTAAAGGCGCCGAAAACTATATGGCCGATGCATTGTCCAGATTATTTTCTTCTAACCAATGAAATACTTTGGATCCAAATAAAAATACTCAACTTATTAATAATAGTAATGATGATAATTCATGTTTCATGATAAATACCTTGACGACTAATCAAGATGCTTATTTTTTCCGTGAAAGGGGCCCAACGGCTTTCGGAAGATTGTAAATTCGTTTACGACCAGATAAAGGCCGGTTTAAATGTTAAAAATTTTGCAGTCAAAGATGGCTTATTGGTCCATTACACGGGTCATCGTAAACTTAAACGTATAGTTCTACCAGATAATTTAATGTCATACGTCATAAGGTACTACCATGAAATATCACACGATGGCGTAACCAAAACATATAGAGAAATAACCAAACGGTTTTGGAATAAAAATTTATATAAAACTGTCAAAGAATTTGTTAGTGCATGTGATGTGTGTTTAAGAACTAAGCCTAGTAACATAGACAATACTATTCAACTCCAATCAACTGTGAATAAAACCATCTTTCATACGCTCCATGCTGATTTTATCGGCCCACTAATATCGAAGTTCTGCATCGTATATCCGACCAAACGAGCAACGTCAGCGGTAGTAATCAACAAACTCCAGCATCTGTTCCATCACTATGGGTATCCAAACTGCATTTGTACCGACAACGCCAAATGCTTTTCATCAGAAAAATATCGAAACTTTCTGTTTTCCAAAGGAGTCAAATATAACTATACGTCTCCATTTTATCCTCGATCAAATCAATCGGAAAGAATGAACAGAAATATCAAGATAAACCTCTCATCACTAATTAAACAATATGCCATACGACACCGAAATTGGACTGACCTGTTGTATTTAACAATCTTCAACTACAACAGAACCTACCATTCATCAATCAATGCCAGTCCAGCTAGTATATTTTTTAAGAGAGAATTGAACACTCCGGCAGACTTCGTTTTGGATACAACGGATATACTTGCTTCGAACACACCACCATCACAAGAGCAACTAGAATTCTACCTCCAGAAAGCACATGACAAAATAAAACAGCAATATCAACACCGTAGTGCAGCATCACCCTTTAAAATCGGTCAGCAAGTAATGTTACGCAACCACGCTGCACCCGACTTCGATCAGGATCAAAAATTTGTGGATCGATACATCGGCCCATACACCTTGGTTCATTTTTCTACACCCAACGCATGTATCCTCTTCGACAATGCCAACAACATCTCCAGACGTGCAAACATTTGTGACTTGAAACCAACTTAGTTGTGCGTGAGTTCTACATACATTTATTTCTTTCCTTAGGGCTAGAATTTTTTCCAAACCGGGAGGAATGTACCATATATAAAATTAAAATCATGTATTTTTCTCTTTAAAATAGTTATTGGTCCGCCATCTATGTGGCAATGGGTGAACTACTTAATCTACCTTTACGGTTTATTACTAAGCTCATCCCTTGTCACATTTATTATCAACCATTAGTTATGTAATATATCTGTATCATATTCTATGCACTTCTAGGAAAAACCAAAAACAAACATGTTTATGAAAAACGAACATACTTCAATACGAGATCCATACAGTCGAGATATTCGGCGTTCATTCGTCATCATTATTGAATGGTCACCTTAGCTCCAAGTATGCATAGTAAAGTTTAACATCGTACACGCTAGATGCATGGTTTAGATATACCACGCACACAATACATTTAGTACTTAGACAGTTTTGTTTAGAATTCAGTAGTATGTTTGATACATTTGATAGGCAACATCGTCCTGATGTTTCGGCAGTATGGATCCCGTGAATTAATCTAACTTAGCATCTCCACGTATTGGAATTTTAATGTGAGTAGCATTTATTTTCCTATTTTGAATGTCATGTATTTTTTTTTTATAATTCAAGTTAGTTTTCTTACTGGGAGGGGAGCCCGGGCAAACTAACCTTATTACAAATGCGTGAGTGGAAATGTTAAACACACTTTGTGTGCTTGTTTCAAGGTAAATTTTCAAATCTAAACAGCATAAATTATATTCGCGTGATCTACTCTTTATCCGTAATATGTATTAACTTGTGTTTAAGTTTTTTCAGTTTATAATTAACTTCTGTATTTAAGTAACTCGTATACGTTGTTTATATTTGAAAAGGTATTTATATTTATAAAAGTGTTTATATTTGAAAAGGTATTTGTATTTATAAAAGTATTAACATTTGAGATTTTATATTAAAGTATTTATATTTGAGATATGATATTAAAAGTATTTACATTTCAAGATTCAAGTTAGTTAATTTTGTAAGTTCATATATTTGCTTGCAATGCTTAGTTGTGATATTTCTCTTCTTTTAAAGTATTGTTTTATTAGCTGATCGTAATAGCGAACTTTTAACTTGATTGTAATCATTATTGTTTAAATAGATTGTACCTTTAAGTATTGTAATTCCTAGTCATTAAAATAAAATTATTTTAAAGTGGCTGTTTGTTGGAGATCTACAAATCCTCTGGGGGGAACAAAGTTCCTGGGGCCCTCTTTCTTTCAGGCTTGTAATACATTAGTTTATTATTCCAGTATTATGCCAGCTATGACTACAACTTATTTACTATAACTGATCACTCGTTTCCATATCATTTTGGTCATATTTTTGCTAATCCTTGGCCGATTTGAAATTTTTATACTTCGTTTGAAAGCTAATGAAACGGAGATGTTCTTAAGGTAATATGCATGGAAAAATTTATAGTGACTTTTCTCTTTAAACTGGCATTTTTGTGCGAATCTCCTGAAATTTTTTTCAAATGTTTTGGAGCATTTGGAGCATGGAGTGTCAAAATGTGCGTTAATAATTTGCATTTTATGTTTATCGTTTATGTTTTAGAATGTAAACAATGCAAAACGAATAAAAAAAACTTAAAATAACGACCAGTTTTTTAAAAATAATTTATTTAGTTAATATTTTTGTTTTTTTCGACAAAAATTTTAAATTGAAAATATCTAAGAAAGGCTTCACATTTGGATAAGACATTTTATGGTCTAATCGACTCAAATTGGCCTCTTTTGTAGCCCCCTCAAAGGAATGCCACTCATTACCAATCACCCTGTATACATGTATGTATATATAAGTATAAAGAATATAAAGTATTGCATGAAATAAATTTAAGTGTGCTTGTTTTTAAGCATGCGCTTGCAAGCCGCTAGCGAGTAGGCCGATACGAGTAGGCCCATTTTATATAATTCTCAAGTATTTAAATAACATTATTATACATACTGTACGGTCCCATGAGTTTAAAATATGCCATAGTTATCCAACCGTTCTTTGGTTTAATTGCTTTTTTTGCAGCACTTGTAGGGTTTTCACCTTTAGGAGGCTATTTCAACTGTTTCAATTGTGTATTTAACAAACTTTCTGGTGCAGTAGAGCACCAGTCATCACAAAAAAATACAAAAAACATTTAAATCGCAAAAAAAATTATTGCTTACATGTATACTAAAGAGAAATTATAATGAAAATGACGGACGTCCTACAATTTTTATTTTATAAAATGAATAGAACTTTTGTATTAATAATTAATAAATGTTCATTTCCACAATCGAATCCATTATCGAATCTTCGTGATTCGATAAAACAGTTTCTGGAGCACCTACCTAAATAAAATTATGGGAAAGAGCACGTCTTTTTATTCTCAACAAACCCAGTTGGGTGAGATTCCAAAAAGTGAAAAGGCCGATTACCGCCCCCCCCCTTATGCGCCAAGGCCCTTTTGTTTTCGAATGGTTTTAGGGCGTCGGATGCAGTTTGAGTATCTGAAATGCTGAAATACTGAAGTGCTGAGATGCTTAAGAATCCTCGGCATTCATCCTTCTATTTTCTTTTGTACAAAAGATCTCGTAAAAAATTAAATAAAATTTTTAACGAAACTTTTGTCTAAACACTTTTGTGAGACACTGTATATAGGTACTTATAAAATTTAATATAACACGTATAAAACAGGGCATTCAGGGTATTCACAGCACAGAAAAAAGCAGTATTACTTGCGTTACTTGTGTTACTGGTACAAATAACACATGTATTACGCAAACGCGTCTTACAGGAGGTACCTATATGACCTGTGTGATGTATGTACATAGATATTATATGTATATATACATACATGTACAATGTACATGTGTTATAGATAAGTATGATATGAGTATGATGTAGATTAATTTTATGAATTTTATACACCTTATATACTAACGCCATCACTGCACCATTAGCGAGACGCGCGTAATTTAAATTGAAATTATGAGTTGGGTTATGAAACTATGATACTATAGGTGCTATAAGTTTAGCAGGCATCTGATGTTTTAGTTCTTTTTACTCAAAAAATGAATTATAATAATATGAAAATCAACAAAGAAAAATGTAGGAAATTAAAAAAGTATATGTATATGCAACTTTTTTAAACATTTTTTTTTTAAATAATTCTTTTGTTTAAAAAGAAACCACAAAACTGTCACATTTTACTAAATAATTCAGTATGTTGAATTAGGTGCAACGAACTTTTTTCAGTGTTGTGTTAAAGATATTTCTATAAAAATTATGTTTTAAATAAAAAAATTACAATGTTTTTTTGTCTTAAATATATATTTTATATAGATGAATGAATCAAAGGGAAAAAATAAAAAGATGTCTGAAATGGCAAGCAAACAGCTTTTTGTAAGACTTTATCTGCATTCAGATTTTTAAGATCCGACCATTTATTGCCAGTGACTATATGTAATAATTTTGAGTCTATAGGATAGTTTTCAATGCTTTCTGGATTTAACAACATTTGTCCTTGTAATATTATGTCGTTGTTGATTCCACAAATAGTATCAATCCGAAAAATATCGTAATTCATTATGTAACAAAATTTATCACAGTTTTGAACAACAGAAAGTTTAAATTTTCCATAATTAGTATCATCATATGACGAGACTCCTTGCTCGTTAGATTTTTTAACATTATATTTTAATACTTCAGGTTTAGTTATATTTTTATTTATTTTTGATTGGTAACCACAATTCACTTGTTCTTCAAGACGATTATGAAGCTGTTGTAGAGGCTTATCACCTTTTTTTAAAAGATTTTTAATATAATACACTAGCGGAAATAATTAAAGGATCAAAAAAAAAAATTCCAAATTTTTAGTGATTTTTCGAATGGCTGTATCTAAAGCTGGAAGTTTCTAGTTTTCAGATCTTGTGATAAAAAAATTTTCAAAGCAACGTGTATCATTCAATCCTAATAAGTACACTGAAAAAAAAATTTCCGAAATTTTTTCGGTTTCTTTTTTTGGTCCACGGACTTGGAAAAAAATTTTCCGACTTAACCACCATATGGCCCGGATAACTTGTCCATTCAGTTTTAATTTGCTTTTTTTAGACCTTTATACGACTACTTCCCGCTGAGATATCGGACTTTGAATGGAAAAGGATCGTTTCGCCTTTGACCATCGATATCTCAGCAACCAATGATCACACAGAAAATTGAAGGTGTGTTTCGAAAACTCGAATAAATTCTCTACAAGGATCAGCCATTGTTTTTTCCGGAAAAAAATTTTTTTGCATACTCTACATGAATTTGAAAAATCAAGAAAAAAAGAGCTTTTGGGGGCTTTTTGGAAAATCAAGCGCTGAATTGAAAATTTCGAGAAAACCGTTGATGTTAAGTGTGCCTTTTACAGTTCAATATACCCACAAAAACCCCACCGAGTTTCAATTGAATCCATCCAGCCGTCTTTTTGTTTCATTCGATTGAATTTTTGAAAAAATTAATGGATCATTTTTTTGATCTTAAACTTTCATAATCTTCAGCAAAATGAAAAAAATGAAAAAAAATTTCCTCAGCTTTTTTCACATTTTTATCAATAACAGTATTTAAATTTATAAAAAAAAGAAAATTTTCATATTTCTTATGAAAATTTTCAAAAAAAATTTTTTTTCTAAAATTTTTCAAAAAAATTTTTGAAAAATTTTTTCGAAAAATTCCTAAAAAAAAATTTTTTTTTGAAAATTTTATAAGAAATTTTCTTTTTTTAGAAATTTAAATACCGTTATTGATAAAAATGTGAAAAAAGCTGAGAAAAATTTTTTTTTTCATTTTGTTGAAGATTATGAAAGTTTAAGATCAAAAAAATGATCCTTTATTTTTTTCAAAAATTCAATCGAATGAAACACAAAAACGGTTGGATGGATTGAACTGAAACTCGGTGGGGTTTTTGTGGGTATATTGAGCTGTAAAAGGCACACTTAACATTAGTGGTTTTCTCGAAGTTATTAATTCAACGCTTGATTTTCCAAAGAGCCACCAAAAGCTCTTTTTTTCTTGATTTTTCAAATTCATGCAATAAACTTTCATAATCTTGAACAAAATGAAAAAAGAATTTTTCTCAGCTTTTTTCACATTTTTATCAACAACAGTATTTAAATTTATAAAAAAAAGAAAATTTCTTTAAAAATTTTTTAAGAAATTTTATAAATTTAAATACTGTTGTTGATAAAAATGTGAAAAAAGCTGAGAAAAATTCTTTTTTCATTTTGTTCAAGATTATGAAAGTTTAAGAGTAAAAAAATGATCCATTAATTTTTTCAAAAATTCAATCGAATGAAACAAAAAAACGGCTGGATGGATTCAATTGAAACTCGGTGGGGTTTTTGTGGGTATATTGAACTGTAAAAGGCACACTTAACATCAATGGTTTTCTCGAAATTTTCAATTCAGCGCTTGATTTTCCAAAAAGCCCCCACAAGCTCGTTTTTTCTTGATTTTTCAAATTCATGCAGAGTATGCCAAAAATTTTTTTCTGAAAAAACAATGGCTAATCCTTGTAGAGAATTTATTCGAGTTTTTGAAACACACCTTCAATTTTCTGTGTGATCATTGGTTGCTGAGATATCGATGGTCAAAAGCGAAACGATCCTTTTCCATTCAAAGTCCTTAGCGGGAAGTAGTCGTATAAAGGTCTAAAAAAAAGCAAATTAAAACTGAATGAACAAGTTATCCGGGCCATATGGTGGTTAAGTCGGAAAAGTTTTTTCCAAGTCCGTGGACCAAAAAAAGAAACCGAAAAAATTTCGGAAATTTTTTTTTCAGTGTATTTATTAGGATTGAGCGATACACGTTGCTTTGAAAATTTTTTTATCACAAGATCTGAAAACTAGAAACTTCCAGCTTTAAATTGCTTTGCTTATGACTCAGATACGACCATTTTTCACAAAGATACAGCCATTCGAAAAATCACTAAAAATTTGGAATTTTTTTTTGATCCTTTAATTATTTCCGCTAGTGTATAAAAAATTTTCAAAGGGAAATGCGCTCAATGAATCCAGAGGACCCAATTTTTTTACGTCATCAGCCAAATGAATTAAATTATGAATATTAAAAATGACAAAATGTTCCCCATACAATTTTATAGATTCACTAACAAAATATCTTAACAAATTTTTCGCACATTCATTGTTTTTAATGCAATAACTTTCATGACATAATAATCTCATTGCACATTGAGAACTGTTGTAATGATAGACGTATTTATTTGGTAGATAATTTTTTAAAGCAGTTGAACCAATATACAATAAAAATAATCGCAGTTCAGTCGCCTTCCACCGATCTAATTCATCCAACCGTCTAGTCTTCCGAACAAACTCGGAGGGTATCCAGCTTCTAATTGATATTAAATAAGAAGTAATATCTTTGGTCATATTGTAATTAAATTTAAGTAATTTTTTTTATTGACACGCCATCCTTTCATCCACGAATTTAATATTTTATTCATTACTCCCAGATATGTGAGATGTATGTACTCCAGCGGAAATCGGGGCACCATATCAACATTAGCTTCTTCTTCCAATTTTGATTTTCCTAAATGATGCTCTTCATTGATTTGATTAACAAAATTTGAATTTGTGAGTAATGGTGAATCCATCTCTAAAAATAACATTTTGTGGTCTTGATATTTGCCTTCTTGAACGCACTTACCACAACGCAAAAACCACCATGACCTTTAGTATGTTACATAAGATCTAGCAGGTGAATCACATATGACAGCTCTAATTAGTACTTTGAATTCATGACCATTGTAATTAAAACCTTTAATTTGTAAACTTTTATATTCTTCAATGAATTCTTCGAGAAATTCATTACAGTTATCTGGCTTGCTAAGCCCATGATATAAACCGACAATAAAAGGCGTAGTAACTTTTGGATCAATTTCCGCTAGTATTGGATATAATTGACTCTTCGAGCTTTTCGATATTGGTAAACCATCAATATTGACGTTTATTTGAATAGTTGCTTCGAATGTATTCACATCAGTGGCTCTTAATTGATCAATTAATCCTTTTTGCAGTTCGTAGTGAAAATATTCTCCTGGAGCAACTGTACGAACAATGGTACCTTTAGGAGTCTTCATTAATGTTCGACAATCCTTCGGAAGACTTTTAAACTCTTCAATCGAGTCCACATTTTTAAGAATATTCAGTAAGGCATCTGATGCACCTTGAGTAATATTAAACTGGCACTTCCAGTGAGTTAATTCGTGGTTCAATTTCAGTTTCGGAATATGTGTTGGAATTTCTGCGGAGATGAGGTTATTATTATTATTAATAGTATTATTATATTGTATGCCATGTATGTTTGTAGAGATAGTGGTGGTGTAGTAGTTGTGTTATTATGATTCAAATTTAATTTCGGAAAATTGGTTGGAATTTTTGCGAAGATGAGATTATTATTATTATTAATAGCATTATTATATTGTATGCCATGTATGTTTGTAGAGATAGTGGTGGTAGTAGTAAAGACAACGGGTATGGGTTCGCTTCAGGAAAAATAGGATACTAAGCTAACGTCCTAATACGCTCGCAAACATAATAAAAAGAATTTAAGAAAATGCCAACTCGGGCAATCCAAAAAAATATTGTTTTAAATGAGTGTCTTGGACTATCTCGAATTTTACGAAAATCGGTTTATATACTAATTTTATCACGTTCTGTTAGAAAATCATGGCCTCATTCTTGTTCCGTGCCGTCTTCATATTTTTACAGCACATCAAGTACAGTTTTTTGCATCCTTTTTCTGCACGGGACCTTGGAATGATCTTCAATATATACCAAAAATTAGCCCTCCCTCTGCTCTATATGCATGTCGATTTTGAAAAAGATCCGAGCACGCATTGAGGAAAAACGGTCCAAATTTTCATTCGCCCAAGTGAGTCTTTTTTTAACATGATTTTCAGATAATAGCGGTTTCTTTATTGTGCTACGAAACTTTACATTGTTAGCCAGTAAACGTCTTCTTATAGTATCACATGACACACTAAGACCCTTTTTAAGCAAAATCGGTTGCCCACCACGTAACGATAAGTGAAAATTCTTTTCGAATGTCTGTAAAATCATTTTGTCCTCCTTTTTCGTCGTTTTTTGCGTAGATCCACGATCCGGTAGATCATCGACATTTTTAACTTCGGAATACCATTTCACCCACTTACTAACAAATGTCTTTGACTTCTTCATGTACTTTGCAGCTGCTGCGTATGACATTTTTGGTCCTTTTGGATGTAAACACAAAAATACGGCTTCGTAACGTTATGCGTACGCGGCACTCATGATGAAATATGTCCTTCAGTTACAAAAATTGAACGACAACTGAGATTTTTTATACAAAGCATCTTAGGGGGAGGGGATAACTACTTGTTCATATGCCAACAATCATTCTAACGGTCTTTAAGAAAAAGTTTTGCCGTACACGCTTTTGTCAAACAGACTGTAAATGGATATTTACTGTAATCAATATCTAATTTAGTAAAAAATCTATTATTTAAAAATTTTCTTTGATGAAAAATATATATGTGTACCCATCTTACAGAAATAATAGTGGATTTTAATTTTTTTTTTTTTGCAAAGTATTGATATTTTGAATATTTAAATATTTGAAGTGAAGTAAACATTTTATGGTGTCATCAATAAATGAAGTGAATCTAAAAGAACAATTTTAATTTGCATATAATTAATATAAAAATGACAGGAAAAAAAACAAAAGACTAGATACGTCCGATTTAACTTCATTTGTTTAATAACATCATACAATCTTTAGTTAATCTGAAGTATACCAGGATATTTTTTTACGATATTAAAATAAATTCAAAAATTATCGTTAAATTTCGCAACATGTTTAAAATTTAATATTTATTGACATTTAGTTGTAACCATAGTAAAAATTATTTAAACTCATATGTAAAATTTGTGTGAAATAACAAAAGAATTAACACTTAATTTCAATTTCAATTAAGTGTTAGTCAATTATGAAATTAACTAACACTTAATTAACAAAAAATTTTGTTATTATATCTACAAAGTTGGTATCATATCTATTAAGTCAATTATTTGTATGTAATTATTTCAATATAAACATGTTGCAAAATTTAATGCATCCGTTTTTGAAAATTTGTTTGGTTTATTTTTTTTCTTTTTTTTTATAATTTTTACAATAACTATAGAGTCTGATTAGACAAACGGACTCAACAATACCATTTCGAACGTCTGTGAAATGGCTAGTACAAGTAAACCAGGAAAAATCAATGTCCTCTCAAATAATAGAAACCAGTTTTTTTCTAACACCCACTGTATGTTGAATTGGTCCTATGTTTGAATGCAACAGTAGGTAGTTGGCTATTTGAGGGTGGGAACTTTTTGTAGTGTCGGTTGCCTGTATTGAAGGGTGAATTGTGTGGGTGTTGTTTACTTTCGGTCTGTGACGTTATCCAGCTGTATATACCTGCGCAGATTTTGGAACGCCTTCGATGGTAAGACCTGATGATGTGAAGTGAATTTTTTTTTAAAAAAAAGTTTGTTGGTGAAATCGGATTGTCTTGTCGGTTGGTGGATTTGAACCCGGTGCTGTTTGTATGTGAGGCAAGCGCCATACTCGTTGGACCGCGAGAAACACTTACGTATGATGTTTTAAAACTGGTATACTATTTAGCAAGTACGCACGCAGTTCTGTCGATATTGCAGTGATTGCAGTTGTGTCACTGTTGCAATGGAATATTTAATTTTTATAAAATGATATTTCCTTGTCAGTTTGAGTTTCCGTAATGAAATTTAAAAAAAAGTAGTCAAGTGCGTGTTAGACACGCACCAAGGCAGGATTTCGTAGTATAGTAACAAGAATTCGAGATAAAATAATTTTTGCATTTACTTAAAACGTTGACGGTCATGTGCATCGCACAGCATCAAGTTAAACTGACTAACTGTGACACAACGCTGTACCGTGTCAACAATTCTATAATACCTAAGTGTACTAATTGGGAGTTCTGTCATAGTAGGTTATGATCATCTACGCGTTAATATTAAAATTAACCTATAATTTTTTAATAACCCCATGCGCATACGGAGGACCTTTGTCACCGTGACATTTTTGCTACTTCTATCTGTTATATGTGTTAGAAAGAGAGCTAACTCTATTGTGTGCTTCTAACACACAAATTAAATAGGAGTGGCAAAAATGTTACGGTAACAAAAGTTCTTCGTGTGCACATGGGCTAATAAGAGTATACAAACCTTTTACCTTGCGCATAAGCTAAAAAAAAATTTAATAAGAATACCGAACCCCCCCCCCCCCCCTGCAAGCTTTTAGGGGCGCCAAAAACATAAGTTGAGGGGCACCAAAACGGAGAAAATGTTTAAAATTTTTTTGGCGCAGGGATATTTTAGAAATTTTTCCCTGGAAAAGGAACTGATGAGCAAAAAAAGGGTCAACACTGTCCATTTCTGATAGGGGCCAGAAATGATGAGCAAAAAAAAAGGGCGACACTGTCCATTTCTGATAAGGTCCAGGTGAAAAATTTTTAAAATATCGCTGCACCAAAATTTCTTATTTTGCTTTTTTGCCGCGAAGGGCGCCAATAGGAAAATTTGTCCACCCTCTTCATAACTCTAGGTCCGGCCCTGACTATTCTTACCCGAAAAATAATTATTTTACTTTAATTATAGGTTAATTTTAATATTAACGCGTAGATGATGATAACCCACTATGACGGAACTTCCAATTAGTACACTTAGGTATTATAGAATTGTTGACACGGTACAGCGTTGTGTCACAGTTAGCCAATTTAACTTGATGCTTTGCGACGAATTCTCGAATTCTTGCTGCTGTGCTACGAAATCCTGACTTGGTACGTGTCTAATACGCACTTGACTACTTTTTTATATTTTCCTTGACGTTGCCAACAACGACGTTCAACGATAACGGACTTTGTACCAGTTTCCGTTTTTCACCATTTTTCCAGAGGAAAAACACCAAATTGAAATATAACTAATCATCCATATTCGTTCTATCTTTCTAATCTAACTATTTTATGCATATGTCACTATACAGATAACATCGCCAGTTTTAGGTTAGAATTTTAGGGTCAACAACTGGGCCATACTTTTAGAATTGAGCCTAGTAATTGATCCTCATATTTTAATTATAAAAATCATTCTAAGGTGTTTTATCAATATTTAAAATAAATTTTAAACAAATATTAACCTGTTCATATATTTTTAATTAAATTTTCATATTTACATGGTGAATATTGCACAGATCAAAACGAGGCGACGTAACGTAAACTTAAACTTAAAATATTTTTTTTATTTAGTTAATCTATTCTTATCTAACTTTTTCAATTGCTATTTATTGGGCACAGAATAAATTACTTTAAATTAAGAATTTATTTTTTTTCTTATTCAAAATAATTATATTTTTTTGACAAAAATATTATTTAATAAATAATTAAAACCCAAATTAATTATAAACACCAGAAAATAATTTTTGCCACTTAACCATTATTTACTTTTGAAATTTTAAATCACCAAATGACATTTTGGTACATATGTTAGTTTGTTGCAGGGTTGATATGTGGATAAGTAATTATCACAAATATGGAAAGCTGGCTCTGTGTGTATTAAAATAAGTTATTAGACAAAGATAATAATTTTTAGAATCTGCCGCATTATTAATAATTTTAAGAAAAACCAGCGAAAGAAAGAGATAAATATATATATATATATATATATATATATATATATATATATATATATATATATATATATATATATATATATATATGCTTCTATAAAATAGAAAAAGAAAGAGAAAAAATGTCTTTTTATTGCAATTTTGTTGTTAATTTAATATCACAAGTAAACATTGGTTGCGCATTGGAGTCATATATTTTTTTTTATTTTGTTAATAATAATAAAAAATAATTGCTGTAAAATAACAGAAAAGCCGAACTAATTTTTAATAAATTGATGACAGTTCATTTAGTTATTGAACAATTTGCATTTTTTTAAGTGTTGCTCTTTAAATTTGTTAATTTGTATTGAAAAAAACAGTACCTCAATTAAAAAAAAAATGTGGGCGTCTTAGTCAAATACAAATGCGCATGTCTGTGACAGAAAACGCAATATTATAAGGTATTTCGAAGCTTGCTAGGGCTCCGAAATCCTAATATACAGATTCTTGTGATTTTGTATATAAAATTATTAAAAGAGACAATAAACAGGTGAAATTTATTTTTGTGTTGAAATGAAATAAAATTATATCAGTTGAATTCATTGTTAGCTTGTGACGTCACCCGTGCAGACTAATGAGTCTTCATTGGTAACACCGTGTATTTTACTACAGCGAGTGAAATTTTGTGTCAGATTGAAAAATATAAAATTATATCAGTTGTGGTTTTTCGGTAGTTAAAACTATTACATGTTTGTGATTTACGCACTTCTGTTATTTAAGAAATTCTTTCCTGTTTGAAAAGTGCATCATCTCTTCATATAAATATGTTTTTAGTAATAATGTACAGATATTTTTGTTTCAAAATATTGTTACTAAAATTTGGTTTGTATGCCCTTCGCTTACATTTACGACCACGTTGCCTAAATGTGTGCTTTTACGTATACCCCGCTCCCTTTCCCGAAACAAAAACATCAATATGCTTCTTAAAAATAGACATTTATTTACAAGAATTACATAAAATTATATGTTATATTATTATCTATAAGTATTTCAACGATTCAACAGCTGACAATCCAGCAAAAAGTGGAACTAGAAATGGTAAAATTCCACCAGTCCTGGGATCGGTATAATTCTCGGCGATGTAAACTGCTTTTTATTTTTCTTCCGAAAAATCTTCCTGGCAGCTTTTAAGGCTAATTTGATCATTTCTTTAACAGTTTTTGGTTTGCTTTCAATAGTTTTCTACTCTTTTTCTTAATATTGCGACAGATTTTTAGTAATACCTATATTGGAGTGATATCGGATTCTTCAAATTCATAGTCGTTTGCGTCAACCCCACAATAATTTTGAAGAACTTGTAGTATTGGATTATAATACTCGTTATCCACTTTTTATGTAAATGCATTACAGGTTTCCGGTTAAATTTTTTATTGGTAAAATAACCTATTACAATATCAGCATCATAACCCCGCCTTCTCACCTCATCGCAAAACATTATTGCCGCAGCTAGACATGCTCCAAAATATGTTTCCTTGATCAACTCTTGTGATATTATCTCACATACAGTGGCTAATTTTATTTTATCTTCTTCAGTTAGAACCATTGTTAAGTTAATTAAACTTAATTAGAATTTAGTACAATCGAACAATGTCTTCACACAAATTGTCTTGTTACAACTAATAGCTTATGATTTTCACACAAGTAATTTTAAAAGAGTCGAGGGCTATTGTATGTTGTCCTGATGAGTGTCAATTTGGGATAGGTGAATATTTGTTACAAATTCGTACTTGTTGTCGCTGGTAAAAGCTGTTGGAAATGATGACGGATTTTTTCTTCTCCAGTCAATAAGTTAGCACGTAGGAATGATCCACTCCTAGCACTTGATTCATTATTGCTCTTTGGCATAAAACTCAATGTTCTTAGAAAAATTCTGTTTTCTAACGTTATTTAAATTTTTAAGGATATCCATGTTTAAAACCACACAAAATTAAAATTAACAGCAAGACAAAAAAAATAGACGCCAGGGCCGTCACACGCACTGACCTGCATTGATTTATCTTTTAACTAGTGAAAGCCGCAAACAAGGAAAAACATGTCAAAACTTGTGGTATGACCTAATAAAAACAATTTTTAAATATAAAATAACAGTTTGTGAAATTAAAATAGAGATAATATCGAAACATCAAACAAACGTATGTTGATAAAAATACATTGTGTCTGTGAACTTCCTGGTACATAGTAAATAAATAGTATTTAAAAAATTTTACGCAAAACTATAAATGATAATAAAATATGTGTACGTACGTATTTGAACTTCCGTTCATTTATTTAGATATAAGTAAATTCTAATTAGTTGGTAAAAGTTAAGGAAAAGAAATAAAAATGATCATTTTTATAAGGATTTTTTTATTATTAAGAAATAATAATACATGTAAAAATTATTATTAAAGTGTCAAAATTATTATTATTATGTATACAAGTGTTCTCGCAATATTGTATCCACTTCTATAAAATCTTGTAAATTACTGGAGGGCCATGCTCCCGTGTCCGGTCCCGAATCAAAACCAAGATGAGCTGTTGGATCCTTGATGCCTTTTTCAATATTTTGCCAAATCCAGCAAACTAGACAATTATCATCATCGTTTTCGTCTTCTTCCCCCGCCAAATGAACATCTTGAATACCGTATTTTTCAACGATTCCGAGAACGTATTTGAATGAATGATTGTTAAAACCCACCATATCACATTGCGATAACTTTCGGGAAATTAAAATAAACTGATTTATGTATAAACTAACAATGTAAAAATGATTATAGTTGGTCCGATATATAGATTTTAGGATTTAAAAACATACTGCAATGCCAAAATTTCCTTAAACCAGTTAATTATTTATATATTACAATTTTAAAAATGTGGATATGGTGGTTTTTAACATTCACCGTGGTAATGGTGGTTTTTTACATTCAAGCAAAACCAATAAAAATATTTTTAATCAATTTATTAAAGAAAATAAAACAAATTAATCAATTTATTAAAGAAAATAAACCAAATTAATTAAAAAAAAGAAAAAATATACAATATTAATCATCATAATCTTGTATCAAAACAGTTTCAGTAGTTGACCAGTTAAGTATGTCATTCCAAAATAGTAACTTTAATTCTTCAGGCACATATTCGACACACTTTCTTAAATCTTCCATTTTTTTAATTTTTATAGAAATTTTTCCTACTGGATATGCTGACTGGGTAGGTAGAGATACACTTCGAGTTTTATTAGTTTTCAATAGAAATGTATGGGTCACCAAACTGTTAATGTATTCACCACATTTGACAGGAGTTTCGCCATCAATCACTTCATAAAAAAAGTGGTGAAATTTAGAAATGCAAAAATCAATTTTCTGGTTTCTTGATACATTTTTGTTTCTAGTTTCAAGAGATAATGTTGTTTTTTTATAAAACTGCGGCCACCACTTTTTAAAATCGATTATTTGATCACCATTGATGCAATGAACGGTAAAAAAATCCGGCTTTTCACTAGACGCTTTGATTAATTCCACAAGTTCCTGCACTGTATACAATCTTTCTTTTTTTCGAAGAGATCTTTTAATAATACCAAACGCTCTGTCACAGGGCAGAAATGAATGTCCGCGAAGGGGAAAGTAGTGGTCAATTTTTTTGAATTTGCCACTATCAACCAATGCCATACAGAGTCTGACGAAGGAGTTATTTTTATTTTGCCCTCCGCAGTTGTCGCAAAATAATGCGAGGTGGTTAACGTTACTTCCCACATATTCTTCAAGGTAGTTGAGCACAAACGTACACACTTCATTCGGGCCTTTATGTGCTTGTCCTTCGTGATATAGGTAGATTACATTTTTTCCTGTTTTTAGATTACTAATGCAAAAGACAGATACAGTCAGCTGTCGTAGATAGAAAAGCTGTTGCACCGGTACTGCGGGCAAAGAAATATTTTGCATGTAGTCAAAACAAAGGCCCAGGTAAGATTCATCATTCTGAGATTTTTCTTTTAGTTCTTGTAATTTTGTGTAAAATTTTTTGGCTCTAGTTTTATGGACGATCTTTTCTGCAACGGCCACCCTTTTAGCAACATCATTTAAGCTGGGTGACTTAATTTTTAAGTTCAGCTGCTCACAATAACAACATGTGTCTACTGCAGGTCGTCCAAAGCGCAATGAAAAGTTTTCACGAAATATTTTATTATAATATTCATACTTCACACGGCTCTCGGGATTTTCGTTTTGAAACATTTTGAACATTTTTGATACAGAAAGTTCAGCCGGAAGATAGCGAACAGTATTAGATGAATAATGACTAAGTTTAACCGGATATTTTGAAATATGTTGCAAGATTTTAGTAACTTCTTCAACCGGCATAACATTTGCACTTACGTGTTTGCCTCTTTTGTCTACAGGAACCTCACCTCTTGCTAATAAATCTCGAAGTCGCTTCACTCTGTCTTTTGTCACAGCAAACAAACTCAAAAATGCTCCATGACAAACCTGCATCCTTGTGTTACCAACTAAGATATAATATTTAAAACTTTTATTTTTAATTGGTTCTTCTGTCTGAACACGCCGACGATGAACGTTATGACAAGTTATTAACCCTTGTAAGAATATATCTTGCTGGTTTTTAGATTCCATATTCAAAAATGATTCTAAAATATTTGCCTTAGTATCGTCAGAAATATTCTGGAAACATTTACGATAGCATGTACAAGGAGGTCCCGTTGCTTTTTTAGGAATAAATTTCTTCCTATGGTTGACGTGTTCCTCACCATGAATTCTTGCATTTTTTATTTTATTCCGTGGATAAACCGCCGAACGATCCTTTCTTTTTTTTGTTTTTTCACAGTTTTTCGTAGCGTCACTCATTTTATAACCACTAATCATATAAGAATAACAAATAAAAGTAAATCAAAAAACTAACCTTAAATTCTATCGTTTGACGTTTATGCAGCATCAACAACTTTTGATTGTAAAAATACACCATATCCAGGATATAGTGGATTTTAACACTCAACCTCGTTATTGGAGTTTGAATTTATTAGAGTAAAGCTGTAGTAATTGGTGTGTTTTTGCACTCAGTTTATGAAGTTTCATATTTTGAAACGAAAAATACATAAAACTGAAATTCAGAAAAAATGGCGTTTGGTGGGTTTTAACAATCACGCATTCATTTCAACAGTTCCGGTCGAACATATTGTACAGCTGCCCGTAACCAGCTAGCAACATCTTGAAGTGATTAAAGTCCAAACACATCGTTTTCATCTGTATCAAAGGTATAATTGAATAATATATCCAATACTTCTTTTGATGTATCGTGTTTAATTCCAAGTGATACATCACTTATGTAAGTTTTACTCTAAAAGCAAATAATAAACTTACAAAAAAAGACTATGTAGTAGAAAATTTCCTTTTATATATATATATATATATATATATATATATATATATATATATATATATATATATATATATGTATGATGTATGACTGTATGTGAGATGTATGTATGTGTAAAACAAAATTTTATATAATGTAAAACCAAATCTTTACATAGATTACTTTACATAGATTAAATTTTAACAAATAATTTTAATTACAGACAAAAATAATACCAAAAACTACAATAATACCCAAATCAATACATTCATGATGTGAAAAATTGGTAAAATATCCAAACTTCGTAAAACGTGATAACACGCAAATTATTGACAAAAAATCAAAACAGATTTTTACAAATATCATATATAAGAATTTAAACATTTTAATATTAAACAAATTTTAACCATGTAATAATACTTAAAAAAAGACAATAAAATTCAGTAATTTGAATTTTGTAAGTACATATCAAACTAAATATTATATAATTACTATTACATAAGAATATTTAACTCAATTTATAGATGCATGTACCTGAAGATTCCGTAATTGGATGAAATATATATATATATATATATATATATATATATATATATATATATATATATATATATATATATATATATATATATATATATAGTACAATATAGTGTGATACCTTTTATAACTTTGGTGAGAAAACTCCAAAACAAAAAAATATAAGTTTTTATTTTTAACTTACCATTTAGAATCATGGAGCTGATTCCAGCTGCTACCGACTCACTTAATACTTCCGCAGCCAACTTCATCTTCATCTTGGTTTTCAACATCGGGTTTACATGAGCATCGGTCAGTTTCCGCAGTGTCATTATTAAATATTGAGGAACTGTGTCCTTTTCTTTTTCATAGGAAGACACAGTGTGCTCCCATTTTGCAGTCGCGACCGACTCTTCAACTTCTGGAATGACCTTTATTTGAATTCCATATTTCATGAACATATTTCTGGTACATTTCAGAAGATGAGGAGCATCCAAAATGGTGTAATATATTCTGTCTTCATATGAAAAATATGGATCAGATGTGGTAGAACCTAATAATCGTAAAGCCGTTAAATTACGTGAACCCAAATCACAAACTGTCGTGACACAGTTTAAATTGATTGAGTTCAAGGCACTTAAGACTTCACGAATAATAGGCACTAAATCCACACCTTTGACACCCCCCCTTTAAAAAATAATAAGCGACAGGTTGCTTCCGCTGTTTACGAAGCCCCTCCGCCATAAAGACTAGAGCGCTGTTGGCGACTTCGTTAATCCGACGCCCATTACCGAAGTCTTGAAAGCCATAGATGGTATCGTTGGCGTCGTAGTAATTTAAATGAGGTCGTATCGCCATTTCATCAAAAAGCAAGCCGCAGACTCTATCCTCTTTTTTCAGGTGGGAAATGGATTTTGATAATTGTTCAAATAAAATGGGATTTGCACCAGGAATGAAGGAAATGTGTGCTAAATGTGCTCGAAGTGTTGTAGGGGACGGGAAGGATAGGAATTGACGCAAAAGAGCATATGATTTTGGGAATTTTTTAAAGAGGGCAAGAGCTGCCGCTTTATCTGATGTGCTCCATCGTCTACCATGGACATCTCTCTTCGTATTTTTCATCCATGACAACAACTACTGGGCCATCGGCTACATGCCCGAAAATAAATCCTTAATCACAGGATTATCAACAAAATTGAGTTTTCTAATAATAAGATTCTTTTTTTTAATGTTTTCTTTCATCCTTCTTATCTTTACTTGTGCCTTTGTCAACACACGTTTTGCTTTAGTCCGTTTTATTATTATTTTTGGAAATGGCCGACTCGATGTACGAGAAGAGGTCATAGAACGGATCCTTACAGTAATGTCAGTGGAAGTGCTAAGAATAGGTTGACTTGCTACGTCAGGTGGGATAGTGGGAATAATATCAAAGGATCTGGATGTACCAGACTTAGTGCAACAAAAGTTTTTAAATCTAGCTGTTATTCGCAACAAGAAATTTTAAAAAATGTAATATTTGCATCAAAATAAGAACGAATTATTTATTTGAGACAGCCAGACTCCAAAACCTTGTCACTGACAGAGATCCCAACCGGACGTGTTCTCAAAAAAAAAAAAAAAACTAAATTTAATTTTATGATCGAAATCCCTGTAAAAGATTCTGAAGGATGAATGAATATTATGTGCAAATGAAAATCAAATATTTCATAAAAAAAAAAATTATTACAACGTGTTAAAAGTATATAGAGTACACAGTGGTCAAAATTAGATCACAACCCTTCAAAAATAAAAGTATAAAGTTAATTCAGGAAATACTATTTTATGTTCAAAAGGTGTTGATGACTGGAAGCCACAATGCTACAGTCATCAGCACAAAAAAAATATTGTTTCACAACAGTACAAAACAATTTTGAAATATTCGTTTACAAAAACAAGATGAATGAATTTATGTTACAAAAGAATCAAACAAAATTAGAAACATTTATACATTACCAAAATTAATTAGAAACGATACAATACTTTACAATAAATAAGCTTGAGAAAAATAATTACTTAAACTGGTTTCACCAGGGAAAACGTATAGGTATAACAAAGGTTACAAAAAAATATTATTTAAGTGTATACGTTTAAATTAAGGTGGAATCAACCACTAGGTGGCAAAAATGTCGGGTATCCGATGATTTAAAAATTAAATATAAAATTGACAATTACTTTAAAATGTATAACTACCTGCAGATACAACTATCAACGAGAAAAAGTACTATTAGTACACACAGCTGATAATTACTTTAAAATCTACAATCAATTGCACACTTAATTATCAGCGAGAAAAAGTACTATTTGTACACACCCATCAAGATTGTAGTATTTTCAAAAATTATTATTTTTTGCACTAATAAAATTAATTGCGTTTACTTTATATATATATATATATATATATATATATATATATATATATATATATATATATATATATATATATATATATATATATATATATATATTTAAAGGGAAATTTTCTACTACATAATTTTTTTGTGAAAGTTTATTATTTGCTTTTAGAGTAAAACTTACATAAGTGCATTACAGTAAAATTTAAATAACTCAATCTGTTTTATTTCCGTTTACCATAGGCGGAAGGCTTTAATATTAATTATTTGTTACTTACTTCAAAATTATTGCTTTTAATTAGAATTGTACTATAATTAGTATTTGAATTTGTATTTAAAATATTCAGTATCAATTAAAAAATAATACTTACTATTTATCAATATTTCAAATTAAGTTTCTGAATAATTTTACAAGGTATTTTAATTATTTTATTAGTATTTATTTGGTCATGAATATTTAAATTATGAATTTTGTTCCGTAAAAATGATTCAAATTTGAATTTTTTAGTTTGTGCACGTCAATTTGTAATATTGATAATAATATATAAAAGTATTTCAGAATAGATAGATATTTAGTAATCAAAACTTGAAATATTATTTATAAAAAAACATGGAGAAAATATGAAAAAGCGTAAACTTTATTAATACTTTTCTAAAATTATGACATATGTATCTGTTTCCATAGTTGGCTCATAACATGTTCTCACTAAATTATCATCAGCAAGAATCCATGTGTTAGATGCTTTTCTCAATTTACACGTGTAATGACCACTATTTATATCTAATACGTGATGGCAAATAATCCCAGATACTTTAAAATTATAATTATTTATCTTTATTTTAGTACTGTTGAGTCCATATAGATTCTGTGGTACTTTTATATTTTGTTGTCCCTGTATTTGCTCAAAAATAGCAAGTTGAATGAAAATGACAGAACATGCTTCGCTCAACTGAACTGTTGTCTTTATAACCTTTGAGTTATTTGAACCACAATTACTGCATTCACCATCCATTGTTTGAAGTTCGTTGAAATTCATATCATACAATTTGTCAATGAACGTACCCCTTCCATTGATTGTATTATTGGAATGAGATTTTCAGTTATATTGGTTACAGTATGTGAACAAACTGTACATATGTATTCATATTTTAAATTATGTGCAAATTCATTTTTTACTAAAGTAAGACAATTACTAAAGTATGTTATGAATTCTACGGCATCTTGTTGAGATAAACGGAATTGTTGAATCTTATTTCTTTCACCAACAAATAATCTTACTGACCAAGAGCTTAAAATACTACTTGCTGAAAAATAAGCATGTGCAAGATTTGTTATCTCATTTTCGACTAATGCAGACATGATTGCTCTTTGAAGTGGAGTTACATAAATCATTGTTATTTGTAGAAATTTTTCGGTCAACGCATACTATTGGTTTGTGATAACTGTAATAGGATTCGAAATACTGAGTAGATAATGTTGACACCATGGTGTATTTAGCAGAAAAAAACTAGCAGAAAAAAATCGCAGCGTCAAAACCATGCGTATAAAATAGTATTTGAGTATAATAAAACGATATTTGAATAGGAGAACAATTAGCACATATCGACTAACTGCGCAACCAACAGCACGTTTCCTATGTATGTACTCATAACACGCTGGATGACCTTCAAAGTAAAATCATATAAAAACAATTTTATTTAAAATAAAATCCAAAAAATTTAAAAATGACTAGTCTTAACATTTTAGAATCCACATCAAAACTTGATCCAATTAATAGACTAAAATAGAAACCAAAATTCAGAAAATTTTTCGCACATTAAACACCAGAAAAGGAGTGATAAAATACAGAAAGTGTCAAATTTTGTATAACACATATATCAGTTAGAGAAAATTAGAACCACAATTTCCGGAAAACGACTGACCGTCCATTTTCTGCTGATATGGCGTTTAGTAGCTACTACAAGTGGTAACTATCAACGAAAATTTGAGCGGGATCCTATGCTCAGTTTTTCGGCAATTAACGGCCAAAAAATTTTTTTGAAGGTAAATACCATTATGAATAAAATAAAACATTTTTCGAAGCAAAATTTCGGGAAAATGACTGACCGTCCATTTTCTGCTGCTATGGCGTTTAGTAGCTACTACAAGTGACAACAACAAGCGAAAATTTGAACGGGATCCTATGCTCAGTTTTTCGGAAATTAACGACCAAAAAATTTTTTTGAAGGTAAATGACATTATAAACAAAATAAAACAATTTTCGCAGTAAAATTTCGGAAAAACGACTGACCGTCCATTTTCTGCTGCTATGGCGTTTAGTAGCCACTACAGGTGGCAACAAGCAGCGAAAATTTGAACGGGATCCTATGGTCAGTTTTTCGGAAATTAACGGCCAAAAAATTTTTTTGAAGGTAAGTGCCATTATGAATAAAATAAAACATTTTTCGAATGCCATAATAACTAAATAAGACATTTTTCGAAGAAACAACTGACCGTCCATTTCCTGCTGCTATAGCGTTTAGTAGCTACTACAAGTGGTAACGGCCAGCGATTATTTTTCGGCAAATAACGGGAAAAGGAACCGCATTAAAGCACGTAATAAAATTACTGAATTAGACTAGCTAACTATGTTCAATAGACAAAGTAAATAAATAAATAAATAATATTATAAAATACTACTACGAATTTAAAGGACCTCGGCTAGCATAAACTGAAAAAACAATGAAACATTAAAATTACCGAATTAAGCCAGCTAACTGTGTAATAATTATGTACAATAAGGACAAAAATGTATGAATATTTAATTAACAATAAAATACTAATTACTAAGAGTGTGAAGGATCCTTAGTAGCATAATGAGGAATAATTGCAAAACATACTAAAATTATTAAACCAGACTAGCTGACTATGTACAAAGCAGACTAAAATCAAAATAAAAAACATTTCAACTTTTTATAACTGAATTACTAAAAACAGTGTTATTTAATTTATCGATTTATATAATACTGCTTTTTTTTAAGACTGTACTGCAGTATTCAATTGTTGAAGTAAATCCGGGGGGCTTTCTATATTTGGAAAAATTTGGTAATGTTTTAAAAGTAGTTAATAAATTTTCGCTTGTAGAATTATCTTCTAATATTATATTAACATTATCTTCAGTGCAAGATGAAAAGTCATGATTTTCGAAATTTAACAATGTATTTAATATCCATTTTCGAGCATTTAACATATCATTTTCACTAAATGGGAAAGCGGAGGAGGAACACAATATATATGACCATACACATAAATGAACGCCACAGTTGCCCCCGGATATTTTTTGGGAAGGGATATCAAATGCATTTATTAATTTCCATTGTAACCAGTCTAAGTTTCTATTGTATTTTTTAAAATATTGAAAATTTATAAACCTTACTAATTGCAATAAAATATCTGTTGGAAACCTTCCGTGCATAGAATCTAAATATGTAATAAATTTATTATGGAAATCAAAAACACCTAATGCCCAATGATTTTGGTTTACATTAATCGGTACTAGCCATAATTTGCTTCCAAAAATATTTTTCTTCTTTGTCAAACCATCGAAAGTAAAATTTCCAGCCATTAATTTTGTTATGAATAACGGATCGAATGAAAGTACAGAGTAGCTCTTTTCCCGCGCCAAATATACATTTATAGTAAGAAAAGTATTAATAATTATGTCGTCCAGCCACTCACCCAGATATAATGTTTTTAAACTCACTAATTCAACGATATTATTTAAGATATTATACTTCAGTTTTGTAATTGGTGGAAAATCTTTTAATGTCTGCCAAGGCGTTACATTTTTTAATTCAAATTCATTATTAGAGCAGTATTTTGAAAATGTTTTAAAATATCCTTTTGTGTTTTTTTCATGTTTTTTCCATTTTTCTTCCATCATTTCATAGTTATAGACATCTTTAGATACAACCGGTTTTTCATTAGTAACAGATTTTATATTTTCAATTTTTTTTTCAACTAACTTTCCTTTTAAAATCGTACTAATTCTGTTAATAAAACGGGGCGCTTTTTGTTGAAGCTTTTTATTAAAAATATCTTTTTTTACAATTTTGAACCAGTTTTCAACTGTGGCGTTCGTATCTCTATTTATGTTAAATTTCTTTATAATAATACCGGACTAAAGTGGGAAATAAGGTAACAAATTTTTATTCAAAAAGCTGATAAATTTTGGATTATAATATAAATTTTTTCGGTAAGACGGTTTACTTTCATCTTGCACTGTCTTATATAAATTTGCAAAATGTTTATAAAAAGGCGAACTAGATTTTAATGGATTTTGTCGGTCTACTTCATATTCCTTTATATCATTTAATTTAATTTCCATATCCGGTTTTCTACAAAAGATAAAACAATCGTAACATTTCCTAAATAAAGCCACTGTGTACTCCAAACCAAAAACAACATATACACAACTTAGATATTTATTTGCGACACTTATACTGTTACAATTAATCAAACATGCTACCACCTTTTTAAATAACTGCTTTAGAATTTTATTTTTTGTTATTTTATTTATTTTATTAATTGCGTTTTTCAAAAAATGCGCCGAACAAATATGAATTAAAGTTAGGTGGTCAATTGTTACAAGTTCAAGTATATAGGTCCAGATAATTTGTAAATATGTTCTCAAATCAATTTTATTAAATGCTATTAAAACAGACTGGATTAAGGCAAAACTAAAATCAATTTCAATTTTCTTTATAATGGGAGTCTCTTTAGGGTTCTTTAAACGATTTAACTGATAAACAAAGTTAAATAAAAAGTTTGCGATTGTTGGGACATTGTGGCTGGACGAAATAAATTCCGCAACTGGTAATGGGGAACTTTGTTCTTGCGCTAAAATTAATACATAATAAAAAATTCTTTTTTGTATCCATTTTGGTCGCTTTATAACCGATCCTGTAGCATCAAAATACAAAAAAATATTTTCTGTTTTACTCAGTTCAATAACGTATCGTAATTGGGCTTCGGTTTGTAAATAAATAGTTAATGGATCGTAGCCTATAGACTGGATATAACCTTGAATATAGTTCCCTTCCCAATCGTTACAGTTTTCCTTTAGTTTTATTAAATATGTAAATTCGTCTCTGTCTAAATCATTTTTCTTAATGTTTTCACTAGAAATAATTTTTAAAATATTTGAATTTGGGACATTATTGAAATTACCAGCTGCCAATATATCTAAATTGGCTTTAGCTAAGTGTTCATATTTCACAACACTTGGTGTTTTGGACATTAATTCTGTTGATAATTTTTTGTCGTACTTCCCCTTTTATAAACCTGCGATGTCGATCTCCTTTTTTATGATTTATATTTCCATTTTGATTTACATAAATTTTGACATCGCCAGCATCTAAAGAACCGAAAGCATAAAATTTAAACTTAGCACAGTTTGTATGTTTGCATACTGCAACGGCCACAATTGACTTTCTTTTTTCAAAAAAAATTTTTTAAATAATCCATTGATGTAATTATATGAAAATTTTAAAAAGCATGCCGGGTAAAGTTTACTAAAGTAAAAATTAAATTCGTCTGTCCAGTTCTTTTTCAATTTAGATTTGTTATCATAATAAGTATCCCAAAATTGTGCCGGTACAATGAAATGCGTTGTTTTAATGGATACACAAGAACTGTTAATATTCGTTTTATCTTTTGTACTATTATTTGTTTCATTTTCCACATTAAAGTTTAAGACCGTTCCATCATTTTCACTACATAGTACTTCATGGGTTTGGTTATAATCAAGTGGTTCAGATATAGAATCTTTAATCTTATCCCACCATTTTTTCAATAACCTTCTATTATTCAAAGAATTCTGCAATTTAAAAATAGGGCAAACTTTACCAAAAACGGAATTTTCTGCTCCATGTGAACTAGAATTTAAAACATCAATTACGGAATTACCATTGTCAGAAATATATAATTTAAAATTTTGCAGCGCAAATTCGAATGAAAATTTTGGTTTTTTAAAACCCATATTAATTTTCAAAATAAAAAATTGACAACAACTACAAACTTTTTGCCAAAAGCAACAGATTATTTTTTACCCAACAAGAAAATAAAACTCTGAACTGAAGAAAATTTTTTCACAGTCAAAAAACAAATCAAAGAGAGAAACGAAGAGAAGGACTCGAGCCCCCAAACTAATCACAAGAAAAATTAAACAGAAAAGGACAAATCTTATCCAAAAAAGAAAACAAAACCAAAATAACTCTGGTAAGTATTAGGTATATAAAGAAAAAATTAAACGACTCTTTCACAAAAAAAAGAATGACAATAACAAAAAAGATACTCTTAGAGCAAAAAAAAAAACATATATACACAAATTGTATCTAAAAGAGTTTCTTTAGAGTCAATTAATAAACTGAAAAAAAAAACTCGAATAAAAAACAAAAACAAAATACAAGACTGTTAAAAGCAACAGAGCAAAAAAGGACTCAAGCCCCAAAAATAATCTATAAAATAATTTATTGATTCTAACAGAAAGAATCAAATAAAAGGCCAATCCTCGCCTTAAAAAGAAAACAAAGCCGAAATAATTCGGGAATATGGCAAAAAAGCACTATTAAGAAAAAGATTTTTTCATTTCCGGTAGATAAAAAAAAATTATGAAGATTTTTCTGTTGTGCAAATTTCCAAGAATTTACTTTTTATTAAACTGATATATTCCAGATATATACGTTCGTGCGACATCATCAAAGGACATTGCTTCATTCAAACATAAAACTCATGTTATTTATAAATAAAGTTGACTTTTTTTCTTTAACAACTCAATTAATGAAAGAAACCTCAAAACAGAAGCCATTATAATCAGTATTATTATTTTTGTGTTTAGAGAAACTAAAAATTTATTTAATAATAACTAATAAGTAATGTTAAGTTACTGTAGTATTGTATTAGCCAATGCCATTATTATTAATATAAAGGTATTATTATTATAAAAGATAACACAAGATCGAAAAAAAGAAAGGACGGAAAAAGTATGAGGCAAATAGGGCATATAGGCATATAGAGAGATTGTGTATCATAATTTTTACTCTTATCTAATATTTTTGTCCGTTTTTTCTGTAGAAAACGGGTTTGATTATTAAGAAATCAAAAAAAGTAAAATAATTCAATTGTCTATAAAATTCGTTTTGATTAACAATCACAGAAACGCAGAAACGAACACAATATACAACTAGCAAATGCTATATAATCAATGCTAAACGCCTTTTTACATGTTGTTTCTGGTTCTGATACAAACGTATTGATTTTATCCTGATTATATGTTTTTACAAAAATAGTTTAATCGATTTTCGTACTCTTGGTCCCACTTGAAGATGCCCTGTCGTGGTAAAAATATTTGTCACATACGGAAAACGTCTATTGAGGGTAAAAATAATTGATTGCCTCTATAAAGTTGTTGAATAAATCTTCTGTTGATATGTGAATATTTCGCCATACATACTCCACCAAATAGTCTTCAAATGAATTTACGGACATTCGGCCGATTCGTCGTCTCATGTCCTTTTTTATCTTAGCCCTTTCTATGTGTTGAGTATGAATTTGTGGGTCATTCGGGTGTACAAAATTTTCTGAATGGTTAATTTTTAAATGTTGGTATCCTAATCTCTCAAGTGTATTATATCCTCTCCACATGTCTGTTACTATTGTAGTCCCAGGTTTCACATTTTCAGTAATAATGCGACTTAAGGTGTCGGCATCTCTTCTTTCTACCACTTTTAAAAAGCAAGCTTTACTGCGCCTGTCAATGCCCCCCACAACCCAACGAACTTTCGTAAGACGACCTCGGTTATATTTTCGCTTACCAAAAGCGCTTTCGTCGATCTCTATGGTTTCGCCGACACCTACAGAATCCGTGGATTCCAACAACCAGATCGTTAATAACTGACGAAATTCCATTAACAATTTTTGCACAGACGAACGACTGACGCCAGTTTCCTTCACAATAACTGATAAGGGATGCTTTAGTATCCACCCAATCAAGACGCATAAAAACAATTCAGGACGACTGTTCACAATTGAAAAAATAGAATTGTCTCGTATGCTTGACCTTGCCCGACAATTTTTTTTACCACATCGGTAATTTAATATGCCTTTTCCTCGTAAATTAATACGCATATTATTGCCACATTTAAAACAAATTCTAGTCCTAGGAACCAGATTATAATTCTCGATTACGGCTCTTAAGCCAATAGTTTCCAAAGAACTCTTAAAAGATGAAATGCTTTCAAAATTCATTATCACTTAAGTAACAAAATTTAGTACTAACAATATGAAACTCACAGTTAGAATGAACAATCCAAAAACAGATCAGTTATATTACGATAAATGAACAAATAACTAGTTGGTAATTTTCAAAATTTCCAAGAACTTCTTTCATAGTTAAAATTTTCAAAAGTTAACAATGAACCGTAATGTTATTACAAATGTCTTTAAGGGGATTCACCACTGAAAATAGTGAAAAATCATGAAATTTTCAAAAAAAGTATATTTGTCTGATTTTGTCATTTGGAAACTACTGAACAAGAATATAGTACCCTAAGACCTATATCTTAACCCTAAATATGAAAAAATAACATTTTTTGCATACGCGTCAATGTCCAAAATTTCACATTTTTACTAGATACCTTATTTTTTGCTAAAAACATCATAATCTTTATTTCTTTGATATATTTTCATTATAAATATGTAAACCACACATTTGGATCTTGTTTCATACACATATTCAATAATTGTACTGTTTTATTGTCATTACTCTCTTCTAAAGAAGAAGAAGAAATATACTTGAAATATTAGTGTTGAACATACGTTTACTTTCAAACGCAGTTTTCCGAAAGTTTGAATTTCAAAGAGAGTTCATATTTTCACCACATATTCAGTACATTTATTACTAAATATTTAGGTAGAATTAGATTTTTAGGTAAATATGTTGCGTAGAAACATAATTTTATATATATATATATACATGTTTTTTTGAAAAAAAAGTCTAAAGTTTACTCTATGATTTTTAAAAACTACTAATGCTACCATGATAAATCTACCTAAATATTTAGATTAGATCATTATCTTCAGAATTAGACCATGAGCAGTGCAATATGTTGGATAGTTTCTTAGATATATCACTTTGAAATATGGTCTGAAAAAGATGAAAAAAAACAGTTTTTATTCTCTGTAGCCTGTATATAACAACTTTTTGGCCATTTCATATTTTCGTATTTTTTGTTAGCCTGCTACACACTAGAAAAAAAAATAGTTAAGCCATTTTTATTGTGTATTTCAAAAAAAGTATTTTTTCAGTGGTGAATCGCCTTAATTTCTTTTAATAAAAAATTACCAAACAAAAAACAGACAAAACCCAAAGGTATCTCTATTTTTTGGCGAATCCAAAGTACCTACCTACTTATACAAAATGATGTATTATACAGCTGTAATTAGACAATTTACAACCAAATTTATAACAAATTACATCGTTTAACCATTTCATAGTCAAGAAAGTAATTTCTTTTATTTTCTTGTTAATTTTAATCTAAAATTTTAAAAAAATTCCTTTATAACCAACAGCTATAGGTAACGAAAAATGACATTGACCAAAATAATACTTCAGTAATTTAAAGATATATATTATTATCGCATAATTTTTTTAGTTCTTGACTTTCTTTTGCTAATTGAGTTGTTAATTAAAAAAGAAAAAATGAACTGGTGTTATTTCTCATTCCCATGATTTTATTTTTGAATATAGCAGAATACTTAGAGCGGCATACGTATAAAGAAAGGAGAATAGAAGCGGCATATTTATAAAAAAGGTATTTCGTGGAAAGTAGTGCAATAAAAAAAACTTCAGAAAAATATTTTTACGAAGGGTCTTTATACACTAACACATTCATAAATTCATATCCATATTAGAAGGATCCACGAGCCAAACTTGTTTCAGTTGTGGAGCGTTTTTGAGCCATGGTAAGGAATGTGCATGAGGTTAGCCTCTTTGTTGAAACTCCATTCTTGTTTGTCTTCTTGTTCGTACTTTCTGAAAATTCTATTAATCGATTTCAACACATTGAATAATTTTTTTAATCTGTAATGAAAATATAAAACGCACGTAACAGGCTCTTGTTTAATTAACTTTGCTTTTTCTTGATATTCCATGTTAATAGCTTCATATTCAGTTACATCAACTTTATTAACAATTTTTTTTTAAATTACAAGAAGTTCTGGACATTTCGTTTCAGATGAAGATAAAGTCGTGAATCGTGTAGGACGACCCAACTGATTAATCATAGCAAGCACTTCCTTTTTGTTTGTTCCCAAAATGCGAGTGAACCGCTATCAGGAATAAATACTTTATATCCACTATCATGCACAATTATAGATTTAATAAAATCATCAGAAAGTATATTTTGAACTGTTGTATTTTGTCTTCCCTTGCTTTTTCTCATGGAAACTGATATGCTGTTTGATATCTTTTGAGTGCGTAAATACGTAGAGGAAAAAAATAGTTTCTCAATTGACTCTGCTACTCTTCTGTCTGAACGCATCAATTCAGATTTTACAATGTCTTGATAACTCATATGCTTTGGATATTCCCTTGTTTCACCACCATAAATTTTGATAAAGCTAATAGCTTCAGCGTCTGTATCTATAAACAGTGGAACTGGTTGAAATTTTTCTCCAGGGGCAAATACAATCGCTTCTGAATGAAGCAAAGTCTTATCTGCAGGAACGTTCAACGGTTCACTGTCGTTGTCAGAATTATAATTCGTATTATCTATTAATTCATTATTGTTTTCAATTTCGGCATCAGTAGCCTCAGTTGCCAACTGCATTGCACGCAAGTTATTAATTCTATTATAATCAATTTTAACGTTGGCTTTTTTGTATACTGGGCAATTCTCTAAAACACGTAAAGCTTCAAATATAATGTTAGTCGTACTGCTTGAAACATTTGATTACTTTTATATGAACTTTTCTTTTTTAGTGCAACAGCAATCACATTCGTGAGGTATTCGTGGTAAAATTTCAATATTTTCTGCAACATCTGTCGGCACATTTACTATTCTTCCTTTAACTGAATATTGTTGATGTGCTTCAAAAGTTCTTATTTGCATGAAAGGTATTCTTGAACAAACAAATTTGTGTTCTAATTCACTAAGTCTTTTAACTTCAGGAGATACATCAGGAAATTTTAATTCTTTATGGTAAAGTGAAAATTTTGGTATTTTCTTTTTATATAAACTGTTTTTACATGTTGCGCATAAATATCCAATTTCCTTGTTATTTTTCATTTTTGCGCAACAATCTTTTAAAAAATCAATGGGTATATTTTTTTTTTAAATTTTCTACATAATTAAAGCTTACTGAAGTCTTAAAAAATAATCGACAGCATGAAACACATTCCCAGTACGGCCCATCTTTAACTTCATTATTAAATTTTTTAAAAAGCTTTTTACGATTTTTGCTTTCTTTATTCGCTATTCTGCAATAATACGCATTTAAAGTTTTTTTATTTTGCTCTTTTCTTCTTTTTATAAATGTTAACCTTTTCTGTTGTGCGATTCTCAACCTTGTCCTGTGAATATTTAAAGAAACTGGATTTTTTAACCTTCTTTTTTGGTTATGGCTTATAATGACATTATGTATTCTTTGGATCTCAGCATTTTTCAAACGACGACGTTGACTTCTGATCAATCTCTCCCGATGAATTTTCCTTTGTCCGGGAATCAGAAGCCGCTGTCGTTGCATTTCTATAAGCTTATTTCGATGCAGCTCTCTATTTACTGGGAACGAAAGCCGTTTTATCTGGCGGTGTTTATTTCTCTGACAATGAGTTTGCCTCTTTTCTTCTAATAGAAGCCTTCTTTTCTGACAACTTGTATTTCTTAAACAATGAATCTGTCTGTTTTCCTTAGACATAAGTTTTTCTTCCTGACATTTTTTATTTTTTAAACGATGAATCTGTCTGTTTTCGTCAAACATCAGTCTTTTTTTCTAACAGATCTTACTTTTTAAACGATGACTCTGTTTATTTTTTTCAGACATAAGTCTTTTTTCCTGACATTTATTATTTCTGAAACGGTGAATCTGTCTGTTTTCTTCAAACATCAGTCTTTTTTTCTAACAGATCTTACTTTTTAAACGATGACTCTTTTTATTTTCTTCAAACATCAATCTTTTTTCTGACAGTTTTTAATTCTTAAACAATGAATCTGTCTGTTTTCTTCTATTATCAATCTTTTTTTTTTTTATATTCTTTTGCTTCGTGAAGGTGCTGTTTTCTTTTACTTTCATCCTAAAGACGCTTCTTTCTGGCAAATTTTGTTAACTTCATTATGAACCTGAGGTAAAGTATCATCTGTCATAGATTCTCTTTTCAGTTTTTTTATTTGAGCATTTTTCTGTGCAATACTCTTTTTCTTTAATTTTGGCATATCTGTAAGTGTCCGTAAAAAAAGTACAAATAAAAGTTAGTAGTAAAAAAAAATTTTGTTGGAAGTAAAAATTTCTGATTTGTTGAAATAATCTAACGTTTTTGTAATACTTAGGATCACATGTTTTTTTTATTATTTATTTACATTCTTAATTAATTAATTAAATATATTTTAATTTTACTTATGTTGTCAATTTTTTTTTTAATTTTTTATACAGTGCCTTTATTTCAAGATTTTCCCTTAAAGTACCACACACATATTTTTCATTTTCCATTTTTCTTCCATTTGAAGTATTCTAATAATTGATATTTTTTACATTTAATTGCAAATGATTTATTTTAAAAGATTCTGACAAAATTTTGAAAAAATGAAACGTTATTGTTAATTTCCCTAGAAACACTATCTCCTGGATTTCCTGTGTGTAATCTTCGACTGGACGCACTGTATAAATTCTAAATAATTAATCTAAAGTTATCTAACTTATTACTAGAGTTTTCAAACCGGAATTACAATTTCCAAGATATTTCGAGAAAAAGAAAAAGGTAAAAAAAAATAAGATTAAGTTTTTTTTGCTTTATTTACATACACATTATATCTAAACATTTGATCCCTCCATTGTATTCAATGTTCAAAACTAACAGCAAAATATTCAGCATTTCGAAACAAAAAATTTTTCCAAATGCTTTATCCAAAGAACTAACTAATGGACATTTTTCTAATCAAAATACATACCGCAACACCTTATTTTTAAAAAAAATTTTATTTCTTCACTTAACAACAATCAAATATTTTGATAGACTTTTGTACCAACTTCCCATCAACAAATTTAACATAAATTTAGCACATTACGGGTCAAAATACTCAACTTTTATACGAAACATTTTTTTCTATTCGTAACAGATGGGGCTGTAATTGTAAAAATAAGTTTATTTATATGCAAGTATGCAAACTCATTTTTACAATTATAGCGCCATCTGTTACGAATAGAAAAAAATGTTTCGTATAAAAGTTGAGTATTTTGTCCTGTATAATCCGAATCTGCAATAAAAAATGGGGGTTTCTATTTTATATTTCATAATTACCCCCGCCCTCCCCCTCAAAGGGGGCAGGGGGGCTTATTTTAAGACAGAAAGATGCCCCTTTTGAGGGGTGACTCATAGCACCCTGTAGACACTGAAACTGAAATTTTTTCGGAATTAACAGTCGCGTCACCCCTCAAAAGGATAAGAGTATCATATATATATATATATATATATATATATATATATATATATATATATATATATATATATATATAGGGTATAATATATAAATAACTCTTATCCTCTTGAGGGGTGACGCGACTGTTAATTCCGAAAAAATTCCTGCGGTGTGTGTGTGTGTGTGTCCTGTGTGTGTGTGTGTATAAATTTTAGTGAATATCATTTTCGTATTCTAGGGACCTCAAAACATATTTCTGTTATAGTCTTGGTCTCAGATTGCGTCATGAGAGCGGCCGTAATAGCTGAATTTCCAGTTTTGGAAATTCTCTAAAGGAAAAACAAATTGGTCAAAAGCGAGTTAAATGACAGAAAATATACAAAAATAAAGTAGTATTAGATAGATAGATAGATATGTAGTATAGTATAGTATATTTTGTTTATAACAACATACATTGTATAACAAAGGAGGTTAGTAGTACATCAATAAAAACTCCGCCTCATTTTATATCCATTAACATTATCCTCCAAATATCTATTAACATTATTACAAAATTAATTTCAAAAGTAATATAATAATAACCAAGTAAAAGCATGAATTTCCTTCAGATAACATTACTTTTATTTACAACTCATTGAATATAAAAGCTCTCAATTTCAATACTTGGACCATAAAGTAATAAATGTCATTTAAAAAGTATGCCGATGAGATATTAAAAAAAAATGGGTGAAAACTTGATTCATTAATACTGCAGAAAATATATTTTTTAAGATATTTTTCTCTAAATGTTTCATAAATCGGACAGATTAATATAATATGCCTGAGGTTTTCCATTTGGTTTGTATTACAAACTGTATAAATATTTGTAGTATCTATTACATTAAAGAATAATTTAATTATTTTATCATTCGAAAGACGTAACTGACTAAGGAATCTCAATTTATCGATATTTGCCGGAAGATTTATGCAATCTGAGTTGCGTAATAGAATTAGGTCCTTATATATTGTACTAAAGGAGGAATTATAAATTAAAATTAAATCTTGATTGATAAGATAAACTTTGTAATCTTGTAAAATATTTACATAGTTCCTTTTTAGAGCTTCTAAGACTTGAGAATCCCAGACAAACGAATAACCAATGCTATATAGTACCCGTTTCAACTCACTTGCCCAATTCCTTTTTACATCATTATTTGCCAAATGATCCAGCGCAATTAAGCTGTTTAAACAAATTTTCGGAAGTCTATGATATGGCATACATAGAAGTTTATGCCATCAGGATAAAGCTAGTTTAAGTACATCATAACTGATTGGTAACAAGCCACTTTCTTTCCTAACCATATAATTAGGAGTGTTTATTGCCAAAAAATATGTAGTTTTGATAAAATTTGTCTGGACACTTTCTAGTACATCGAAATATCGTAAACCCCAGATTCCCGCTGAGTATAATAAGGTAGCTTTAGTAACTGACTCGTACAATTTTAATCGACTTAAGTGAGAAGGTCTACCAGCCTTGTTAAGAATACCTCTTACATTTGCAATAGCAACATTTGCCTTTTTTACAAATAATTTTCCCAAAATGAGACTTGAATGCTCCCAAAAAGAGACTTGAAGATGAAAAAAGAACTCCCAAATACTCAAATTCGTTCATAATTTGAATGTTTTCCTCCTTGTATTTAAACTTGAGACCACGAGGCAATGATCCCCCTTTCCTAAATACGGCAATTTTAGTTTTGGCTGTGTTAATTGTTAGATAGTGATTTTTTGAGTATTCTGCTAATGTATTAAAGGCGCGCTGCAAGTCACCAGGTGAATTGGAAAGCAGAACTACGTCATCTGCATACAAAAGTGCTCGCACAGTATTAGTGTTATCAATAGTTATACCTTTAACGTTATGTTCTTCTAGATATTTATCAAGGTCCGCAATGAAAAGGGCGAATAATAAGGGACTTAAAGAGTCTCCTTGAATTACTCCTCTTGTCAAGTCAATATTCTCAATGTATTGAGTTCCAATCCTTATTCGAATGTTGGCTCTCATATATAAGTTTCTGATGACCCTTATTAGCTTAGCGCTCAAACCTAATGCAAATAACTTATCCCATAAAGCTAAATGGTTTATAGAATCAAAAGCCTGTTTATAATCAATGAATCCGGCAAAGACTTTACTATGTCTTAATCTCAAATTGTAATTAATAATGCTCGAACGATAATATGAAAATATTATCTGAGCAGCCTCTTCCTGATCTAAAACCGCCCTGAGTCTCTGGAAGAATATTATTTTGTAAGGACCAGTTCGAAATTCTAGTAGAAAGTAAACTTGTAAAAATTTTTACTATAGTATTCAATAAAGATATACTACGATAGTTGTTTGTTATGTTCACATTACCTTTCTTTTGTAGAAGGAACATTTCAATTTGCGTCCACTCATAAGGTACTTTTTCCTGCGTTGTTACAGAGTTAAATAATTTAAGTATTATTTTTTTAACTTCAGTGGGGCAGAATTTATAAAATTCGTTGTTGTCGATAGATAGATATGTATTTATTTGTATAAAGCTAGTGCTTATTCCAAGAAGTTTGAATATTCTTACAATATAAAATTACAAAATGTTGCAGATAAATATAACAACATAATAACAAGTAACTGATCAAATACAACTGATATAAGCAGGTACCAATTCATAACATCGACAAAACAATTAATAATTATAAAAATTAACAAATATTAATAACAGCACCGATAAAATATAATTTACTGAAAATAACTAAAATTTAGAATACATAATAGAGAGAAAAAGAAATATGTATATATAAATAAACTTTATAATATTAATAGATTTGAGCGTTACTTTATGGTACTCCATATTTGTAAATAATAAACAAATACTTTACTTTGCAAAATACCACGTTTATTTTTGAAACTGTGACAATATTGTTTCGAACTGTTAGTTCATTTTCAAACAGAATTCTCAGACAGAAATCTTTTGGATGACTGTCTTCGGTTCGGCATCTTCCCAAGCGTCTGGAAGGAGGCCAAACTCATTCCGTTACTGAAGTCACCAGATAAAGATCGCTCCTCCCCTGGATCGTATCGGCCCATCTGTTTGATCTCCACTTTCGGCAAGGTTCTCGAGCGTCTGATGGTGCAGCGCCTTTCCGATATCACGGATCGGACAGCCAACACTGGTCAACATGGTTTTACCCGTGGTAGGTCAACTGAAAGTGCATGGACCGAGGTGCTAAGATTCACCGAACATTGCGAACATAAGTAGGGTAGACCGGGGTTAGTTGGGTACAGAGGTAAGTTGAACATGTAAAAATTACCCCACACAAAAGATATGGTCAAATTACCACACTTAAATAAATCAGTCTTATCCAATTAACCACATTACAGAGGTAAGTTGAACATATAAAAATTACACCACACAAAAGATATGACAAAATTACGGTTATTTGGATAAGGGTGACTTAAATAAGTTACCCTTATCCAATTAACCATATTAAAGAAATTTGTATCATTTATAAATAATTTTTTTGAAATATTTATATGGAAATATTATCACAATTAATACATATATATGTATCACTAGTATTAGGTACGCAATTAATATGCGCCCAATTTTTGCACAACTGACATTCAATCCACGTTTCTTTGGGGCTACACTTTGAAAATAGTTCATTGCATATTAAGCAAGAAATCCTTGGTAATAATATTAAGCAATTACTATTAATACAAATATTAATTTTTTTAGTAACTTTTTTACACTTTTTTTTTATATTTTGTTCTTTCTCTAATGTTTTTATTTCTATTGAATCGGTTAAAACACTAGATTTTCTTTTCCTCTTGGTTTGACCCTGTTCTTTTGAAGCAGCCCTTGGGTACGGTCGAACTATTTCTGGAGAAAATATTGTAGGTGATGATGTTAAAATTTGCGATTCTGGGGGATCAGTTACGAATGACGGAGCGAAATCATCTTGAGTAAAAATATTTTCATTATATGGAAATATTCCAGTCTTTTTAAATCCTTTTATGATATTTGTATTAGTTGTAGCTAATGGTAATGAATCTGCTACTATTTTTGGGATATCATATATTGTTATTTTTTCACCTGGATTATTTCTTAACCATAAATCTTGTGCAGTTGAAGCATATTTCTTAAATGATCCATACACAGCCACATCAAGTGGTTGTAATTTATGGCTACAATGTGGTGGAAAGGATAACATTACGATCCCATTATCTTTCGCTAAGTTTAAGGTTGGTACATGTAAATGTGAGGAATGATTATCTAATAAGAGTAATACTGGATTATTAATAGATGGTTTAACGTGTGCGATGAAATGCTGCATGTACATAAAAAATTCTTCATTTGTTACCCAACCGCTAGAATTTCCTGCACCAATAGAACCTTTTGGTCCATTATTAATAAAATGATTTTTATATTTTTTTCGTGGAAATACGAACATAGGAGGCACTGTATTTCCGTTTGCAGAAACAGCACATATTAGTGTGACATTAGTGCCCCGTTCAGCAGAAGTTATGGAGCCAACATTTTTTTTACCTTTGGCAGCAATTATTTTAGTAGGTCTTAATACAGTACTAATTGAGGTTTCATCAACATTATAAATATTTGATGCCTTAAATTGATATTTATTCTTAACTTCAGCTAATTTTGTGAAAAATGGTTTTACATTTTGAACATTAAATGATGTCGCTCGTCCGATACTTGTTGCTTCTGGTTTTCTAATTGATAATTCTCGATTCCTTTTTAGAAAACTAGTAAGCCACTGTTTGCCAGCTATTTTATTAATTTTCCATATTTCAGGCATTTTAATATTAAATTTTTCAGCACACTCATAAGCAAGCTGGCGAACATTTTTCGGAGTCAATCCATAAAATATCGAAGCCATTTGTAGTAAATAATCTTTTAATGCAATTTCCTGGTCCTTAGAAAATACTTGTCTAGGTTTTTTATAACCAATTGTCGGTAAATCTTGCGTTTCCTTATTTTTATATGCTTTTAACTTAATTATATAACGTGATAGTGTCGTACGTTTAATATTAAATTCCTTTGAAGCAGCATTGATACTTCGGTTTCCAGAAATTATTGTTCTTGCGGCATCATTAAATGTTTCGATAGATATAAAACCTCTTTCAGTTTTACGTTTATAATTTCTCATATCTAATAGAAATAAAAAACAAATATATAATAAAAGAAAATCTTAATCATAGTTTTGTTAATGAAAAAAATTTTACTTACTTGTTATTTGTAAATGATACAAATTGATAATTGAAACTGATGTATTTTGTTAAGATAAATCTATTACTGTTTTATATTAAAAATTTATATATTTGAAGAAAATTTCAATTTTTGTAAAATGAGTGTACATTATAATATATAAAATAGCATTGTGAAATAAAAGCACATAATATATGAAGGTATATGCACTTAAACTTTGTAATTAAACAATTACGGTCACATACAAAAAGTAGTCACAAACGCCACAAACTTCACAAACACAAATCGTTCACATTTTTATATGTAAAATTTATAATTTTGAAGAAAATTTCAATTTTTGTAAAATTAATATATATTAAAACCACTTTTTAAGTAATAGTTTAAAAAAATAGAAACAAGTTCGCATTTACATGTATTTTGTTAAAAGTAACACAATTCGTTCACTTTTATTATATATAAAATTTATAGTTTTGGAGAAAATTACAAATTTTTTTAAAATTAATAATGGTTGTAACCACTTGTAAGAATAATTGAAAAAAATAATAAAAACAAGTTCACAAAAAACAATGTTTAAGTGCATATAACAACACATATTATGTGCTTTAACTTCACGACGCTGTATCGTACACTAAACTTTTTATGTTTCCTATCATTTAATATATTCTGGTTTATAAAAAAAGGGGGAAACATCACAAACACATACGTGTTACTAAACATATATGTGATATATGTGGTATGTTATTATGTATATGTTTTAATATTTAAAGAAGGGTGCCACCCCAACACATCTTACTGAATATATATATATATATATATATATATATATATATATATATATATATATATATATATATATATATATATATATATATATATATATGTAATATGTGTTATGTATATGTAGTTAAAATACAAATATTGATTTTTATTTTTCTTACGTATTTAGAAAGGTTTTTTATATGATATTGTATGTATACTGTACATTGTATGTATACAGTATTGAAATATACAGTATTGAAATGGCTTTTTATCTTATGATAATGTATGAAAAATGTAGATTTAAAATACTAATGGAAGTAAAATATTGTAATACGTTAACAAAAGTCAGGTGAATGTATAATATTTTAACCAAAAGTAAGTTAAAGTATTGAAATATTGGTATATGTGAATGTTTTATTATGATTTTTCTAACTATTCATAAAAGTTGATAAAACGTACACCATAAATAACAAATTATAAATTTACTCTTAAACTATTATTTTTACATAAAAAATACGTATCCACATTTGTTTATTTTAAGAAAATACATCATAATTTTAAAAAAAGTTTTAAAATATATGAATTCTTAAAAATTTTGTATCATTTACTATTAATATGTAAAAATTTTTTCTAAGTTCAAATATACATTGATTTTGTATGTAAGCGATGTTGTTGCAGTCATCTGACTTATATTGAGTACAAACATCGTCTTACGATGTGTGTTGTTACTGTACTATGTTTTATGTGTCTATATAAAAATCAAAAAAACTGAAAAAAAAAATGAAAAATTTTAAAAAAAATTCTTATATTTTAATATAAACTTTCAAAAACTTCAATAATAATAACTTTTTTAATAGTTTTTATCATTTTTGTAACGAATTAAAACAAAAAAATATAAAAAAAAAGTAAAATTTACCACGCTTCAAAATCAAAATCTTATATATGATGGTGGTACCTTTTTAAATATCGATGTATGTATTGACTTAAACGTTATGAGTGGATCGGTCAAAGTATATATGGCTATTATGTATGTGTGTAAGAGCATTACATTAATAGTTTTATTTTGACTTAGTTCTATTCTTTTGGAAATATCTTTTATTAAGATGATATTTTGAAATAGTTTTTGTTTACAATAGTAACATCGTAAAGGTACTTTTTCATCAAAAATTATGAATTTATATAAAGTAAGTGTTTTGGTATTAAAAAATATGTGTTCTTTTGATTAAAAATTTTTGATTTTTATCAATAGTTAACATATATATTTTTATTAATCGTAAACCATTTATATATTTTTATAATTTTTAATATTAATATAGTATTATTCTATATTATGTCAAAGCAAGTCCATGGGCTATAGGTGTTAAGCCTTAGGCTCTTATGTGGACAAACAATTTTATAAAATAAATTTTTTAATAAATTTATAATGCAGAAACTCACTACATACCAAGCGCGAATGAAGTGTGTTATTCGAACGTTAAATAAATATATATTTTATATATTTAAAAATTGTCGCATACAATCTAGCGAAGAGTTATGAGCAAATGTTTGAATTATTTCAATAAAACTATATTACTTAAAATATATGGTAATAGTTTTTATTTAAATATGAATATTTTCAAAAAAGAATTTTTTTTATTTTTTTAAATATTAAAAATTTTAGAAAATATTTTTTATATAAAAAGTAACAAAAGAAATAAATTTATTTTTATTTCAATTTTTGTTATAATTTTTATATGTTTATATCAGTTTATGAAGAAATTTCATACTGATTAATAAATGAAAAACTTTTTAAAATATTTCTTTTTTTTTTAAATTGGAATAATTTTATTAAGTTTGGAACATACAGTTCCCTGGTTGATCCTGCCAGTAGTCATATGCTTGTCTCAAAGATTAAGCCATGCATGTCTCAGTACAAGCCATATTAAGGTGAAACCACGAAAGGCTCATTATATCAGTTATGGTTCCTTAGATCGTACATACATTTACTTGGATAACTGTGGTAATTCTAGAGCTAATACATGCAAACAGAGTTCCGACCAGAGATGGAAGGAATGCTTTTATTAGATCAAAACCAATCGATGTTAACATATTTTTATAATATATTTTATGTTTTTTTATAATTTCATATATATATTTAATATATGTGCATCGTAATAATTTGGTGACTCTGAATAACTTTTAGCTGATCGCACGGTCTTTATAGTACCGGCGACGCATCTTTCAAATGTCTGCCTTATCAACTGTCGATGGTAGGTTCTGCGCCTACCATGGTTGTAACGGGTAACGGGGAATCAGGGTTCGATTCCGGAGAGGGAGCCTGAGAAACGGCTACCACATCCAAGGAAGGCAGCAGGCGCGCAAATTACCCACTCCCGGTACGGGGAGGTAGTGACGAAAAATAACGATACGGGACTCATCCGAGGCCCCGTAATCGGAATGAGTACACTTTAAATCCTTTAACGAGGATCCATTGGAGGGCAAGTCTGGTGCCAGCAGCCGCGGTAATTCCAGCTCCAATAGCGTATATTAAAGTTGTTGCGGTTAAAAAGCTCGTAGTCGAATTTGTGTCCTACACTGTCGGTTCACCGCTCGCGGTGTTTAACTGGCATGTTTTGTGGGACGTCCTACCGGTGGTGAGGTATAAATTATATATTGTATAATATGGTTATAAATACTTGTATTTTTATTTAAATTTTTATTTTTATGGTAAGTTATTATTTATATTTTTACTTGCTTGAAAAGTTTAAAGTATACTAGTTAAATTTTATATACTAATATGTACATTAAAGTATAATTTATCGTAAGTGTTAAAGTTATTTATTTTTTATAATTTAAATAATGGAGACAGCCTCCCAATTATAATCCTATCGCGGTGCTCTTAATTGAGTGTCGAGATGGGCCGGTACGTTTACTTTGAACAAATTAGAGTGCTTAAAGCAGGCTTTAAAATTTAAATAGTGCCTGAATATTGTGTGCATGGAATAATGGAATAGGACCTCGGTTCTATTTTGTTGGTTTTCGGAAGTTTTTCCGAGGTAATGATTAATACGGACAGATGGGGGCATTCGTATTGCGACGTTAGAGGTGAAATTCTTGGATCGTCGCAAGACGGACAGAAGCGAAAGCATTTGCCAAAAATGTTTTGATTGATCAAGAACGAAAGTTAGAGGTTCGAAGGCGATCAGATACCGCCCTAGTTCTAAAAATAAACGATGCCAGCTAGCGATCCGCCAAAGTTCCTCCGATGACTTGGCGGGCAGCTTCCGGGAAACCAAAGCTTTTGGGTTCCGGGGGAAGTATGGTTGCAAAGCTGAAACTTAAAGGAATTGACGGAAGGGCACCACCAGGAGTGGAGCCTGCGGCTTAATTTGACTCAACACGGGAAACCTCACCAGGCCCGGACACCGGAAGGATTGACAGATTGAGAGCTCTTTCTTGATTCGGTGGGTGGTGGTGCATGGCCGTTCTTAGTTGGTGGAGCGATTTGTCTGGTTAATTCCAATAACGAACGAG